>JABSTQ010011246.1:0-1200000 GCA_013358835.2 Ixodes persulcatus
CACCATTTGGCATTGGTTAACTGAAACTGTTTTCGTTAGAGGGCCTTATATTCCAGGCCACCCTTGTTAACATGGTGGTACTTTAGTTGCGCATCCTTCTTGATACTGTGCATTGCCTTTTACAAGCGGCAAAGTCGATTCTCACGAGGAAGCCAAGCCCCATGCACTTTAGAGCCAGTCGGCGCTTTGGAAGTTGTAGATGGTTTTAATATTTGCCTCACACATCCAATGTTATAAGGACACATGGGGACCTACAATGTTAATAGGTTTTCAGGGGAAAGACAATTACTGATTCACGATTGCTACATTTTCTGTGAGAAATGGCAGTCGGCAATGACCGTCTAAGGACGTTACGGTGGGTAGAGTGAGCCCTAATAGTCCTCGTCAGGATCACCTGGTCAAAGTGGATGACGTTCTTCATCGAAGTCCCAGCGGGAGTGTGGCAGAGATACAGTGGTACCCGCGTCTGTGAGATTCGGAGAGAGAAATCGAGAAGCAATTCAATCGTCTTAACGGAACATTTCAGCAAGTGGAGAACGAATAAATTTTTTAAAACTTGCTCGGGCAGAGTTGTAAGACGAGCACATAGAGAGGATAATGTTTAGTCGGTGCACCGACACTGCTATAATACGAGTGATCTAATAAAAGTCAGCACGTGCTGCACAGAGAATCGACAATACCAACCCCCTTCGTAATGTTTCAATGATTTTGCATTTTGCTTTTCCATGCATGCAGCAAAATGGAAGAGCAAAACTACTATTGTAGTTTTGCTTTTCCATTTTATTGCAGTCTGCAGCGCTCCCCTGGTCAAGAATAATTTGCGGCTTCAGCAGTTAAATCAGACAGCATTTCTTCCAGCGATATTCTTTTTCTATGACCGCTTCATACTTCGGTGGTTGTGCGCGTACCATGATATTGCGGAAACAGGTTTAATAGGGAGTTGTCGTAGATCGTTTTCGCCGCCCCGCAACGCTCTCGCAACCCGCTACGATACCCGGAACTGCGCGCCGACGTCCTTGACTGTAGAATTCCGGGTGTCGTAGCCGGTTGCGGAGAGCGTTGCGGGACGGCGAAAACGACCTACGAAAACTCCCTAATGTCTAGCGAGAATCTGGATTAACTCAGCGTCCTCATGCATGCGGCCCCGGGATACTACCCTCGGCACAACTATGACTCGAATGCCAGATGGAAGCAGGTGGGCTTTTGAATAAAGGAACATCCTCATGCTGGTTTAGATATAAATCCGATTTCATGCTTTAACTACCCCCCCCCCCCCCCGATTTCGTGGGCCTTTCTGGCCTCCTTTTCAGTTTCCCTCTAAATGTGGCGGAAAAATGTCACGTGCCCTGACATCACGGGACCTAGAGACAAATTTAGGTTCCCCGCTAAATTTAGCGTAGAATTTACATCACGCGACCTATGCACCGATTGAAGTTCCCCGCTAAATTAAGTGGAAAAATTTACGTCACATGACCTATGCATCAATAAAGTTTCCCTAAATTAGCGAAAAAATTTACGTCACGACCTATGTACCATTTAAGTTTCCCCGCTAAATTTGGCGGGAAAAGTGATGTCACGAGACTTGACGTCACGTGACCTATGCAGCAATTCAGGTTCCCCGCTAAATTTAGCGGAAAAATTGACCTCACGTGACCTACGCAGCAATTCAGTTTCCTCACTAAATGTGGCGGAAAAATTGATGTCACGTGATCCGACGTCACGGGACCTACAGACAAATTCAGGTTTCCCGCTAGATTTAGCGGAACATTTACGTCACGTGACCTATCCACCAATTCAGGTTCCCCGCTACACTTAGCGGAAAAATTGACCTCACGTGACCTGCGCAGCAATTCAGTTCCCTCTAAATTTAGCGGAAAAATGTCACGTGCCCTGACGTCACGGAACCTAGAGACAATTTAGGTTCCCCGCTAAATTTAGCGTAGAATTACATCACGCGACCTATGCACCGATTGAAGTTCCCCGCTAAATTAAGTGGAAAAATTTACGTCACATGACCTATGCATCAATAAAGTTTCCCTAAATTTAGCGAAAACATTTACGTCACGACCTATGTACCATTTCAGTTTCCCCGCTAAATTTGGCGGGAAAACTGATGTCACGAGACTTGACGTCACGTGACCTATGCAGCAATTCAGGTTCACCGCTAAATTTAGCGGAAAAATTGACTTCACGTGACCTACGCAGCAATTCAGTTTTCTCACTAAATTTGGCGGAAAAATTGATGTCACGTGATCCGACGTCACGAGACCTACAGACAAATTCATGTTTCCCGCTAGATTTAGCGGAAAATTTACGTCTCGTGACCTATCCACCAATTTAGGTTCCCCGCTAAATTTAGCGGAATAATTATCGTCACGACGTATGCGCCAAGTAATTTTAACCGCTAAATTTGGCGGGAAAATTGAATTCATAAAATAAAGTGTTTTCTCGAAAACTTTCATCGTCGTATTCACGGTAAGCTGCGTCGTGAGTTTCATGGCAAATGCTATGACAATTCATAGGCAACCAACAATAGTGGTTTCTGCAGCCATTTTTTTATACGGGGAAAATAAATGTTGATGGGGTTAAGCGGGGTAAACAAGGATCTAGTATGACAGCACACAAAATTAAATAACTAATTGATCGTGGCATGTGGCCACGAATTAAGGACGCCCAACCGAAAGACCAATTAACCGAAAGACCAAACGGCTTGAACGCCGTTCAAGCCGTTTGGTCTTTCGGTTGGGCGTCCTTAACAAAACAACAACATCATCAACCCCTAAGACTTACTTCGTTAATGTACCTGCTTCCGAGGTTCGCAAAGTTGTCCCCAGGAATGAACAGATGACTCTGTTTCTGGGGAGTGAGCAAAATATGCGGGCGATGGGCAGGGTGGGAGAATTCCGGGGCAGCACCTCGTAATGTCCCAACAATTGGCGAAGCGCTGGGTTGGAAGAAGAGAAAACGTTACAATCAGGGCACTGTAGACAGCAAGTCAACTAAAACATGAGAATCACCAGGGTAAAAAAGAAAAGCCTTGAGAGAATCAAATTCAAGAACGGAGTAGAGACGCTAATTAAAGATCATACGTTTTGACGTTCAAATTGCGGTTCCTGGAACTCGTCTTCGACTGGCGTGTTTAGGGTCCTTTCCCGCCCGTACAACAAAAGTGGTCTCGAAGCGGCAACAAATGCCGCCACGAGAGTCGGCGTGTCACGCAGTCGGATGTCACGATCCTGGCGGTTGGTGATAGAAGTCCCGGCAAAACGTAGGAGTGGACGCGAGTGTCGTTGTCGTCCCGGAGTCCCAACTCCAGGCTCCCGAAGCTTCCATGGAGTGTCAAGCGGGACCTTCGGCAGACCCGGCTTTCTGCTGCCTCCACCACCATTGCTCCGAAATTCTGAAGATCGCGGCCGGTGACAAGCAACATGAGGCTTCTATTACGTTATCAGGCGGAAACCGAGGGACCAAAGTTTAGGATACGGTAAGCATATTAGTCGGAGACGCCTTCCAGGCACCATAGTTTGTGGGATGTTGCTAGCTACCAACAAACACAGGTACCGATAGAGTCACCAAAGGGTTATCTCAACAGCGGCGGCGATCTCAAAGGAGCCGTCGAACCTAGTAGCGCGCGGTCCCCACATCTCCGCGGCAATATAGACGACGTTTAGGGCTACATTACCGCGGGTCGGTTCGATTAATTACCTCCGTCCGTGCCAGTGATTGTCTACCTTGTCTCACTCTCTCGAATATAGCGGAAGAGAAGACACACGTACCAGAGTAAGGACAGAGTCCAAGAGCATTTATCAACATACTCTTCTAAATGAACTACAACGTCCCCATCCAAAATGCCACCCGCGCCGGCAAGGTAAGAAAAGGTCCTTACCTGCTAGACGCGGGGTTCCGGAGAGCCAAGACCGGGAAAGCATCGGAGAAGTCGCCGACACACGTCCTATCTCTTTCGCGGTCGCCGGACGAGTCCCTTTCCCGAAAGCGGGAAAACAAGAGGCGAAACCTCCTCGCCTGTCAGCAGTGGTCCGCGTCCGAGCGGGGGAACGGAAATTCGTCCCCCCGGAGAGAGTGAGAGGAGAGCCCCCCAAGTCAGGCGGCCCTCCGCCTCACCAACAGGTCGGAGCTCATGGCGAAGGAGGACGAGTGTTCCGACCCGCGGCCGTTATCACAGCCATTGGGGAAGGGAGACCACAGGAATCCCCACAAGTTCCAACGTGCAGACGTTATGGAAGGATCATACGTACCAGCAACGGTTCCGCGAATGGGGCAATGAATGCCACTGGCGGCACGACCATGTGGACCAGCTTGTTAAAGGGCGCCAACCCCGCGAAGGCCTTGACCTGTGCGAACCCCCCAACACAAAGTTAACATTCGTGTTGTCGGCAGAAATTGTTGGACGTTTGTTGCGTTTTCTGTCAACTTACGTATTTGAATGTATCACAATTGTCTCACGTGGTAAAAAACACAGTTCGTTCCCGCCTCATTCGAAAGATGACTGATTGACTGACCCGTGTCTTGGGCTGCCGCTAGTTTAAGAGGTACCACACTCACTGGGCCTCTAAGATACAAACCATTTTGAGATTAAAAAAATTCTCATTGAGCTGGCACGTTCTCCTCGGCCTGACTCGTTTCAATCTTCGGATTAATAAGCCAACAGGAGCTCCTTAATGTTTTTGATGTAACACTAGGATGTCCATGCCCAGGTTCACGAAGTGTATTACAAATATCCCATCGAATTCTTTTGCGTGCATAGAAATAATTACTTCTGAAATCAAATAGTACGTGCAGTGGGACCTTCGCAATTACCAAAACGTTTTTGATTTGGGTCTTGGTTTTGCATGCGCAAATCTAGTCTTCCTCTCGAACCACTTGGAGCGTCATTTGAGACACTAGCTGCTTGCTCGGTCAGAGTGAAGAGGTATGCAGTATTCAAATATTATTAGAATCATAGACTGTTCCGCACGCATGACCAGAAATTTTCGACAGGCTCTTCTAGTTCACTTATCTGTCTCCACGTGGCGTATTCACCTTTAACTTTTACGCCATGTGCAAATCCCAGCGAAAGTGGGATGTGTGCCAAAAAAAACCAAACAAACAGTAATTTTAATTTATAAAAGAGGAGGAGATAATGAGTGTCTAGCGTTTGCAACGTAATACTCATATTTTGATCATTCTCCGTTACCATTCCATGGCGATACAGCGTCTAAAGTAGAACATCGGATCTTCTAAACGATCTCACAGAATTCATCGCAAGCATTTCTGTAGTTCTTATAATTGACTTAGAGTTCGATATAGTTAGGTACCTACAGATATAACTGTCTTGTGAGTGAGTATAGGGCATTAAACGCATGCTATTATTAGTGGTTGATTCCGTCGTACGGGGCGTATCTAAGGATGGCTTATTAGCTTATGTATTTCAGGCACTTGATTCTTGACGCGTTGATTTATATCCACTTTCCGCTTGGTACAATGTGGTCACCACTAAAAAGAGCAGATGGATCTAGAACAAAAAATAAAAGTTTTATGAAACGAAGTTTTGCCTACAAACATTAAGAGAAAGGTGCCACGCATATTACGTCGGCGACGGAAGGGTGACTGGACCGAGGCAGCGCGTATCGCTACTTTCATGCACGCAGCACGTTCATGAATGTTCCGAGCAAGAACACTCGATGACAGTCGAGAATGGACTGGGATTTTTTTAGAAGAGTACAGAATTAATAAGATAAGGATCCGGGCCGAGGGGGATTTGAACCCCATTCCTCTGTGTGACAGCCGCATGCGTTGCCAACTCCGTCGCGCACGCGGCAATATCGCCTATAGTTCGGCTCTGTTCCAAATATTACCGAATACATCCGAGTTACCCCGGCGGGTCGTGTCACGCGACAACACAGATAGAGCAACGCTAGGCGCGGTTAGGTTTTCGAACGTCAAGCTACAAAACCCTTTTTCTTGGATTTAGATGGAGTAAATTTTGGAACACAGCCTTCGTTTCATTTTTAAGTCCAGACGCAGCCGACGCCATAAGCTGATATGACTAAGCATGAAAAGCGCACCGTCATGGTGTTCGTCATGTTTCTGTACGTGTTCTACCATCGCTGAACCAATCATAAACAAACAAAAATCCCAGTGACTGGCGCTCTTAACACTGCTTGATTGGTCCGATTAGCTCTTAACGTCGGCTGCGTCTGGATTTAAGATGAAACGATGTGTAAAAACTATCGCTTATTGCGGCATTTGCACAACGTCCGGAGGTACAACGCCCAAGATAAACACAATGTATACATCATATCAATATTAATATGATGTGTACATTGTGTTTATTTTAGCCGTTTCACATCGTTTTGAAAAATTCGTTAAGGTTACGCTAATGCAGTATTATCACGTTAGTTATGCAGCCAGGGGGTGATATATATTGGTTCTAATCGTCGCGATGAGTTGAAACCCTAACTATAATTTGTTGACTAGTGTTAATTAGTAAAAGTTCACATATTGCTCAAATCAGAAATTTGCTGAGCGCATCGAAAGACACTACATCAGTAAATGTTAGAATCACAGCACATGAGAAATGCTGTGGTGGGCTAAAGTTAGCACCCGTGCAACAGGTGCAAGGCTGGCGGAGGGAAAACACGGATGATAATTTTCCCACCAGCGTCCTTCCATGGCAAATCATAACACTTATCGCATTTACGTATGCGTTAATCGTATTGAAAATTTTGCACGCGCGCCTCGCCAGGGTAGTCTTTGAGGACCACCCCGTTTCCCAACTAAAGGCGGAAGATCAAATGTAGAGTCCTCAGCCTGGTAGCATGGCGAATCCTCTAATATGAATTCCTTTATGAGAGAACCGTCTCAAAGTGGGGTATTTTTAGGCTGTTTTTAAGCATTCGTTAATCTTTTGAAATCCTGGCACGCGCGCCTCACCGAGGAACTTTTCAAGGTCGACCGACGAGACTAGTTACGAAATATAAAATTGAGGACCCTCGCTTACAAGCTGCTGGTATGGCTAGTCGCCTCAAATGAGCCACCTCTGAGAAAATGTTTCTTGAAGTGGAACGATTTGGTGTTTCAGCCCACTCGTTCATCATTCCAAATTTGGGAACACGCTCCTTGTCCGGGGGCCGTTTTGAGATCGACCAAGTTCTTAACTGGCGGCGAAATACAAAAATTGAAGTCGCCGACTACAAGCCTGGGCTATTACAGAATCTTAGTGTTCCGCCCTTTTCGAGTTATGTGATATCAAGTCGGATATTTCAATACGCTCTTCTCCCGATGTTTTATTTTATTTTACTGTACTCTTTGTGTTCATGGTGATTGGGATAGTTAATTAAGGTAAATATTTAGTACGTGATCAAATATTACTTTTTCCAAGTGAATGTTACGTTCACAAGAGCAATCATCCTCTCATACACTGTGTACTCATGACAGTGTTCCCACTCCTTACAATAAAAATCACTTTGTTGTAATCACATAACATTAATGATTAACGAGAATATCTTGAAAACTTATTTTATAATTTCATATGATCGCAAAATGAAACAGCTGTTTTTGTTTGCTAGTAAATTGATGTCAGTAGGCAGAATACTGGAAATGAGCGCAAAACGTCTAAACGGGAACGAATTCATCTTATTTGGCAATTGGTCTCAGGAATCCCAAGAAAATAATTTTGAGAAAAAAACAAAAAACAAAAAACGCAGAATGTACCCAGAACATTATCGAGTTCTTCTGGGTTTTCTATAGTCGTATGGCGATCTTGTACTTCGTTGTATTTTTAAATTGTGCTCGTTCGAAACGCTGCTGTTTCTCAAGAATTTGCTCGAGGTGCCTCCGAAATAAACTTTTATTTCTGCAGATGTAATACACATTTTAGACACTATCGAATTTTCCATAATATTAGGGAAGGATTCTTACTTATTTTTATAAAATCATAACAGCCTTTTTTTATGCAGAAGAATAAACTGTACACTTTGATTAACTTGGATACTATCCGCAGTGGCAATACGTCAGAAAGTTTATTCGTCTGAGGAACCTGCTGTTTACACGTCATCATCTTGAAATACCTGCACAAGACTAGCGGTATATCATAGAATGGAATATTAGCATGGCATATTGCTCAAACCGTAACGTTTCGTTGTTATGGTAATATTTGCATATTAAATACTTGGGCTTTTATGGGAGTGCTGCCATAACCTGCTAAGAGATGGCGCAAGCATACGATGGCACACATTTCTGTGGATTGCCATCTTCGTTTACTAAGCTAGGCCGTCTAAGCATGCGCACTGGCTCTCTTCTTTGGAATATCGGACGCCGCGCTTAAGTCCACAGCCAATGCAGTGACTTGGCAATTTTAGTCTCGGTGATAAGAGCCAAAGGTACAGGGTAGAGGGTTATTGACCTCTAAAATGATCCTCTAATGAACTCACATAAATACGATATGTATACCTTAAAAGTTTGAAGGAAAAAAAAAGTGTACTCATACGCTATAAAATATTGAATTAAAAAAAAAAAAAAAAAAAAAGACGTCCGTGCCTTGTCGTTGTACTCTGGCTTCTCGGACATCATCGTGAAGAACATGAGGGTGCCCTGAGACAAGCCGACGTAGAGAAGGCTCTTCTGCTTAGTTTCCTTCAGGATGTAGTCGATTTGAGCTGGAGCATCGTACACGCCATGCTCGTGAAACCTGCGATATAGAAGTGTGGTACAAAAATGCAAGACATAGTTAAAAAGTTTTTTTTTAGCTAAAATTCGGTGGCCACTTCGTGGCTTTCAGAAGGTTAATTTCAGGTTCTTCCTGAAAGATTCAACTACCTATACTTTATAGTATAAACGTTTGAATAGGTGAGTGTGGACCTTAAGTAAACTCGAAAACGTTTCGTTCCGGAGAGCCGAATCTTGCTGTTCAGCGACTCGCAATCTATAGGGTGTACACGGTAGATCTCGGATATGTAAAGCGAGCCGGAAAACGTCTGTTTACTGCGCCTATCGGGAGATGGCGCCACAAGTTACGCTAACTCTCTCGTCTGCGAACACGTTCACCGTTGACCCCAGGAAGCTTGGTGGTTTCATTTTTGACAGGAATTCCGTGCTACGCCTTGAAATTTCATGAAGTAAAACCCGCCACCTAAATGCATATTCGGTAAAAGTGTGAGCTTTATATGCGCAAGCGCTAAGTTTTCCGGGTATTTTTATAGCGCCAGGTTTCATTGTAGACACCCTAAACGTGACATTACCCTGGTTTGCTAGTGGAAAAAAGGGTTACACATGAAGCAAAAGTTCGCACTCCAGAACTCAGGGATCCTGGTTCAATCCCCAACCCTGCCTGTTTTGATCTGGACGAGCATCGTACCGGCGTGCGGTCGTGTATCACTACTGCGTGCTGAACGTTAAAGACCCCAGGATAGCAGTCGTACTGCACTGGCAAAATTTTACATCTACAGCGTAAACTAGCCTCGCTGCACCTGAAGGGGAGATCAACTTCATGCTGTAGGAACACGAACGTCGAATTTAGTTTTTAGTTTGGCTGGTAAACAGTAGATAGACTCACGAGAAGTTCCAGAACCGTCTCGACCTGGGGCTGTATCTTTTGTGTCGTTTGCCGTATGTGTTTCCTCGCAGGTTGCCTAACCAGACGTCGTACTTGTTGTCGGCCAAGACGTATCCTGCAATTGGTAATCGTGGCCTGAGTTCATCGCAACTCTTTCGGTCGAAAATTGCGAACTCGAGTTTGATCGAAATTCGTTAACATTAGACATTGCTTTATTACGCACGAGCAGTCATGTAAGAAAAGAAAATGACCACATAACGATGTTCAGACGCATATTTCAGACAAATATTTCCTTAGAAAGTTACGGCGCTCCAACGCTGGGCCGTTCTACCAGAACTCAAACGTCGACTGGAAATACGCAAGACAGAGACAATATGACGTAAATCTGTAGCCTTCCTTACAGGTGACAACTGGTGGCAAGAGTACGTCTCGCACGCTGTGCTGGGCGTGGAATAATTCCAAACTTAGTTTAGTATCCCTTCATTCACCACGTAAAATTGTTCAAACAAAAAACAAAGCTGGTATTTTGCTTGTTCAGGACGTCCTGAAAGAACGAGGTCTCATATTCAAGTTACACAGATGTCAACTGTCTCTACGACCCTTGCAAAAGTTACTTTTGCATTTAAAATAAATTAAGATGGCTGTAATGCGCGCATTACCCAAAGATTGCGTAGGGAAGTCGAGGACCCAGCTCGAAGAGGCGGTGAGCAATGCGGTCATTACGAAGATGGGTTCCCGCTGGCAGGGTTCCGGGCAGGGCGTTCGACCCCGTGGAATGCGGTGCATCTCGATGATGTAACCATCCTTGGTGACCACGTCGTGCCTTTCGAATGGATACCCCTGTTCATTGATGAGGGCGCCCTGTGAAGACTCAAAGAACTCAGCTCTTGTGAGTGCAAAAAGGAACGGGTAGTAGGGCGTGGAAATGACAATCCTCTCCCAAGTAACACAGTTTCTAGGGAAAGTATTTTTCTTGTTTGAGAATTTATGTTTTTATAAAGCCCGAAGAAGTTAAGGCAAAGCCAAACTTGACCATTGTGTAGGTGTAACAACTCGTAACAAGGAGGACTAATAAAAGGAACACACAGCAGAGAACGAGCGCTGACTCGCAATTAAATGTTTAATAGTGAAAACAGGAAACAGGAAAACATAAAAGGCGAACTCAACAACGCATGCTCCAGCCAAACTGTCTCATCACAAAGGGCTTCATCTATCAACGCATCACTAGCCCTCTATTCATAACCAAAACTTTGTTTGGTCAGAGTCTGAATATCTTGGCCCTAATTCGTGAACAAAAAAGCGAGAGTTAGACTTAACTGCTGGTACTTTGGCTCTCATCTGCCACCTCTTGGCATAAATCACCGAAAAAAGTGCCAGAGTTAGGCTTCACTCCAGGTTCTTTGGATTTCATGTGGCAACTTTGGGCCTAAGTTTACAAGAAAGAGCTACATATTTAGGGCTCACTCCTGGTCCTTCACTTCATACGGGGAATCTGTGGCTCCAGTTGACACTGCGGCAGTTATATGGCGAGTCAAAGAAATGCCACAGAAAAGCACAAAAAGAAAGTACACTGGCACTAACTAACCCCTTGAAGGAGAAAAATATTAGGCTTAAGTTATGTTCCTAAGATTGCCAAGTTTGAGCCAAGTTAGACGTTCCTCAGGGGTGCTTCTTGGGCTACAATTGCCCTCCCCCCTCCACTCCCCACCGCTATGAATTGGCTGAGACATACCAGGGCTGGTGCGTTCAAGCCTCTGTTTGGCAGAACTTAACGCCATGAACAGTCATACATAATTCGAGCTGTCCAGCCCTAGCGTTCGCCGCCAAAAGAACTTGCAGGTAGTGTCCTAGGACGTGACATAACCTTCAAAGAGTTCTTCAAGGATGCTATACGTTTAATTCACTGTTCTTAAAATGGACCCCTTCTTTGTCTATCTTCTTTTTTATTTCTTCCTTTAATATCACGGTGAACATGCGAGCATCGATTGATCAGTACCGCCAGCGCCGACTAGCGGCGTCTCTGTGAATCACGGAGGCTCGATCAATGCGTTCTGTACCCGCTCTGTTTTGTTGTCTTCGCGCCCTGCGTTATATTTTACAGAACACTACGTTCATTTTCTTTTTTCAGAAAGTGCGCGGTGTGATACTGACTACACCGCATTAGTTCGTTTTGCGCAGACGCTCACTCTCCCCATAAGCGCGGAGATGCCGCTAGTCGGCGCTGACAGTACCGATTGGCGCACGCTTGTATTTTCACAGTCATATTGAAAATGACAGTACATATGTATATGTATCTACTGGCCGTTTCCAATGCATCACAAACCTGAGGGTACGAGCCTGCAGCCTTCTGTGGTGGTGTGACTTTTCAGAGTTAAATAACAAAAATACAAATGCGAATACATGAAAGAGAGGTGCGACTGGTGGGCTTCCAACGTTCCGAAAACCAACACTATTAAAAAAAAAAAAAAAAAACATTAATATGCTTTTTGTGCATTTTCCTACGCGTTTGCGGTGAGTCTTCCCTGCCGTGATCCGCGTCGGAGCCAGCAGGAAGGTATTGCAACCACAACAAGCAACAACCGCCTAACTATACGCTGTAATAATTACCTATAGGTGCTGTTTAACAATACGCAATTTGTTAAGTAAGCAGAGTGGCAGCTCGGTTGCAGACTCGTGCCTTTTGTATTTTTTAGGACAGACAGCCGGACCAGCGTGAACTTGTACTGAACTTGACCAGTTGCACCTCTTCACTGAAGACCGAAAAGACAACATTGCAAGCTTGACGAATTAAAACAATGATACTACAAAATCTTAGTTGACTCGCAGTTTGCAACCAAGTCCGCACGATGGAATTATAATTTACGAATGCTCCAGACCTAATTGTTTCTTCCCCGCGGAGCAGTTGCATCATGTAGCAAAACCACCGGAACGAGAAAATTTTTACGGCTTTTTGAGGCCGCGGTGAGCCCTAGAAAATACGTAGGTACATTAAAAAGTACGAAACTAACTAGAAAAACCGAAATTGCAATCGTAATACTACACTAATATATTCCCACTGATGGATGACTACATACCACTGAATATCTGAAATCGGGCGGCGGCTTGCGCCACCTAGCCGGAGTAGACATATCTACTGTCTACACCAGCGCTAAACTTTGTTCCACCGTAACTTGACCAAGGGCTAACATTACCACCCACTCGAGCCAGTCAGAGCGTCGGATGCGAATCACGTGACTGCCCTCACCGAAGGTACAGGGGACGAGGGCGTAAACCAAGCAGGTGAAGAGGCGGGGAAGGAATAACTACAAAAGCTGATTCCCCTTTTCTCGCGCCTGTGGTTTCGACAGCACTGCGCGCGAAAGTATGGTCACGCGACTCCTTCCGACACGCTGACTGGCCCTGGGACCGTAGCCCTCGCAGTCTGCAAGTTAGGGTGAGGCAGTGTACAACAGTGTCCTCTGCCTTGAACTTCGATTCTTCGCGAAAGCTCAGGGTACTGCCACCACCACGATGCAGAATTTTTTCATGCGTGAACCATTCAACCGACTAAATGAGGGCTTGTAGGGCTTACACGCCACTCGAATGATGCGACTAATAGAGCTAGGAAATGCGTCGCTGAGCCTCCAACGTTATCTTCATTGTAAGACCAGTCCGGCGAGATTGTGCTGGTGTCGTAACAACTGTTCTGAAAGGCAAATGGTCAACATTCCCCATACGCGACGTCACGATGCGGTCTTGAATGGTTTATGGTTATAACGAAGGAAAACGTTGGCGGTAAAATCAAAAGGAGGGGAGGGAAATGACCTGCTCAGGAATCTACAGAAACAGGATCGTCATCCAAATTGCCGGTGTTCCAGATTGCTTCCGTCAAAAGCAGCGTATTACGCGCATGAAAAACAACAAACAATTGTGCAATGCTTGTTTGGCGCGGGATGAATCTGCCTTGGAATGACGTCATTGTGTTTCTGTTGTGGAGGTGAAAAAAGTATCTAGGAAAGAGGAAAGGCCTCTACACATACTTACGTTTGCTAAGAACCGAGCTATTCTGACCTCTTACGTCGAGAAAACGCAGTGGCACGCTGGCACCATATGAGGCAACCCTGGAACTGCATTTAACTAGAGCGAAGGTCTTGCGGTATTTGCGAGATTAAATATACGTACTATCATGCGAAATGGTTGTTTATTTATTTATTTATTTATTTGAAAATACTGCCAATCCCTTAGGGATTTTCGCAGGAAGGAGCACACAAAAGTAAGTACACACTCGTTCACATTTCATCACATCTACAACATAAAACTGCAAGTAATTGGTACAATAAACACTGGGATATAAAGAATAGTAGAAACACCTTTAAGATTAATACACAAGGGTTAACATACATTTTCAAAGCCAAATTAAACAACCACTGTTCAATGACACGTGGAAAAAAAATATGCAAATAAAGTCATTCATAATTACACATCACTGTGCAATAAAACATCCAACCGAGATAGAAATGATGTGATGGAGGTGCTGTTAGTGATGACAGGATCTAGTTGATTCCATTCTCTCGTAGCTAAAGGATAAAAAGAGTAGCGGAAGCAGTCATTTTTAAAGCAGTATTCAGTCAAGGTTTTACCATGTTTGTGCCTGGTCTGTCTAGTATTTGAAAAAGAGACGTACTTGGATTTGTCAATTTTGAAAGCACCATGCAGCAGAGAGTACAAGAACTTAAACCTAAGTCGCTTAGCCCTGTTATCTAGTGTAAGGAGACCAGACTTTTTAAGAAGTTCAGTTGGTGAGTCGGTGCGCCTGTATTTGTTAAAAATAAATCTTACAGCTTTGCGCTGTATATTTTCAAGCTTAGCTATATTATTCTTTGTGTAAGGAAACCAAACGATGTTAGCATATTCCAGCGTTGGTCTAACAAGACTAGTGTATGCCAAGAGTTTAGTGGGTGTAGCGGCCAGCTTGAGTGTTCGTTTATGTACATACGTTTTTTTAATGCCTCTGACGTTACAGGATTCATGTGTAGGTCCCACCTTAAATCTGAAGTAATAAATAAGCCTAAATATTTACACTGAGTCATCCGTGAAATCGTTGCATCCTCAAAGCCGTACTGAAATTCAGAAATAGATTTCTTTCTTGTTACAGACATGCAAACAGTTTTGCTCACGTTGAGAGACATCTGCCAATCAGCGCACCATTTATTGATTAATTGAAGAGATCTATTTAGTATAAGGTGATCATCCGATGTGTTGATTTCCCGGTATATGATACAATCATCTGCAAATAATCTAATTTTAGCATCAATGTTAGTTGTAATATCATTTATGAAAAGTAGAAAGAGAACTGGCACAAGGACAGAACCTTGCGGAATGCCGGAGGTGACTCTGACAGTTTCTGAAGCCTCTTGTCCATATTGCACAAACTGGGAACGATTTGATAAGTAGTTTTCAATCCAACGGACTATAGGTCCTTCGCCAAAAGCATGTTTTAGCTTAATGATTAGCTTGGGGTGTGAAACTCTATCAAATGCTTTCGAGAAATCGAGCAGTAGTATGTCTACTTGCTTTCTGTTGTTAATGCTAAGGCTCACGTCATGCAAAGTTTCAAGGAGTTGGGTGACTGTTGAAAGACCACTTCTAAATCCATGTTGTTCAGGAGAAAGAATTTGGTGTGCATCAAGAAATGTTGTAATGTGCTTTAGAATGATGTGTTCAAGTAGTTTACAACAGGTACAGGTGAGAGAAATCGGTCTAAAGTTCGAAGGGTTGGTGATGTCACCTGATTTGTGTATAGGTATGACTTTACATTTTTTCCATTCAACGGGTAGCTGACACGTGCTAAGAGTCTTATTAAAGGTTATGTACAAGTATTCTTCCCCGCGGAGCAGTTACGCCATGTGGCAAAACCACCGCAACGAGAAAAGTTTTACGGCTTTTTTGGGGCCGCGGTGAGCCCTAGAAAATACGCAGGTACATTTAAAAAGTACAACACCAACTAGAAAAACCAAAATTGCAATCGTAATACTACACGAATATATTCCCACTGATGGATGACCACATACCACTGAATATTTGAAATCGGGTGGCGGCTTGCGCCACCTTGCCGGAGTCAACATATCTACTGTCTACACCAGCTCTAAACTTTGTTCCACCGTAACTTGACCAAGAGCTAACATTACGACCCACTCGAGCCAGTCAGAGCGTCGGAGGCGAATCACGTGACAGCCCTTACCGAAGGTACAGGGGACGAGAGCGTAAACCAAGCAGTTGAAGAGGCGGGGAAGGAATAACTACAAAAGCTGATTTCCCCTTTTCTCCCGGCTGTAGCTCCGACAGCACTGCGCGCGAAAGTATGGTCACGTGACTCCCTCCAACACGCTGACTGGCTCACTGGGACCGTAGCCATCGCAAATGCAAGTTAGGGTGATGCGGTGTACAACAGTGTCCTCTGCCTTGAACTTCGATTCTTCGCAAACGCTCAGGGCACTGCCACCGCCACGATGCCGAATTTTCGCATGCGTGATCCACTCAACCGACTAAATGACGCATTTGAAGGGCTTACACGCCACTCGATTGATGCGACTAATAGAACTAGGCAATGCGTCGCTGAGCCTCCAACGTTATCTCCATTGTAAGACCAGACCCGGCGAGATTGTGCTGGTGTCGTAACTACTGTTCTGAAAGGCAAATGGTCAACATTCCCCATACGCGACGTCACGATGCGGTCGTGAATGGTTTATGGTTATGACGGAGGAAAACGTTGGCGGTAAAATCAAAAGGAGGGGAGGGGAAAATGACCTGCTCAGGAATCTACAGAAACAGGATCGTCATCCAAATTGCCGGTGTTCCAGATTGCTTCCGTCAAAAGCAGCTTATTACGCGCATTAAAAACAACAACAACAAACAATTTTGCGATTGCTTGTTTGGCGCGAGATCAATCTGCCTTGGAATGACGTCATTGGGTTTCTGTTGTGGAGGTGAAAAAAATGTCTAGGAAAGAGCAAAGGCTCTACACATACTTACGTTTGCTAACAACCGAGCAATTCTGACCTCTCACGATGAGAGAACGCACTGACACGCTGGCACCATATGAGGCAACCCTGGAACTTCATTTAACTAGAGCGAAGGTCTTGCGGTATTTGCGAGATTAAATATACGCACTATCATGCGAAATGATCGTTTATAACATTGACAAAAGGTTTTCAAATAACAAACAAAATGATCCGCGAAAAAGTTTTTAAACGTACAAAAATGGCAAATCTTCGACGGCTATCCGATATATAGTGTGTTCGTCTATTCGTAAGAGTTCCTGAGAGTTTTTAAGTCACTCGGTCTTAAGTAGTCGCTAGTGCGTGAACCGGCCTTACTACATTATTTTGGTAACGCCGTTAGTCCATCAAATACCGATTTCTACTCTTGGAACGTCTTAAGGAAGCTTTACCGGAAATATCGTTACCGCTAAAGCTACTTCTTCGCGGTACACTTTCCCTCCGGTTCCGGTTCAGGCGTTGTGGTTACGGTAACGTTATTACGGTAATGTCACGCTAAAACGCCCTATTGGCCGATTAGTCAGCCTCGCTCTCTCTTTGGTCACTGGCAGCTAAAGGAACTTGGGGCGTGGCCTAAATGTTAATGTTCTTTACTCCGTGATTCGTTTTTTGCCGCTCGTATCGGCCAACGCCGCGACACTCATATCATCGTCCCGAGTGACCGGCGTACGAAAACAAAGGCGTTGAAGCGTTCCTATAATAACCACTATTAGTGAGCAACCTTGAGGGTACGAGGAAGTGCACGGCTCGCCGGGTCGTATATCTTGACGGCTTCATGGTCCTTGCCGACGACGCCTACGTTATTGTACGAATGAATAGAGCACTACTGTGCAATCATAACACAGCTGGACAGACTCGGCTGTGTGTACAGAAAAAAAAATTGTGGAGCAAGTTCATGAATCAATTCTGGAGCCCTTGTTTGGCCCATGAAAACGGCCCGCGCTTTCGGAAGACGCGGACGGCGTAAGCGTCTGCACTTGTCATTTCAACCAGACAAGACGGCTCGTGACGGTAAATCAAAGCCGCTAAAAAGGACTTAAAAGAAGGGAATGCACGCGACCGAGCTGCGTGTTGTGTATACTGTACGGTGTCCGGAATGCGTATCCGACTGGTGCATTTAGCGTCCCGTACTGCCCATGCGTAGAAAGGGGCTCCGAAGTTGCAGGAAGTGACGTCATGGAAACCGGCCTGTCAGGTCGTTGAATGTCGCGATCTTGGCGGTTGGTCGTAGAAGTTCCGGCACAAACCACGAGCTAACACGTGAGTGTCGTTGTCGTCGCGGCGTCCCAACATCTAGCAGTCAAAGCTTCCGTGGTCTGTCGAGCTGGTGGAAGGTGACCCGAGCCTGAGCAGGTGTTTGCCTACTGATGTCTATTGAAGTAGGCTGGATCGCGGATCGGGAGCCCGTCGGTGGCACCACCGGCGGCCATTACTTGGCACAAGGCAATACACGTGAGTGTATGGGAGAGACAAGCAGAAGTAGAAACAGTGAAGCTTGTACGCTGTGCTCGAAGGCGAGAATTTAATGATGTGCTCCGATCATTACATCGGGTGTTTGGAGATCGAATCGGTATTTGTCAAACATTAAAACACCAATAGAAAAAAAAATTCAAACGTGCCGGAGTATTTACGGCTGAGCTGGCAAGCTTTCTCTCGTAGTGGACTAAACAAAGGAACTTCCAGTCAGTAAGACCGCCCTCGGAGAAGCCCAGAAGTTGATGAATGTCAAAAAAGTTCAATGCTGATAGCGGCTTCCCAGGAGTGAGCGAATTCCACGTAGCAAAGCCTTCAAGCTTGTCGTCTGCTAAAACCAACTCATCGAAACCTTCACCGACTCCGCGTTAACACTAGGTAACTTTTATCACATTGAATTGCACTACATTTTTTTTTTTTTTGCCCAGCGGAGTCACTCTCGATCGCAAAACATTTATTTATAAGAACTGCGAGGGCTGTCTGTTTTGATGCTTGTGCGCAAGCTATTTGACAGGCATCCCGAAAAGCAGCCCAAAAAGGTTTCCGTGCTGACGACAGCTTAAAAACGGGGAAACAGGACTTTTTCTTTGATTCTTCTCATAGAGTCCTATGCATTTGCTAGTGTCAATTGATGACTGCCGGTGGTGCCACTCGACCCGAGCAAGACATGCCTAGATCTGCGATCCAGCCTACTATACAATATATATATATTAGTGTGCCAGCTGCGGAAGGATCGCGGCAGGCAAGAGCATGACACTTCACTGACGTCAAGAGGCTGAAATTGAGTGGCCACTTTTGAGCGCTCGTCAAACACACCAGTCGGAGGAGCCTTCCAGGCACCATACCATAAGTCACGAGGACTGCCAAAATAAACCCACGGACTTATACTCCCCAAGCTTTTCCAAATACGCCACTGGGACGCCTGAGTTTTCTGGGATCCGTTTTTTTTTGTTTTTTTTTTGCCTGTTAGTATGATGCAGGATGCGGTTCCAGGATAAATCGACTCAGTGATCCGTTCAGAGCTACCATGCAATGTTGGCTTTTTCGTTTCTTTGATTTATTCGAATTGCAAGACTGCCCACGTAAGGGTAACAAGTTGCTCGCGTATATCAAAAGGAAACCATTTAGGACTAAGCGCTCATATTTGAATCGCGTTCCGTTATTACCCAATCCTCACGGACTGACGTAATTGTCCTAAAGGATAAGTTTCCTTTCCTTTACTCGGTGATGCGTTCGAAATAGTCAGTTAATCTTGCATTCCGCAAATAACATTTCGTGCATAAAACATTTTCTGGCAACGAATGAATGTCCGACTCGCGTTCATGACCTTTTGTCAAAGACTACAGAGCGTGTTTTATTAGCGCAAATTCATAGAAACAAAAGAAAAAAAAAGTCGCAAAGAATTGTTACGTGAATTTTCCTGCTACATTTAGCGGGGAAATTGACGTCACGTGACCATGTCATGTTACGTCAAGTCACGTGACGTCAATTTCCGCTAGGTGTGTTGTGAGATGGTAGCTTGCGTGAACACGTCACTTGCTCCCTGGTCTTGGTCTTAAGCAATATTTTTTCTGCCTTTTACCGCATCATGCGTCCAATGTGGCAGTTAATTATGTGCAGCGACTGCATTGTAGAAAATAAATTTCACGCATAACGTATTTTGATAATTGAATGCAAAGATCTCAATGAGGACACGTCGCTGACCCGTCATTTAATTCGAACATTCATTTGTGGAATATACAGAGTGCTCCAGCTAACTTGTGCCAGTAAATAAACCAACACCGTATTGTGTATATAGTCCTATTGAGCAAGTCGAGATGTTTCTTCTTTTTTTTTTTTGTGCGATGTGCCAAACGGCTTAATTAATGCGGATGAAATATATAACTTTTTATTATAATTTCCGCACGCAAACCCTCCAATGGGAAGTTATCTAGCGTGGTGAGAAACATCCCATCGAGTCGCGTTTATCAAGGTAGTCTTTGTGTACATCACATTTTTCACACTTCAAAGATAGCGCGCGACATTTAAATGACGAAAGAGAAACACCCAGGTGACTACTTTCTAGAGAACTTTGATGTTAGTTCCCTTAAGGACATGTTATTTGTTTTTAATCTCACATGACGATCGATCAGTTAGAAAGTACTCTAAGCAAGATAAAGTATTTGCGGCAATACTTTGTAGGCTAAGCGTATATATAGTAAGAGTTTATGAAATTCAGTTATACCCTAATCAATCGGGCACACTTAACCGCGTATGGGTGTGACTGAGGTCGTACTTGACTACGGTTAAGGGTGCCCGTGTGCCTGAGGTATTAGCCTGAGCTATATTGACTTGAGCCGAGTGAGTGTTATAGGTGAAAACTAAACCTGAGCATCGCACAAGAATAATTGGCGGAATGTACGTTGATCAGTACTCTAACAACTTTGTAATAAATTTCTTTTATGAGGAGCTTAATATTTCTTTTTTTAATTTATTTTTTCGTACTTCACGCAATAACTTTCATTCGCAATAAATCTCACGCCTCATTTCCCCCCCCCCCCCCCCTTCCCGCCACCCCCCCCCCCCCCTCCAGAGAAAAAAAAAGAAAAAAAGAAGAAAAAAAAGAAAAAAAAAAAAAACGTTACTGTGAACATAATGTGGGGGACACGTTGGCGAGCACACGATTTGAATGAGTATTAAATAGGTTTCCTTGTTTAAGTGCTTGTGGACACAAAACTTGCCTCACAACTGTTGTCGTTGGCCGGATAGAACGGCAGGGAGGTTTTTTTAGTTGTCCCGCGTACAGCACGCAGCTTCTTAGCTTCGATAACACTACGGCGTGTCACGAGCCTCGAGCGTGCACGCGACGGCCATGCACGGTGGAAGTCCAAGATCCTGCATGCTGGGAGCAAGGCGTCCAAAAACGTCGCCCTATCGTTCCCACCGTTCCAGTAAATATACGCAGGTTCGCGCCTGGTCGCGTCTCTTCGTGAAACTTCAGAGAAGCATATTATTCGAGCCGCGTCCGTTTACATGCCACCGCGCTTTCTCGTCAATCAAGATCAGCCATTCGAACGACCAAGTCACGCCGAAGTTTTGACTTACGATGTCGGTGCACAACTCGGAGTCGTCGTACCCGCCGACGCCGGTCAAACTCGATGCCACATTCGCGGCTACCTGGACACTGGTCAGCACCAAACCTGGGATGAGCTGCGCGAGCGCTGACGGCGCCATCGCCGACTTCGGACAGTCAATTCGGAGTAAAAAAAACAACCTGTAGTCTATAATACCACCCGGGTCAGCTCATAATCGGACGCGTGGACGACGTTTGTCTCAACTACGCACTCCCGCGAAAAACAACAACAACACGAGCTGTGCGTGGTTGGAGTCTCTCTTGCGACAGAATACTTTCTGCTCCTGCTTGGGTGAGGAAGGAGCGCCCTGGGGCAGCCGTCGATCGCTGCTACTTCGGTTTCGTTTTTCTCTTTCCCCATCGTAACCGCCCTCTCTCTCAACGAGTGCGTGCGCCCGCGTCATCACAGCTGGCCAATCACGGTGAAGAACACGCGGTCGCGTGCGCGGCAAAGCGGCCGCGCGGTTCTGTCGTGTTCGAACACGTAGACGTCACTGAAATGAAGGAAGTGTAAACATCGTTACTCATTACTCACTCAAAAAATAACCTAACTACGTTATGAGCCACTACGAGGCAAAAGGAACGCGCTACCTCGGCTCGAGAATAACGAGTCATTTTCTCCTTACTTTGAATGCGTTGTTTTTATGAAGCTATAGTCCCGAAAGATATATGTCGTCGTCGATAGTTCTCAGCGTTTTAACGCGTTCGTTCTGGGATGACTGTGGCTTTACTGACATACGTCGTGGACATCTTTCTTATTGTCTTTCTAGCGAAATATCTGGTAGTAAAATAAATCCTAGGGGTTCTTCGCCTTGTCCATATTTTGCACGCTGAAAAGTTATTTTAAGCAACCTCTAAAAAGGTTCTTTATTTAAAATCTGAGTTTTTTTGTTTTTTTTAAGCTCGCTTTTTGATGCGGAAAAGGTATTCATTGCCTAGTTGTTCTCCTAGTGCACCAGGGGGCGATAGTGCTTGAGGCAAAACCGTTTTTCACGAGTTGAAAGAGTTTTGGGGCGTCGGAGAACCTCTAAAGAACGGATATTTTTTAATGTATGGGTACCGATCGGTCTTACCAGCTTCGTACTCCTCCACGCCCGGCTCTACTTCCTGTATACCTCTGGCCACCGTTCCCGAGCTATTCCTAGGCGCACCCAGAAACCAGCCACGGCCACGTGTTCACTCGTCGTCTTGTTTGACCCGCTGAGTGCGCAGATCATCACAGGGAGGAACAAACGTTTACGTTTCTGCAGTCATGAAAATAAAAATACATTACAATTGTAAACTTGCTACGATCATGCGACATATCTCTTAAAGTTACAAATCATCCGTTGCAACAAACTCCTAACCTAACTGAAGAAAAAAATTGACCGCATCTCCACGTGGTGAATGATGTTGCTTGGGGCGAAGCTCTGGTGGTGCTTGTCTGCGTAGACGCCGAGCCGCAGCATGCCGAGCCTTTTCATTCATGTCAGTAGGAGAATGTGTGGTTTCCTTCTTTTTCTTTTTTTAAGCAGACAGATGGGATGGCATCTTAGAACCCCCTACTCTTTTTTTTCTTCTTTTTCTTTGAGCCTTTTCATTCATGTTAGTAGGAGAATGTGTGGTTTTCTTCTTTTTCTTTTTTTTAAGCAGACAGATGGGATGGTATCTCAAAACCCCCCACTCTTTTTTTCTTCTTTTTCTTTTTTCATAATTTTTTCATCTTTTCTTCCTTCCAATTTTTTTTTTTGCCCTACACGAGCACGTGAGCATGTGCTCACGTGCTCGTGAGCACGTGATCTCACGAGCAGAAGCACGAGCACCCGACGCCGGACCTACGGCGGACGGCGGACGGCGGACGGACAGCCCCTAAGGAGCTTCGCCCCTAAAAATGCATATGGAGTGCGCAGCGCCTCCAGGTATTCACTGGACGCCAGTTTTGAAGGCGAAGCTTAGAGCGCACGCTCAGAACGACCTAACATTTATAAGCTAAAGACAGGCAGTCTTGATGGCGCGGAAGGCACGTTGAAAAATGACTATGGAAGCTCTCTGTCAGCACGCGCTCATCAGTTGTGTCTCCGTTCCTCCCTACTGCAGCCAATGGTACAACTGCGAGAGCACGAGATGACTGCTTCAAAACGTTCTTGTGCAGAACGAGCGCTCGCGTTAGAAAAGTCAGTCTCGAAGCCAGGAGCGTGGGTTAGCTCGTGCTTGTAGCTTTGGCTGTAGTCTCAGCTTAAGGCTGAGGAAACACGGCGGCTATGAAAAAGGACGATATCAGCCGGTGTTTGAAGCGCTCATATTTATTTATTTATTTATTATTTATTTATTAGTACCTTGAAGGCCCTAAAACAGGGCATTATACAAGGGATGGGCAGTTCATATTTGTAGGACAATAAGAAAAGCATATAAGCATATACACTCATGAACAACAAACAAAAAAAAGAATCAACAAAATATTCAAACAAAAGATGACAAAGAGTTCACATACACTTATGTTCAAAAAGTGCTAGTTCATTGTGGATTCTAAAAATTCGCCAAGCACTTTTTTAAATACATCTATGTTGTGAGCTGTGACTATGTTGTTAGGCAAAGCGTTCCATTCATTAATTGTAAAAGGTATGAAAGAGCTAGCGTAAGAAGTCGTGGATGCATAAATGGGTTGTATTTTACAGCTGTTATCTAATCTCGGAAAAAAAGAAGTGGGAGGAGAAAATAGTTTATTTCTAATTGCGTCAAACGAACGCCTTAAAGTGAGTTCAGGGAAGTTTGCTCGTTTACGCAGTTCAGACACACTTGCGTGAAAAGAATAATCAGAATAAATAAATCGTAATGCTCTTCTTTGACACGTTCTAGTTCGTCTTTCAGATAAGTTTGCCTCGGAGACCATATGGATGCAACATATTCTGTTCGTTTAATGCACAATTCTGCTTATGATGCACATACCGCTCTGCCTTTTGAGAAGTATAAAATTTTGAGATTTGAACAACTCTAATGATGAGTCCCAAGGTCTGTCTCCACGTTTTGGTGACTTGTGTAAGCCAGGTGCTCGCTCCGCCGTCCTCGTCGATGGGGAGTCCTAAAACACGGATGCTGCGTTGACACTGAATGGGACGGCCGTCGAGGCATAGGTTGAAGAGATTCTTCACGCCCTTTTTCCTGATACTTGCGTCCGCCACCACAACGTAGGTCGTCTTTTCGGGAGAGGGAGCCATTCCGAATTCTCTCAGATAATTCGCCACGGTGTTCAAGCCATCCTGTAGGGCTTGTTCCTGGGCGCCTCCAAATCGTGGGGGGCAAACGAAAGCACCCTCCGCATGTTAGTACATGCCCTCCTCACGTCCAAGGCAATGTACGGTATAAACTACCCACGTGTCACAGGAGCACAAAAGCGCAAACTAGAGGTGCTGAACAGAGAGGCAATGAGGTTGGTCGTCGGCCTCCCCAGATTTGCCCCAATAGAGGAGCTCCACAAACACTCCAGGATCAATACTCTCGAAGATAGGGCCGAAACCCATCGCATCGCCCAAGTTCAGAGACTCGAGCGAACCAGACCCGGAAGGGCCATCCTCCAGCTGCTTGGGTACCAGCTAATGGGCCGCCCCACAATCTCTCCCTCCACCCCCGTGGGAGGACGAGGCAGTGGTGGACCATCGCCCCATGAAGCAGAACGTAGACAAAGACCAGAAGGGCAGAAGGAACAACGCAGCCAAAAAACAGGCGGAATCCATACAGGACGCCCGCCCCGGCTCTGAAACAGTGCACGTCTACACCGACGCAGCTATCAGAGAAGACGGAGGAGGCACAGCCATTGCATGGTTTTGTCTTAATACAGAATCTAAGGCAAACTTGCCTTTCACAAGAAACACTCAACCAAAGAAGCAGAGCTAAGAGCCATATTATTCGCCGTGGAAGACGAGTCCCTGACTCCAGAGGGGTCCAAGCACTTACGCGTGTACACGGACTCGAAAGAGGCCCTAGCCACTTGCCTGAAGCGAGACTCCCACAGCAAAACGGTAAAAAAAAATAAAAGCTAGAGCAAAGACCCTCAAATCCAGAGGAGTTAAAATCACCATCTCCTGGGTCCCGGGCCACGCCGGGATCGAGGGGGAACGAGAGAGCACACGAAGCCGCGCGGGAGCTCATTCCTTCTCCCTACCCCCCCGCAACATGCCAAAGTGCGATTTTCGACAACCCTCCGCCAACACTTATTCAAGTGAACTCTGATGACGAAGAGGAGCCTGACTGGAACGAGGAGGCGACCCTTGCCCGCTTCGAGCGACGAAGGGTCCTGCGCAATAAGCTACCTGATGACGATGACCCACTGCCAAACGGGTACGGTCGGTGGGCTACAGTGCGACTTCGGAGACTCCGAACCGGAACGGCCGTCTCCCCAGCAGTCCGGGCTAAGTCCGACGACGGATCTTGCAGACGATGCGCAACTGGACAGCAAGCCACAAGTGCCCATCTCTTATGGGACTGTGTGGAACTCAGCCGGACGCGGGAAGAAGCAATTCGAAAGCTGCAACCTACGCTGCGCCCGGGATGCCTTCGGGACTGGATACACCCGAGGGGCGCACCGCAGCACCGCAAAGCCATATTGGACTCGCTTCTTGACTTTGTCGCGAAAGCAAACATCCAGGACTCCATCTGATTAGAGACATTTCTGGTACCCCCCTACCTATCCAGGCTGCCACACCCCATTCCCCCACCCCTTCTCTCTCCGATGTCAGTGGACAATTGATTAGAGAGAGTCGTACGCGCTTTACTTGTTTTTTTATTAATAAAACATGTTCAATCAATCAATCAACAACTCTACATTTATAAACTTGCACTCTATCTATATTCCATAACCATAGACTTCTACAGCCTAGCTATCTATCTGCGTGCACGTGCTAGACCCGACCACCATTAAAACACTCGAAATGACAAGTATATACTCCACAAACTCAGGAAAAACATGGGCAGACAAACACTCCCATTTCAAATGCCAAACTTCCTTAATACACACAGTTATCTTCATACACTTATTACGTCAAATATATCACGAAACAGAAACAAAATCATTGTGAAAGGAAACTCTGTTGCCCACAAATATTACAAACTGATCTGAAATATCTGGTTTTATCCTCTTCGCTATCTCTGCTTTTTTGTATGCTTCCTTGTTTTATAGTATTATAGTATAGTGTTCTAGTATCAAAAATGTGTACTATGTAAATGTCATTGACAAGTATATTTTGTTATTTATTATATTTTATTTAAGAGCGCTTCTTGTGTTAGTGTGCTCTGCTGTCGACGAGTTTAATTGTCTTTTCAATATTTAATTTATGTAGCGCGAGGCCTCGTCAGACCTTCTTGTCTTTTGCCTTGGTACTGCAAACAAAATGTATTGTCTGACTGACTGTAATAAAAAAAAAGTGTGTTTTTGGTTGGGAATGAAGCCTTTCGAAATCTCTTTAAAATTACTTTCATGCTAAATGTTTGCAATTCGAACAGAAAAAAAACAAAACAAAAAAAACACTGGGTGACAGCTTCGCGGGTGCTGTCTTAACCATGTGTTTATCAGGCTCGGCCGACTTTAGGTAAAAAAATAATAGCCACGATAAATTGGCCAATTAACTACAAATATTTATCAGCTTTCTAATTATTCGTGAGTGGTTTTAAGTATGTATGGCACTGTGAACGTCATTTAGAGGCCGGATCTTTAGGCAAATGCCTATTTTGTTCCTTTGGTCCCATCGTGCCTTTTCTATATATGAGCACGAATCATGAGCTAAGAAACGTTTTAAGAGTAGTTTTATAATGCCTATAAATGCCTAATTCGGCGTTCGAGCCCAAATGATCGTTTTCCGCCTATAAATGCCTATTTTTGACTTTTTTGGCTTCGTTACCCCAAAATAACGTGTTCTGTTTAGTTTCAATTTCAAGCGAACTGTTTTTCATCTTGCTGCGATGCATAGCAACAGGCTGCTCCTATCTCTGTCCCAACATCCATCACAAACATGGTTTTTTTTTTTTTTTCACGCCTGCCTGCAAGCCAAGGCGCAAACGGCGCCTTCCTTCTAGTAGAAGGCCCTTCCCGCCTTTCCCCACGCTTCGTCCTTCTTTGCTTTCTCCCCCTTTCGCCTCGCCCGAGAGAAGCGGGTTTGTTGTCTTAACATGTCTGGACAGTGTGGAGCCCGGGAGCTGCCTGGAGGCTTGAAGTCTGGATCTGGATGCTGCTGTAATCCGTTTCAGCCTAAATGGACCTTAGTGGATGCTGGGAGCGTCCCAGCCAGGCCAGCGCTGGGAGAGTCTCAGCGTGTCGCTCCGCTTAACTTGAGTAGTACTGGATTGGCTGGGATGGATCGTCCTATTCGCTGCGGTTCATTGGAAGATCGGAAAACGGAGCGCAATTCCCACCAAAAATCTTTTTTTTTTTTTTTTTAAGTGAGCAAGTGCCTGTGTCTGTGTGCGTGTGTGTATGTGCGTGAGCGTGTGCGTGCGTGCCAGCCTACATGTGAGGTGAAGGAAATAGGAAGCGCGTGGTTTGTGGTTTGCTCCTTTCGCGTGCGCGTCGGTCTTTAACGTTATTGTGTCCGGTGGTCTGTGGTTTGCTGCTCTTCGCTTTCGCTGCCTGAAGCATCTCAACAATGCCAAAAAAGAATGTCCCAAAGAGCGTGCTGATTCGGCAATGGACCCAACATTCCTTTTGCTACTCGACCGACGGGGATATGGTATTCTGTAAACCGTGAGGAAAGCAGTTAAGAAGACACCCTTAGGTACCTTGTTTCGGAGAAAAAGCAAAACTTGATCGAACGACGATTTAACGAATGAAAACGAAACCACGACGTTTTATCGAATGACGCTGTAGCGAATGGCAGCTTCGTTTCTCTCGATCGACAGCAAGGGCAAACCGCGCCAGTTTAAAATCCTAGCTCGTCACCGCCGAAAAACAGCCTATTCGCTAAAATGGCATTCGTGAAAACGTTCGTCCGCTCAAATATTTTCTAATCGCTAAAACGCCATTCGCTCGTATAATATGGACCAAGAAAAACACCCGCATGTTTATTAAAGACATGATGTAGATGTATTTATTTAATGAAAGGTTTACTCGTCTGTGGGTTGGTGAAGAATTTCCTGCGCAAAGTCCACATGCCTCTACAAAACTGCTTTCCCCAGAAATGCTTTCCCCAGAAAAATGACACCAGAAGAACTGGATATAAATTTTCTTTTAACGAGTTTATCCTAGCCGTTGTCTATTATTCTCGTATATTAACTGCTCAAGTATTTAGTTCAAATTCCAACTCAAAATCAAATCCTTTATTTCTCTCCACTTGGAGAGGGGAAGCAGGGAAAAAAGCAACTTAGTGTTGATTGACAAGCCCCCGTTTTTATATAGCAGCAGATGACATACAAACATACAGGCACAATATATATATAACATTACTGAAATAATTACCAACAAACAAGATATTAGTATCTAAGATAGAAAAGAGGAAATAAGCTAAATCGTACAATCACTTTATGTTTTTAGCATGTAGAGACATCACTAGGAAAACCTTTAACAAAAACAGAACGCACATATCTCTGAGTCAAACTCAACATGTTCATGTTAAATTCACTGCACCAATTTCGAAAACGCGGTACTGTAGACCTCATTATTTGATTGCCATAAGTCCTGGAATGCGGTACCGTCCATAGATCCGTACAATGTGTATTATATGTCTTTCCCTTAATTCAAGGTGGGCGATTGAGAGAAAGAAATAGTTATGAAATAACAACCCTTTGTATGAAAGGGCAAGTTGATAATTAAAGTAATTGGTAACTTTCACAATAATGAATTTTTCGAACAATGGTTTTGAATGACTATCATAGGTATAGTATGGAATATTATACGAATAACTCCTTTTTGGACAATATGGACTTGTTTTATAATTGTGAATGTAGAGTTTCCCAATCCTAAGAAACAATAGTTATAATGAGCGTTAAAAATATACTTGTAAACGTTGCGCATAGATTTAAAGATCAAGTATTTTATTGTCAAATTGTTCTCGTTTGTATCTATTTTAATATATTTTATCTTGTCTCTAGAGTTCCTATTATTACATACTTGTAGACCGTGAGATTAGCCAAATAAAAGAAATAGACGAACACTACAAGATCTTGTTTACCACGATTATTTTAACCCGAGACTGGTGCGGAAAGAGGACATTCTTTTACAGTGAAGAGAAAGTAACGGAGACAGAAGTGCAGCGTCTCTAAAGCGGAAGCGAAAGTAACAAAACCATATAGCGTCTCTATTATAGAAACGCTCTTTGTCCCTGTTACTTTTTCTTCCACTGTAAAAAAAAAAAAAGAAAAAATACTCCTTCCACCCCACTCTCAGGTTAAAATAATCATGGTAAACTTCCACCAGCTCCCTGCGCATTGACTGTAATTTCGAAAATCTTGTTGTATTCGTCCGATTATTATTTTATCTCCCCCATCTTGGGGCCTTCAAGTATGTCGTTTTCGAACCAGCTCGCCTGCACTCCCTCGTTTGTTATATCCCTAATGTTAATTTACCAAATAACCTAAAAAATAAGGCTACAAAAAAACAAAAGACACAAGGGTGAAACTACACCCAGAAGAGAGGGGGCTAGTATAACTGTTGAGAACTAACCTAACTAACGACTGTTGGTTTTATTAGGTGACACATATTCAACTGTCAAACTACGTCACACGAATTACAGACGCAATAAAGAGGATGCCTTAATTAAGATGAAATATTTTATGTTTGGTATGCGTAACGTAATCTCTCGCCAACAAAACCAAAGTTCCCCATGTAATAACCTATGCGCCTTTAATATTGCAAGTCCGTATGTACGTACGATCTCATTTGTTTCCGAACATGCCGGATTGACATGTCGTAGCTGTAAAACTTCGCCATATTCATTCTATATTTTTTTTGTTTGAAACAAAGTTTAAGGCATAGCTTAATACGTTGCGTGTATGTCCCGCCGGAGACCGTAAAAAACGTTGCCCACAGGTTGCGCAAGTGCCTTTGGCAAGAAGGGGGAATATATCCGTATTGAAGACTTTAGGACATATTTTAATGTTCAGTTTTTAGGCCTACAAAAAAAAAGTTCATCTCATACCCGGATTTATTATTACATAGTATAGCATTCATGATTTAAAAAAAAAAGTAATTGAATTCGAAAAGAACAAAACAAAAAACAGTTTGGTGGTCAACCCAGTCTGAATGTGCGACTCGAATTTTGATAGTCCGTGCGTCATAAGTCATGAGTTTGCTGATTAAGAAGCTGACTATACTGTATGTCACTATAGTAGGTTACAAGTCAAGAAGGTAGCGGCAAATGCCCCTCAAAGGGAATCATATATCCCTCCGCCACCTCCGCATCCAATAGCGTCCCATCGTTACCGTGACGTTGCGGCCAACGCGCGAGGAGGGTCGTGCCTTTCTGTACATATTTGCTTTATCTCTCGACTTTGACTTAGCATTGTGGAAGCCACGAGAGGGAGATTAAGTCTTCCCCCTTCCGATGGAAACAAAGACGACTTTCGGGGATTAGCTTTCCCCTCCGATTGATACAAAGGCTGCTTTCAGGGGCTCGGTTCCTTCTCCGATAAATACAAAGGTCGCTTTCTTAAAAAGTGGGGGTCGGAGACAAGTTGGCACCACTCTGTGACCATTATCTATCCATTGAAGCGGAACAAGGAGCGTTTCCAGTGAACTCTTCTTTCGATTGCGGAGGGATTTGAAACCGGCGCACCACGCTTGTGGGAGGAGCTTCTCCTACATTCTTAACTTGTAACCGACTATAGTTGTGTGCAGTGCGCGCGAAGGCAACGCCAGTAAAGGGCGAGCAAGGCGGGACGGGAGAGGTGGGCAATGGAGGACGAGGGGAAAAAGAGAGAGCGCTAGGAACGTTAGCGAGGAGAGGAGGTTTTCCTTCTCCTCCTCAGCCTTTCTAGTGCTTGCCCTTTCTCTCCTCGCCTGGCGTTGCCTTCGCCTGTACTGCACGCAACTGGTGACACGGAGTATAGAAAGAGCGCAAGGGTTGCTATGTAGTAATCGTTTCGATCTCTTTTCCAGATGGCGCAGTGTTAATGTCATTGTGGTAGATCATGAGAGTTGCTCCACTTTATGCATTTTTTAACCTTCAAGGTCTCATGTTTAGAGAAGCTTAAGGATATATAAAATGTTCAGACGAGTATTCATAATACAAAACAAATACAATAAATATTCACCATAAAAATACTAGAAATTTATTGACGAGTTTTAAATGAGATTTGCATAGTTTCTATTTATTTGCAATCATAGCTGCTTCTAAGTTCTTTCTTTTTTTAAGTACGTTTTATTACAGAAGCAGAACATGTACATTGTGCAGAAGGGACACCTTTACTCGGGCACGGCGTCATTCAACTGAGATCTTGCGATGACGTGAGTGCTGCTATAATACTTTAAGCCGCGCATTGAATCAAATACAAGTCCGCTAAAACATATTAATATAAGCCAGACATATCGCAGCTATTTTCGACACATTGTAAATAGCTTTGATAGCCTATAGAAATTATATATCTCTATCTATCAAGATCAATAAACGAGACACTTAAGTTAGAATACCACAATGGGCGCCAGGTCAGCTCGAAAAGGCTACTGACACATTGGAATAGTTGTGAAACGTACTATGACACATCAGGGTTGAAAGATGGGTTAGTTGGTAGTCGTTTGTGATAAATTAAAAAGCGAAAGGAAACGGAACACAACAAAAAAGAGGACACATGTAACAGACAAAGAACTGTTTATTGCTCGTGGCCTTTTTGTTTGTCCAGGTTTCTGGTACGTTTTTTTTTTTTATTTCATTATGTAATAGGTTAGTTCTTTGATACAGACACGCGCATCGAAAGCCTATGAAGGCCCAAATCACAGCCATACCATTTTAGGAAACATTTATCCATCTCCATAACTAAAGCATTTAAAACTCTCGTGCTTCGTGGGTCAGACTAAGCCTTGACATACAATTATAGACACTGCTTCCTTTGACTTTGTGCAAAGATCTGTACCTTCCTTCGTGAAAAATCGCAGTGAGAAGTGACTACCTAAATACAGTTTCAAAAGGCAAAATGTTTTGTTCTGCTGTCATCGTACTAAAGCAAGTTTCTCAGTAAAATTCAACCTGCTAACTTGCATCTGAGCTAATAGTTAAAAATCAAAGTTCTACCAAATGTATATTTTTAATCAGAATTTTCTCACAGCGTTTCTAAATCATTAACCTTCCGGGAAAGACTATTAAAGCTGCAAAAACAATAAGGCATATGAGGAAGGGATAAATAACCAAAGAATATTTATTTAACGTGATATGCAGCTATATTTCTTGTTCGCTCAGCTTAGCGTAAGGGGCACCTTTTAGGTAGGATGGCTTTGTGCAGCGACAAAGTTTTAGAGGTCGCATAATGGGCACCACTTTAAATTGGAGTTGTCGCTATGTCGAACGGAATGAATACGCAAAGTCTCTTAGAATGGGAAAGGTTTTGTTTTGTAACTAGTTTCAAAATATTCCTTCAGAAATTTAATGCTTGCACACAACCGTATTCTATGGAAAAGTATTTACAAAATAAACTTTAAAATATTTCTGCTGGTAGAATCTCAAGCTCAATGACATTTCAGCCTGACGATCAGACTTGCTTGGCGACGAAAGAAAATGTCGCGGCACCGAAAAAATTGCTACAGGTAGGTTGAACAATTTTATTGCTGGATTAGAACATCAAAATGCCCACTAAAATCTAAGCCTTAAAAGTTTTGCATGAATGAATAAACTAAAAACAAACAAACAAAAACAGCTGATTTGAACGTGGAGAAGCTGTTGATGCGATAAAAACTTCCATAATTTTTGTTTTAGTAAATCCGGTATGGTACATTTCAGTGATGCCCACAAAAATATGACGTTTCTTAGTCGTGCTACCTTTACGTCATCAACCTTGTTTATAGTTTTATGTACTAAAAATGTTTATTTTTAGTTTCGAAGTGCTAAGAAAAATTAATGACGCAAAGAACGACGTCACTTGTTAAGGGGTATGCCTGTTTGTTTTTTGTAAGCTTCTCAAAAAAGAAATGTGAGAAAAAACATTATGATAACCGTGTTCGCTCGAGTAAGAGCCGCACTTCTAATGAACGAGGCCTTTGAGTCTACTTTCCCACGGAACACACTTACAGTCAATCATCGCGTTATGCATAAAAAGAGTCAGCGAATAACGAGGTACAGAACACGATTCTCCGTAAGATTGCGGTCTGAGCAGACAGCCCTTTTGTGTGAAGACGTTATATGTGTCCAATAAATTGCTGCCATTTTTCTGCCAATCGCGGTGACTCGCTATCCTCGTGCTCCGCAGGGTAGCAGGCCCACAGGCTTTGTTCATAAACAGCGCGGCTATCACTTGAGCAAAATTGGTAATCATTGTATATTTAATATACTTGAAAACGCTTAAAAGTCTCACTAAATTGTGTTGTTGACGAGTAGTTTTAACGCGATAGCGTTTAGAAGCTCGTGTCCCAAAAAAATCCGGCGTCGGCGTCAGTGGGACCAAGAACTCCCAAAATGCAACGCAGGCAGCCTCGTGTGACGTCACGCGTGGGATGTCACACGTGTCTGTGACGTCATGAACCTGTTAACCAACTAAATGTAGCGAGAAAAATTTTAGCTAAATTTACCGGAATATGTTTCCACCAAATTAAGCGGAAAAAGTTTCGCGCCGAGCATAGTGGGAAATTTTCCGCTAAATTTAGCGGGTCGATAGGGTCATGACGTTACAGCCAGGTGTGACATCATGAAGAAAGTAACATGACGTCATATGTGACGTCATGTGACGCCACGTGATCACATCTGACGCTATCGATTAGACCACGCACACACTTTTGCACGGCTTGGGAACGAGCGCGGGTTTAGAGAAAGGCTTTGCGAACGGGGCCCGATAACGCTATCGCGTTCCACTCTTAAAGGGGAAACTTAAGCGCCCCCCAAGTTTTTTTGTAACATATTTCCAATCACAGAAGTCGATGAACAAAATTACGGAGCTTCAAGAAAGAATAAAGAAGATGAAGCGTGGCAACGTATGTACATTGAAGTTTTGTAAACAAAACAATAGTTAAATATTTTAATAAGAACTGTATGTTGCAGATCGATATCAACACTTGGGATATCCTAAAGTAATTGCTGTAAATAAAAGTTTGCGTGTATATTAAGATCGAACACCGCAGCGTGACTCAACATAAAAAGACTCGATCGTCAGGCGAGGCACCATGACAATCGAAAACTGCCACGCAGAAATGATTTCTGCAAGCATGTGGGGATGAAGACTTCATACGCAAGGTTTGGATCGTAACGCATGCAAGTAGTAATACGTTACGCATCTCACAGGCTTTAAAAATCTGCAAATTTTATGCGTTGTGCACGGCAATGGGCCTCAAGATACCTTTATATCAGATAGGGTATCGTTTAAGAATCACTCAGCATACCATGTGAGCCTCGATCTGGCGTGGAACGTCTGTACGATTCTCTAGCCCTCCTCCCTCTTTGTTATCTCACGTGCTGTCTATGATGATGATAGCACATCTTGTTCCTTTCGGGTTGAAAGTATCAGCAAAAGTTTCAAAGGAGAAAATCTCTAGTGTTTTGCGCCTTCGTGATGTAAATCCAAAAATCGCGAAGTAAAATCGCGAGGTAAACATAGGGGGGATATGAAATCCCGCATAGCTCTTCTGATTGTATTATTTTTAAGTCAGAATGGCGTGGAAAAAAGTCAGCTTATCAGGATTATCTTAATTTTTGTTTTGGTACGCAAAGACATTCTTGAGTTAAAATACTACTTACACATGTTTCTTTTTTTCAGTCTTATCAATATGAGGACGCGAGGAAAGATAATTCGGAGCTGGTAAGAACAGTTGAAGAGCTGGAGAACCATCAGGTACAGTCAAATTCAGTTAACTAAAATAAAACTAAAATACCTCTTCCGGCATAATTTTAGAGACTTTTTGTAACCTACCTTTAATAAAAAAAAAGAAGAAGCTTACCATAGATGTTTACTGTAAAGGTCCTTACTGAAATCTTTGCAGCGTGTGGCGGATCAACATCGCCTTAACCTTGCAGACAACGTCAAGGTTCAGAGGACCGTGCTGCTGGTAAGTTCGAAAATTTCCCCCGCGAACTTTAAACATTACATAAAGCTTGCTTAAAAATACTTAATACTGCGATTTGGGTTTACCCACTAATATTTCCAACCAGAACTCAGTGTTCCGACGTCCCCGCGAGCTCTCATTTCCTCGTCTCTCTTAATTTTACTCGTATAAACACAATAAGACTCAGTAGGAATGTGTGTTTTGTGAATTAAACTGTGCCGAACATCTATAATAATAATAGCTTTATTTACCATGTATAAGCATGGTGGGGGCTGAGGAAAAAAGCTGTCCAAGCAGCTTGACTGGTCCTCAGCCCCCCTCAGATACATACAGTGGCGAGAAAGACATTAAAAAAGACGCTAAGTTATAAATTACGTTTCTATTCATATCGTATACCTTTTTTTATGAAGATACAGCTCATCCACGCACCATTGTGACGGGCGGGGACACGGTGGTATCTTTGGTTTGATGACGTTTGGGTTTCCCCCTTAAACGTCACCGCTAGCACTGCCCCGCACAGAGCCAGAACGTTTGCGTGCTAGCACCGCTAGCACGCAAACGAGGCAGCGCTGCCTAGTTTGCGTCGATGCACGGACACATGATAGTATGGAGGTATACGCTACATGACGGGTTGTACAAGTTTAATGGTGACAAGACAGTGACCTAATATATTTAATAAACGTAATAAGCTAATTTTGTCAACAAAAACCTCTACCAATAAGTTTTTTCAGGGTCGCCTTTCCTGTACTTTTTTTTTCCAGCTTGAACTACCTTATTTATTTAATTATTTATTTCAATAACATATTGCAAGCTATGGGGATTCCGTTGTGATAAATATAAGATAGGTTCACGTAGCTTGCTTTTTTGTTTTGTTTCTCACCAGAACCCAAATGTAGTCGGGCGCGGCGCATCTTAAGAGAAGCAGTCACCCAAACAAGGGTGGACAATACGAAAATTAAAAAAAGCGCGAAAGACAAGGACAAGAAAGAGACTACACAGGACAAGCGCTTGCCCTGTGTAGTCTCTTTCTTGTCCTTGTCTTTCGCGCTTTTTAATTTTCGTAATGTTTAACCAACTATAGCCAACAAATAATTTTGCATGAGTGGACAAACTCAGCGAAAAGGTCGGAACGTGTCATTGGTCCTTTGGAACGGTTGCTGAACGGCCTACGTTATGTGGACGAAGAATGGCTGGCACTGGTTCGACGAACCTTCGAACTTTTAACCAGATTCGACCGGTTGGACTTTGTGGACAGTCTGGCCAGACTTTGATACAAGCATGTCTAGGTTTGGAGAATTGTTTTTTTATGCAAAGGTTTAGTGTAATTTTATGAACAACTGCAATTAAAAGAAACTAATTTAACTAATTCGAATCACTGAAGGAGTTAATAACTTAATGTTTTGTACTGTATTAACTGAAATAACCACTCAGTACTGCCTTTAATTCATCCCTTAGCCATCCCCATCCAATCCGAAGCCAACTGGCGAGTCTGTCGAGCATGCGAATAGCACTCGAACCTGAGTCGAACCTTTGTCGAACTTTTCACAAGAAGTTCGAAAACTTCGAACCTGGTTGAACTCGAACCTCCACCGGTTCGCGGCATAGTCACCATTCGTTTGTGGAGAACGCGTACCCCGCCGCGGGACCGCCGCTAGGCTGCCGGGAGAGAACACGTGTGCTATGGATGCGGTGCCGACTACCAGTGCGGGACGCTCTTCTGAGTCGTCGTCTTCTACGAGTGCTAATGCTGCATCTACGTCTGCTCCTGCTCGGCGACGGGGTCGGCCACGTAAGACTGGAGCCGAGACGGCGGAGACGAAGGATAGGCGTGCAGAGGCGATGCTTTACAAGCGGGTCGAGGATTCGATGACGCTTCGCGTTCCACTCTTAAAGGCCAAGCCTAAGCGTCCTCCGACTAATCTCGTCTCTCATTGGTTGGAGAGATGATTGACATGCGAAATGTTGGTTGTAAAATTGCATCTCCGTGCCATTATAGTATTGATATCGACAATATATTTATGTTTGAGAAATAAATAATCTAGATAGAGTCATTATTGTTTAAATAAAAATATCGCGAGATTAACTTTCCGCCTCGGTTTCAAACGATAACAAACATGGCGACCGGCGTCTGCGGGGTGATCAACGAGAGCAGCTCGTAGAGCTCGTCTATTTTAATGAGTGCGAGTCGTTCTGCGTTCACGGAGCTGTTCAGACGAAGGCCTGTAGTAATCCAGTAGTTATCGAAGGGGCCACTTATCTGGGGGCGGGGCTTAGAACAGGCCTTGACCTACACCTAAATTTCCCCTAACAACGTAAATATTTCACCAATTTTTTTTTTTTCGAGCAAATGTTAAGAAAAAAAAAAAAAAATACGGGCCTTAAATATGATTCCCGGACAAAAGCTCACCGGACAAAAGCTCACCGGACAGAAGCTCACCGGACAAAAGCTCACCGGACAAAAGCTCACCCATTTTTTGACAGACCCGGACAAAAGCTCACCAGGAGAAAATTTCATGTTGGTCTTAACACGAGTGCGGACAACTAGGTGCAAGCGTGCGACACAAAAATGCAGGGATAAATTAAATCTGACAGGCGCATGGTTTCTTGATTAGAATAGGAACAAGTTTATTTATCGATTATTTAGAAGCGAATGCAGTCCCCTAGAGCTCCAGCAGTCTTGGTAGATCTCGCTGTACTTGGAACCCCTCGCAAATATTTTTCAGACAATTCTGCAGTTATATTACAGTTCTGCTTTAGTTTCCCCTTCACATTAACCTGAGATAATCCTTGATTTAAAATACATTTACGAAGCGCAATGACGTAAAACATTTTAATTTTCTTAGCCATTCACTTTAAATATTACCTTGAACCCCAAGAAAATCCATGCATTAGTAATGAAGAGACATTGTGCCTAACCTTCATGTGCGCGTTTAGCGTTACATAAGCATAATGAAAAAGTGAGGTCGCCAAAGAGTGACTTCGTTTCTTCGGTCACTCTTCGGGTTTAAAAAGTTTGCTTCACGAAGTTTCTTGGGCATGGCACAAGGGTGCATATCTTGAGTCAAGCAAGCTTGATCATATCAGCTCTGATCAGTTTCGGTGACCTAAATTTTGGTCCCAAATCGTTGCTTCTCTGCCTGTTATGGCTTATCTGTCGACACCTTTGTATGGGATAGGGTACCATTTCTCCTAAAAATGATACAATTTCCATCGCGTACGCACTTTATCCCAACCCGTATTTGGTAAGGGTTGCAAAAAAAAAATGAGGTGAGCTTTTGTCCGGGTTGGTGAAAAAAAGGGTGAGCTTTTGTCCGGTGAGCTTCTGTCCGGTGAGCTTTTGTCCGGTGAGCTTTTGTCCGGTTACCCTTAAGAATACCCTTCAAAAAAACAAAAAAAAACGTAGTTTTCTTTTTTTTATTTTAGTGCTCTTTAATATGAAAGAGCGTACCCAGGTAGCACCGAGTTCAGGGCCGAAACTTGGCTTTTGTCTGGGAGTTTAGGGCATTGAAAAGCCCGAAGACGACAAAGTAGAGCCAAACCTGACCTCCCTTGGCAACAGTCTGGGTATTTTGGCCCTAATTCGCCAAACAAGTGCCAAAATTAGGCTTCACTGCCTGGTAATTCGGCTATCATCTGGCATCTTTGGGCCTAAATCGCCTAACAAATGCCAGAGTTAGGCTTGCTGCCCGGTAGTTCGGCATATATTTGGCATTTTTGGGCCAAAATCGCCAAACTAATGCCAAAGTTAGGCTTCAATTTTTGATAGTTCGGCTCTCATCTGGCACCTTCGGGCCAAAATCGCCACAGATGTGCCAGAGTTAGGCTTACTACCTTGTAGTTCGGTTGACATCTGGCATCCTTGGGCCCAAGTCGCCAAACAAGCGCCAAAGTTAGGCTTCGCTTCCCGATAGTTCGGCTGTCATCTGGCAGCTACGGGTCAAAGTCGCCAAACAAGTGCCAAAGTTAGGCTTCGCTTCCCGATAGTTCGGCTGTCATCTGGCAGCTACGGGCCAAAGTCGCCAAACAAGTGCCAAAGTTAGGCTTCGCTTCCCGATAGTTCGGCTGTTATCTGGCAGCTACGGGCCAAAACAAGTGCCAAAGTTAGGCTTCGCTTAACGATAGTTCGGCTGTCATCTGGCAGTTACGGGCCAAAGTCGCCAAACAAGTGCCAAAGTTAGGCTTCGCTTCCCGGTAGTTCGGCTGTTATCTGGCAGCTACGGGCCAAAGTCGCCAAACAAGTGCCAAAGTTAGGCTTCGCTTCCCGATAGTTCGGCTGTCATCTGGCAGCTACGGGCCAAAGTTGCCTAACAAGTGCCAAAGTTAGGCTTCGCTTCCCAATAGTTCGGCTGTCATCTGGCAGCTACAGGCCAAAGTCGCCAAACAAGTGCCAAAGTTAGGCTTCGCTTCCCAATAGTTCGGCTGTCATCTGGCAGCTACAGGCCAGAGTCGCCAAACAAGTGCCAAAGTTAGGCTTCGCTTCCCGATAGTTCGGCTGTCATCTGGCAGCTACGGGCCAAAGTTGCCAAACAAGTGCCAAAGTTAGGCTTCGCTTCCCAATAGTTCGGCTGTCATCTGGCAGCTACAGGCCAAAGTCGCCAAACAAGTGCCAGAACTAGGCTTACTGCCTTGGAGTTCGGCTGATGAGGTGTTTGATGTACGCGGGTGGTCTTCATCTTAATTAAATAGAAATCAAGTTTTATTCGGCTGGCCACTTTATCTTATTTTGAGCGTCTCTTGATTTCTCCAGTCCAAAAGTTGGCTGAACGTTTTGACGCGGCTGAACCAGGCTTTGCAAACGCAAATTGTGACGGATGTTTTACTCGCGCGTAGGTACAAACGCCAATATCGAGACGCGCCGTGAGACTGGTTCGACATTAAGGCGCGTTCACACCGGCGATGCGATCTAGTCGCGCTATAACGTTCATCGCAAAAGCGACCATCGGGGGGAAAAAGCGACGCGATTTGAGCAGTCGCTTGCTGACCCGACTTTTTGCGATGCGATCTAGTCGCGGGGAGGCTGAGCCAATGAACGGCGTCGGAGCGAGAGTTTTTGAGAAGCGACTCGCCAACGAAGGCGTTGGACTCGCTCATCGCGCACGCCAAAGTGACCATCTAATTTTTTTTTTTCCGATACGATTTAGTTGCATCACGCGACTGCTTACATCCCCGGTGTGAATGCGCCTTTACAGAAAGTGCTGCCATCGAGCTAGCGCTGCGCGAGACTGGTATGCGCACGTTTCCTCAACAGATATCATTATTAGGTGGCGCATTGCAAAAGCGAGCGTGGCTCTGTGCGCGTCTTGCATTGTGATTGAGCACTGTCAAATCCTAGCGATAATAAAGAGCGGAAACGACCGGGGCTCCGTGGCGCCGCTCCCGCATCACACTTGGGGAATTAAAATGAAATCCCGGAACTTGTACTATTTTAGCGTGTTGGTACTTTTTTAAACATTTAGAAAGTGGAGACATATGGGACGATACATACAGGACAATCTTTCAACTTCAGCAACATTTATTTTCGGCTTCAAGCTCAAAGCCCGCCCGCTCCGTGGGACTACGGGAAAGGGAAATCTTGGGGGAAGGAGAGGAAGCGGAGGAAGTGTACGCGGTCCAGACTTGTGCCTATCTCAAATACTCTACTCAAGATACTGTATCTTAAATACTTTTTGGAGTATCTTAGTATCTTGCAAATACCTTTGACGGAGAGTATTTAATACTATATTTTAATTACAATTCTGAGTATCTTGTACTCATCATCTTAAATACATTTTTGACATTCCGCCATTTTCCGAGTTTTTCGGTAGGAAGTGGCGTGGGCGTGGCACGAACAAACGTGAACATTCTTTCGAGCAACCGTATCCTGTTGCTAGCTCCGATTAGCTACGGTGACTTTAACAGAGCTCGTGAAAATATCGCTTTTTTGCCAACTGTGACTCATCATTCAGCCCAAAGTTCGTACAATGAAGGTTCTCCCCTCGCCTTCCCAAAGGCGCCTTTTGTTTGTGTAAAGTTTCCCCCAAAAAAATCCTCAAACAAAAGGTGTGATTCTACGGAAGTAAAGATGCCACCCTGACCCTGAGGCGCAAGCAGACCGGGAAACAACTAACGAGAACAATGCAGACTTGAGTGTCAAGAAAATAACAAATAGAAGAAAATGAGAAGTGGACACACACGAAAAAGTAGACATTTTTGGTTTGCTTTTTGTATATTTGACCCTGCTAAGGCAAAACGTCGAGGTTTTTTTGTTTTTTTTTCTTCTTTTCTTTGTGTTGTCAGTCCGGCACTTATTTCTCTCGCGAACACTGTCTGTAAGCGAACATTGATAAGCAGAGAACAGTACAGGAAACGAACTAGGAGCTGGATGACTCTCAAAATGCCAACAAAGTGTCCCCCGACGTTGAGTGCTTTTCTGAACGCAACCATATAATAGCCACTGCCGTGGCTATTATATGGGTTCTTTTTGTTATTCATTTACTCATATCCGTGTCGCAAGTTCGTTTATAGTGAACTCCCTGTATAGGGAATATGGATTGTAGTTAAACGATGCGTCTAAGGTGCGCCGCAGGATGTGATATTCAGCGATGTCACTATTGGCGAAGCGCTCTGACCCGTTTGTCACCCCCACACCTCGGTGCTTACCCAACACAAGGCCTGTGCACATGCCCATAGGCCTTGTGGGCATGTTCGTGTCATCTTTTTTAATAGAGCGCAAGGCACAGTAATGAAAAAATACAAACAATTAGTGATGTGACGTTAAGTGCCGGATCTCCCCCGAAAGCAGTCATCAGGGGATGCGAACTTGACCCACTTGGGCTTTTGTGCTGAGCTGGGCACTGTGCATGCTGCATTGTTCATGCAGGCCGGAGTGGTAACAAAAGAGCCCCTCTTTCCCCTCACCGGAGAACACGAACTCCAGCCGAACGCTGACGCCGCGTTCGGTTAGGTCAGCCTAGCGCTGAGCCATTGTATTTGTTGTCCCCATCCATCTAGTTCTAAAGTTAACCGCTTGGGGCGCCATGGTCTGATATCCTCCCCAATAGCTAAAGCGACCTCTTTCTTGTTGTCCCAGAAATGTTTTGTAGCATCTATCAGTGATATTACCACGCGCGTTGCCCAGCGAGCGCATGGCCGAGTGGTTACCGCGCTTGGCTCTCGCGCGGAGGCTCCGGGTTAGACACCGGAAAGCCGACTTCTCTTTTATTTATTCCTTTAACTTGGAATTCTGGTAAGTTCGAGAATTTTGTCGTCTGATCGAGTTACGAATGTTCTACGCGCCGAACTTTCTACGCCGAATGTTCCAGAAACCCACGCGGGTACAAAAGGTGCTCCGAGTGGCGGTCCGGAGTCAGTCTCGCCCCAGCGGTCGATCTTGCTGTTTCGCCGACATCGACGCCTGCGACGCTAGCCCTTCTCTATTTTGATTTGTGAACAAGTTCGCCCCCTTAAACGTTTAGTTTCTTTAGTTATTCGCCGCCTCATCATTTATCATTCGCGACAATATTTTGCTCTTTATAGTCGGACTGCATAAAATATCCCTACGATACTTTTTTTCCCCCGTTTTGTGGTGTTGCGTGCTGATAAACCATTCTGGTAACCCAGATTTGCGTAGCTGCATAATTGTCGTTGTCAATGACGTCGATACAAATTAAGCAATGCGGAAGTATCTTCAAAAGTAACTGAAATACATTTCTAAGTATTTGTACTCTACTCAAGATACTTTACAGTGAAAGTAACTTGAGTAGTATTTTAAATACTTTATGAAGCAGGTATTTAGTAACTTAACTTAAATACTTTTATCGAGTATTTTGTCCAACACTGACGCGGTGAATCCCGGAGAAAAGCTCACCGGAGAAAAGCTCACCGGAGATAAGCTCACCGGAGAAAAGCTCACCGCAAAACCAATGAATGCGGAGAAAAGCTCACCCGCCATTCAGCGTATGCGGAGAAAAGGTCACCGATTTTTTTCTTCTTTTTATATGGAGGCTGTTGGATCATGCGTAACATATATCAATTTTTTATCATTAAAATTTGTCAGCTTTGTAGAAAACAAAATGTCCTTTTTCGTAATATTTGTTAAGCTTATTGGGTATATTGCTCCCAAATTAATAATTGCGAGCAAGTGTTTTTTGTGGCTTACTCGCAACGAAAACCTAAAGGCCTAACGAAAAACTTAATGAACTTGAAGAACAGGAACATGTTCGAGCACTTAATAATATCTGCCTAAAACCTAAAAATCAAAACTGTAAATGCCAAAAATTCGAAAGTGCATGCGCAACAACGCGGTGCCTGAAATTCTCTTTGAAGCTTTTGTTAACCTTTGAAAACAGGATAAAACAGTCGGTAGAGGATATCGAGGCTTCTTTCTTCCACGGACATGCACGTTTTCTAGCCGTTCGTGCTGATGTTTCCACACGTTGCATTTGTGTGATAGTGCCCTTCTACGGTGAGCCACTCATGACCTTCAGAGCTGCACACTGGCACCGTTGTTGCTCGTGACCTACATAAGAGGTAGTCTTGTGTAAGGTAGCGAATAGGGCGTGTTGGTAAACGTCATACATGATGAAAACCGCTCAAACGACGACGATGGAGTGAAGACAAGAAACACGACAGGACGAAGCTGTTTTCGCAACTAAAACTTTGTTAGTCAAATTAACAGAAATAAAACAGCGTAGCCAACACTGATTCCATCAACAAACACCGATTTATCTAATAGGCATTACACAATATTTGGAGCTGAAACGGTTCGCACACCGCTCTTCATATTAGCTCGCAAAGAACAAACCTCTTTATCTGACAGAGCCACCGACTGCGCACTGTCAGCTGTCGATAAATTTTTTTGACTGGTGTACCATGTTCTGATTTTATACTTGCGGCTTCATTAATGTACAAAATGGTTGATTACTAATTTCTGAGGAATTAGTAAATATGCACAATGAACTTCAAGAATATTACAAAAAAATGAGGACGTATTTTTAATGAAGTGACGAATAAGAATTGTGTTAAATTGCCACGTTTGGCGCAGAATCTGCTAAGTTAAAAAAAAAAAAAAATCGGTGAGCTTTTCTCCGCATCTGCCGGTTTTGCGGTGAGCTTTTCTCCGGTGAGCTTATCTCCGGTGAGCTTTTCTCCGGTGAGCTTTTCTCCGGTGAGCTTTTCTCCGCCGCCCGACGCGGTCCCCCTGTCCTGCGGGGCCAGGTACATCGGGCAAACGGGGTGATGCCCCAACGACCGACTCCGAGAACATCAAATGGACGCTGAAAGAGCTGCTTCGGATTCTCAGCACCCGATCGTCATTCACGGGAGAAAATGTCCCGGCTGCGCGCTCCTACTTTCGCCGGCACGACAGCCATGGGAGGCCACTGCGAGCGAGTCGGGAGAGAAATAATTGAGGCCTATCGGGTGGCGACAAGCCCGCAAAACATAAGCACCCCTTCCATTTCGTTCTCAAGAAAAGAGATATCTTTCTAAGGCCCACAATGGAAGCCGAACGCTGACAGACTAGGCGAGGCGACAAGGTTACCGGCAGAAGCGGCCTTTCCTTTCAATTCTTTCCAGAGAAATGCTGGGATTCCCCCGTCCCTTATTTCCATACTGTTGAACAGGTTCGGATACACTCTCTCCCCTCTAGCTTTGGCTGTACAGCAGTTCTTTTTTATAAATTGTCTTCGTTTTTTTTTTTTACTTTAAACCGTTGAAAATGCGGAGGGAGCTTAGCTGCGTTGTTGATGCCCCTTCGACCTCGCCTTTTGCAAATCCTCCCCACCTGCTTTTGTGTCTTCGTGTGGTTGTCATCGAGCGCTACAGCAGCTTTAAGAGGATATCGCAGCTACCGAGCCCTATGCAATTCCAATGGCAACTTTTTGGTATTTTTTCTCGAGAACCACCGAACGGATTGCCTTGGGAATGGTTTTATTAGAAAGATAATAAAAAAAACTAAGTAATATTGCGGCGCTACATTTCCCGATTTTCAAGCTTAAAAGTTTTTACGGGAACTTAAAGATGCTTGAAAAAGCCTTTTTTTTTCGATCCGTTCTTCACCAACATTTAAAAATAAACCGGGGCCAAAATACAAATTTAGGCTCGACAATATTCAAGACCAGGACTTTTAGGATATATCTCTTACAAGATCTTTTTTCCAGAGATTCTCATTGTAACAAAATTTAACTAAGTTTGTAGCCTATCAAAGCGTCAAAAAATCCAGCTGTCACCTGGCGCCATCTATGAGTCTGTCCGCAAAACTTGCTCTTGAAATTGCGCAATGTGTTATTGCGCCCCGGACTACTTGCATCTTCAAGGTCGTCGGGTTGGCTGTCGGGATTTCGAGGAAGGGTGCCTCTCGTAACAGATCGGTTTTTTTTTGTTTGTTTGTTTTTTTGACTGAGGCGGAGATATTTTGAGGGGTTATCGCGTTAGTGAGTAATAGGTTGTACATCGCCCGAGCGCGTCCTTGGGAGGATGTTCGGTTCTTTGTTGGTGTTTTGGGGTCGCACAAATGATAGTTAGAAGTTCATTTTCTTTTTTTTTTTTTTTTTTTTGGCGGCGGAGATGTTTAGCGGGTGGGTGAGAGTCATCAGTTTTGAATCGCCGGAGCGCGTCATTGGGAGGATTTTCCAGTCTTTGTTGGCATTTTGGGTGAAGAAATTGAGAGTGAAAGATTTCACGCTTCAGGCGGTCCTTGCGCGAGGCCTGAAGTTAGCAAATGCAGGTAGACAAAAGCAACCGAAGCGTCAAAGAGTAGATACTGTCTTACCACTTCTTTGTGTTCAAAGTTGGATAGGTGATTTGATCTGGCGATTTCAAATGTTCTGCAGAGATGCATTTAAAATGTTTACTTATTTTAAATGTGGAAGCACCATACGTGAGTTCGTCGATTTTGTTTTAAGTTCGACATTCGCTGTGCATATCAACTTGTGGAGGCAGATTTCTACCGAAATAAAACAAACATTGCGAAAAAAATTTCAGTGAAGCTAAAAACAGAACAAGCTTTTTGGTAGTAGGCGTGACACGTTGCTATTTGGAAGTTGTGAAAGTTGCGCTGAAGATTCTTTGTTTGACCCGAACCAACACACTCTTGATTCAGTATTTTATGGAATAGAGGCGAATGTATTAGACCAGAACCCGCACATCTTTTATTATGGTGTTCGTCGATTGTACTGTTTTGGCTGCGATAAGCCCTTGGTCGGCTGTTACTGTTAGGCGGCGGACAAAATATCTCACCGGAGAACGGACGGCGGAGAAAAGCTCACTAGTGAAATGCTCACTGCAAAACCAACAAATGCGGAGAAAAGCTCGTTACGAAATATTTTATTATTGTTTGCAATGCGGTGTTTATATTTAAAACTCACGTCCGCACTTTGCTCAGCGCTCATGCTGCGCTTTTGCGCAGCATGAGCGCTGAGCATGAGCGCAAGCCGAATCCACAGTTTTGCGGAATGTGAACATGTAAAAAAGTGGGGAACGCTTTTTTTTCTGTTAACTTTTACATGGAGACAGGACATTGCCTCAATGTTCAGTACTACTACGAAAAGCAAGAATGTGACCTCCGTCTTGGCACCCGACGACTCCTGACCTCCCAAAAAGTATCAAATTCGTCTTAGGCCACATAACCGAAAGAGGTAATTGTTTACTACAAAGCAAAAGAAAAACGGAACATAATATTGCCGCGTGAGCAGCTAGCCAAGTAGGCAGCGCGCCCGTGGCCTAACGGTTACCGTGCTTATCTTCGATGCCTGGCCGCAGATTCACCTTCTTATTGTTTCTGTAATATCGCGTTCTGGTAATTTCGAGAACCCTGTTGCTTATTCGAGGTTAGAATATTCTAGGGGCCGAACCTTCTACGCCGATTGTTTCAGAAGCCCATGCGTGTACATAAGGAGCTCCGCGTGGAGAGCCGGAGTCAGTTTCGATCCTGCTGTTTCGTCGACATCGACGCCTGCGACGCCAACCTTCTATTTTGTTCGCCCCATTAAACGTTCAGTTTCTTCAGTTATTCACCGCCTCATCATTTGTCATTCGTGACATTATCTCTATCCTTTGGATGCAAAGAAAAAAACACTATTTACAAAAACGAGAAACGATCTGGTCAGAATTCCCACCATGATGTTCGATAAAACGGTGTTCTACGAAACGGCTTCGATGAAATTGGATTCAATTACATGGCGTTCATTCAAATGACTTTGATAGAACAGAGTTCGATAAAATATCGAGAGCTGCGAAGAAATAATGTTAAAACGGTTTGTAAATGTGAGCTTTTCTCCGCATCTATCCAAAGTCTGGTGAGCTCTTCTCCGCATCCGCCGAATTTCCGGTGTGCTTTTCTCCGCCGGAGAACAGCGCAACACCGGAGAACAGCACAACATCACGGGAGAAAAGCTCACCAAAGAAAAGTTCACCAAAAATCTGACAGATGCTGAGATAAACCCACTCATTAATTATACGATCAAGCTTTTGAATTTAGTATTTGCGGAGAGGTATAAACGGAGAGATATTTACAAGATTCGTGTATTGCAGACACCAATAGGAATGAAGGAGCAGAAGTCCAGAGTTTTGCAGAATGGGAACAATTAACAAAGGGATAGACACGTCTTTTTTTTCTATAAAGACATTGCCTCAACGTTGAGTTCTGTGAACAGTAACGAAGTGACCTCTTCATTGCACCCGACGACCACAGAGAGCCCCCAAATCGTGGCAGCACCCATCCCACCAAAAGTCATAAGTTACAAAAAATAAAAAAAAAATACGGAAAATAGTGTTTTTATTATCCATATACCAAAATAATGTCATTTCCGAAAACGAACATCGTAGGTGAGGTTCCACCTCATTCATCAAGATTCCGATGAGCTTTTCTCCACGTCGGTCGGTCTTGCGGTGAGATTTTCTTCTATTAGCAATTTGCCGAGATTTGTGACTTCGGCATGAATCTGAACCTTTTTTATATCGTAACCGCAGAAGATCGCACGGGCCTGAAAGACGATGCTGGTTTTCAGTCATCACATTTTCAAAAAGTGAGACACCTTAGGCTCTGTGTCGCACTAGAAGGTCACACGCATGCCTACACCGGACATTTCATCAAACGCCGTTTCACTGAATGCGTCATAGGTTTCTGCAATAAAATTTGATAATTTCTCATTGTCCTTTCGTACGACAGACGCCTGGATGGCACGACGGAGGACATGCCTGCATGGGGTGTACCCAAGCGGATAGATTCGGGTTCCGCCACCTCCCCCTCCACTAGCCCCGAATTTTTCGTTTTGTTTTGTTAGCAACGTTTTTTGGCCGGCTATTAGGATTTTTTGTTTACAAATACCGGCCAATTGTTGTAAATGAACGTTTCGGTACGGGACGACCACTTTTTCGATGAAACGGCGTTCGATGAAATGTCCTGGAACCTACGCGTTTGCCGTTTTTTTTTTCCTTCGGGGTTATTTTCCCGATTATTGCTCTGCTCGACGACAACTCGGGCACACGTTTGTGAACCTCCCCCTTTATTTTTCCCCCTAAAGAGCAATTGGCACTAAACACAAAGAAGGTCCAGATTCTCGATATGCCATATAACGATGCCTACCCTAGCCACAAACCAGTGGACCCCCTCGAATAAACCGACCTCACCAAGCGTTCGCGCATGCGTGAAGCCGACAAAAGTTTAGTTCTCAAGAAGCAGGTGGCAGTGTCCGAGACGGCTCGTGCCATTACGTGCTTTTCACGCGCAGAGTTCCAGCGAGGTTCGGGCACGTGCTGAAATACTAAACTTCCCTCGATGCATTGCGGCAGCGGTGGCGTAGTCAAACTGCCTGGTGAGATGGGTCTGTTCTCTTTGAGAGTTGCGTTATCCCCAGCGCAAAGTGGGAGCATACAATGTTCGTCGTTTCGTCACCCTTTCTTTGTAACAACTCGCAGGTTTGTGGAAACTTCAACTCCGACTGAGAGCGAAGTTGGAAGCCGTCCGCGCCAATATGGTGCCTCTATTAGCCGCGAGAACGAGCTTGAAATCAGTGTAATGATTGGTTGTTCTATCCCCACCGTGACGTCACGGGTAGAGCAGTTTTGTACCCGGCAGATTAGGATCGCACGAATAAAAATATAGGCACTCTGGCACTGTAGGCACGATAATTTTTGCCTTGCAAGAATAAGGCAAAAATTATCGTGTAATATAATATCAGCCAATACTAAACCGTTTCCAAAACGGCTAGGCAAAGAAATGATCTCGTCAGGTCACTATCGGAACTAATCGGAACACGTAATTATGGAAGGTATTGTTTTAATAATTTTTTAAGGCATAGCTTTGTGACACTAGAACTACGCTTTGAACAGTAGGTATATAAGACGCAACACTGTCTAAACTTGTGGTTATTGATTTTTGGCACTTCGGCAGTACAACATGAAGTTCTGATTCCGTGCCATTTAGACATCGGACACCGATTTTGAAATTAGGGTGACCGTTGAAATCCGGTGCTTTAGAAAAAAAAAAAAAAGATGTGGTTGTGTTGTCTTAGTGTTAATTGTTTATTCTTTCTTTATCCATCCCTTGAATCAACACGCTCTTCTCCCAAGTATAAAAAAAAGTTGTGAATCTAATGGCTGCTGACAGTATCGTGAACTGGTTCATTTCGTTTCTTTTTGCGCACAAAGAGATCAGACACTTTTTAGAGTGAGTAGCATTATTTTTCAAAGTACTGCTTCATGAAAAGTAAGCTCTTAGGGCCGCTATTTAGTACGCAACGCAATTCTGACTTGTGGTAGATTATTTCGCAGCATTACGACACGACACATGGCATATTTCGCTTTGTAATGATGATATGGCATATTTCGTTTTTTGTAATGACGATATAAACCAGGGGTCTCAAACTCATTGGAGTGTGGGGGCCAGATAGCCCACCCCCAAAAGGATGAGGGCCCAATGTGGGGAGGGGGGGGGGGGGAGTTTGCCATTTTTGGACAAAACACAACAAACAAAAAAAACTATAAACAAAACGACGTTGATGTTTTACGTTGCAAAGCAGGCGACGGTCCCAGCGACACTCCAGGACGTTTTTTAGATTATAAGGAACCTTGTGCTTTCTGCTTTTAGTAAGCTCATCGTTTTGCTCTCTTTAGCTTTTATTTGCATATACAGCTAGATTGGGCCCACGCCGGATGTTATACTAAGATTTAAAACAACACTTTAGCACAGTACTTGCAGTTTTTATTATTAGAACGAGAGCAAGCACAGCAGCGTTACCCGGTTGCAAAATTCACTAGGCTCAACAGGCAGAGAAAAATCACCTCCACATACGCTAGTTTTTTCTTTCCAGACAATTTTTATAGCAGCATTATAGGAAAATGTTTTCATTTTAAATTTATTGTCTGACAACTAGAAGCCCGAGATGATAGCTTCATCTTTAACCGTTGCTCTTGCTGAGCAACATTTCGTGCAGTTGAAGTGCCCTTTTGAGGAAAGAGCTCGCAGTCGTATACCTTAAGTAGTGTTATTGATATTCCGGTTGATTTACACGAGAAAAAGCTGTGAAGCAAATATTTAGACCAACCAGTACTTCGTCCGAAGGAAAACAGAACAATGCAAAATGCGTTAAGAGATCAGAGCTTCTTTTCAAGCGGAAATGAATCGTAAATATAAAACTATTATTTATGGCGCATGTGGCGCTCGAGACATGGGAACGGGGGCTCGCAGCCGCGAGATGCTTAATGTGGGCCGCATCCCAGAGAGTCGCGGGCCGCATGCGGCCGCGGGCCGCGTGTTTGAGACCCCTGATATAAACAATCTACATGCTATTTGGAAATCTTATCGTACGAAAAATCTCGGAACGCAAAATAGCTGAAGAACCGAACGAAATGAATCCAAAGTATCAGGCAGTGAAATGCGGCTGTTTCAGAATCGAAGAGGTCGTGTGGGCGTCTTATTTTAAATCAGGCGATTAAAGCAAAAACAAAACACAAACTGTATTTACACTAATAAATCAATTGAATATACATCATTACACAGAAGTGTCTCGAACGGCTTCTGTCTGTCGTTTGCCTCGTTCCGCTCGTGTAGTTCCAATCTTCTAGTTTCTCAACGTAAATTTTCTGGTGAGCGTCAAACTCTTTCGAATCTGCAACAGAAGCGTTCTCTGACTGCGTTTTTTTTTTTCTTCCTAATCCGGTAAGAATGGGACAAAGGGCCCCCTTCGCGATGTCCTGGGAGGCTCACAAAGCCATTCTCGCAGCTCGCAGGGCGGAGAACGGGATGGCTTTCAGGGGGGTCAAGCCGTCCGCTGATAACCGGAACAAAAAGAGAAGCTTTTTCTTTATTTTTGTTTTGAAAGGCACTATATCGCGTAAGCAGGTGAGTACAAAGGCTTCCTCCCCAGAGCCATCTGGATTCCGGAAAAGTTCCTATCGGAGATGAAATTCTACTGAGATATCCTCTTAAAAATCAAAAGGGTGGAGCGAAACGCGTGACCTCTCTGCGTGACGCGTAGGACAAAAACGTTTGGACGAAAATTTTTTCACGTGACTCTCTTTGTCACGCTGATGGGATCTCTGGGGCTGTTGTTTTCGCCGTTTGCCTAGTTATAAATAGGCGGGCCACGTAGGTCCGGTTTTTGAAATGCGCTATTCAGTGTTCTGTTGCTTTCGTGCGTTGCAGACGCGGCCGTGTTTTGTCGTCGTCAACGGCGGGAATACGTCCATGCCAATTTTTCGGTAATAGCCTTTTTGTTCACCGGAGTTCGTGGAATTCTTGTGATGTGTTTGTTGGGGGATCCGGTCAAAATGGTCCCGGTAAAAATGGTGCCGGACAAAATGGTCCCGGACAAAATGGTCCCGGACAAAATGGTCCCGGACAAAATGGTCCCGGACAAAATGGTCCCGGACAGAATGGTCCCAACTGCCATTCCAGACAAAAGGGTCCCAGCGTGGCATTATGTATTTGCTGTTTGCAGGTTTTTTGTATTTTCTACTCTTGATGGATATTAGCAGCGGCTTGTAACTCTGCAGTAAGTTCAAGGGCTACGTCCCTTGAACGACTATTTGAGGGGCTTGGGTTATATGAATACATTTTCGTATTAGGCCTTCGCTTCAGCAGCGTCGACTTCTTGTCTCTTAAGTGGTCTATGTAATAAATACGCTCATAGTTGCGAAATCAATTTTTGATTTCTTTAATATACAATGTTCAGACAGAGCGATGCGGTTTCTGAAAATTAGAACAGGGTGCTACGACAGGTTCATTTTAAAAAAACCACGTTAAGAACCTGTAGTACGTGTATGATAGTGATTTTCATTCCGAATATCGTTTTGAAGCTCGATAGCGCTAATTTAAAAACAGGTTTTGTCGATAGAAAGATTTTGACTACACACGTGAAATATATCGGTAGAAATCAAGAACCTTTGAGAAATAGAGCTACATGGTATAGATAGAAGGGATTTAAAATTTGTTTCAAAGGATTAAAATGAAAATGTTGATATTATCCTTGAACGTGTGTCAAAATAAAAGTACCAAACCATTTTGTCCTTTTAAGAGCGCTCAAAGTCTTGATAAATTCACCTGGGACCATTTTGTCCGGGTTGGCACTTGGGACCTTTTTGTCCTTGACCATTTTGTCCGGGACCTTTTTGTCCGGGACCATTTTGACCGGGACCATTCTGACCGGGACCGTTTTGTCCTACACCCGTTTGTTGGACACGCTTCGACAAAAACTGCTCTTCGCCGACGACGAGACGTCAGTTGAATGTGCGCAACCTTCCTTCTTGAGTGTGTTTGTGGGGTGCCTGAGATGGATTATGCATCTATCAAGGATTACATGATATCACTCTTTTATTAGTAAGTACACTGCAAGCCTGCTTCTAATAGTAGTCCTGCTTTCCTCTCAATCTCCGCGGTTTTTTGTGTGATGAGTTTTGTTTGGCATGAGGACAGTATTAATTTTATTTTATAATTTGCTTTTCGTTTTACAGAGAAGTGTGATCTTTGTAAATATGTCGAGAATACACTGTGTGTAATGATAGTGGTTTAATAAACTTCTGGGAGTGATCGAAAAAAAATTGCTTGTCCGTATATGTGATTGGATATGCAGCAAATGATATGCAACGTACACATACTTGCACGACATTCGGCCAATACGGAGCAGACGCATCGTAGAGTATTCGCACAATATTGCGCGAACGCTAGGCCGGGGCAAAACGGCTGTACGGCAATACCTGCCGGATACCAAACGGTGGTGCAAAACTGGACATTTCAGCGATATTGGAACCGACTTTCGGCCGGTACTGGCACGATACTGTAAAGTATTGCCGGGCTGCCTGGGAACGGAGGTGATGACATCTGACCATCGTGTTCCCAACGCTTATTTAATTTAATTATCTTCTGGGGCGCGTGAAAGAGCACTTCTGTGACATACCCGAGATATTTCAAACTCGGGCAGGCCACTCGGCTTTCTTTGCCACTTTTGGCACTTATTTGGCGCTTCAGTGGGTAACCAGAGAAGAGCCAAACTTCGGCATGCCCCGAATCGCCAAATTAAGATTTACTGCGGCAGTTATGGCTCAAGTCTGGCACTTACTTTGACAGAACCGTGGCGCACCAGAGAAAAGCCAAACTTGGCATGTCCGAAATACCCGAATTAGGCGTTGCTTTGGCAGTTATGGTTCAAGTCTGGCACTTACTTTGGCAGAACTGTGGCGGACCAGAGAAAGGCCAAACTTGGCATGTCCGAAATACCCAAATTCGGCGTGGCTTTGGCAGTTATGGCTCAAGTATGGCACCAACTTTGGCACTCCTCTGGCGCACCAGAGAAGAGCCAAACTTTGGCATGCCCTAAGATCGCCCAACTAAGGCTATAGTTAGGCACCGCACTGTTTGCCATGGTGCAAAAACCTAACTGCGCCAAAGTTGGGCCCTTATGTTTGCCAGACCTTTGCCCAAGTTGGGCATTCCTCTGGCGTGCTACCTGGGTAAGCGCCTCTTGTTAAGCCTACCACATAGCTGCCATGTAGCGGAGAATCACCGAAGTGTCAACAAAATGCGTCAAAGCCAGCGTGTCTACGTGATGTCATTGTTCTGGAGGTTGGTTATACAAGGCGAGTCAAAAGAATCGTAAGCCCTTTCATGGCATCGCATAAATCGGTTCCTTAACGTGTCGTGCAAAGGTTTTGTATGCAGGTAGCCGATGATTGTATATTTCCAAGAGGGAACTTACCCGAGTAAAGAGTACAAAAATACAAACCTGATTAGGCGACCTATGGACTTCGTCTTCTATCAATAGGCATTTGATTGGCGCAGAGGCAGAGCGATAGGGGCAGGTAAGGGTGGGGGCGGGTTGGTCGAGGTCTGTAAAGAGGGGACGTCACGGGCGAAGAGTTGCACAAATTTGTTTTGTTGACCTAATATCTGCCGTGTCACGAAAAACTAAATAATTCTTCATCTTTTTCCTCAAAAATACTGGTGCATGACGAGCTCAGGGAAAGGGCTTGTCGCCCCCCTTCCCTTAAAGCTGCCCATGGTCACAACCCGTTGACAAACACGCAAATACACACAAAACGAAACATTATGAGTCACGCTCTTTTTCAAATGCTCTCTTTTTTATTTTATTCTTGTTCATTCGTCGGGCGACGCCAGCTTCAACTGATATGATTATCGCGTTGCCACGGGTGACTGTGCTCTGCTGCGAGAATGCCACGGTTATCAAAACGAAAAACCGGGATACGTCTGCGAACCGAACAAGCCAGTCGGACTTCGTTGCTTTCGTCGCGGATCGCAAACATCAAGATGGGGGACGGAACGCCGCAGCCCAAGTAAGCTGCTATCTCTTTTGTACTTTGAGCTTTTAATTCCCAGCCTGTAGATGATTAACAACACACCCTCTGTGGTGGTTGTTTTATGTCTCGGCGAAGTACGCTACCGGCTGGCGGCGAATTTTATGGAGGAAGTTGTTGGTGGAGGTTGTGCCAGACGACCTCTGTTGGTTTGGCAAGTAAAATCCCGACTTGAATTTGGTAGACGATGATGGTTTGTATGTAAGAATTGAACATATCTACAGGGGGTACTTTTTTGTATCGCGTTAAACGTAAATTAACTGTCAGGTTAAGCGATTTGGAAGTCTAAGTCTTCGAACTCACGTAGTATAAATCGGAATTATAGTGCTTAGTGCAAAATAGTGAATTCGTGTATTATTGCGGACACCATTAGCTAACACACGGCCGCCGTGGCTGTTCCGTACCCCTATCGCCACATAACAGGGGCACTCTGAAACACCCTGCTTACCCTGTGCGACGGAATTGCTCTTCCAGGTTGAAATAGCTCTCCCGTCATCCGCTAGGCGCAAAGCAGACGTCGCTTCAGCACTTGCGATATTTGATTCACCGGCTTTTGCGGGTGCCCATTTCGGTACGGAAATGCCCTAACTCATGGAAAGGAGTCAGCCGAACAACCCGCGAAGGGGGCATACCGAGCTAATCTTAATCGTCGCCGATGATTGTATTCGATACCGTGGAAAGTTGGGCAAGTTGGTGGAACAGTCTCCTGCAACATGAAATACCTACTTGGAGCGCGTGACCGAGACGGCGGCGGGCGGGGGCGCTACGTGCTCTTCGCGCGATTCCATTCAGCTTTAAAGGAAAACTGAAGGAGTGTTGTATTTGAGGAAAAACTCCTAAATCGTTCATTTGGTCTCCATGATCACGAATATCGACATTATTTTTAAATTTTGTGCACAGAGACTGCAGAAATTAATTTTTAAGTATTGCTGAAGCCCCTCCTTCCCGGGGCGTGACGTCACGACGCGTCTGCCTCATCCACTGTGATGGGTGTCGAAGCTCGCGCATGCTACAGATAACATTTCGCGGCAACTTGCGCCAGTCCCCGTTATCTCATTAACGTCGAACAAAAGCGAGCGAAAAAAATATGACCCGCGAACAAGAAAGGAAGCGCATGCTCAAAGCGCGGCAACGCGCCGTGAGAAGGCGCAGCGCGTCTTTTCGGCTGGCGCTCCCGTGTCCCGCCAAATTTTGCCGCCGGCTGTACATGTTTACAATAAAAAAAAGAAAACAACGTGAAAAAAAGACAAGAAGGTCAATTGCGCTTCGTGTGTGCGCTTCATCTGATCAATCTTTGTTTTTTTGGCGCTGTTTTTTTTTCACTCTTAAAGGGATATTTTAACGAAATTTGAGATATACCCGTCGTGTCCAGAAATAGCCTGCATATGATCCACAATATCCGTAAATGACAATCACACGTTTGTATTTTGAGCCTGATGGCTGTATTTGTCGTTATAAGCGGCCCACTCTAGCAAACGCCCGGAGAGCAGCCAGCGGAGAGCACGTGACACCCGCCACAATCGTGACGTAGATTGTCTCGGGACGAGCAAAACTGCACCGAGGCTGACGTCGAAAGGATGTCCTAGCCGCTCCCGCCACCGAAGCGGCCGAAGCACGCCAACGATCGGGCCACCGCAACCAACCCCAGAGATGCTTTAGTGCGAATTTTGAGTCACGGATTAATCTTTTATAATCTTGTAGAGGGACAGTAGCGACGTCTGGGACAAACAAGGAAGTCTCGGGGAGAGGGGAGTTCCTCGTTCCCCTCTTCTCTCGTGGTGGCCGGAGGAAAGACTGTTATCGTCACTAGCTGTCAAGGTTCCTAGACGGGCATGGCGTTAGCGACATCCACCAGATGCTCTTTGCTAATCGCTTAAATCTTTTTAAAATTCACTTTCGTGTCTTTTTCAACGAGAGATCGCTGTGTCTGATGTGATACTGCTCTCTTGAACACGAATGGAGGAAGAAAGAAGCGCCGAAATTTCGTTGTAGTTTCCCTTTAAAGGGGTCATGAAACGATGTCGGGTTGGAATGTTATGACTTTGCAGAGGCGTACTGGTCCTATTCTGGCTCAAGCCAGACTTGTGCCTATCTCAAATACTCTACTCAAGATACTGTATCTTAAATACTTTGTAGAGTATCTTGGTATCTTGCAAATACCTTCGATGGAGAGTATTTAATACTCTATTTTAATTACAATTCCGAGTATCTTGTACTCATTATCTTAAATACATTTTTGACATTCCGCCATTTTCCGAGTTTTTCGGTAAGAAGTGGCGTGGGCGTGGCACGAGCAACCGTGAACATTCTTTCGAGCAACCGAATCCTAATGCTAGCTCCGATTAGCTACGGTGACTTTAACTGAGCTCGTGAAAATATCGCTTTTTTGCCGACTGTGACTCATATTTCAGCCCAAAGTTCGTACAATGAAGGTTCTCCCCTCGCCTTCCCAAAGGCGCCTTTTGTTTCTATAAAGTTTCCCCCCAAAAAATCCTCAAACAAAAGGTGTGGTTTTACGGAAGTAAAGATGCCACCCTGACCCTGAGGCGCAAGCAGACCGGGAAACGACCAACGAGAACAATGCAGACTTGAGTGTCAAGGAAATAACAAATAGAAGAAAATGAGAAGTGGACACACACAAAAAAGTAGACATTTTTGTTTCGCTTTTTGTATATTTGACCTTGCTAAGGCAAAACGTCGAGGTTTTTTTTTTTGTGTTAGTCCGGCACTTATTGCTCTCGCGAACACTGTCTGTAAGCGAACATTGATAAGCAGAGTACAGTACAGGAAACGAACAAGGAGCTGTATGAATCTCAAAATGCCAACAAATTGTCCCCCGACGTTGAGTGCTTTTCTGAACGCAACCTACTTGAAGAAGGTGCGACCACTGCCGTGGCTATTAGGTGGGTTCTCTTTGTTATTCATTCACTCATATCCGTGTCCCAAGTTCGTTTATAGTGAACTCCCCGTATAGGGAATATGGATTGTAGTTAAACGATGCGTCTAAGGTGCGCCGCGGGATGTGATATTCAGCGATGTCACTATTGGCGAAGCGTTCTAACCCGTTTGTCACCCCCACACCTCGGTGTTTACCCAACACAAGGCCTGTGCACTTGCCCACAGGCCTTGTGGGCATGTTCGTGTCATCTTTTTTAACAGAGCGCAAGGTACAGTAATGAAAAAATACAAACAATTAGTGAAGTGACGTTAAGTGCCGGATCCCCCCCGAAAGCAGTTGCCAGGGGATGCGAACTTGACCCACTTGCGCTTTTGTGCTGAGCTGGGCACTGTGCATGCTGCATTGTTCATGCAGGCCGGAGTGGTAACAAAGGAGCCCCTCTTTCCCCTCACTGGAGAACACGAACTCCAGCCGAACGCTGACGCCGCGTTCGGTTAAGTCAGCCGAGCGCTGAGCCATTGTATTTGTTGTCCCCATCCATCCATCTAGTTCTAAAGCTAACCGTTTGGGGCGCCACGGTCTGATCTCCTCCCCAATAGCTAAAGCGACCTCTTTCTTGTTGTCCCAGAAATGTTTTTTAACATCTATCAGTGATATTGCCACGCGCGTTGCCCAGCGAGCGCATGGCCGAATGGTTACCGCGCTTGGCTCTCGCGCGGACGCTCTCGCGCGGAGGCTCCGGGTTCGATACCGGAAAGCCGACTTCTCGTTTATGTATTCCTTCAACTTGACATTCTGGTAAGTTCGAGAATTTTGTCGTCTGATCGAGTTACGAATGCTCTACGCGCCTAACTTTCTACACCGAATGTTCCAGAAACCCTCGCGGGTGCAAAAGGTGCTCCGAGTGGCGGTCCGCAGTCTCGCCCCAGCGGTGGATCTTCCTGTTTCGCCGACATCGACGCCTGCGACGCTAGCCTTTCTCTATTTTGTTTTGGGAACAAGTTCGCCCTCTTAAACGTTTAGTTTCTTTAGTTATTCGCCGCCTCATCATTTATGATTCGTGACAATATTTTGCTCTTTATAGTCGGACTGCATAAAATAGCCCTACGATACTTTTTTTTCCCCCGTTTTGTGTTGTTGCGTGCTAATAAACCATTCTGGTAACCCAGATTTGCGTAGCTGCATAATTCTCGTTGTCAATGACGTCGATACAAATTAAGCAATGCGGAAGTATCTTCAAAAGTAACTGAAATACATTTCTAAGTATTTGTACTCTACTCAAGATACTTTACAGTGAAAGTAACTTGAGTAGTATTTTAAATACTTTATGAAGCAGGTATTTAGTAACTTAAATACTTTTATCGAGTATTTTGTCCAACACTGGCTCAAGCATACTCGCACAGACCGCCAATGATTCAGAAGCTTCTTTGTCGCGGTGAAATTCCCCGCAGGGGGCACCTGTGAAAGCAGGTGTTTGGAGAGTGGCGCCTCCACGGACCCCAGCTACGTGGGCCACCATACCCGCACGCAGGGGGCACCTACTTCATTGTAGGTGCTTGGTGAGTGGCGTCACTACGAACCCCGAGCCATGTGGGTTCGCCCACCCACGTCTGGCTGTGCGTGGCGTACCCGTGTCCGGGGAAAAGGGGACCCTGGTGGTTGAGCTGAGCCCGGGGTTTGTTTGGACCCTTCGGGGCCCCCCGGGCGAGGCAATACACCGCTTCGGCCCCTGCTTCTCGTAGACGGGTGTCCTGGCTTGGCCCGACCAGGATGATTCAGTCAGTCGCCTCTTCTACCCTCTTCTTCCTTCTTTCACTTTTCCTCCCACCCCTTTCTCTTTTCTTCTTCGCTCTCTTCTTTCCTTTTTCACCCTCTTAGGCGGCAAGGGCCAACCTTGAGTGGAAACAGGTCCTGTCCCTGCAACCACACTAGGGTATAGTGCCCGGGCAGCACTGGTAGAGTAATTGTGTCAGCCAAGCCCATCTTGCTATGGCACATTACCTACCCCCTGTTGGGCTCCGTGGTGGGCGGTGCACCCGGGCACTGAACCTCCTCCCCATCTTTATGGGTCGCACACTAAACAAAACCTCTGATCGGGCCCTGAAAAGGGCTCGCACCGAAGTCCACTTCCCATCCTGCAAAGTCCCCTGAGCTGTTTAAATTTCCGAAGTTTCTTGTTCTCCATTCTGAGGCTGAAAAGCCACTTGCCAAGCTTTCTCCTTTCCTTGTTTCAAAGGTCCTTGAAGGTGTTGTTGGTACGAACTTCAATGCCAAAAAGATGGCGTCGGGCGACCTTCTGGTCGAGATAAACACGAAACAACAAAGTGACGCTCTTCTCGCCTTGAACTCTGTTTCAGAGTACAAGGTTAGCGTGACACCACACCGCAAGCTGAACACCATTCAGGGAGTCATCTCTGAGAACGACTTGCTCGAAACATCTGAGGAAGAGCTCGTTGAGGGCCTCGCCAGCCAAGGGGTTGTAGGTGCACGCCGCATCACCCTCCGCCGAGATGGTGTCGAACGAAAAACAAGACATATTATCCTGACATTCGATTCTACCACATTACCAGAGACCATAAAGGCAGGATACCTCCAGTGCCGAGTCCGACCCTATGTGCCGAACCCCCAGCGGTGCTTTAAGTGCCAGCGGTTCGGCCATGGGTCGAGGAACTGTCGAGGAAGAGACACCTGTGCAAAGTGCTCCAGCAAGGAGCACGTCGCAGATGCATGCGAAAATGAGCCTCATTGTACAAACTGCAGTGGCAACCACCCAGCATACTCCCGATCATGTCCCATGTGGAAAGATGAGAAAGAAGTCCTTAAACTAAAAGTTACTGAAAACATCACCTACGCTGAGGCAAAGAAGCGTTTTGCCTTTGTCTCAAAAGGCTCATATGCCGAGGCCGTGCGCAGGGGACCAGCCCGGCCAGTGGTTTCGATGGGAACGCAGACGTCTCCGGACGACCTGCATCTCCCATCACGGTCCCCCTCCAAACCCCCGGGAGTGGTGCCAGGGGCACCGCCTCCGAACCGCAAGGTGAATGCTGCTTTGCCAGCATCCACCCCAGAACAGGGGACGACGTCCCCTGCTCAACCAGTCGCCTCAACCTCTAGGGGCCGGGGCGTACCTCCCCACACCTCTGCTCCCCAGAGGAAGCCTGGGGAAGTGCCAAGGCAGTCGACCTCCAAGGGCCAGCTGCCGGTAGCTGCAGACGAGCCCATGGACGAGGGTGGGCCGAGATCTGAAGAGGAGGCTCTCCTCTCAAGATCAGAGTCCACCTCTTCTGCCTCCGGTGACTCTAATCGGAGGCAGAAAGACCCCCTTAAAAAACAAAGTGCGCCGCGTGTAAAAATAGATTTTAAACCCTAAGTAATATACACTTTTAATATAATTTTTATGTTATACTTGTTTTGTTTTAAATGGTTAAAAATATAGGGATTATGCAATGGAACTGCCGCGGTCTTTTTCGTAATATTGATGATATCAACTTTTTTCTCGATGAGCTCCAGCCTGTTGCCATCTGTTTACAGGAGACTCATCTTAATAAAACACATACACAGGTACTACGGCGACATCAGGTTTTTAGAAAAGACCGCGTTTCTTGCAACACCTCTTCTGGTGGAGTAGCTGTGGTTGTGCAGAGTGGTATTGCCTGTGCTCCTGTCCCTCTCGCAACCCCCTTAGAGGCAGTGGCGGTTCGTGTTCTGCTTGACCGCCTAATTACAATTGTTTCGCTTTACCTTCCACCAAACCTTCCAGTTCATTTACATGACCTGCAAGGACTTGTGGGCCAACTCCCACAGCCTTTTTTAATCCTAGGAGATTTTAATGCACACCACCCCATGTGGGGCAGTGCTTGTCAAGACTCCCGTGGTGGTGTCATAGAACGTTTTTTACTTTCATCTGGCCTTTGCCTTTTAAACAAAAGACAACCAACTTTTTTTAGTGCACCTCATAATACTTTTACTTCCATTGATCTTTCCATATCATCACCTACCTTACTTCCTTGTTTTTCTTGGAAGGTTTTAGAAAATCCTTTTGGTAGTGACCATTTTCCTGTCATTTTAGAAAGCTCGGTATCACTTCCTTCTCTTCGAGCTTGTGCTCCCAGGTGGAAGTTCGATAAAGCCGACTGGGCTTTATTTTCTCTGGAGGCAGTGGTCGATCCAACTGTTTTTTTAGCTATGTCTCCCGAGGAAGCGACTCTTTACCTTACTGAAAAAATTATAAATGCTGCTTCTTTGTCAGTTCCCCGAACTTCTGGAAATATTCCCAAGAAATGCAAGCCTTGGTGGAACAAGGACTGTACGACTACCATAAAAGCTCAGAATAAGGCTTGGGGAAGGTTTCGGCGGTACCCGACTGCTCAGAACAAGATGAAATTCAAACAGTGTAAAGCAAAAGCTCGTTGGACACGTAAACAAGCCAAGAGGACCTCATGGGTGAAATATGTATCCTCTATAAACAGTTTTGTTCCTGCAAAAGAGGTGTGGGATCGTGTTAGGAAAATTCGAGGTACTTACCGCTCCTTCAGCATCCCCCTTTTTCCCTCATCATCCCCATCACTAAAAGATCAGGCTGACATTCTTGCTGATCATTTTCGAGAGGTGTCCAGTTCCTCGAATTACACTACTAAATTCAAAAAGTTTAGGTCCTTGGCAGAAAAACAGCCAATTGATTTTTCTGGAAGTGACACTGGGTACAACCGGCCGTTCACAATGTGTGAGCTTGAAACAGCCCTTGCAGCAAGGAAGCAGTCAGCACCTGGTCCCGATATGATTCATTATGAACTGCTGAGGCACTTGTCAGCTGAATCCTTGGTGCATTTGTTGTCTTTCTTTAATCATTTATGGGAAGCTTCTTGTTTCCCACAGTCCTGGAAGCGAGCACACATCATTCCCATCTTGAAGCCCGGCAAAGACCCTTCCCTACCAACAAGCTATCGGCCTATAGCGCTGACTAGTTGTCTAGGAAAAACATATGAAAGGCTCATTAACAGAAGGCTAGTGTACATTCTAGAACAAAAGAAAATTTTGGATAAAAACCAGTGTGGTTTTAGAAGAGGTCGCTCAACCTTAGATCACCTTGTCCGGTTCGAGACTTTCGTGCGTCAGGCTTTTGTGAATCGGCAGCATTGCCTTTCTGTCTTTTTTGATTTACAGAAAGCTTACGATACGACATGGCGGTACGGAATACTTCAGGACCTGTATGGGTGCGGTGTTCGTGGTCGCATGCTGCGTTGCATAAGGGACTTCTTGACAGATCGTTTTTTTCAGGTGCGCCTGGGATCCACGCTCTCAGATGTCTTTACACAGGAAAACGGCGTCCCACAGGGAGGTGTCTTGAGTGTTACCTTGTTTGCAATTAAGATCAACAGCCTCGCTGCAGTTATACCACCATCAGTTTTTTATTCATTGTACGTAGACGATGTCCAGATCGCCTTCTCTTCATGCAACTTGTCAATTTGTGAGCGCCAATTGCAGATAGCAATAAATAGGATGAGTAAGTGGGCCGATGAAAATGGGTTCCGGTTCGCACCAGAAAAAACGGTGTGCGTGCCTTTTTCATTACGTCGGGGGTTGTCGCTAGATCCCAGCTTGCAGATGAATGGCACTGACATAACCGTTAGGCATGAACACAAGTTCTTGGGTGTTATTTTTGATAAGAAGCTCACTTTTCAGACCCATCTAAAGGAACTGAAGCGAAAGTGCCTTAAATCTGCTAATGTTCTCAAGGTACTTGCACACATGTCCTGGGGTTCTGACAGGAGGTGCCTCTTGCGACTCTACAACTCGCTGGTTCGTTCCCGTCTCGACTATGGTGCGATTGTATATGGCTCGGCACGACCGTCATCTTTAAAAATGCTAGATCCTGTGCATCACCTTGGACTTCGGCTTGCCACAGGGGCCTTCCGAACGTCGCCTGTCCCGAGTTTGTATGCAGAGACGTACCAAATGCCACTAGAAAAGCGAAGACAGTACCTCAGCCTGTGCTACAGTTATAAAGTCAAATCTGACCCTGAACACCCATCTTTCCGCTGTTTGCAGGTATCTCCTTTTTTGCGTCTTTTTGAGAACAAGCCGAGTATAGTACGGCCTTTAAGCCTCCGCATTCAAAGCATGTCTGCATCCCTGCAGCTTGAACTTCCTGAGCGTAGCTTGATGACGGGAGTTCGAAGCATTGCTCCTTGGAAGGCGGTGCACTATACCTGTGACTGGTCGCTGGCGAAGTACAATAAACGATCTGTTGCACCACTAGTTCTTCAGCAAGAGTTTATGACCTTGCAAGCTCAGTATAAGGACTATGCACAATTCTTCACTGATGGTGCAAAAACTCCAGACTTTGTCGGTTCGGCTGTATATTCAGAACACTTTGTGAAAGCTCGACGGCTTGACTCTGTTGCCAGCATTTTTACTGCAGAGCTTTATGGTGTGCTCATGGTTATTGAATATATTTTAGGCAACAATATCAGGAAAGCTATTTTGTTTGTGGACTCCCAGAGTGCTCTCCTCTCTCTCTGTTCCCTCAGTGATTCCAAGAATCGGCTTGTGCAACAAGTACGGGTAGAGTTAAACCTGGCCTCCCAAATGGGGTACATTATCAAGCTCTGCTGGGTACCAAGCCATGTGGGAATTTCAGGTAATGAGAAGGCGGATAGGCTAGCAGCCTCTGTTAAGGATGCCCTGGAAACACCCGTTCGGCTGCCTCAAGAAGATTTTAAACCAGTTCTCAAAAAAGCAATTTATTATGCCTTGCAGCTAGACTGGGACAAAGAAATAGATAATAAGCTACATGTTGTCAAACCACGTTTGGAGGTATGGGAGAGTTCGCACCATAGAGACCGTCGCCATGAAGTTTTAATGTGTCGGTTGAGAATTGGACATTCACGTGTGACCCATCGACATCTTCTTTGATCAAGAACGTCGAACAAGTTTCCCTTCCCTTTCCGGATATCTTCCATTTCACCCAGCCTACTTGCTCGGAGATGAACCTTTAGTTCCTTTTGGTCACATTTTAGATTTTCTTAAAAAAACTGGCTACCTGCATCAGCTATAGGTGTTCTGCATAGCAATTTCTTTATTTTACTATAGACTCTTTTAACTATTTCTTTGGCGCAGCATGGCCTATGTTGCTTTTTGCGCCATTAAACACCTAATAATCAATCAATCAATCGCGGTGAAATTGCGAGGATTTAAGTGACTATTTCTTTCAGTCTTGCCTTAGCAAAGCTTGATGACATAATTGTGGGATCGAAACCACCCGCCTGACGGCAGTCGAGCGCAACTCATAGATTGAACACGAGAAATGCGAAAGAGCTCGACTTCGGCTCGTAACGATCAATGCCTCGGCGGACACTATAGGGTTTAGTGGCTCGTGTCCAACCACTACGGTGATGAGAATAGCCGAACTCTAACAATGCCTGGAGCTCAGCACGCGTTTTTTACTTTGCCGACCCCATTGCGCGGATGATTAACTCTGGCGGCATGATAGGCACCAGGCCACGTGGCCGCTTGTTCTGGCTCCGAGTTGAGGAGATGAACAATACTCACGTTCCTCGAATTTTTTCGGCGACTTCCATTGACTAGAACCAAGAACTAAGGCAAGCTTATTCGGTTATTAACGCTAGGGAGCGATTCTATGTAGTATTTAACAAAAGTAGAGAACTCGTTTCATGGTTCCTTTAAGATTGCATACATATCTCGGTAGATTGTTTATATTAATCGTACAGATGCGTGCTTATGGTTTCTTATTGTGTCACAAATGCTGTCTAATTGTGCTTAGCTCGGTATGTCGCCCTCGTTGGACATTTGACTGACTCATTTTCATGAGCCAGGGAATGTCCGTACCGAAAGAGGCACCCACAAAACCCTGTGATGCTAGAGCAAACATTGGCAAGTCCTGTGGCGGCATCTGCTTTGCGCCTAGCAGACGTCAAGAAGAGAGTGGTTTCGCAACCTGGAAGAGCAATTCTGCCACGCAGTGTAGGGCGGTACAGAACGGGAACAGTCACACAGCCGTGGCCGTTCCCGTTCCGCGATAGTACCTAACGCACTTTTTCAAACGTATTTTATTTAGAGTGGCATTTAACTCAGTGCCAAGGCGCGATTGGAGAATGCAATTATTTTATAGGCAGGGAGATGTTACTCTCTCAAGTTACATCTATACAGGTTGTTTGATTTTCATTCGAACGGATTTGTTAAAACAAATCTGTGAAAGGTACACTAATGCGGCTTGTGCAGCTGAGTTATGCGGTCAGGGGGAATAACATAGGGTGAGAATCTTCACGTGAAGTCAAATATTGGACTAAAATTTGTTATTTGTCTTCTCAATTAGCGTAAATAAAGATATTGTTTCAATTGAATACATTCTGAGCGTCATTCGAAACCACTGAATCAGACAATTTAGGGAAACTTGAAGCACGTGGGAAGCCTGAGGGTGCGCCAAAGCTACCATCGTGAAACAGGCGCAAGGCTAGCGGTGCGAAAACGGAGATTATAACCTTAATATTTTTTTGATTTTATTATATAAATTCGATCAAATTAAAACCAAAAACCCAGTATATCAGATGTATTGTAGACCTACTGATAATGGTATTTTAATTACATGAGTAAAAAAATGATGCTATATAAACAACAGTTTTTAGGGAGCGCGTTGGGATGGGGTAAACATTTTACGAAAGAATTCCACATATCGTTCTTTCCTAAAAGTTTAAATAACGGTGTGTTCCTAAATGTTCAAAGTCGAGAAAACGCGTTCCTCAAATTCAAGTTGTAGAATTCGGCTCTTCGATTGAGGTTGTGAAATGTTTCTAAGATGGCCACCAAATTATCACAGCCTCGGGGAGGTTTCAGGCACACGAATGACTAAAATACCGAGTTGCCCAATTCACATAAAAAATCCCCAGTGAAACTGTTTCATACGAATAAAACAAACTGAGTGTTGCTAGCAAGGTTCTTGTGAAAGAGGCAGTATTTTTAATGAACACAATTTTTAAAATAGTTCGATTTCTCGAGCAACCTTTTGGTTCTCTGTGGCAATTTATGGTATTGAAAAGCCCCCCTAAAGCCGATGATTAAACTTGATATTTTTTCGCCAGAGTCTGGGTATTTTGGTCCTAAAGTACAAAACAAGTACCAGAGTTGGTCTTCACGGCTTTGTTGTTCGGTTGTAAGCTGTCTTTGTGGGCTTCGCCTCCCGAGGAAATGCCAAAATTAGGCTTAGCTTCTGGTTGTTTGGTTTTCACCTGGCAAATTTGGGCCTAGATTGCCAAACATGTGCCGCAATTAGATTTCACTGTTATTTTTTCGATTGATACGTGGCATCTTTGGCTGATGTATAGAAGTTTCCCAATTATGTGGCGATTGAAAAAAGGCTTTATAAAAAAAAAAAACACTTACGGAACCCGTAAGGTGAAACACTGCGACAGCTGAGACGTGATGTCTGAGCCGCCATTTCGGAGCAGATGAACCGATTGCACGGTAAAGATGCGAGGAGCACACCATAAAAACCGCATAGCCGTTTCGTATTAAACCGAGGAACACACCGGACGAAAATTCCATACCGTTTTGGAACCAATAAGGGTGTATTAAGTAGAGCATTTCAGCTGTCTGCGTAAGAGGGGGAGTGTTTTGGCATGTCACTTGGGTACAAATTGTCACACGTGCTCAACGAAAAGCGCCGAATAAACGGGGTCAAGGATGGAGACAAGACGAAGTGCTTGTTATTTTGGCTAATTCTGAGTCACATGGAAACCTATCCCAGTTCACTGCCAGATTGCCCGGCGGGGATTGTTTTACTGACCATGTATTTTATTAAGGTGAAAGCTTTATATGTTCCATTACGCAAATAGCGTCGGCGTTGTGCCCGAAAGATGGCCATAAAAGTACGTCATCAAGCACGCGCTGATCAACGTCAAAGCGGTCGCACCTCTGAAATAAAACACAAAGGAAAGTACAACGACGCAGATGCTTTGTAACGGAAGCCGTGAAGCCGGTGGTGGCGCCGCGCTTGCGCAGTGGAGGAGGGTGATGTCACCGTTGGAGCGCCGTGCGCGAAAGGTGCGCTTCGGGCTTGTCTGTGCTTCGTGCGATGGACTGTGAAGCGACCGCACGGGACTATAATGCTTTCGCATTCCTACGCGTAAGCAGTCTTAAGTGTCCTCCTGTAATGTCTTGCTCTCTTGCCTGACCATGCACGTTATCTTGCTTGCTGTCTTGTTATGAGCGGCCCGTGGAATGTTTTTGGCGGGGTGCCGAAAATGGCCGGCGTCGATATAGAACGCGGTCGACGGCTCGAAACCGCGTGGTGTCCCACTAACAGCTATCGCAGTAAATCGCGATAATATCGCTGTAAAAAGGCGAAAATCACTTTGGCACTAACATTTTGGTGCCAAACCTTATTAGGCCCAAGTTGAGCACACAGGATTGGCAAACTTGGTCTAAGTTCTGCATTTATCTAGTGTGCTGCCCAGGATTGTAAATACTATCCTAAATAATTTTGACGTTAAATGGAAAGTTGTAGATTGCCTTACAAAACACCCCACTAAGTTGGTTAAAAATGGTACGTTTTGAGTTCTTATTTTTTTCCTGTCTAAAACAAAAAGAAAATAAATTGACAACGTGCCTCTTCTAATTAAGGCTCGCGAGCACGTAGCTTTCTTTATGGGCTGTAGAAAAGCACAGAAATCGTGTCTCTGCAATCGCTTAAATCGGGCCTTTTCAGGGCGCTCTCTGGCTTTCCAATTGGTGGGACGGCCATTGGAAATATTCAGAGTTAATTAAGCGTAATAATGATTAAACTAGGCTCACTCAACAAAGTACTAGCTGGCCCCTTCGCAAGACGATCGGTATCAAAATACGGCTGGTATCATTCGCGGAAGGTGATTTTTTTTGTAACCTTCGTGTATGTTGAGACACGCTGTGTATAGAGAATTTCACGTTTTTAATGCCAACTGAATCTACTTGTTTCTTAATTACCGGAATGCAAGACTACAAAATTCCACTCCTTGCCGTCATGTTCTGTCCACCTTGGCTGTTTTTACGACCAAAACAGCCACGGTGTACTACCTAGTATACATGAACTCAATTCTGTGACGTCACGGCGCGGTGGTGGCGCGTCGGGCGCACTTCCGGTCTGGGGCTGTGGGCAGATGTCCCCATGCCAGACGTGTATTCCTGCGTTGTTTTGAAAGGAACCAGACAAAAACCCGCCTTCTTGTCAAAACGCCGCGACTGGGGCCGTACCAAAAGTATCGAGAAAGGTTTGAAGGTCAGTTTTCACGTGCTCGGTTCGTCCGAGAATCTGAATATGTGCTGTGAAAAGGGAAAAGCAGAGGCCGTCGGACAACGATTGCTTGGGCGGGAAGCACTTTAGGTTGAATTCACGGATACTTGTGGTCATCAGGTTTATTTGTTTTGTTCTAACATCAACGCGAGAAAACCGTCAAGTTGCACGGACCACCTGCGGGCTACGTTCAGTACGTCTTGAAGTTCAAACGGCCGCCTGATCGTTCGAACTGTGTCTGCTCTTTCAAACGTTTCTGTTTGTCGTCTGCTCTCTTAGACGACGCCGGCCCGTGGACCGAATGTTGGTCCGGTACTTGCGATAAGAAGTGCAGGCCTCAAAAGACTTAAGTTTGAAGGTCGGTCAGCAGGCTGGATGTGAACAGTAGATACAGGGAGATGTTGATCATTGTTACCAGTGGCCATCACCGACTTGATATGCCAAATTCACTTGGTCCGATTCGGCTTGCGATTTTCAGTATCGACGTCGACCGGCTCAGCTACGGTTCACGCTTTTGCAGCCCGAGCGGCGTCGCGACTGAAAACTGCGAGCGAAATCTCATCATGTGAATCAGGCTTTAGCGTACATACTGCGGCGTCCACGCGGAATGAATCGCCACATGTCACATTATTCACGCTACGTTTTGCGGTTTAACGAGCCTCGGTAATTTCGCTGATGCCGCTCAAGTAGTCAGACATCCCCAGAAAGACGTAGAATCAATAATTCGAACACGGACGCGAAAAAGGGCAGGGGGACTCACATCGACGCCGACAACATCGCATTTCAATGGTTTGTTTATGGGCGATTGCGAGCCTCTTGTCCACATCCCCATCGCGCATGCGCGGCGCCGGTGGCGTCCGCTAGGGGCGCTCCGGTTTGTTTGTAAACATTCTAGATTACAGATGAATGGAGGCGTAGTAGGATGAGTATGATATATAAGGGAAAGGAAGATAAGTCTGATATTAGGAATTATCGTCCCATAACCGTGACACCAGTTATTTACAGGTTGGTAATGCAGATTATAAAGAACAGACTGGAGGAATGGGTAGAATGCGAGGGCATACTGGGCGAGTTACAGAACGGGTTTCGGAAACAAAGAAGGTTGGAGGACAATATATTTTCTCTAACACAGTGTATAGAAATAGCGCAAAAAGAAAACAGACAGCTCTGGCTGGCATTTCTGGATATCGAGGGTGCCTATGACAATGTGAACCAAAAAACTCTGTGGGACATAGTGGAGAGCTTAAACCTAGATGAAGGACTAACAGCAATATTCAGGAACATTTACAAAGATAATAAGGTGATTATAACATGGGAAGGAAAGGCAACAGGGAAAATAGAGATAGGACGAGGCCTTAGGCAGGGGTGCCCGTTATCGCTTTTGCTGTTTATGTTGTATCTGAGAGAATTGGAAGATATGCTAGAGAAGAGTGGGCTTGGATTTGACCTTTCGTACGGTAAGCTAGGACAAAAAATTCAGCAATCCTTACCGGGACTGATGTATGCGGATGATATTGTACTAATGGCTAACAACAGGATAGATTTGCAGGAATTAATGAGCATCTGTGGTAGGGAAGGAGATAAACTAGGTTTAGAATTCAGCAGTGAAAAATCAGCAGTCATGATTTTTAACAATGATGATGTTGAGAGACTGAAGATACAGAATATTACAGTTGAGAGAGCTAGTAAATACAAGTATCTAGGAGTATGGATATGTGATGGTGCAGAATATCTCAGTGAGCATGAAAAGTATATAAAAAGTAAGGGCAACAGAAATGCAGCTGTAATGAAAAATAGAGCACTTTGGAATTACAACAGGTATGAGGTGGTGAGAGTGATTCGGAAAGGGGTCATGGTGCCTGGCTTGACTTTTGGAAACGCAGTGCTATGCATGAAATCCGAAGTTCATGCGAGACTAGAAATAAAACAGCGTGGAGTAGGTAGGCTGGCTTTGGGGGCACATTGCAAAACACCAAACAGGGGAGTACAAGGAGACATGGGATGGGCATCATTTGAGGGCAGGGAAGCTGTGAGCAAGATAGAATTTGAGGATCGGTTGAGGCAAATGGGTGGGGAGCAATGGGCACGAAAGGTTTTCAGCTATTCATACATGAGGAGTATAGACACAAAATGGAGACAGCGCACTAGGAAATTAAGAGGAAAGTTTTTAGGCTATGGTGGGGTTACGGAAGAGCATGTCTCAGTTAAGAAGAAAGTTAAGGCCACAGAAAGAGATCGGTGGCTAGAGGGAATGCAGACAAAGAAGGCTCTGGAAAGCTATAGATTAAACAAAACAGTTATTGCCAAAGAAAGCATTTATGACAATTCTAGGGGAAGCTCATTGTTGTTTGAGGCAAGGACAGGTGTTTTGCGAACCAGAACATACAGAGCGAAGTACCAGGAAATGAACACAGTGTGCGCTGCTTGTGGAGAGGAGGACGGGACGGCTGAGCACTTGATACTCTACTGTAAAGGGCTTCACCCTATGCATACCGAAGACAACATAGAATTAATAAAGTCATTGGGTTTTAGAGACAGCGAAGAAAAAGTGGATTTCAAGGCAGTAGAGATTACCAAGCAAAGATTAAGTGAATGGTGGCAGAAAGCGAGAGAAAACTAGGCATTTTCTTATTAACTCATGGCAAAGGGGATTTATAGCCTCACTTTCTTTTCAGTACGGATTGAATATATTTTTCACATTTAAATATTCTAAGCTTAAAGGGTAAGACAAAATGGCTAGGTGGCGCAACCCTATTGTAAAAAAGTCTAAAGGGCCCTTCAAAACATTTTAAAAGGTTTGAGGGGGCCTTCAAGAATTTTTAACGGGTTTGACGTACCCCTCAAGGGAGTCTAAAGGGCCCATCAAAACGTTTTGATCGGTTTGACGTACCCTTTAGGAAGTCTAAAGGGCCCGTCAAAACCTTTTGGAAGGTCTAAGGGGGACTTTAAAGATTTCTTAAAAGGTTTGAAGGACCCTTTAAGATTCCTTGATGCGTTCTGGGCCATATCAGAATCTTTCTTAAAGGGTTTGAAATGCCCTTTATAAAGTTCTAAGAGGTTTTTTGAAATGTTTCTGGGGTCTTCAAACACACCCGTCAAACAATTACAAGCAACTCGCAGAAGTTTGTTGAAGTAAAGCCTGGTTCAGACAGTTGCGTTTGACTGCGTTTGACTGCGTTGCGGCTGTGAGAAACCAGTACACCCCTGCTGCTTATATCGCGTGCCAAGACGATTCCTCGAATTGGATTCCACGCTTCATACGAAGCACAGATGTGCCGGTGACTCGCATTCGGTTCTCGACGGAACGCAGTCAAACGCACTCAAACGCAAGTGTCTGAACCGGCCTTATGAAAAACTGTAGCCTGCCAGTTTTATTTGTATGCAATTTCTAATTCAACATTTTTTGTGCTTAAAATACTAGGCAAAAATTATGACTGCGTGTTGTAATGATGTGATCAATACGGCGACAAAAAGAGGGAGCAAATGGAAGGAGACAAGATTAAAAGGGGAGGAAAGAAAAGGAAGTCGAGGGGAACGAGGAGATTCAGGGCGAAAGCGGACGCATTCGGAAAAGCTTGGCTCCGGAATACGCCGGCAAAGCTGTCATCCATAGAAGTCTGCCGACCTGTCCTCACCGTCAACTCTGAACGGCAAGCCTGGCTCAAGAGCGAACCGGCAAAGCCATCCCAACAATCGGTTGACTGGTCACCATCGGTACGCCGGCCGCTGGAGCCAAACGAGACCGGCTTCTACCACCAGCGTAAACCAGTGCCAACCTTGGCAAGTCGAACTTTGGATGAACGCCCTTTTCTTTTATTTATTGCTCATAAGTTTCCTTTTTTTTCTTTGCGGGGATTCAGAAAGTAAAACAACTGGGTGCAAATATATTTCTTTGATATCAAAAATCAGACGAACCTCTCAGTTTCCTTTCTTTTTACCATAAAGAACCTGACAATAACTGGCGTCCGCGACAGGAACAGAATTACGAACATGGGTTGATCAGGAACGAGCTCGGCAAAGAGAGGACAGAGTGGCCAAACGAGAAGCTCTCTGACAGAAAGCGGAACTGGAGGAAAGAACGGAGAGAACGCTTCAGCTTAAGCTTAGGGTGATTGAGGCCGAGGGGTCGGCAAGTGACAGGCATGGTGCGGGCGGTGGTGAAGGACCCCAAGACGTTACTGCGTCATAGTACCTCAGTCCCCATAAGCTAATGCCGTCGTTTGACGACCAAAGAGATGACTTGGATGCTTACCTTTGCCTTTGCACTTGATGAAGCCACATGCGCGTGTCAGTAGCCTTGACAGTGTTGTACACTAATTATGAATCTGAGTATAGAGAATTCAATCTCTGAGGGGCTAATGGGTCTTAAGGGTTGATGGATCTAAAGGGTTGATGGATCTAAAGGGTTGTTGGGTCTAAAGGGTTGTTGGGTCTAAAGGGTTGACGGGTCTAAAGGGTTGACGGGTCTAAAGGGTTGACGGGTCTAAAGGGTTGACGGGTCTAAAGGGTTGATGGGTCTAAAGGGTTGATGGGTCTAAAGGGCTGACGGGTCTAAAGGGTTTGAAGGGCTAACAGGGTCCCATAACACATCAAGGCTGATGGGTTATTTTTAATAGGGAAGCTACCGACTGATCCAAAGGGCTCAGCCGTATTCTTCCATCCATCCATCCAAACATGAGTTGGTGTATATTGAGAAAGATGTAATCCTCAATACAACATTCGACGTTTTTGTTTTTCACAGGTTCAAGATCCCTTACCGTGAAGTGAAGGGATTCACCGGGCTATGCGTGGATATACTGAGATTTCCATGCCAGGTGCCGGACCGCGCAAGATGTCAACATTGCAACTGCATTCCGAAAAGAATATATCACCTTCTGTGCCCTCGCCATGGCCTCTGTTCGGACTGCAAAAAATATTGTGATGGATATTATTGCGATGAATGTCGTATACACACAACGTCTGAACAAGTAAGCAGATTTGATTGTTGTTGAAAGAGCGAGAGGGGAAGGGCGAGTTTATGACAAGGGCTAGACACTGGTTTATTTCTACATAAGAACCGTTGTGTAGCTTTGTTCACTTTTACTAAGATTGTTTTCCTCTGAAGGCTTTCCAAGAATCCTTACTGCACGTCCTAATTTTAATGAAGTAACGTAATTTTTAAAATTAAAATTAATAAGGCAGGTGAGCAAATTATTTGGGATTTATGTGAAAAAAAATGAACCATAAGTTGGTTTCTAAGCAGATATGGCAACATTTAGAAACATCGTAGTTTTGAACGCATCGCAACTTGTAACGATGGTCTAGCTGTCCTTTTGGTAGCTGTTTTTCCATTATTTTGGTGGCGTTTGCCGGTTAAGGTAGGCGCTAAATCATAATGTTCAGAAGATATTGTTACGACCCTTAGCAAAAAGAGGCCGTACTTGAAACGAATTTGAAATATATTGAATATGGATATTAATTTTGTATTCATTCTGTATTATTTTGTCCGCATTCGAAATACGCACGTAATGTATTCAAAATATATCATAAATATTAATCAAAAAAGATTTTAGATATACCAAAAATATAATTCCTTCCCCCTCAAGATGTCATTTTTGTCCTAAAAAGCGGCTACTCAATTTTTTATTTTTTTTGGATTTTGTTAGTAAATGTATTTGTATGGTATTTAGAGGCTCTACTAAACACGTCCCACAACTACACATCAGAAACGAACACAAACACAAACACCATGGCGCACTGGACACCTGAATCACAGTCCCATTGGCTGCTCTAGAGCCTTATATAGCCTACATATTCAAGGTAATCATTTGGCCGGCGACCAGCTCTGCACTTATTAACGTTCTAAGTATTCTATCTTCTCCTAGGGAGTCGGTCAAATGGGGAACAGTGTTTTGAAGTTCGTGGACGATATCTCTTAGTAAAAAGCATTGGTACAACTAATAATAATTTGTCGCAGTCGCTAAAACAATATCCACAAAAACGGCTTCTAGAAGAAATGTTATTGTGTCTCTGCATAGCACCACTCAGGATGAAGCGAGTCAAGCTAGTTTCTTTACTTTAAAATAGTAATTTTGCTTTTCTTTACTAGTTGACTATTTAATATGGTCATTAACGTCACTATATTAAAGTTACTACTCACATCACATAAAATGGCGAGTATACACATTCAGTGAGCTTGCATTGCGCTAACACAATTCTACACCAAACATATCTGCTCACAGCTCTTGCTGAAGCTTTCCAGCATCAGCAAGTATTGTGGTTGTAGTTCCCAAGCCCCGTTTGTGATTGGTGTGCAAGAAACTCATCAGGTGTGTTCTTGATAAAAAAAAAGGAAACAATAGCATACACTTCTCTGATTCATGAGTGCGATGCTGCACAACTCAATTGACAAACTAATCAAATGTTGTATTTAGGCAGTTCAATGTACTCCACATCTGCTTGAAGTGAATTTCTGATAGGCGAGCTTTCCAATACTTTGGTAGTTTAAGTCAAACTACCAAATTATTACATTCAAAAGGTACTTAGGTTATAACACAACAGTATTTACGATTTCCAGGTATTTTAAGAGCATTCTGCGCATATTTTTGATCGCTGCCTTTTTTTTAGCGTTGGAGTATATTTTGCATGAAATAAACTAATATTTTAAGAAATCTAATTGAAAGGTATTTTGTGCCTACTAATTTAGTATTTACATATTCCAGAACGCATGAAGAGAACTTCAAATGTAGTTCAAATAAAGGCATTTAAAACTATTTTCAGAAATGTATTTCAGAACTAAGTAAAAAAAAAGTGGTGTGTATTTTCGGCCTATTTTTGGTGTACTTAAAATTATGAGCTGTACTTCAAATACACTCAAATTAGAATGTGGTATATTTCAAACGTCTTAGTTTTCGCTAAGGGGAATGACAAGTGATGAAGCGGCGAATGTCTGAGTAAACTGAACGTTTAATGGGGCGAACTTGTGCCCAAAAATAAGAAAAGGAAAAACGATAACAACAGAAGAGAACAGAGCGTCGCGGGCGTCGAAGTCGGTGTGACAGCAGAGTCGAACGCTGAGGCGAAACTGACTTGGCTCGCCACGCGAAGCCCCTTATGTACACGCGTGGGCTTCTGGAGTAATCGGCGTAGAAGGTTCGGCGTGTAGAACTTTCTTAACTCGAACAAGTAACACGGTTCTCGAATTTACCAGAACATTACATTAGATGTCAACAAAAAGGCGTCCCCGCGGCCAGGAATCGAACCCTAGCTTTTCGCGTGAGAGGCAGGCGCTATAACCATTAGGCCACGCGCGCGCTGCCGACTTGGCGAGCTGCGCGCGCGGCAATATCATGTTATTCATTTATACTCAGCAAAATGTATTATTATAAAATAAACCTGGTATATGAAGCGAGGCAAATAACATGAAATGTTATTGTCACAAAGTTTCCTTCCATACTATTTATGGTACGATTATTTTCTAGCTGAAATACAGGTAAAGGGATAAGTAAATTCAGCCCCTTGCTCGAGGTGGTGTTAGTGAGCCGTCGGAAAGGGGCAGGGTAACTTTGTTCACCCTACATGCATCAGCGTGAGAAGCGGTCGGTTGCACTGACTGCGAGCAATCTTTCCAAATGCAGAAGCAAGTGATCTTGATCGATTGTTTGGAGTAAACAATTCAAAGGTACGCGACGCCTGGGGACAATGGTTATTTAACAACAGTGAATCGAGGGCTCTGCTAGATTACAAACAAAAATGTTTGAATATGATATAGACATGGGCATAAATATAATGCCATTGACAACATTACAGCCTTTACTACCACAAAGTACCCTTACTGTAAATAGATTATTTTAAGTTATGTTTGCTTCCGGGAGCTTTTAGGGAGCGTAACATGCTTCACTTAAACAAACTTGCTTGAATACCTCTTTACATTAACCAATTGCGAGAATCGTGTTTTTGCCTGCATCGATTGACGTATTCCTCGGTTTGTTATTTTGAAATGTCGAACTTACTTTCAACAACCACTGGTTTTATTCAAAATTGTCTTTGTTTACAGTAGACGTAAGTATTTGCTCTTTTTTTTCTTGTCATCTATTTTTAAGCGTTATCTATGTTGCAGGTGTGTTATATTGAAGGTATAATTTGGTTTACTGGCATTTTAATCTATTTATAAGAGGGAATTTTGATTTGCGGCAATAATTAAAATAGTAAAAGTTTCTCCCTGGTTCTTTTCCCTCCTGTGATAGTCTTGGGTTGAGACAAAGAGTATTAATGAACCAATAAAATTATTTTCAGCTTGGCGTTCTCCACTCTAAATTAAACATTTATGGGATACTTCTGAAAGTGCTATGTGACGTGTGTGGCAAGCAACTTCTCCTTGGAGAGCTGGAGGTAGGAAAATACCAAAAACAGTCCGTTGTAAATCTATGGCGCGTCATATAAAAAAAGATGTAAAGGAACTCCGGTGCCTGATTGGCGGGTGGCGACAGCGTTCGTCTGAAACTTAAATTATGCCACATTTGAAAAAAAAAATAACAACAAATGCTCAAGCTTTGAGTTATTCTACGCTTGCGAACTTCTGGCAGGTGGCTGAGTATAGGGATGCCATTTTCTAAACTGGTACACTGTGACAAAAACAAAACAAAGTTTCTTAAAATTTATTTGGAAATACAAAGAGTCAATTGCCTTTGAAAAGTTCGTTTGTGATGCTTATCGAAGTGATACAACACAATTATTCTCTTTTACATATAAGAGGGTTAGTTTTTCTTATTGCAAACTCCCCCTCCCTTGCTGGACGCTACATGGCTAGTGTCCAAGGTTAGGGACCAGAGACAGCTCTCGTTGTGAAGTACAGTCACGTTTCGTCACATACACTTTGTGCATTTTTGCAATATTCGGCTACATATACTCATATTCAACCGATACATTGGCGTGAGCAGTTGCTGTAAATCAGCTAGATCATTTATGTGCCTTGTTTATAAAGTTACAATGCATTTTAAACGAAACTAATCAATTGCATGGCCGAATCCGAAACATACCTGAACAGCTATTAAAGCTTTCTAACCAAAAATATGAAAAGAGCAGTGGTACAGCATGGTGTCCCATTAATTACTCACCTGCCTTTCGGTCAGTCTTCATACAAAGCTGAGTATAATCATGAACCATGACAATTACTTTGCAATATAATCTAGCATCTCAATAACTCTCTTTGCAACGCATGCACTTGAAATCTCGAATCTTTTAGGAACACCTGCGTGAGCACACTAATCAGGGTCGCATGAAGGCTTCAAAAGTTCAAGAAACGACAAATAAGGTAAGCGGTAACTTGAGATATGCTGACATTGTAAAGGCAAAATAAAATAGTTAACGAGGGTTCTTGGCACTGGTTTTAACGTACTGTCGCTCAGACTACAACGGCTTGAGATCATCTTTATTTCTACGACCGCAGCTATAGAAGTTCGGGAAACTAGGATTGCCGAAAGACACCCATACCCTAGATGAAGCACTGTTTGGACATGGCACATTTTAATTTTTAAATTGTAATGCGCCACAACTATTGCTTAGTTTAAAACTACAATGGATAAAGAATTGGAGATATCAAACTGATTAGATAATATACATGAAGTTGAGGACAAACCAACTAGCATTCTACACTTCTGGAACCATTTAATGAGAGCATTGAAGCTTATATCTTAAACAACAGATCATCAAAATAAAACAATATTACAAATTGGAGCAGAAGAATGCAACAGTCACAACATAAAATGAGCAAAACAACGTACAAGAAAACAAATATCGCTCGTGGTTTTTCGAAGTGCCTTGTCTTTAAGCACCCCGCCTTTCATAAAAATGAAGATATAGTGTCTTATAATTCCGTTAAAAAGCATGTAAATGTGCATAATGGGTATTCTGTATACACGCAGGGGCCAAGAAAATAGAAAATGTTAAAAATCTTTAACAAGTACAATAAGCGGCATTACACGCGCGAGCAAACGCAAGGCCAACACGTTCCATGTGCAATACCCATAATCACTTTCCCCCTCTCGCATATTAAAAGTATTTTTAATACACTTAGCGCGGAGGTCGATACCTTCGATAGTGAAAGCTCATTTAAAAATGTAAAAAAATTCAGTTTTATTAAGGTCAGTATTTTTGTTTTGTGGTTGTGTTATTTTTTGCTTTAGTATGTTTTAAGATACTATCTGTGTGTACTAGCACTTCGGCTTCGACTGTTCCTGCACACAAGAAAGAAAGGAGGATACGTGATATTTTAGATGGGGTGACGCTATAAGCGTGGAGTGTCATTTCACTATTAATATATTTCTTGATTTTTTTATAATTTGGGTTTAAATGTTATGATACATTCCGACACGTTGAGAAAAGTTTCTTGGGAAAACAATTAAAATTTGTCGGGTGACGCTTTTTCGTGTCCAGGGAACAGTATATACGGACATCTGTTATGAAACAAGCTAAACGTATATTTTGGCTGTTTTGTATGTTTTTAAATTTGTATTACCGTAGTAGGTTCCTTGATGCCCAGTTCTTCATCCATCCTTCAGACCTGAAATCTCTATGCGTACAAGCCTACTAATCGGGACGTCAATACAAAGAACCTGGAATTTTAGATCAGTCTTGCACACGTTACTGAAAAAAAAAGTAATGAATTGCAGTTAAAATTGCATTTAGTTAAGAAAAGTAACCGGGGTTACTTTTCCGATTACTTCAGATATTCAAAATAACACATTTTTCTGCCGGTTTGAAAACGGTTCTTTTGTGATGTCCATTATAGGATTAAAATCATCAAGTCATAAGCACAGTGTTCTAGAAGGCGTGTAGGGGCAATAGCGGCGCACCCTCCGTGAGGCCTTCGAAGCGGATGCCGCTGTGTGGCGCTGGTGTAGTTTCCCCGATCAATAGCGCTGGCAAGATGGGGCGTCTGTTACTCGCTATCTAGTGATGTTACGTCCTATATGGAGATGTCTTTACGACAGCACACCAATTTATACACCAGTTTATAAGCTCTGCGGTCACCAGACTGAACAAAAGAGTATTCCAAAAGCTTGGAAGCTGTCATGCAGTGGCGATGAGTTTCAGTCTGTTCGACACAACACAAGTGATACGCATGAAACACTACACGCCTATGCCGCTACAACAAAATAAACTATAGGCCATTCCTCAGTCAGCTCACTTTTCACTAAAATGTAGCTCTAGAGATTTGGATATTGTGTTATGATTTAGAACTGGGATTTATGAGTTATGAATACTGTCCGGAAATTATCAATGAAAAAATGGCCCGTTCCTAGAAGGGGACGCTATTCCCCCTCATATACATTTTTGAAGCTTATACGCTCAGTTATAGAATCAGATCCCAACGGGTAGCTTTCCATTTCGAAGTAAGTTGGGGCTCGGTGATGGGTAGTTCATCACTGCGGCTACAAAAACACGCTTCGTATTTCTATTAAATTTATATCTGCTCGAAAAAGGAAAACTTCTGATCCACCAAAATTATTTTAGTTCCATGTTTTACTAGCGGACTGGTTTGGAGGTTGGGGAGAGCAATGCAAGCTCTGCCTGGTTTCCTCAGCTGCTCACTGTTCATATATGCGGAAGTTTCTTAGCCTTTTTGTTCTTAAATTCTTGGTATTTTACTGATCTGTAGCCGTTACTCCCAATAAAAACACTTCCTTCCTTGTTTTGTCATAGTAAGAAAACAACTAATTCCCTTACATGCTTTGATATAATAGTACCACAATAGGGTGAATAATAAAAAATTACAATAATTTAAATCTCTATTAACATCATTATTTAAATCGCACCAATTTGGATATAAGGATTTAAGTCGCACCGATTTGCCTATAATTATTGAAATCACTTTTCCCCCAAACAATACTGAAAACGTTTTGATTTACTGTTTGTCATCAGTGTGCTTCCCATCCGTATTTTTTTATTCACTATTTGTTTCGCTATTGAAGCAGAAAATATTTATATATCGCCTCTATTAAAAACACAGATCTAATGATAAAATACACTAATTTTTAGCTGAAGATATTTAATTCACAAACGCTTGATTCAAATAAGAAAATCTTGCTTTTTTATTAAAAAAAAAATATCCTTATTTTTTCCACCCTGACTACAATTAAATAACATTTATTTCAACCTAGAAATTAATGCTGCTAACAACGCGACCAAATAAATGAGAAGAAAGCCTCTGCCTCATGATAACAAAAAGTATCTTGAAAACATGTGCACTCAGAGCTGCATCCGACTTATAGGCATCCTAAAATCTAACGAAGTGAGAAAAAGTCGTTAAGTCAGGCGAACTACACACAAAAAGGCACAACAAAGACGTTCGGATGAATGCATCAAGGGAAATAATACAATTAGTTACACAGCAGAGAAGGTCATGGCACAATTACAAAAGTTGAATTTACTGAAGGTACTGAAAATAATAAAAAAAATGTTTTAATGACAAAACTGAGGAAAAAAGCTTTGCGGAGCGACTGATTGAGCTTCACGTATTTGCCGCTTTATGCTTCTGCACTCTGGCACGATTTAGTGACTTAAAAAGGAATTCATCCTTGTGACAACAAAAAATGCCGTCACTTTCGCAGTTAGTGCTTTGGAGTGGTCAGCACATCCAATATTTTGGACAAGCGGCTAAAGCGGTATGCGCCAAGACCACCTGGTGGCTGTTAACCCAAGAAGCGACCGATGCTGCCATTCTCTCTAGTTGTCGACTGCAGCGCCCCAGGCGGCCGTCCGCTTATTTAGGCACAGCGCTTCCCGTTCACGTTGACCTCGCTTTTGCCACTACTCGCCCTTCTCGAACACTCTATCACAAGCAACTTATATTTCTAATTCACTAATGTTAATGAACCGTTCTCTTTTCGGAGACTTGGTTCGAGGGTTTCTAGGTAGGAACCTTTACAGAGGGGGGCGCCGGAAGATAGAGGAGGGAAATCGTAACGGTTACAAGTAATTTTAGTACATTCAAAACTAATCAATTGCTCTTGTGAATACTTCCTAATGCATTCAAAAAATTACAAATTCACTCTTAGAAAGTAATTGAATACAAGTAATTTGATTACTTGTAAGGAGTACATCCGTACAAGTCTGCTCTAGGTTAACCCTTAATTCTCATAACGAAGACTTTATTCGAGATAATGTCGTTAAATATGCTTTAGCAAAACGTATTCTTAAGCTTCACTGCTGCGGTGGAATGTCCGTACGCAGAGGTTGAGAAATTTGTGCAAATCACGAATCATTTGATAACGTTTTTACGTTCATTGCACTGGGAATTGTTTAGAGGAAGTTTGTACACGTGAAACAGCTGGTGGAATTTTATCCTGCGAAAAACATTTTTCAGTTTTGTTTAGCACAATAAAACAAGATTCATTTTCTTATATGAGACATGTTTGTTCGAAGTTCAATGTTAAATGAAGGTCAAATTTATTTTAGCTTGAGGATGTATCAGAAAAGTCACTGCGAGTTTCGAATGCTGCCAGTGAAAGGTGCCACATCTGCAACGAGACTGTCAAGAACAGCGACTACGTGGTGAGTATCTGCTCATAACAACGATTGAAAAGGTTACGGTATCCTGAATAATACTACAATATAATTCTCGTATACAAGAGATTGTCGACAACGTCCGCTGGCTATGCCTGCGTTCCAAACACACCCGAAGGTTCCATGCTGTCAGTGTCTACTACCAAGTCACATAATCTAATGCTGAATCCGCATTCTTTATTACCTGAGAGTGGTGCCACACGTACTACTAAGGTTGTGCTGGGATGCAAATCAACAGCGATTTTTGACTCGAATTAACGTGTTAAGAAACTCGGTTATCCGCAAGCCCACATACATCGCGGCGAAGCCTACACTTTGTTTCACTTTACGTCGGGGTTGCACCGCATCTAATACACATATGATTAAAAAATGAGAGAGGGCGTATATTTTATTAGCCATTTTTACCTATGAGAAACTTCTGAAACGTGCCTCGTCATTATAGGCTTTACACTTGAAAAACAGCAAGGCTGAGAACTTTAGAATGCATGGCATCGCTCGAAAAGAAATTACAAAAAGGAGGAGAACCGGACACCACTGTTGCTCACGCTGGGTCCTATTTTTTTTCCTTCTATTCTTGTGCTATGTAGCATGCATTTTAATATTCAACACCAACTCGCCCAACAATGGGCAAAGCCTATAAACAAAAAGAATTACTTGTCAAACATTTGCAATATATTGATTGGACCGACTTTAGACAATTTATTAATTATATTTATTAAAAACAAGAGGGAAACTTTCAAAATGTTAACTTTTTAAAATAATTTAAGTGTTTCGCTGATGACAAGCAACTGCTCTTCTCATAAATTCGAAGCTACTGGCCAAGGCGTCTCACGTCGCAAATTGCAAGGACGTTGAATCGCATAGAATATGGGAATTTTCGCAATATTGAGTATGCATACTAAAATTCACCGATAGATAAATTAGTGATGTAACTAAATCAGCTGCATAATTCTTGATCAATATATAAAGTATTCTATTGTTTTTGTTTTTTTCAACACGACTTCTCAAGCCAAGTGCCAGAATCCAAAATAAGAGGCAGTTTGTGCCAGTAAGTCAAAATCATGAAGAATGCTCATGAATAATGCACGATGTGTTACTGCGCATTTCCTGCGCTTTGGGCAGTGGCCAGGAGAAACAAAACCTAATCTTGAATCACCATGATGACATTGTTAGATAATTTAGCATATCGGCGACTTAATATTTAAATTGTGTGCAAACTATTCTGAATTATAATTAACCATTCAGTTTGAATATATCAGGCCTAATCAGAAATGTTTCTAGGGGTGTCATATATACCACTAAATAAACTTGTCCCGTACCTTCGCAAAGGGAGTAAAATGCTATGCTGCTCCATACTTTCTAAAGCACATTTTTCTTAACGTTAACGGACTGTTTCATCTAAACCTTTCAATTTATATACCAAATGAAAAAAAATTGTCACGAAATCACTTTTTATATATACATTCAATGTAGTACTCGATAAATTTCAAACATAGGTCTTTCTGGATATCACTGCTAAGGAAAGCCTGTGGAAACCATGCAGACATTGCCATAATTAATGCCGTATTTTTTAAACAATAAACCGGATGGGTTGGGAATTTTACAAAATAGTGTTTCACTTAACAGCTTCATAAATATGTAAAACTGTATCTTTAGCTCTGTCCTACGGAATAAATTTGGTTTTTGAAATTATATCACAATATATTTTGTTTATCATTGCGAATACACATTTGTAATAATAATTTTGCGAGTTATTTTTAATGTAGTCATTGTATAACACACGGGTATAAAACGCATTTTAGTGTCGGGGCCAAGCCGCCTCGGTGGCTCCGAGGCGAGAGCGCTGGGCTACGGGTCCCCATGTGGCGGGTTCGAATCCCGGCCGAGGTGCCCGCAATATGACGGAGGCTTATTGCGGAGGAGGCGCCGTGTAACCGAGCTTTCGGTTGCACGTCAAAAGATCCCCAGGTGGTCCAAATTAATCCTCAGTCCTCCGCTGGGGCGTGCCAGATGCCCGTCGTTGGTTTGGCACGTAAAACCCCCAAATTTGACTTTTTTGATTTTTTTAGTGTCGGCGCCAGATAGCCCACCCCCGAAAGGTCAAGAACCGACGAAGGACCAAAGGGGGGGGGGGGGGGGGGGGGACACTTGATTCAGGCAAATGAGAGAAAAACAGTACAGCAGTAGTATTTAGGTTGTAAAGTATCCGAGTCTCTCACCGGAATATGCGAGATTTCCTTGAGATGGGACCTCGTGCATCTTTTCGTACACTCTTCATTTTAGGAATGGCATCCTTAGCTTTGATTTCTTTGTGTGACTAGTGTTGGTTGTCCCATCCCAGATGCGACAACAAAACTTTAAGTTACACCGCGACGCCTACATGCTTAAAATGTTTAGTAGATCAGAGAGGATGCACATTGTCGTTGCTGTGCCGCCCAATTGTCTCGTGAATTAGTCAGATCCAACATGTCTTGAAGGAAACAACAACACTTCACACGAAATGTTTCTTGCCCGAAAATTTCTATAGAAGTATTATAAAAAAAAAAAAAAATTCCCGCGCTTTAATGGTATTTTTTGACTACTGCAATAAAAACCCGGGCTTATAGATTTATTTTTGAAAGTTACTTCTGCTGAGCGAGTTCGTGCAGCCAAGTGGCATCCTAAAGAGCTCGCGCTTGCTGGACAATAGCAGTGCGATTGTCGTACAGGTACGGAACATGAGAAAAAGCTGAGAAGGAATGATGAAGACGAAACATTAGGCAGTCCAAAAAAATGGAATAGAGAAACATATGTGAATGCTTTATAAGAGCTGAGCTACATGATTCCTGCGTAAGCAAACCGACTACATGATACCGTTATTTGTGACGCATATAGCGCTCGAAAGATGGAAATAGGGGTTCGCAGCTGCCTGATGCTCGGGGGGCCGTGACCCAGCGAGTCACGGACCGCGTGTCTGAGAGCCATGTTCTGACATACACCGATTAATTTTTGTGTATGTCATAACGTTAATCATGCTGGTTTCTACCGATGTCTTCTTATTGCGTTTTAATACCCGTGTCTTCCATTGTCTGCTGACGTAGTTTACTGGAGTGACTGCCTCGTCAGGCAGAGTGTGCTTGGCGTTTTGTCCTTTCCCTCGCAATATTTGTGTAAAAACAAAAAAAGCACCAAGCTACGTGCGGCAGTTTCAATCTTCAATCTTTCAGGAACATCTCAATATGCATATTGAAAAGCGGAACAATCAAGGCGATTCAATAGTTCAAGAGACGCCGAATCAGGTAAATGGTTATTTAAGCTACATCTATACGTTACAGATAAAAATAATGGCATCAAGGGAAGTTGTTATCAAGAGATGAAATACTGTCTTGCAAATTATGACATCTTAAAAAACGTTTGCATTTGTAGGACACAGCTATGGAAGTGGAGGAAACCGGGAGTGACGAGACGCGCCCCCACACCGACTACAAGGAGCACAGTTTAGACGGGGTATGCAACTTGACCTTGGAATACAAAAACGTACTAGGTGAAAAATTTATTCTCGCGAAGTGATGTGACAATCTGTAAAAATTGAAAATGAGGGAGAGATTGTCAGATACCTCATGCTCTAGACAATTTAATCTTTTAAACATTGTGTCGTTTCAGTTTTATCTTAATCACTTTAATATTTTCTTCTTTAGACGTGCGGTTGAGGTGTGGAAGGACCTCAACAGGCATATGCGCATGCTTGCATACACCGACTTTATTACAAGCATTATGCATCGTTTCTTGTCCTAACCTGTGTTTGTTTTGAAGTGTTATTTTCTAGTGTGTTTTGTTGTTTGTTATTTTATTCACCATTACTGTGAGTTGTTGCATCCCTACTACTTCAACTACCTCAATTGAGGTCGCAGTATGTGCAAATAAATAAATAAAATAAATACTTAATAATATTCCAACGGGACTAGCTTAAAATTTAAGTTGCGTACCTACGAAACAAAACAAGGAAAACCGGAAACTGTAGAACACAACGAGATCGGACGCAGACAGACAGGAATAAGGTACAAAACAAAAACAAGTCTCACTCAACTTTACGAATATTCTCCCTATAAGCGATTCGTCGTTGTCAAAATTAGTGGACGCGGTATTTATAATTTTGTTAAAACCAATAGACATGTGCACCTGCGAAACTTGTGTTGAATACACACACGTGTAAATATAATATAAGGTAAGGGAAGTCTTAAAACAAGTAAAATAAGTTGATTAAATTTATTGATGACTTTTTGTTCGGAGGTATGATCTTAAATTCGACTCTTATTTCACTCCTTAATATAATGTGATATCACTTGGTATCACTTATTGATATCACTCATTGCTTGAAAAAAAAAAAAAAACTATTTAAACGGAATCATATCTAAAATTTTTACTTGTGGGAACAATTGTTCCTGTGAGTTAGCCTACATGACCTTGAAGCAATAGTTAATTGATGTGTACCAAAACGGCTTGAAAAAATAAAGTTATTTGTTGCGTTTTGTATTTCTAAATTGCGTTGCCTTAGTGAGTAGTCTATCCACAGCGCCTCACGCGTGTTTCGCAACGAAAATCTTAATGCCTTGTGTTATCAAATCAATAATTGAATCATAAATACAAACGAACATAACATTTTTTACACTTAACTAAAAAAAATAAACACTTTCTTTTGTAGGTATGTCAAGTATTGATGCAGAAAAAGTATACATTTATTTTAGTATAAGAAGGTGTCTCTGAAGCTACCGGGAGTTTTCGTCACAGTCGATGAAACAATTCTACCAGTCATCACTATACCCGTTTTCGCCTCAAGAAAAAATCACTTTTTGCGCATTGTTTATACGCGGCGCGAAGTAGTCCTTACGAGATTTGGTTGTCGGAGGAAAAAGCGATAGTTTTGGCGTTTGGAAGGTGTACGTCTTAACAAGATACCATATTGCTAATCCACAATTCACCTATATATATCTTAATTATCCACATAAAGGGGGAAATCAGTAATGCTCCGCGAGAAGCCTGACTTTTTTTACTATGCTTCTTGAGGTGAAAGCGGGTATAGCAGTATTTTCTGAAGGTGTCGGAATCTCCCATGTACAAGGATAGCGCCAAGAAAGTAATATGTTGTATGTGCTCATCATAGCGAGCGAAAAGGTTGCAATGTGGAGCACATTATGGCAATCGAATCTTTGTCGTTTACTAAGATTGGTGGCAGCAGCTGTTGACTCTTTCTTTATTTCGAATATAGTTGGGGTTGGTTTTTTTTTTTGTTGCGAAAACGTTTTTACACGCTTTCTTTTATGAAAACATTATATGTCTTAAACGGGCCCTGTAATCATATTTAAGCGTCTAACGTTTTGGTGGTTTCCACGTCTCTTGGGGTTCAGGCAAGCCAGCGGGCACAGAGAGAGTAACTAATTATCAGTGCGTCATATTTTAACCGGACGACGGGGAAACCTCCTCCACCTACGGGGGCGACCCGCGGTGCTGAGAGCGCGCGATATGTGAAGTTTTTGGTCCTGGGCTTACTACTGGTCAGAGCCGCTAAACGCTTCTTTTTAGACGAAATACAAAATATAAGTGGCGCGAATCGTTTCAATTGTCTATAAAAGTAGTTTTTGTTCGTTATTTTAGATCAGAAAAGAAACAAATGCAGTTTATAAAGTACGGAAACAAGAAATGACCCGTCGCCATACCCGCCAAGAGGAATTTGTGACAAACTTTGTCAAACGCTTTGGTCATATAAAAAAAATATTGCATCAACTTGTCCCTTATTTCGTGACAAATGGCAGGTTACTACTTGAGCGTCTCAAAAGCGTATCACAATTTACCTTTAGTTTGTAAGTTATTTTTTATGACAGAAAAGGACATGAAGAAAGCAAAATGAGCAGCAGAGATAAGTTAATATGGTAACACTGGAACAAGGAGTTTAATGCCCAGGGTTAATATAAGTCTAAAACCAGATTGGTTGCAGTCTCACTTCAGATATAACAAGAATGTGAAGATAATACAAAGTAAAGAATGTATACCAACAAATCAGTGTACAAAAATACGTGGAGCTTGAACTATGACACGAAAATCGTTCTTCAAGGAAGCAAGATTAAGTTTTTTATTCGCCCCTGCGGGAAGCATGTTTCAAGAAGTCCAGTTTGGAATTGAATCCGTAGATAATTGTTTATCTTTTTGCAGGAGCACTGTGAACAATGCGATAAAGACCCAGTTATCTGCTCTCGCTGCTGCTTATTTGTGGAACGGAACAACATGCAAAACATACTTACCTCTCATGTCCAGAACGTACAATTTACTGCGAGCGTTGTCACTCTTCATTTCCCTGTTCGATGGAGGAGGTAGGAAACAAAACTTATTAATTATTGAAATAACATATTAATCTTCGTGGTACTGTATTTGAAATTTGTTTGTTAAAATTGAAAAATTCGAAGTTACATAAACTTCGAAAATAGATGAGCGCTTTTAGACACACGTTTTTATTGTAACAAGCGTTTTTTTTTATTACGACCCCAAAGATTTTTGTATGATTATATCACTGCACAACAAGAGCCGAAGTGTTATTCAAACAAGTCTTAAAAACGTCAAGAAGCAGCAGTACGTAAATCTGCTAATATGCAAATTTTACGCAAATTTGGAATTCATGCAATAACTCTGAGCCGTCGTCAGGAAAATAATTACATGAAGATCCCGGACATCAGCCGTAACTATATGTTTACGAGAAGAGTTTTCTTTTTTTCTCAACCAATCTTTTTGTAGAGATTTTTGAAAGTATTCCCAAAAACACCGGGTATTTTGTTTTTCTGGTGGTCTACAAAACTGCTATAATTTTTATTGCTTGTTTCCAGATCGTAAGTTAAGCTGGCTTTTTTTTTATACTCATCACCAGCGTATGTACAAGTGTATGCTTTTTCCCAGACACACAAGTCTCAGTGTCCGAAGATGGCAAGGGAGTGTTCCGACTGCGGTGTCAACGTTCTCAACGAAAACCTACAAAATCATCTAGACACGGAGTGCCAGAAGCGAGTGGTTCTTTGCGGCGCCTGCAACAGTATGATGTGTTACGAGGAACGTGGCGTAAGTTTTTTTTAAGGCGCGGAAATAGATGCAGTACTTGCAGTCTCTCTCGCGCTGCTGTTTTAAAAAGACAGCACATTTTAAATCCAAAGTTTCTATACTTTCTTTTTATTCCTGTTGTACGATGCAGACAAGATCCAATTAACACAAAAAAGTAGTTCAGAATTGCACGAAAAAAATAAAAAGCGTCCGAAGCCCCGCCCGCATTCAAGCCTAGAAGAGTCAAGTACTCGTTTCAGTCTCCTTATCTCAAGAGAGCGTTGTCGGCATTTCCTCCAAGGACGCCCCATCGATATAGTGGTTACGTTCGATCCACCTGCACCTGTATACCAGCTGAACTCGGTGCAGACTGCCGCGGGTTAAGTCTATCTGAAAACTCCCGGCAGTAGTGTCGGGTTCAAATGAAATGCGAACAGCCGAACGTGGGGCCGTCGGTATATGCTGCGTCTCCTGGAGGCCTCTAGAAACTGGTAAAACTGCGGGTTGGAGAGCAGGGTGCTGTGAGGGTGTGCGTCCTACTCCGATGTGTCTGACCCTCGCCCAGCCCAACCCAAGTTTCAACGCTGCGCCGGGGATGCGCTGGAAGTTCCGTGAACCGCCCTTCTTGGCTCGGCATGAGCCACGCGAGGAAGCTCGCCGCTCGCTGCAGGAGCAGCCTCTGGTACGCGCCCGTGGAGCGTTACCGCAGCGTCATGGCCCCTTTTAACCCTTTGATGCCCAAAACTTTAAGTCCCGCACACCTACAAACTTTGGTGCGCATTTAGAATAGACAAAAAAACAAAAACCTGGTCTCAGAAAAAAATTACCTTTATTTGTGAACGCATAATGATATGTTGCTCCTGAGCAACGTTGGGCATCTGAGGCACTACTTCACGTGAAACGAGTGAAAACGGTTGCGACTTGGGAGAAGGCACAGGTGCATCTCGCATTTTGCTCAGTACAGGATTGTGTAACCAGTTTTGCTGTATTTGCACCATACCTCACATCCAGTGGAGTATCAACCTGTTTTTGAGTGGGGGAAAAACCAGACCCCCCCCCCCCCTCCCCCCCCAGGGCCTGGGGGTGGTGCCCTTGGTGTCCCTTGGGCGCCGCCGGACAGTCTTTGCCTGCAGTGGCGGCTGTTTCAGGGGGGGGGGGGGGGGCAAAACACATGCCTTGTCCCCCCACTCTTTGAGAACTGGGGGGGGGGGGGGGCAAGCGCCCCCCTTGCCCCACCGGTTGGTACGTCCATGCTCACATCATCTGTCGGTCTTGGCTTTAGTGGCCGAGTGATCTTGCTTGGAGATGCATTTTTATTTTCCAATGTGTCTGACCTTCTCTTCAAAGGCTTGGCCTTCACGTGTGCCAGGGCTTGTGCGATTTGAGAACGGAAAGTGAGCTGATAAAAGCTTCTTTTGATGCAGAGTTACGTGCAGTGTCGCTTGTACACGAGATAAATATTTATATTATTTTTTATTTTATGTGCAAAAATCATTTAACCATAAAAGTAATTCATATTTGAAGATTCTAGCCGCTGGGGAACCATAACAGATACGCTACCAATTTTTCTTCACCAATATCAATGCTACCCACATATGCCCAATGTTGCTCCTGGGCAACATCATAGTTGTCAGGCTGCTACTGAGCTTTCACAAAATGTAAGCTCATTTTCACTGCACGTACGTCTCTTTTAGTCAATCAGTAGGAGATTTCCATAAAGGATTTGTTTCATTGCCAAATCCTGCATTTGTTTTCATCGATGTTCGCTCACCTGGTACAGTGGTAGGACAAGGTCGCTCGCCGGTCCAGACAAGTGTAGCGGAAGAGTGAATGCGGACAAGTGCCGCCCTCTGTTTTTTTTATTTCTAGAAGTTCAGGTCATCTCGGCCTTGCGGCTGATGGCGCTAATTGCACAGATTCGCAGGTTTCGCAGGAGAAAAAAAAAATCATGTTTGAATTGTTGCTCCTGGGCAACGCTGGGCATCAAAGGGCTAACTTGGTCAGTTATATTTTCTTGTCTTAATAGCCGTTGTCATTTTCTTGTGAACAGTATAGCAGGAACGTTGCAAAATGCAAGGTAAAAAAAAACAAAAAAACAAGGGAAGATCCTTGGGCCCTACACTAGTCAAACACGAAGTTGGAGCCGAAAGTTCGCCGAGCGCGCTGATTGGACGCAGGCGACAAAAGTGCGAAGTCATCGCCGTGATAGCCCAATCGGTGCGCTCCATGAACTTCGGTCCCAACTTTGTGTTCGACAAGTTTAACTTTGTGTTCGACAAGTTCAGAGCCCCAGGACAGTTGCTGACGTCTAAGTAAAGTCAATTACCTGGCAAACGTTTATGTCTCAGCTCCCAGTGCTCGCCCTGTGTCTCCTCTAGTTCTTGTGTCTCGTGTGCGGCGCTGGGATTGCCAAAATGCACCTGCGGCAGCTCCCGGATGCACATACCATTTTAACAAAATGCATTAACTTTATCATTGACATTTTGCAGTCAGCCAGAATCTCATTCAGAGTGCTCGTTAAATTATCACCCCCTGTGTCAGAAGTTTGCAATAGAAGTTAAAACAATTCGTTCGTACACGGAAGATCTGTGAAGCTTGATTGACGTCAGTTATCAGAACCACGCAGACGTCCTCGTGAAGGACCTAGAGCGCATGACTCCTGCAAAAAAGTGAAACAACGTGGACGGGAAATGACATGTTTATTGCCAGGGAGCATTTGTGGGATCAGAAATATTGAACAAAAAGGGAACACGAATGCTGCAACCGATAAAGGCTGATAGCTCAGGCACCACCGCAGCAGTAGCTGTCTTGGCCGGTTTGCTTTCGTTGTTGTATTTTACTAAGCTGATCTCAGTGAGGATCCAAATATTACTTTCTGAAGTCGCCTTCGGCGTCTACAACGGCAGCCATTCGACGAGGTATACCTTCCATCAAACGGGATACCAGGTTCGAAGTTCGCAGCCGCTCCCACTCAGACTCGACCACCATGACAACGCGTATTAAGAAACAAAGAAAACAATACTGCACAAGTTAGGGGGGGTGGGGGGGGGGGGGAAACATGACGTTGCGGTAATGCTCCCCGAACGCGCTTGCGTTTCGCGCGCGCAAGCAGCGTGCTCCAGATGCGAGCGGCGAGCATCCTCGCATGGGTGACGCCGCGTCAACGAAAGTGGCTGGGACGAAACTTCCAGGGCACCATCGGGGCAGCATTGAGCTGGGCGAGGGTCAAACTCATCGGAGTAGTACGCACACCCTCGCGGCGCCCTACTCTCCAAACCGCGGTTTTATTAGTTTCAAGAGGCCTCCAGGAGGCGCAGCATGTACCGGCGGCCACGTGCTCTACTGTTCGCATTTCATTTGAACCTATAGTACGATGGTCTGCACTTTTCAGCACCGGTACAGGCGAATCGAATGAGCCCAGTGACAACGTGACTGAGACGACTACGTCACTCTTTTAAGTCATTGTGAATAGGGCTTCGGGCGCTCTTTTTGGGCGCCATTTTAAAATCTAGTGAACAATCGTGACAACCGATCGATGGCTCAAAAAGCTGTTGCCTGTACGGAAACCCTTTAAATTGAAGTGGCCCCTAATGGTAATTGCCGCCAATGTATGTGCAACGTGACCCATAAAACCAATAATTCAGAAGTTAATCAACGCATGTTAATTAATTAACCAATTTAGCGTGACGGATATTTCCTTAATGTCCGTTGAGCCAGATAAATGCGTACTGAATATGCTGCCATGTAACTCTCAACATTTTTTGAAGAGATCAGTTCATAATAAACTTTGAGAGCAAGTATTTTTTTATGGTGCGAGTCCCATATTTTCAATTTGTTCGAACTATACCTACAGCTCCTAGAAGACATCGTTATAGCGTTGCGAGCAGTCTTTCCAAACGTCAACAAAAATAATTTTTATTTCCTTTGTTCGTGATGCTGACCTGTTAAATATTACAAACATACTACAATCAACCTTTGCGGTCAGTGGAGATTGTCGACGGCATTCATAATAAAAAAATACTGTTTAATATTTATATATCTATACTCGCGGTCAGCTTTCTGTGGCAATGCAGTCAATGCTAGGGGAGAGGGCGCACCAACCGCTGTACATGCGCTTTCCTCCTCTCTTCGGATTGCCACAGAAACTTGACCGCGAGTATTGTCCTCCAAGGTTTAAAGGCGTTTGCATTTCGGAGAACAATGTGATGGGTTAACTACGATCTCATATCTCGAATAAACTAATAAGGTTAAGATATATTGATAATATTTCTACTTTTTTAGTTTGTTTCCTGCTTTTAGTGCACATCAAGAATTTATACCAGCCCAGCAGCGAAATTATTTACGTTTAAAGAATAGAACCAACGATACGAGTCATTAACAACTGGAGCGGACGTGGCTTCGTGGGAAACATATTGTGATAGATTTTATTTTTCATCATTACATTACCGAAATAAAGTACCACATTACATACCAGTAAACGAAAAAAGCACCATTGCAAAAATAATGAAACAATGGTTGTCGGTTCTAAGCTCCAAAGACGAATACATGGTGATATTTGAAAATCGAGGCTGGTAAAGACAATTATATTGACTGCCTTGTAATTAATAAGGCAATTTTATATGTATAGTTTCTAACTATAGTTCGGCATGTATGAGAAACATTGTGCTGCTAGTCTTTAACATGTTGTATATTTTTATCACAATATAAAGGATCATGATCAAGAATGCCCCGAGAATCCAGTGTTCTGCGCCTACTGTGAGGGCGAGGTACTCCGGAAGGATAAGTCCAAGCATGCCTCCGAGTGTCCAATGCGTCTTGTGTACTGTGAGAACTGTGAAGGATTTTACGCCTACGCTCTAAAGAAGGTGAGGAAAATGCTCGCGGTTAGTTGTACTGTGGTGTCTCGAATACGTCTTCGACTGGTTGTTTAGCACCTTATTTCGCCCATACATGAAAAGTGGTCACGAAGGCCAACACATGACGTCACAAAAGCCAAATTGTCATGTTATCGAATGTCAGCGATCCTTGAGGTTGGTGCTAGAATTCACGACAAAAAAGTACGAGCGAAAGCAAGTGCCGCTGTCGTCACGGAGTCCACGCTCCTGGCTGCTAAATCTTGCGTTGACTGTCTGGCTCAAGATTGACCTGCAGTAGAGCAGGCGTCTGCCTGATTCACAACCGCTGCTCTGACACCACCGGATCGCGCCCAAAGGGACCATTTTGTAGGACATGGTAAGCACACCAGTCGAAGGCGCGCTCCATGTACCATAGTTGTACGCACTGAACCACCTTAAACATAGTCATAGTCACGTCGTTTCTTCCGTCACACGCTAATGTAAGATACAGAAAAGGGCTACTCAAGATCAGGTAATATTAATATATAGTTGACATAAATATTATTGTAAGTTTATATACCTCATTCTTGGTGATCTTTAATAAGGTACAAATCGTTTTTTTAAGTTCCTACTGATTCTAAAAGGATGGCGATAAAAGTGGTTTTTAATGTTTCTTAGAATGTTAGCAGTTCAGATTCCTCATACTATAGACACAAGTTCTACGACGCTTCAAAAAGTACAGGTTTGTTAGATAGTTCCGTTTTACGCACTGAAATAAAGAAAACCAAGCTCTTAAAACACAACATGGTTAGGTGGTTTCGCTTGAGTTCCTAGAGAGGAGTAGATTTGTAATTTTTTATTTCTTTATTTATTTTTTGTTCTGGCATGTATACCCTACAAACGACAAGGCTCAACATGTGAACGTCCCAAAATGTTTAGTTTTAAAGAAATAAAATTCAAAAAGGAGCTGGAATGACGGTGGAGTTATGACTATTGCCATCTGTAACATTTTAGATTCTTGCTCGAGTTAAACCTACAGGTACTTTAAACATCTGGAAATATTTTATTTTTTTATTTTTGTACCTACTTGCAGTAATGAGGAGCAGCCAATACTTCTTTACAGCCTAGCAAATAGCGGCTTAAAGCGATACTACAGCGAAATGTCGGAGCTTATTTCTTTGTCCATACGTGTTCAAGAAAGCACTATCACAACGGGCACACCTATCTCTTGTTGAAAGAGACACGAAAAGGAATTTGAAAACAAATTAAACGGTTATCAAACGGCACGCGGTGGATGTCGCTAAAGCCTTGTTTGTAATACCTGTCTAGGAACATCGACAGGTAGTGACGATGCCTGTATTGCCTAGACCTATGCATGCCTTGAACCTGTCGTCATCCTGACAACTCTCCTCCCACCACAAGGGAAGAGGGGAAGGAGAAACTTCCCTGTCACAGGGGCTCTCTTGTGTGTCCCAGGCTTGCCCAGACGTAACTATTGTCCTTCTACAAGAATATAGAATATTAACCAGTCACTCAACAAATATACAAAAGCAGCTTTACGGTTAGTTGCGGTGGCCCGATCGATGGCGTGCTTTGGCCTCTTCGGTGGCTGAAACGCTTAGCGCAACCCGTTAAAGTCAAACTCTCCGCAGCTTTGCTCCTCCCGAGACAAACTACGTCACGATTTTTGCGGCGGATGTCACGTGCTCTTCGCTGGCTGCTCTCCGAGCTCTCGCCAGAGTGGGCCATTTAAAACAAAACATGCAGCCATCATGCTCAAAATACAAACGTGCGTGTGTCATTTATGAATATTGTCGATCATATTCAGCCTATTTCTGAACACGGCGGATATATTTTGAATTTCGTTGAAATATCCCTTTAATGCAGCATTAATTTATTCTAGTCTAATAAAGTTGGGCAAGTGGTCGTTCTGTGAGGCATCATTCGCTATAATATATTTTTATAAATTATTAGCGTCTAATGAAAACACTTATTGCTTTTAGACACTTTTAAACATTTTATTACTTTAATGAATAACTAATGCTTGCTGGCTATAATTGCAAATTCTAGTTTGTATAGCGTTTTGCGAAATGAGACTAATGAGTATTTAAAGGGACACTGACAGCCCCCCAAATTTTTTTTCCTTTTTTGTCAGGCGATTCATTATGGTGTCGGAATACTACCCAATTAATATTTTGGTACAGAGTCACGTATTTTTTAAATAAAGCCAAAAAATGCAACTGCTCGAAAGCGAAACCGAAACTCCCGCACCGCACGGGGAAGTGGAGAGGATAGTGAGACTGGCGGAAGTCACGTAACTACACCCGACTGTGCGTTTTTTTTTTTTTTCTCCGCATGTAGCAGACGAAATGCGTCCGCTCGCCGTGCGATTCCTTTGCAGCTATGTTTGTCCCGCTCGCTGTTCTGTACTTCAAGATGAGTTGTTTTGTACATTTAAGTGTTGGCAATTAATCGTGAGTGCCCGAGTGCTGTAGTGTGGTGAATTCCCGTGATCGGCTCTGAAAAGAATACTCCTAAGATGTTGCGTGAAGAGTTGCCTCACATGTCCTGCATCTGAAAGTGGCATTGTGCGGCAGCGTGCACAAGTTTCCGAAAGATCAACGGGTCGGGATCAATGGCTGACTGCAATTCCTGTAGAACAGTTACGCGAAGCTCGGAAAGCGGACGCTACCCGATTCATATGTTCCTTGCATTTTGTGGAAAGTGACTACATTGAGTTCGCAGGTGTCAAAAATGAAATCCCATACTATTTAGTTCAGCGACGTATCGTCCTCGACCATTTTGTTTTTTTTCAGTGATAATTGTTAAAAAAAAAGAACTGTAAACATCGCCAAATGCGACAAAAAACAAATGGTACACCCACACCAGGGATCGAACCCGTGCCCGCTGCGTGTAAATCGAATGTCTTTCCACTGAGCTACTAAAGGAACTCTTCCATGCGTACTAATTGAGCCGGTAGACTGTATGTTGGTAGTTTGCTGCCGAACTCCCTTCATTACATGCACTCCAGGCTTGAAGTCGGGCAGCACCACGCAGAGGCCAAATTCGCACCTCGTAAAGAAGCCGTACGCGTTCGTATTCAACTCGAAGTACGCACTTCGCGCTTGACTTTTGAGCGAGCGATGTCTTCAGCAACGAGAAGGGACGACGGCTCGGCGACGTCTTCGTGCAATCGGCTTGCTGGTCGGGCGTGTCGTACGGGATGAATAACAGTTCTTTTGATCGGTCCAAAATTTCTCTTTCGAAGGAAAACAGAATTCGCCGGTACCGTGAACGACTGTTCTGAAGCAGAAGTCCAACGCCCGTCGTCCGCTGCCATCCGCTAGTCCAACGATACGCGAAACGACGCCATTTTGAGAATTTTCAGTGAACGCACAGAAAGCTCCCGGTTGTCTGTGCTACCTTTTTTTTTTTTTAAACCAACGTATTTGCAGCGTTTGGGAAGCCACAAAAAATGGGTTTCATATATATATATATTTTTTTTTAATATTGACTGTGTGCCTTTAATGACCCACGACTTTGATTAAATTTGGTGGTCGCTTCGAAACCTTAGAAAACGGCCCGTGACCACGGAAAAGAGAGTGAGCGCGACTCAAACCGGCCAGTTCTCGATCGGCGGTTTTCGGGCGGAAAGAAACCGAATTTTGAGTCGCAAATTTTGTTCTGGGTAGTTGGGCTCTCATATGCCACGTGCAACTAAAAACCTCGGCGAGCATAAATACCCTGTCAGTGTCCCTTTAATAATGCAATGTTCCTCCATCTGTTTTAATATAGAAAATTTGAACCATTGTCCTTCTTATTGTACTACTTCTATCTGTTTCCATAATAGAATAACTTGAAACTTTACACTGTATGTACCGTAAAAATGCATGCCATCAAGAACGAAGAAAATGTAATTTGATGTATTTTTCTAGGGTTTTCGCATAAACGCCTATTATGTATAAACCAAAAGTTCACAAACAAAATGTTGTGAACTCATTGTTTGAAGTTTAGAGTAATGAGAAGTCATCATGTAAATGACTTTATAAAAAAGATGCCACTTTAATTTAGGACTCATCGGTGCCATTTTTTGGGTACCATCCGCCCTCTGACTCGCGACTATGCGGAGAGCAAGTCAGCCGCTTCTTGCACAGGGATTGCGGTGACGTCAGAAGAACTCCGAGCTCTGATTGGCTTTGACTGGAAGGATAGTGGGTAGACCTCAAAGCTAGATGTCTTGAGGTCTACCCACTATTACTTTCACTTAGCCAATAAGAGCTCGGCGTTCTGACATAATCCCGACCCATGTGCAAGAAGCGGCTGACTTGTTCTCCGCATTACACCACATCTCACAAAAAGTTTTTTTTTTTTTTGTACGATGAACGGCATGCTTAAGAATGTGCTGATGTCTTTGCGGGTTCATTCTCTTTTCATATACACGAACTCATCTCTGTTACGTCACGGCGCGGTGGTGGCGCGTCGGTCGCACTACCGGTTTGGGGCTGTGGGCAGAAGTCCCCATGCTAGACGTGTATTCCTGCGTTGTTTTGAAAGGAACCAGACAAAAACCTGCCTTCTCGTCAAAACGCCGCGACTGGGGCCGTACCAAAAGAGTCGAAAGGTTTGAAGGTCAGTTTTCACGTGCTCGGTTCGTCCGAGAATCTGGATATGTGCCGTGAAAAGGGAAAAGCAGACTCCGTCGGACAACGATTGCTTGGGCGGGAAGCACTTTGGGTTGAATTCACGGATACTTGTGGTTATCAGATTTTTTTGTTTTGTTCCAACATGAACGCCAGAAAACCGTCAAGTTGTGCGGACCACCTGCGGACTACGTTCAGTGCGTCTTCAAGTTCAAACGGCCGCCTGGTCGTTCGAACAGTCGTCTGCTCTTTCAAACGTTTTGTCGTCTACTCTCTTAGACGGCGCCGGCCCGTAGACGAAATGTTGGCCCGGTACTTGCGATAAGAAGTAAGTGCAGGCCTCAAAAGACTTACGTTTGAAGGTTGGTAAGCAGGCTCGATGTAAACAGTAGATACAAGAAGATGTTGATCATGTTACCAGTGACCATCACTGACTTGTTATGCCTAATTCACTTGGTCCGATTCTGCTTGCGATTTTCAGTATCAATGTCGACCATCTCAGCTACGGTTCACGCTTTTGCAGCCCGAGCGGCGTCGCGACTGAAAACTGCGAGCGAAATCTCATCATGTGAATCAGGCTTTAGCGTACATACTGCGGCGTCCACGCGGAATGAATCGCCACATGTCACATTATTCACGCGAAGTTTTGCGGTGTAACGAGCCTCGGTAATTTCGGTGACACCGCTCAAGTAGTCAGACATAGCCAGGAAGACGCAGAATCAACAATTCGAACGAGAAAAAGGGCAGGGGGACTCACACCGACGCCGACAACATCGCATTTCAATGGTTTGTTTTTGGGCGACGGCGAGCTTCTTGCCCACACCCCCCTCGCGCATGCGCGGCGCCGGTGGCGTCCGCTAGGGGCGCTCCGGTTTGTTTGTAAACATGAGTTGGTGTATAGAGAGTTTCTGCGAATATTTTCAAAATTTTATAAACAATTAGGGGTTGTTGGGAAAGAAAATCTAACTTAGAGAACAAACTGTCACCCACCGGACGTCAGGGATATTGCAAATACACGCTAGTTAGCAAACAGTTTATCTAAAATTTGAATAACACCTAATTAGGAAGCACATGGGAAGCAGGAGAGTGCGCTGAAGTTTCAACTCCTGCAGCAGGTCGAAGGATGGCGATACAAAAAATGCCGTAGATAAGATAATTATCCAGGTTCTCGCTTCGCCAGCTTTCCGTTTGCTACAAAAATGGTAACTCCAATACCCGCCCGCACATCTCACCTGTTTCAAGTCTTCCTAAAATGAACTGATTTAGGGGTGTTTTACGACAGTCAGCGAGTTCACATTTGAAACCACGTTTTTTTCATTATAAGAGTAATAAGTGAATATTAGGTAATTATTTTGCTAATTAGTGTGTTTCTTGCAACCCCGACGTCCGCCGTAACTGTCAGTTTGTTTCCAACAATTTTTTTTCCTGAACGTTTGTATTTAATTTGTTTTCAACATGTTTAAAAGTATTAGTGGAAATACCTTTATTTTTTGTCCGTGGATGACCAACAAAAGTGCTGTGAATTTTTTTTTTGTCTGTTCCCAGTTCGCAATTCACGCTAGCTTTTAGTTTTTTTTTTTTTAATAATCATCAGTAGAGTATGCACACGTGTATGCCTTTTCCCAGATACATAGGTATGAGTGTCCGAAGATTGAATGGAAGTGTATTGACTGCGGTGTCAACGTTCTCAATGAAAACCTACAAAATCATCAAGAATTGGAGTGCCAGAAGCGAGTAGTTTTTTGTGACGCCATCAAAAGCGCAATGTCTTATGATGATCTTGGCGTAAGTTGTTTTTAAGACGCGGAAAGAGGTGCAGTATTTGCTGTCTTTCTCGCGCTGCTGTTTCGTATAAGAATACCCACAGTATGTCTGAAGCCCAAAGTTTTTAGACTTCTTAGTTTCTACATTATTCCCGTTGTACAATGCAGACAAAATCCGATAATACTAAGACGAGAAACAAAATCTAGTTCAAAATTGCACGGAAAAAAAAAAACTCGCCCGAAGCCCGGCCCACAATTACGCTCGGACAAGTGACGTACTCGTTTCAGTGATGATGTCACTATCTCAACAGTGTGTTCTCGGCCCCTTCAACAAGGACGCGCCCCCGAGATAGTGGCTTCGGTCAATTTAGGTGCACCTCCTGCACGAGCTGCACTCTGTGCAGACCACCATATGAAATTGACGGGTACAGCCTATCTGAAAACAATGGAAGTATATTAACTTGCAGTTTTCTGCACCGGTGTAGGCTGCTGCAGGACAAAAATGAATAACCCCAGTGAGGACTTGATGGAGATTATTATGCAACTCTTCTAAGCGTCATTGTGAGCAGGGCACCGGGCGCTCTTTTTGGAAACTTTTCGAAAGATCACGACAACCGATCGATGCCTCCAAAAGTCATTGCCTCTTCGCAAATACTTTCAATTGGTCTAGCCCTAATAGTAATGGCTGCCAATAGCGCAATTGCAACGTGCCCCATGAAACCAACATTAAAAAGGTTAATCAATAGATGTTAAATATTTAGCTAACTTAGAGTGATGGTTATTTCCGTAATTAATATTCGTCGGGCGTGATAAATATGTGTTGAATACGGCAGACACAAAATCTCGCCCCCTTTTTACAGAAAACAGTTTGAAATAAATTGAAGCACCCTGCATACTGTCGTGATGTGGGGCATATATTTATTTTATTTGGAGTATACCTGCACTTTAGGCTGTGTTGCTGACTTGTTCAACATTAAACATTTGCATCAATCGACGTTTGCGCACAGTGGAAGTTGTTGACGGCATTCTTAATAAAAAACAATGTTTAATATATATGTATATGCACTACCAAGTTTTTAAGACGTTTCCATTTCGGAGAGCACTGTTGGGTATGCTATGATATCGTAACTTGAACAAACGGGTAAGGTCTCAAGATATTAGCTGATTCTATTTTTCTAACTTTTAGTTTATTCTCTGTTCTTAGTGCGGATCAACAATGTATACCATCTCACCGGCGAAATTATCTTTGTTTGAAGAACATAACCAACGATACAAGAAATTAACAACTGAAGCGAGCGTGGTTTTGTGTCAATACATATTGTGATAGATTTTAATTCTACCGAATACATTACATCACATTAGAAAAAAAATGACGCGTTGCATAATATAAACTAAACAAAAGCGACATTCTAAAAATAATTTGACAACAGTTATTGGGGAAGTTCCAAACACGAGTACAAGGCGAGTGATGAAAAACTGAGCTAGTAAAAACAAATATAGCCTTTACGGCCTGGTCAATAATAAAGCGATTTTATACGTATAGTCTCTAACCACACTCCGGCAGGTATAAAAAACATTGTGCAGGTAGCCATTAGCATGTTTCATATTTTGTATCGCAATTTGAAGGACCATGATCAAGAATGCCTCGAGAAGCGAGTGGTCTGCGACGACTGTAAGGGCGAGGTACTACGGAAGGAGAAGTCCAGGCATGCCTCCGAGTGTCCAATGCGTGCTGTGTGCTGCGAGAACTGTGGAGGATTTTACGCCTACTCTTCAGAAAAGGTGAGAAATAAACTCACAATTGGTTCTACTATACAGAACCTGGACGGCGTCTTCGACTGGTGTGTTTAGGGTCCTATCGTGCCCTGACATAAAATTGTCATGTTATTGGATGTTGCGATCCCAGCGTTTGGTGCTACAAGTCATGGCCAAAAGTACGGGTATGCGCGAGTGTCGATGTCGTTGTAGAGACCCAACCCCTCGTTATTAAAGCTTCCGTGCCACTGTCAAGGTGAAAAGTGACCTGCAGCTCTCTAGGCGTCTGGCCGATTCAATACCGCTGCCGTAACACCGCCAGGAACGCGCCAGGGGACAACATGACACTTCTGTGACGTCATCAGGCGAAACTGGAGGGACAACTTTTTAGGACGGGGGCCACATTCCAGTCGGAGACGCTTTCTATGCACCGTATAGTTTTACGTAGTAGGGTGCCGTTCTCTTTGGTCACGTTGTTTGCTCCGAAAAAGAGCGAATGTGAGATACAGAAAAGGGCTACTTAAAACCAGATAATATTAATATAGACTTGAAGTATATTTTCTAACGTATGTTTATATATTTCTTGATTTAATTTAATGAGGTGCACCTCCGTCTAAACTCCTGCTGATTCTAAAGGGAGGGCGATATAAGTGGGGTTTATTCATAATTTCTTTGTAAAGTTAGCAGTTGAGCTTCTGATAGTAGACACAACAATTTCTACGATGCGTCAAAAAGTACGGGGTTTTTAAGGGGCTATGTTTCACGCTATGGAATACAGGCAAGAAAGCTATCATAACACAGCATGATTGGTTGGTTTCGTGTGAGTTCAGGAAGGGGATTATATTTGTAATTTTCGGCTTGCTTTAAATTTGCATATGTTGCGGCGGGCACTATGCAAAAGATAACGCTCAGCATTTGAAAGCTCAGATATGTTGAGGATTTATAGAATAAAAATTTACAGGACCGAGAAGGACGTGGGAATGTTTTGATTGTCGTCTCTGACTTGTCATATTCGCGCTCGAGTCCAAAATGTTAAGCACAAATACATCATACATCTGAAAAAGGAATTTTTTCTTTTCCCATTTATAATAGTACTAAAGCTGAGCAACCATTATTTTTCTTACAGCCGTGTCAATGATGATGTAATGAAATATTGACACATTATAACCTAGTCAATTTGATCGAGTAATTGTAGAAGCACATTTTATTCCAAAAAGAAATTCTGTTGGCGAACGAAGCCTTCATTGTAGAGGCGTCATTCGTGTTAATATATTTGATGTTATTAGAATCGAATGATAATGCTTGCTAATACAAAATACAGTTTTAACAAATTAAAGAAAAGACTAAATCTTAATTTTTGGCTGGGGAATAATGATAATCTCTATGTATAGCGTTTCCAAAATGATAGAAATATGTATTTAAGAATGCAATGTTCATCCCTCTATAATATTATCATTAAAGCTGCACTAATGCAACTCTGCTCCAAGCAACAATGTTAAAAAAAATTAGATAAACAACAACGTGGTGCCTTGACCGCAGGCTTCAAAGTTTGTACAAAAGAAAGATAAACTGCTCGTGCTAGTAGCTCTTGGTTTTGTTTTATAGACAAGACGACACAGTGGATGCTTTTGTTTATTCCTCTAGATAGCCTGATCTATATATTTATTTACAGGAGCACAGAGAGCAGTGTGAAATAAAGAAACCTGCTTGCGAGTACTGCAAATTGGACCTGAAAGGCGATGTTGAAGTGAGTATGGGTTATAAATGTCAAAATGGACATTTGGCCTGATCCTTAGAGATCGATGTTAAAAGTCGGTGTCTATTCTCCCGGCAGCAAGGAAAATAATTTCCCCGAAAGTCTACCGGCAGTCGCCTCCTATTGGCGTCGGTAATCAGTTCATAGAACGACGTTTCGTCGACAGCTCGTTTCATCGACAAGCAATGTTTCACCGACAGGTCGTTTCATCAACAACTCAGATTATCTTTGTTTTCGTAATGAGCGGCCCCAGACTGTCGCCGCGAAGCTGCGTTAACGGGTGGGCCCAGTAGGTTATCACTCGATCCAGTGACGCGCGACGAAATGTCCCTGCAGCGTGCAATTCGCGTAAGGAGTGCCAATGAAACGTGTATCCACAAAATCTTGTCCACGAAATATGTTTCCACGAAATGTCGGGAAGATAAAAAAGTTAGTATTCTAACGGCAGTCGTCTCATGATTTCAGACAGCCACTGGGAGGCGACTCCCTGTAGAATTTTGAGGATTCTGCCGGCTCACGGGAGAATAGACACGGCCATGTTTAGATTGTTCGGGCGGAGCGAAGCACTTTTTTTTTCGCGCACGACAGGGTTAATTGTTTATCCAGTACTTGCACCACAAAGATTTATCTGTGCAGCCTTGAAACTTAATTTTCGGCATCAAATAAATCATTAGGTGCAGTTTCCATTCGGAAAATAATTGCTCCATTCCACCAAAATCATGGCAAAGGCAGCAATCCTTTGCTATTTTGACGGAAATTAAACATTATTATTATTATTATTATTGAATGATTAATAATAATAATAATATTCAATCAAGCAATCAATGGTTATTATAGTGTCCAGGAACAACCAATCGGTATTTGTGCTGGACCAATTAAAAAGATAAACAAGCAAAAACACACATACAAGCACGCATATACACGAAAGCAGAAGGGGAACGTAGTTCACTAGTCTGAGACTAAAACTGTTAAAAAGTATGAAAGACTCTCAAATCAACAAGGAAACTCAAAATCACAAAACCGAGACATCACCAGGTGTGAAAGCAAAAAGCAAGTACTTGGATATTGTACTGACAAACATCAACCCTTCAATTAATCATCCCTTTTCTTGCAAGTGGAAGTTTCGAACAGCGTTTCGGAACTTGCTCTCGCATGAGTTAAAAATATCAATTGTATCAGAGTAGTGGTTATAACACTCGGACGATCTTTAAATCGGGTTTAAGTGGCTAAAATGCCGAGCTATATAAAAAGATGATTGAAGCCGTGTAGGCACACGTGGAACTCTAAGGCTCACTTCGGGCAGAAGACTGGGAGAGTTAGTCGAGCTGTGCAGGGCCTTGAACAAAAAACAAATCTTTCACCCGACGCTGCTGCGCCTCAACACACTGACGAGTTACACCCAATGTTTAAACAAGGATCACCTTTCTCAAAGTAACGATATTTAAAGTGGGAATTACATTTGTTTTGGACTCGCTTGACAGATAAACTGTTAGCTTTGGAAATGCCGTTCGAAACAACGTAAGCGTACTCTAGCTGGGATCTAACTAAGGAACAGTACAGCGTGAAAATTCGGACGGGCTTTTGAATTACTTCGTTATGCGAGACGCGGCACCTAACGTGCCCAAGGTCGATTGAGCCACTCTGGTAACGTGAGTGTAAAATCTCATAGTTGAATCAAAAACAACACCAAGGGAAGGTCCCTCAGTTCACTTACATGTGACAATAGTTCGCCATGATAACTGTATGGAAAAAATACATGGTGGGTCTTGCTAGAATATGTCATTACTTTTGTTTTAGAATAATTGAAATGGACGCCATTTTCTAAACACCAATGGCGGAAGGAATATGCGCCATTCTAAAGCGTGATGCAATCCTCTAAGGTCGATATAATTTTTTAAAGTTTTATATCATCAGCGTACTGCAGAAATTAGGAGTTTGATATAACCTGAGAAACATAATTTACAAAAATATTGTAAAGATAAGGAGGGGGACCAGGACAGATCCCTGAGTCACTCCAGAGCTTGCCTTATACAAGGACGAGGTAGTATTGTTGACGCGAATGTACGCTTGCCTATTGGACAAATAGCGTTTTAACGAATTGTATACCGAACCACATACTCCATAAGAGGAAAGCTTCTATAAGAGGATGATGTGGTTGACTGCGTCGAAGGCCTTATTCAAGTTGAAATAAAAAACGTCAAGCTGACCTCTATCACAAACTACTTCAGATGCAGCAGACGTAAAAAATACGAGATTTTTAGATGTCGATCTGCCGGACATGAAGCCATACTGATTAGGAATGATTATACTACGAAATGTGAAGCCGTGTAGGCACACGGCTTCACATTTCATGATGGATGACCATTCACACTTCATGATGAATGACCATTTCAGAGAGTTTGAAAAAAGAAGAGGGAAGCGAAATCGGTCAGTAGTTAAGAACGTCACCCCTATTTTTAGATTTCAGGACCGGAACAAAAACTGCCACTTTCCAGTCGTCAGGGAATATTCCTGACGTAAAGGAGTTATTGAAAGTTGTGCACAGTATAGGCGTAAATAATTTATAATAACACTTAACAATTGCAGCGGGTATCCCGTCGTGACCTGCAGACAATGTGGGTCTACTTTTCTCAATACATAACCTAACACATTCCTCATCGACAACTACAGAACCTAAAGGGTCACCAAACCCATCCCAGTAGGACAATATAGTTGAGCAGCAGATATTATTATTATCTTAAACTGACGCAAAGTGATCAGCGAACAACTCATGTAGACATTCCCTTCTCACTGTCGCTATGCTGATTCAAGACGATTTCGGATTCAATATTATGGTGGGTTTTAGTGTACCTCCAGAATTTAGTGTACCTCCAGAATTTCTTGGGGTGTGTAACGAGATCTGATTCTACCGAGTCACAGTGCGCCTGGCGATGACGGTTTAAAATTTTATTACATCGCTTTCTGAAAATTTTAAATTCAACTTCCCACCTTGGAAGACCACTTTTCTTAAAGGGACAATGAAATGACCTTTTTACTTTTGCCAGATAACTTTTACATTAAACCTTCAACGTTCTCTGAATGCCGAACAGGCATTCGTTTTCGTCTCGGTTCATTAACTTCTACACAAAAAAGTAATGAAATATCGACTTTTTCTTTCTCTCCAACTGACCACAAAACAAGTTGCGGCGTAATTTTGACGGTCGTGACGTACTCTGGCACAGAAACCGGAAGTTCTCTCGGCAGTAGGAGAATGGGAGCATTAGCGGCGGCGAGTTGGGGGTGCGCCGGTGTGAACACATCGCAGCTGAGCGAAATTCATTAAGATATGTTGCGCTACAGCGACAGAATGGGACTAGCCTCATACGCCGGTATGCCTGTTGGGAAGTGCGGTGAGTCTTCCGGTGAAGACTTCAGAAGTCAACCCAACTGTCATTCTTGATAAAAGGTGGCCCGTGTCAGTCGTTTGCAAAGCGACGTAGATGGAAACAAATTGCCGCGGCGTTTTTCGTGGCCTCGGAGATGCAGCAGCGAGCCGACCTTAAAAAAAGATACGTTTGAACTACGACATTGTCAGCAAGAGTCACGTAAATACGTGTTCACACTCGGAGCGGACGCGCGCGTTTGCGCTATTGGTAAGCGCTTCGGAACCGATCTTTTACGATCGCAACTCGATACTGACGTGACACTCGGCAAAGGAAGGATGGACCAGCATTGCACGTAGCTCCCACAAACGACAGTGACGTGCAGTCATGCTGCACGACAGTGACGTGCAGTCATGTCAGAATAAAATTGGCATACTAATAACAAAGTGTACATACCGTGTTACGAAGGTGATCCGTACGGTGTTTATTCAAGCTCTAGATCACACAAAACAAGAAGATAGAATCGACCAGAGTCCCTTTTCGACGACAGTGTTCGTCAACACTGCCTTGGAAAACAAGGATGACAAGGGGAAGAGATTGACCTCACCTCTTAATCTAAAATTGAGGTCAGCTTTCAAACTATAATACGGGAAGGGTCCACAAGGGTCGCGCGGGCATATTCCATTCAGCGCGCCAGCCGGTCGTGGCCAGACGGTCTTGGCCAAGTACCGTCGAAGCAACGCTGCGCCGGGTTGGGGTGCCTGCTAGGCCTATATTCTGCCCAGCTCGCTTAGTTGGGGTCGGTGGATTCGTGGCCGTTGTAGCTTTTCTCGGGTGTTTGTGGATCCTGCCCCCCAAAACACAGGGCAGAGCGGCACAATTCAATTTAAATGATCCAATTTATTCAATGGGGTGCCAGTGACAGCACAATATTGTAAAACATTAGAAGCCTCTTGGCACTTCATTGGAAGTGGTATCCAACTTATCCAAAATGGGGCCAATGACTGCCCAATATTTGACAAAATTAGATGCCCATTGCCACTTTGTTGTAAATGGCGTCGAATTTATCCAATGGTGTGCCAATGACTTCCCAATATAAAACAACATTAGGGTTCCACTGGAATTTGATTGGAAATGATATCCAATTTATCCGTTGGGGTGGCAATGACCGTCCAATATTGGGCGACGTTGGAAGCTCATTGGCACGATATTGGAAGTGGTTTCCAATTTATCCAATGGGATTCTAATGGTTTCCCAATATTGGTCATAGAAAGGATAAAGCGGGCGAATCATGGCCCATTTTCTCAATACATTTTTAATATTGGTTACAGAGAGGACACAATGGGCCAATGATGCTCCTCTATTTCCGAGATATTCCCATTGTTGGCCCAATGGCCTGTGCTGCTTGGGGAGTGTTTGTTTCATTGTGTTTCCAATTACAGAAGGCGATAGACACAATTTCGGAGCTTCAACAGAAAATAAAAGATATGGAGCGGTGCAACGTATGTATATTAACTTTCAGTAAACAACAATAAAGTTAAATATTTTTACTAGAAATGCACGTGCAACTTGTATATACTTAAGCAGTGCAATTGAATCTTTGTTAAAAACACTTGAGAGTGTAATAAGATTGAACACTGCAGCGTTCTCAATATGATCCGGATTAGCTTCGCCTGATGATCAAAAACAAAACTGCCACGCAGAAGAAATTTCTTCAAGCATGTAGTAATGAACTCTTCAGGTGCAGGTTTTACTCGTAGCACTTGCGAGAAATATTAATTTCTACATTTCATAGACATTAAGGATTTAGAAATTCCATGCTCCGTGCGAGGTTATGGGCATTAACATACGATCATATTAGATATCATTTGGGTTAGGAGGCTCTTCACCTCGTGTTTATCTCAATCAGGTACCGTGGGTCTGCATAATTGTTACTGTGTTAAAGCACGGCCCACGGCCTCGTGCACGTTTCTAAAAAAGTGTAATTTAACAAATTTCAGACATTTTAGCTTAAAAATTATTCAATTAGATTACTTGATTACTAAATAATAAAGTAATTGTCCGTTACTTGAAAAGGTAGCCGTTACTTTTCCGATTCCTTGATTCTCAAAGCGTCAGATTTTTTTTGGTGGTTTGAAAACGGGTTTTTGAACTGTTCATTATTGGATTAGGATCCACAAATTATACACTACTTAGCTTCTTAAGCAAGCAATTTTTTTTACAAACTACCATTCTATCGGAGACTTGGTTTGTTGATTTATTTGTACAGAAACTTGTAGGAACAAAGGCGCCTTTAGAAAGGGGAGCAAAAAATAGTAACTGTTGGAAGTAATTTTGATACTTCCAAAAGTAATAAAAAAAATGTTTGCCATTACTTGGTAATAAATATATATAAATAATTAAAATTGCTACAAAATATTTTCAAGTACAAGTAAATTGATTAATTGTAGTGGGTACTGCACAGGTGTGAATAGGGGTAGTGTCAGGACCTCAGCGGCTCGCATGAAGAGCGTGGTGTAGATCGCGACAGGTGTCGACATTGGTGCTTCTTGGGTTGGTTGGTAGAGTTGGGAGCGTGCGCCGTGATAGGCACGTAGCGATCGTTTGTAAACGCCTTAAGCAATATCTTTCAAGCTTGGCGGGCTGCAGCGAATTTCGACTATCGTGACGATTGCCGCGCCGTGATTGTTTGCACATGCAGCCTCAGAAGCTCCCATTGTCGAGTCGCCTCGGTCCTAACACTACCCCACCCTGTATTCTCGTAGACTGTAGAATCGTCTCAAGTCCTCTTTCTTCATTGTCATCTCACATGTTGTCTATGATAATTATATACAACCTTCTTCAGTTCAGTTTTGCCAGTCTAAGCAGAACTTTTTAAGAACGCAATTTTCGGTGTTCTGTGCCTTCGCGATGTAAATATAAAAATTGCGATGTAAAGTCACGTTGTAAATATAGGGATACGGAATTCGCATAGTTTTTTTTTTATGGTAATATTCTGAAGTCGCAATGGCATGGAAATAAAGTTAACTTATCATGATTATATTTATTTATGTATGGATAAAAGAGGAAATACATCCTTCAGCAAACATAATTACGACTGTATTTTTTCCAGATGTCTCAACAGGAGGAAGCGAAAAATAAAGAAGCGAAGCTGGTAAAAAAAATACAAGAACTGGAGAACCGTCAGGTAGAGCCAAATACATTTCAATGGAAATAATATTGAAATATTTCTTCGTTTTGTAACCTACCTTTAATATTAATAATAAAAATAATAACAATAATCATAATAATAATCTTTATATTCGTTTGCCCAAAAACCACCCGAATGTTTTCACTTTAGCGCACAAAGAATGTGTAAACACCAAATTAACACAAAACAAACAAAACACATATCAGAGATGGGTAGCGATCGCTTGCCAAATCTTTTGGTAAACAGAAAAAATCACTGAATATTCCAATACCTGGATGGTCAAAGAGGTCGAACAGTGATTGTATGCGTGACAAGGGGACCTGCAGATAGTCTTGACATAAAAATTACAGTGATTCCTAGTCAAACAGGAGGGGAGATGCATTTTATAGTATTCGATTAAAGTGAATCATTATGTATAATTCTATTTACTATATTGTGCAAAAAAATATATTCGCATTCTGTTCTTCTGTCAGACAGTGACCTCAACAAGAACTTATCTAAAAGAAAGTTCTAAACAAAATAAAAGCGGCGCTGAAGATTCCGGTCGTAAACGATGCGTTTTTGCACACTTTCAATTTTTGTTGACTGCGTTTCTAAAAACGAATTCTAAGATACAGAATAGAATTGACGCCTTGACCTAACTAGAAAGCAAAATAAACGAATAATGCAGGGCAGTGTTTTTAAGTTTCTGCGGGATGCAAGATATCAGTCTCAACATCTTTGTCGCACTCCCAACAATAGTGGACACATGCGAAGAAAACTTCAGTTCATTATCTATGCTCACGCCAAGGTCTCTTAAAGCAAAGATGTGTTTGATTGAAATACGTTTAATGCATAATAGTTACGTAATACTTTACGACGTCTGCACAGGGACAGGACGTTTGTTTTGAAAGGTTTCAGTGACAAGCTATTCACTTTTCAACACTGAACTATGCGTGACTCATCATTTTGTAAAGTTTCGAAGTCGAAAAGGGTATGAACATTCCTAAAAAGCTTAATGTCATCTGCAAACAACGTAGGTATTCCCCGTAGACCTTGTATGGGTTCTCTGCAGGCACCCTATAGACACCTTATGGATCCTGGGTAGACACCCTGTGGGGTCTCTATGAACTCAATAGGGTGTCTTAGTATAAATAGGGAATAGGATGACCTTACATCGTCAGTAGAATAGGACGCCCAAAGAACGTCCGTTGGCCAATATTCTATAGGGCGGCTATAGGATGACTTCACGAAAGCAACAGTAATCGTGGTCTGTCTCTAGATGCCTTATGTTCTTCCTAAGGACGCTGCTCTAAAGAACGTCCTCGGAGTGTCCATAGATATTTTTGTAAGGGTCTTAAAATGTTTTATAGAATTTACTTCATCGGACAGTGGTAGAAAATATTACTTTCCAGCCAGATAGTTTAAGCCATCGCCTGCCTTAATCTCTACCCAGATGCACTCAGAATATGATTCAAGGTCAAAACGACGATGTGACGGAAGAAATGTCTCGGTAGCAATTGAAACGCCATCACCAAACATTTGACCTGTAAACTACTAATCCCGATCCCGGGAATACACTTTGAAATTACGTGTAAAATGGTTGGAGTCGGGTATCCCAGTCCGGTATCCCATTACGTCCAACTTGAGTTGTCACTATGCTGGGCATGAACTCGTCGGCCTTCGTTCGCAGGCCCCTCACGTTTTGACAGCAGACACCAAGCGTTGCAGCCAGTCTCTCGTGGTACTATTTTCTCATTTTGCACACGCGCATTGTCAGGGCGCCCGAAAAACTGGTCGCAGGTACTGCCCTCGTGCCAAATTTCGGGTTTCTTTAGAGCTGCCTACGCTGCCTCGTCGCAAGCAAAGTGGAACGACGAGTACGATAGAAACCTAGTTGTCATCTGAGAACAGACAACCGTTCTTCATTCTAGGAAAGGCTCAATCAGGAATACAATGTCAATGACAGATGTGTTCGGGTCAAGTCTGAACACAAATGGCGGGATCCGTCATACGGGGGAAAAACAGCATTCAGCTCGTCCGATTTTGCAGTCCAGACGACAGCTTAGCTCGTCGCCGGGGCTTGGCAAGGATGAAACCGTTGTCCGTCGTGCTCGCTGAATTCACTTCGTCGACACCCCGTAATCCAGAAAGGAGCGTCGGAAAATTGCGCTCGTCGCCACTCACGGTGTCCGGTCGGCTTGTCGAACGATCCGGCAGATTCTCATAACCAAGCGTCGACGAGGGTTGACCTTGCAGGTTCAGCGGCAACCGTGTTGACACAGAAGGGGCAAAAACCTTGGATGTATTTTTTGTGTCCGGGACCTTTGCGGCGACGGCAGCAAAAAACTGCAGTGACGGCGGTAGCCGTGGAATTTGGTCCAGACCGTTCTTGCGCAGCTACAGAATTTCAGAGCGAAGACTTCGGATTTCTGCACGGAGGCATTCTAATTCCACAACCAGAATTTCGAGCTTGTTCGTCCTGTTGTTGATGACACTCATAAAACTCGCTGGAATGGACAGGCATTCTTGCGCTGCGACTGACTGACCCTCCAGGGCGTTCAAAATGTCGTTGGCGGTTGAAGCAGAATCGCCAGCAGCGTTCGGTGAATGGTAGGGTTCTGCGTTTTCGGTTTTTATTTGATAAAATTCGGCGTACCTTTTTTTGGTTTTTATTTGGAAAGTAAATTTTCGGTTTTTATTGGTGAATATATATATTAATAAAATTTTTTCCGGTTTCTTTCGGTGAATATGTGATGGCCAAATGCACTCTTCTTCAGCACGCTTGTCCAAAGTCTACAAGGAGCATATTTTTTTTTATCGGTTCCTTTCCTTCCGGTTTCACTTAAATGATTCAGACAGTGTACGGATTTCCCTTTCATGTGAAGTGAAGACTTGACGTTCTCTTCTAGTGGCACTCAAGCCATACTGTGACCTAAATTAATCGTCGCGGGGAAGCATTCTCAGAAAGGACTAACATGATTGTGGCTTCCACTCGCGGTGGGAGGACACACTTTGCCTAAATCGCGAAACACATGTACGACGAAACCGTCCGATCCGACGTCCGATCAGGCGATACGACGGTCGGACGCGGCTTGTTTGGTCGTGTCGCAACGTCGGAACGGCGTTGCAGCATGCATGAGACCGACTGTACAGTGGTGGTTGCGGTGGTCGGATGGCCGCAGCCAATAACGACGCAGGTTCGCGGGAACATCATGAGGACATCCCGTTTTGGGGAGCGGGCTATTCAGGAGCAAGCATACGGTTGCGAGTCCCTCTTCTTTTTCTTGGAATTTCTGGGGAGAGGAGGAGAGCCCGCGCACAACTTTTTTCAGCGCTTAGAATGAGGGAGAACGCGTGCCTGTACCTTCCACTGCATTGCCAAGAAAAGTAGGAAGTCAGGCAACACGCACTGGTCACAGAACTGGGCGGAGCCGAACGGAACCGTCGGAGCGACGTGTCGCAAGCTCGGTCGGAAGCATGTGTCTCGGAGATTTGTTTGCGGCGAGTCGGAGCAGCGATCGGACGTCCGATCGGACGTCAGATTGGACGTCGGATCGGACGCTTTCGTTGTACATATGTTTCGCGCGAAATCGCGGAATTCGCGAGCATATTTCTTGGCATGCTTTTTCTTCGTTCTTTTTTTGAGGTCTGTCAAAACTAATAAATTCGCACAAATAAAAAAGGCTTGATACATAAAACAAACATTCCAAACATTGTTTTTAATTGTTTTTAAAGATAGTAGGTATAAATGTTTTCATTATTTGTTTGGCAGGTTTTTCCGTCCAGGGGGCAGAGATAAAGGCGTGAAGCCTGACAATCTCTGCCCCCCCCCCCCCCCCCCCCAACAGTTTAACAGTCAACAGCGCGAAGAATACATTAAAAAATGGCATACTCAGTAAAAAATAAAAATAAAAAAGACGCAATGAAACAGGTTTTTCAAAATTCAACAGTGTGAAGGATACATTCAGTAAGATGAAAAATGAAATAAGGAGTACAAAAAAACAACTAGCAAAATCACATGTTACACAACAAACATGATTCGTAGTGTACAACAAATGTAACGTTGTTGTATGACAGAGAAGCGTCATCTTGCTAATAAAGACATAAAAAGGGGAAAAAATGTCTCATGTGGAAAAAAAAGAGAGAAGGACAGAGCATGAAATAGGACTGATGGCCGACATTTAATTTGGCAATGAAGAATGATCGAATATATGTCAAGAGCCACATTTGTAGTTAACTATGAGTACACAATAAAAGTAACAACTTCAAGCACAAAGACTGGATCATGAAGGAGAACACAAATTCCATTTATAACGCATGCACAAAGACCCCCAAAGCACTGCGTTGGCCTGTGCATCTCCGCCAACAGAACAGGTCACGTTTACGTAGAAGAGCTAACTACTGGATCCCGCGTGATGACAAATCCTCCCCCTCCCCCTTGGTGTGAAATACTGCTATGAAGTACTGACCTTTTGCGGTTAAAACCGAATTTTCGAAATTAAATTCGGCATACCTTTTTTGGTTTTCATCGGTTTAAACAGAAAACGCTGAACACTAGTGACAGGCTAAGTCGCCTAGTGCAGCCGGCATTTGAAACTGCTTGTCCCGGTTTCCATAAACGCGTAGCACTCCTCGAGACCGACCTCGAGGCGTTTACAATGACATTTCCGGGTGCAGCCGGCCGAACAAACAATATATTGCTGCTTCGAGTAGAATAGCGCTGCGCACGAACCGCACACAACTGCAAGGCGCGTCATTCTTCGCCAGTTCCATCGCATCAAAAACCAATCACAGCACAATATTGAAAAAAATATGAAGCCTACGGGCACTTCCTTAGAAGTGGAATCTAATTTTTTTAAAGAGTTTCCAATGACTACCCAATATTGAACAACATTGCATGGCCATTGGCACTTTAGGGAAATTGTGTCCAGTTTATCCGATTGGGTGACGATGACAGCCAAATATAAAACAACATTGGAATCTCATTGAAACTTTATTGGAAGCGGTAATTTATTTGTTGGGGGGCCAATGACCGTCAAATATTGGGCGACATTGGAATCTCATTGGCACCACATTGGAAGTGGTTTCCAATTCATCCAACAAAATTCCAATGAATTCCCAATATTGGTGATAGAGAGGACACAATGGGCCGATGATGGCCTCTTTTTCCGAGATATTCCCAATATTGGCCCAATGTCTGTGCTGTTTGGGGAGTGTCTGTTTTATTGTGTTTCCAATTACAGAAGGCGAGACACAATTTCGGAGCTTGAACATAAAATAAAAGATATAGAGCGGTGCAACGTATACATATTCATTTTCTAGTAAACAAGAATACAGTTAAATACGTTTATTAGAAATGCGCGTGCAACTTGTATATACTTAAGCAGTGCAATTGAATCTTTGTTAATACCGATTGCGAGTGTAATAAGATTGAACAGTGCAGCGTTCTCGATGTGATCCGGATTAGCTTCGCCTGATGACCAAAAACAAAACTGCCAAGCAGAAGAAATTTCTTCATGTATGTGGGAATGAAATCTTCATGTGCATGTTTGGGCCGTCGCACTTGCGAGCAATATTATTTTATGCATTTCATAGGCTTAAAAGATTTACAAAATCTATGCCTCGTGCGAGGCTATGGGCATCAACATACGATCACGTCAGAAATGATTTAGTTTATGAGGCTCTTCACCCCGTGTTAACCTCGAACGTGTACCGTTGGTCTGCAAAATTGTTAGGGTATTAATACATTCATACAGCCCACGGCCTTGTACATGTTTCTAAAAAAAATATAAATTAATAAATTACAAACATTTTTGTTATAAAAGTATTACATTAAATTAATTGATTACTCAAAAATCAAGAATTGGCCGTTACTTGACAAAGTAACGGTTACTTTTCAAATTCCTTAATTCTCAAAGATAATTTTTTTTCGACGGTTTGAAAACGGGTTTTTTAAACTGTTCATTATTGGATTAGGATCCACAAATAATACATTACTTATCTTCTTAAGTCATCAATTTTCTTTATAAATCACCCGTCGATCGGAAACTTGGTTTGATGATCTATTGGTATAGAAACTTGTAGGAAGAAGGGCTCCTTTAAAAAGGGGAGGAAATATAATAACTGTTAGAAGCAATTTTGACGCTTCCAAAAGTAATAAAATTACTCTTGCGATTTTTCGGCATTGAATCTATTGAAAGGATTACACAATTACTCCAAAATATATTCAATTATAAGTTATTTGAATAATTGTACTTTGTACCGCACAAGTGCGAATACAGGGTAGTGTCGGGACCCGAGCGGCTCGCATTAGGAGCATGGTGTAGATCACGACAGGTGTCGACACCGGTGCCTTTTGGGTATCGTGGTAGGGTTAAGCGCGTGCGCCGCGATAGGCAGGTTGCGAACCTTTGCGAACCCCTGAAGCAATATGCGTCAAACTTGGCGGGTTGCAGCGAATTTCTGCTATCGTGACGACTGCCGCGCCGTGATTGTTGTCTACACACGCAGCCCCACGAGCTCCAATTGCCGAGCCGCCCAGGTCCCAACTCTACCCCACCCTCTACTCTAGTAGACTGTAGAATTGTCTCCAGTCCTCCTCTTTTGTCATCTCACATGCTGTCTATGATGATTTAATCCCCCCTCTTCAGTTCAGTTCTGCAAGTCTAAGCCATATTTCCGAAGAACGCAATCTTCGGTGTTCTGTGCCTTCGCGATGTAAATATAAACATTGCGATGTAAAAACCCGTTGTAAATATAGGAATATGGAATCTGCATAGTTTTTACTGGTGGTATTATTCTGAAGTCTCAATGGCACGGAAATAAAGTCAACTTATCATGATTATATTTATCTATGTTTGAATGAACAATGAAATACATTATTGAATAAACATAAATAGGAGTTTCTTTTTTTTTTTCTTTTTGCAGATGTCTAAACAAGAGGAAACGAGGAATGAAAACGCGAAGCTGGTAAACAGAATACAAGAACTGGAGAACCGTCAGGTACAAGCGAATACTTTTAACTAGAATAATATTGAATTGTTCTTCCTTTTTTTTAAGCTACCTTTATTTCGGAAAAACAACTTACATTGCATGTGGTGTAAAGGTGCTTACGAAACTGATTTCAGCTTGAGGCGGATCAATATCACATTAACCTTGAAGACGACGTTAAGGTCTACAGGACTGTGCTGCAGGTAGGTTCAAAATTTGACTTGAGAACTTCAAACACTCCATAGAGGTTGTTTTAGAAACTAAAGATAATAGACACCATGATACCCTGTAGAAATGTTTTTTTTTGTTGGCCAAAGTCGTCATTATAAATTACGTTTACATTAATGTCTTTGTTGGGAAGATTACTCATTCACACGCAATTATGACGGGTGCAGGCGACACTACCTAAGAAACAATGACGGGGAATTTACCCACACCCTCCACGGCTACCCAAGCATAATTTATTTACTCATTAATGCAACCTCTTTGAGGTTTCAGCATGATGGACACTGTGCTCAAGCAAAATAGACAGCAGTCTTATCGAAATGTGAACATGGCATAAATGAAGACACCCTTCATACTTGAATCCCTGTTGCCGAACTGGTTCACACAACTCGTTGTAATACACTGATAAAAGCATATCAAGAAACACTTAAAAAAATGTTAGTCAAACACTGCATGCCAAAAGCAAAAATCAAAGAACAAAAAACATAAGAAGGTAAGGTGCCATCTTTTAAAGAATAACATCGGAAAACACTCCTTGTGTCCTCAGCTTGGGTGAGGGACACTTTAGATGATTGGCCATTAATGCCCGAATAAAGGGCCGTTCACACTTCAGTTGAGACAAGAGCGAAAGCTACAAGCGCCATACTCTGTTCACCACTAGAAGCTCAGCCTTCAACGCGAGCTCGCTGGCTTCCGGAGTGCTTTGGTTGCGCGTACCCGCGCGTTCACACTTGTTTTAGCAAGGGCAGAAAGCTCGCGTTGAAGGCGGACCTTCTAGTCTCAGCGTAAGGGTGAACGGAGTATTCGCGGCGAGAAGTTTGGGTATCGCCGCCTGGTGGAATTTGTTCACACCCCAGAGTGAGGGTACTTCAACTTCCTCTGCTGGTGCAAGCATGTGCAATGCCAAGCTTCTATGCACTATGAAAATTAAAACATAACCGCGTGGGTAGCACGTGCACTACCCGCAGTGTGGAAATCAGACGCGCCCCGAGTGAGCTTCTCACCTCGAATAGCTAGCCCGCAAGATCGGGGCTTTGAAACGTTCTTCTGCAGAACGAGCTCTCACACTGGAAAGGCACGTCTCAAAGCCAGTCGCGTGGGCTAGTTTGTGCTTCTAGCCTTAGCTGCAGTCTCAGCATAAGAGTTTAAAGGGATACTGAACCATAAAATTTAGTGTCCATAATAAGTGGCGCACGTTCTTTCCACGAGCCAGCAGCCGCCGGTGTGCGCGAGCACTCGCAACGAAAATGACGTCAAAGACCTCCATTCGCGCTTGAGGACAGTGAAATGCATGGGCTTCGGGCCAAAGGAGAATAAAGACAGGCTTTTCATCTCTACAAGTGAAAGCTACATGCTTGTTAGACCAATTAATCGCTTACCTTTTACACCAGACACCTCTGTATAGATGAAAAACTTGTCTTTATTCTCCTTTGGCCCGAAGCCCATGCATTTCACTGCCATCTTAACCGCGAATGGAGATCTTTGACGTCATTTTTGTTGCGTGTGCTCGCGCACACCGGCGGCTGCTGGCTCGTGGAAAGAACGTGCGCCACTTATTATGGACACTAAATTCTATGGTTCAGTATCCCTTTAAAGGGATACTGAACCAAAGAATTTAGTGTCCATAATAAGTGGCGCACGTTCTTTCCACGATCTAGCAGCCGCCGGTGTGCGCGAGCACACGCAACGAAAATGACGTCACAGACCTCCATTCGCGACAGTGAAATGTATGGGCTTCGGGCCAAAGGAGAATAAAGACAGGCTTTTCATATCTACAAGTGAAAGCTACGTGCTTGTTAGACCAATAAATCGCTTACCTTTTACACCAGACACCACTGTGTAGACGAAAAACTTGTCTTTATTCTCCTTTGGCCCGAAGCCCATACATTTCACTGTCATCTTAACTGCGAGTGGAGGTCTTTGACGTCATTTTCGTTGCGTGTGCTCGTGCACACCGGCGGCTGCTGGTTCGTGTAAAGAACGTGCGCCACTTATTATGGACACTAAATTCCTTGGTTCAGTATCCTTTTAAGGAGTAGAGGCCATTGCAAGCATGGCGTTAAAGCCGGTGCCCCCTCCGTGCAAGCACATGCGGCATGCGCGTGACGGCACCTTTCCCAGGCTCGTGTTTGCGAATTCTTTCTCCAAATACTTTACAAGGAGGAATACATTCCACTCCTCTCAAATACAATAGCCTCGGCGCGGACAGGTCTACTGGGCTTGGCGAGAGCCATCTATCGTCAGGGAGGTTTCGGCTATCGGGCGCTAAATGATGATATTGATGATGGTTGTTCTACATACCAAATTTATTGTTGTGGAAATGCGCGAGACACGTGCCGCGTGCCACTTCTAAGAATAACATGGCGTCTAAAATCTAGCTCAGTGGTGCGCCAAATACTTTGCTGCGCTGTGCCGCCATGATCTTCGCAAGGGCTGCACGTTGCACGTGCCTCGTGCATCACCGCACCTTGCGCTACTTTTGAAACATTAAGGGGCTTTAGGTGGAATCGGAGACGACACCGCCGCGGCCGCCGCGAACATTCACGTGCACTTGCGCGTGGACCGGCGCGGATCTCCCCTCCGTCAGGGCTGGATTCGGCGCTGTAGGCGTTCTGTCTAATGCAAATGAGCAGAGTGGAATGTATTCCCCCTAGTAAAGTATTTGCTTTCTCGCTCGAGTAGAGAGAGAGAGGTGGCCGTGGCCAGGTTCCCTGCTTGCAATCATCTGAAGCTCGCGTCAACATCGTGTCGAACGTGTCTAGCAGCGTTTCACAACTAGCACGACGCTGTCAGGCGGCGACGCCAAGACGGGCGCGTTGCACGCTGCAGCGACTGTCGAGGAGCTTCGACGTGTTGTCCAATTGGGGCAGGCCAGGGATCCACAAATGATCACGTTACGTATACGCCTTGCATAGGTAATGCATAGGACTTCAGCAGAAACGAAGTATAGGGGACATAGGTGGAGGTGGGGCTCTTTGGCTGCTGTGGTCGGGCCATGTGCGCTGGGGCCTCGGTGGTGCCTTGGCTGGACGAACTCGGGACGGTTCCATGGAGCGCGCTCGGTCCTGGTTGGATTGGCAGGGAGGATACGGCACATCGCCCCCTGAACCTCGGCGACGGTTCTGCACAGATGCTACATTAACTTAAGGGCCGATTAATTTTTATCCCTCTCTATCTCCCTTTCTCCTCTAGACAACTATGCCCCCTTCATTGGTTACATACCATGTACCTTCCGTCGTCCGTTCAGCTTTAATTCGTTTTGTATTATGATATAAGCTATATATGCACAGACACAATGGTAGTCTGAAGTTATGCTATATATGACGGATCGCGTTAGAATTACTCCCTCTGAATATACTCGGGTCCGTTTTCGTGTTCAGTTCCGGGTCGCTCCCTGCCCCCCTTCCCTCTCTCTCTCTCACTCACACATACACACACATCCACAAATACACACAGATACACCGGGTCGTCGTTTTCAATTTTTACACGTAGAGGCACGTAGGAACATGCGATTACGACAATGTTTTATCTTAGGGTGTTGCTTTTGTAGTGGCATGTAATTCTTTTTTTTAAACGACTTCTATTTCGGCAGGCTCCTTCGTTACACAATGACGAATTTATGTCGTTCAACCTCGTGCTTTATGGCGAACACTACATCTAGGAAATGCTATTGAACTGGGTATGCGACGACAGTGAAACGAGGAAATTACAATTCCGAATAAACGAAGGCCGAGTAGGGTCACTCAAACGAGCAACTTCAGGGTGGTATATCGAGATGTTGCTGCATAGTACCGTGTCTCGAAAAGTACAAGTCAAGAACTATGTCTTAGGTTGGAGGCATGCATGCATAAATTACCTTTTTGACTTTAAAATGGCTGTCTTTTACACAAAAATAGTTTTTCACAGAGCATGCTACAAATTTACTGAAAAAAACAATTTGTGGTCGCTATGCGGGACAAAAGAAATCCCCGCAACTCAGAGGTTATATGGCGAGATATATCAGTGAGCAATATATTCACCAAAAAGCAAAACCTCTCGGCTGCCACAGAGTCTTTCTGGGGCCGTCTTTGCCGTGTTTTTTTTTTTTTTTTTCAGCTTAGAAAACCCAATTTATTTCGATTAAATATTGTAAGTTATGATGATGGCGTGGTGATAAAGAATGACATATGTTTACGTAGCTTATATTCTTTTCTTTCTCACCAGAACCTAGAGGATAAAGTCGGTCGCATCTCAAAGGAAGCAGTCACCCGAAGGAGAGTGGAGATGCTCAACGAACGAGTCGAAACGTATCTTGGTCCTATGGAACGGCTGCTGAACGGCCTGCGTGATGTAGACAACGAATGAATGGCACTCCCCCACTTGTACCTGTCTCCGATTTTGTCTGTATCGAACTGCTGTGTTTCGAGCATTCCAAAACCAACAATTCTGTCGACTGCATGCGAGTGACCAGATTGCTATGATTAGACTTGGAGTTTTCAAAAGTACACGGTTTCAGACGTTAAATAAAATGAGAAGTTTCCAGATTTATACATTCTTCGTGCTTTATAACGTGGCTTGCGGGTTCTTATTTTGTTTAGAAATCCGGAGTATCTTTAGTGAAGACAACCTAAGAGATTTTGTTATAAATTTGCTATCTTCGCGTTAGCGCGGTAAACATTACTGATTTTTTTTATAACCCGCCCTATTTAAGATAACTGTATACATAGCGTTTACAACATAATTGCCTCTTGTCATGTGACTGCAAAATGTAAGTTTTTAACTTCGAAAGGTTAGTTCTGAAATGGTTTGAAACTCATTAAGGACATTAGATTTTTATACAAAACTATAGGCAATTCCAATACTTGCCATCTCCGAGCCGCCATGTTTTTTTTACTTGGCCGTGGAACGCATTCTAAGCATGTGCCAAATTTTTTTTCTTCTTTGGAATTTTAGTTGGTGCGCCTGCAACATTCGGTGTACCGCAATTCTGATATTGCTTGAAAGTTATGGGTTCTTCCATCTTATAATTGACTCGAAGTCGTAGTATGAATATGCCAGGCCAACAGTATGCTGTCGATGTCCTTATCTTAGTGACCTGTCATTACACTACGACTGCGCAAACTAGGAAATCAGGTCCGAGCCTGACACCAGGCGCCTGTCGACAAACTGGTTGAACACGTGTGCCAGCCGGTCTTGGCGGTAACGCGTTAGCTGTAAAGGCGTTACCGGTAACGGTTTGCTTGCCTTGAACGTAGTAACATACAAGTTAAATTTTTTTTATGAACAGTAACAGTTAACGTACTTGCGTTACAGGTTTGAAGGAATTGGTATCGTTGTTACTTAACTAATATCTCCCCCCCCCCCCAAACAAAAAGAAAAAAAAAGCCATTACATTTGAAAACGTTTTTGTGTTTCTAAGTGTCAAGTTATATGAATTCTGGCGTTTTAACTTTTTATTTCGCGCTATTTTTCCCGAGCATTCAGGTGGAACCGTGAACAAGAAAAGATAATTATATTCAATTCTCCATGAACATTAAGGCCTGTTCACACATACAGCGCGGACTTTGCGCTAAGCGCGTGATCACGGGAGCGTTCACCAGATTTTTATCGCACCATCAAAATGGTTGCTCATAGCAGACGATAAGTAGCCGACGGCACGTGAACAGCGCTATTGGCGAGGTGCGCGATCGAAAGCGTCGCTGTGATCGGCCTTCCACTATTGGCCGAATGCGGACTATGACGTCAGCAAAGGATTTCTTCAACGAAAATTAGAGGAATGTAAGAACTTTAATTTTGTCGGTGTTGGCAGTGTTGGTTTCAGAAGGCTATGGATTTCAAGCTCCCACCATGCTCATTACAAGCACCATCGAACTTGTAGTTCGCAAGGTGATAACGTCACTAGAGGTAACCATACGAGGGCGCCACCAAAACATCTCGCCGCTAATATCAGCGTTCCACTGGATGTGGAAACCGGCCTTTATACTTTCTTGAAATATAGAGGTTAGGAATACATCTACCGTCAAGAGTAAAAAGTTTCAATTCAGAGATAAAAATGAACACGAAAAGTCACCTTGCCAACTTTAGCACAACCTAGGTTTGTAACGGGTTCCTTTTATTTGCAAGTTCCGTATAACGTATTTCTTTATTTTTCTTCCGTAACGCGCCTATGACACTATTGGCGACGTGCGCGACCGAAGGCGTCGCTGTGGTAGGCCTTCCACGATTGGCCGGACGCCGACTATGACCTCAGAAAAGGATTTATCATCGACGGAAATAAGAGGAATGAAAGAACTTTAATTTTGACGGTGTTGGCAGTGTTCCTTTGAGAGCGCAATGATTTCAAGCTTCCACCAAGCTATTTACAAACACCATCGAACTTGTTGTTTGCAAGGTAATGACGTCACAAGGGGGAACCATAGGAGGGCGCCACCAAAACATCTCGCCGCTAATAGTGCCAGCGGAACGTTGACTCAGCGCCAAGGACGTTTAAATAGGGCAGGACCCGGCCTGACGTCATACCCAGCGACGCCGGAAGAACAACCCAATCCCAGACTGCCTCGCGCACCGACGCTCTCTCATCCAAACTAAATTCAACCATGCTCCCATCGTCTGCTCTCCGCTCGGTCGTTAGGCTTAGGCTACGTCTGCTCCTTGCCTGCGGTCTGCTTCGTCTGCTCGCTGTCGCGGCTGGCTTTCGATTCGATCGGCGCACCAAAAGATGTTTCGATGCGAACCCGAATACTCATCACGGCGGAGTGAAACAAACATCTTCTCGAAGCAGAATTTGTACGGCTTTCTCAACCTGTGATGCCCTTCTCAGCGTTCGTGCCTACGATGACTGACTCGCGATCGCTTTCCAAAGCCGCGCTACGACGACTCGTTCGAAACGACGCTCCAGGCGCGGTCGCGCGGTGTCGAGAGCGTCCGCTACACGCCGACTTCCTAGTCCTACTGGCCAGGCAAGTGTTGGGCTAGAAATCTCGCCTGTTCGACACCGATTCAGTCGGTGCGTCGTCTAGAGCGTCTCAACTCTAGTCACTTACTTTCTGCTGGGCAACCAGGCGTTCGTTTATAATAATCTCATCCAATTCCGACCATACCGGTTTAAAAGTCTCCCGTTAAGCGCTGTTTCAAATAACAGTGGGTGCCGCCATTACTTTCGGTGCACACAATCGCGTTGCCACGGAAATGTCATCGCAACGCGGTTGTTTGCACCGAAATTAATGGCGGCGCCCACTCACTAGGCTTCCCATTGGTCAAGAAATGCTCGTCGCGGCTCGTGGCCACGCCTACTTCCGTTACACTTCGCTCCATGCATTGGGGATAGGGACGCCACCTCCTGCCCATTATAACCTCCTTGCTCAGCGCTGATGTCCGATCTGTGCCGGCACTCGGTTGGGGTGTGATGACGTCACACTATGTTCACAGGACTTTCTAAACTAAACTCTGTTCTGTTTAGAAAGTCCTTGCAATAAAAAACAGTGCAATAAAAAAACAATTTTTTAAAGCTTATTTTGGACTTGTATTTGTTTTTAATAATTTTGCCACGAAAATTTTGTTTCGTGCAATATTTGCGTTATCAGACGCAATTTAGGTGGAAGTCATGCAAGTCATGGCGGCCGCTCTAAGCCCCGCCCACAAATCAGTTACCCCACCCATTACTACTGGACTGGCTTGGCTGTTTGACCGAACACGCTCACAACGTTGACAAGTCTAGTGTCTCCCTTTCGCGACATCCGGTTCGTCTAGTCTGGCGTCTGATACTGCCTGCTAGTCGTGTGAGCAAACGCGCGGCGGCCTCCGGCATCGTTTGCTATTTCACCACCGTCTATCGTCGTCTGCAATGCCCGTGAGAAGTGAACACGAAAGCTGCGCGTGGGCGTCCGTTTTCGCGTTCGTCCGTCTGTTATTCCGTCCCCGTCTAGAAACTTCTGCAACGCTCAGAAGACTCGACCATGAAAGCGGTGTTCTAGCGTTCCATCAGGCACGAGCCAAGATTCAATGCGGAGAGCAAGTCGTCTGCTTCTTGCGCAGGTGTTTCGATGAGGTCAGAACGACGCTGAGTTCTGATTGGCTTTTATAGAAAGGATAGTAGGTAGACCTCAATGCTAGATATCTTGAGTTCTACCGACTATTTTTTGAACCAGCCAATAAAAGCTCGGCCTTCTGACATCATCGCAACCCCTGTGCAAGAAGCAGACGAAGTTGCGCTTTGCATGCAAGCGTAGGTCAGCGTCTATCGTTGTGCAGTAATAAGCAACTGAAAGAACTGAATCAAAATGCAGTCCCTCCATCTTTACTGTTATTGTTTTTTTTTTTTTGCATTACATCCTTGAGCAAGGTGGGTAAGCGTCATTACGAACATTTAAAACCTGACGTAAAAAATATTCGCTTTGGTCGGCCACGTGCGCTGTAAAACTGGAGATCTACTTGATTTTCGAAGTGAAATGACGGGAACATAGACAAACTAACGCCCGATTGCCTCTAGCCAAATGACTCGCAAATTCTTACCCGTGAAGGTAGGTATCTTCTCGGTATTAAATCATGGTTACAATCACAACGGTTCCACAATACTCAGAGCAGCGGGGCCGTTTTTACGGGAACCAATATCTTTATTCATCATCATCACGGTCGAAGGGAGAAATCAAGCCATATAGATGCAGGTAGTTGATCTGGGACGCTACACTCTTAGAAAAAAGGGTCAGTATAGTCCTCCCTAAAGGGAGGAACGCTCTTGATACATATGTTCCTTCAGAAAGGGAGAAACGTTCGTCCCTAAAGCAGGGGAGCAAAAGTTCCTCCGTCGCCTGCATCTCATTATGGCGGCCACGAATCGAGCAAATCGAGCACAATAAGGCTTAATGAGAACACTAAGTCTATTGTACGGAGCGAGGAGAGCAGCAAATAAAAACGTAACACGAGCTTTCCGCGAACTGTATTTATTTCCGAAGCCGGCTTCCCCCTGCAGGTAAAGAAACTTACGTTTCGAAAGCATGCAGTCACTCAGTCTTCTCATCGTCAGCACAGCGATGTTAAACGGAGACAAACGGCACCCAGTTCGTGCACTTTATGTCTTACCTTTGCTATTCCTCGAGCCACAATTCCTTCGTCAATCGTTGCGTCAACCGCACATCACGGAGGAGTGATATGATAAACCATTCGCCCGCGAAACTAAACGCCGCTCTTAAAAAAAAGCAAATCCGAAGCAGCCTCTTGGCTCATTTCAGCACGATAACACGAAATTATGGCGTAGCCGCGTAGCGTAAAAGGAGGTTAAATCACTTGCCACCAGATGGCAGGGTCAAGCAGAGTAATTGCAAGTAGCTAGGCTAGGGGGCGCTAGGTACCGCCCAATTCATGTTCAAAAAAATATTTCATTTATTCACGCCACCATTGCGTTTCGGGAGTCCCTATTATACATACATATAGACACATTAGGCATACCACAAGCTTCAGGTGAACATACAGTGAGCGCATACACAAGCATCGCACATACAAACATCAATACAGCAGCACACTAACCCGATCACTACTCCCGAGCTCTGCGTTTCAGTCTTTTATACTGGTCGTTTTGAACGTGCGGAATTTTTCGGTGACTCCCTAAGCAATAAAACATATTCACAGCACGATGATATTTTTTCAGCAATATCATACATCTGTGAGTATTTTTAATGGCTCAGGGGATGAATCTCTTATTAAAAAGAAAACGCTCGATCATGCCGTAATTATTTGAAAGCCAATAAATCGAGCCGCTCCAATGCGGTTCCAAGCCATGAGTTTGTTTCCCCGCACGGCACTTCGTAGCCACTATTTATATTGTAGTGTTTGTTTTTCTACTTGTGCTGTTCGCGCACGGCTGCAATTGCCGTCTTGGATTAATCTCTGTAGAGCAGATATTCACCCAGCTGGAAGTGATGCTTCACGGGCAGAGAAATCGCTTTTTGATCAACTTGAATGCAGTCAAAGCCGCGACTTGCGGCAAGTGTACGGAGCTACGTCAGCTACGCCGTGGCGAGCTCGAAAACCTCTAGCGCTCATTCCAGCGCGCCACTTGGAGGGCAGTTTGGAGGGCAGCCAGTAAGAGTAGGGGCGGGGTGGGGGAGGTCTGTAAAAAGAGGACGTGACGGGCCAAGCGTTGCACAAGTTAGATTTTTGACCTAATTTCTGCCATGTCACCAAAAACTAAACATTTCTACATTCCTTCCCAAAACTGCTGTTGTATGGCGTTCTTTCCATTAGAAAGGTGACGCCGAAGAGCTTAGGGGAGCACTCGCGTCCCCCACCCCTCCCCCTCTTTTCATTCTGTGCATGGTGAAAGCCCGCTCACAAGCACACGAAGAAAAAAAATATCATGAATCGCGCTCTTTTTCGAACGCTCTCTTTGTGATTTGATTCAGCTTTAATCTTTTCATAGTTGTGCGATGCCAGCTCCAACGGATACGATTATCACGTTGCCATGGGCGACGGCGCCCTGCTTCGTGAATGCCGCGGTTATCTGAACGAGGAACCGGGATACGTCTGCGAGCCGAACGAGCCCGTCGGACTTTGGTTGCTCTCGTCGCGCATCGCAAACAAGATGGCGGACGGGACGCCGCAGGCCGAGTAAGCTGCTGTCTCTTTTGTACTATATACCTTGAGCGTTTAATCCGCAGCCTTTAAATGTTTGACGTCTTGTCGAAGTTGGGTGAATTTTGAGCGAAACTTGGTCTTCTTTTCGCATATTCGTTGGAACGTAGTATATGCTACAGGCGGGCGGCGCATTTTATGGCGGTGGAGGGTGTGCCAGACGGGTGTAGCACGATTGCCCCATTTTCAAATCCCTGTCGCAAACCCCCCCTCCCCCCCCCCCTCCCCGTTTTTAGTCCCACGTTTAAATATAACCCGGGTTAAATTACCCCGTCTCGTATTCCCCGTGTGCCAAAACCTCCACCCTCACTGTTCCCGTCCCACCCCTTTCGGGCTTCAACCATTAATTTTCCACGGCTTAACCTAATCGGTTCAGGGTCTACAAAGGCTCTTTTATGTGAACAACAAAATGCATAGCTTGCATGAAAGGTCATTCGCGGCCATGTCAGTATTTTATGCGCCGCGAGCGTTCGGTTCGGCGTGTTATAGTTGCGCACCGCAGAAGTTGGTAGGTCAAAGAAACCAGTAAGTAGAAATAACCGTGAGTACCCAAGAATGGCGACACTTGCCAGCTATGTATAAGGTTAACTTGAACCACCGAAAAAGATAGAATTACGCACCGACTCCAGAATTGTATAACAATATCGCGCAAACCAGACCGGCCGAAAGATCAGCGCCCTATCGCGGCGTGAGAGAGCAGGTCAGAGCGAGACTATACACGCGTGTGACAGAGGCACATGACTAGCCTCGCAGGTTTGCTGTTTCAAGGCACTGATCTACCGGCCGGTCAGTGTTCACGCGATGTGGCAAACCGTTATCGTACTACAGGTACCGTGGGCCCGACTGCGCATGCGTGACTCGTAATGACGTCAAGAGTCGGAAACGCGTTACCGTGGTCACCTTGCCATGATAGCTCGGCCCTTTGTTCAACCTGGTGGCGTCCACGCTCCACCACTGCAAACGTTGGCGACACATGAGAGGTTTTGAATTTTAAAGCATTTTATAGTCAGTGCCTCCATCACGCGCCTGTTGTCTTCCGCTGCGCTTTGGCTACTTTGGCTGCGACTACTGGCGTGAGCCTTTTGTTGTTTATTGCCCAAAAAGCAGCGCAAGCACTTTTCCACTTTCAAGGGGAGAAAGGAGGCGGTGTAGGCGGAGTTTCGACTGCGCTCTTCGGCTGTCACCGCGACAATAGTGTTTGTTCTGTGCGCCATAAAGAGAGCGAGGCCTATAAACAAGAATAAATGCTTTTCTATATATTCTGCTTCAATACTTAGCGATGACTTCACACAACACTTGCCTTTCTTTTGATAACAAGGATCAATATACTCGTGTTTGGTAGAGTTGTGTCTAACCGCGGCCGACAACGGTGAGCTTATGAGAGGTTAAAGCTGCCCGTGTAACTAAGGCAGCATTAACCTCGGTTACTACAGAAAGCCAAGCTGAATTCAATTTTCATTTCATTTCAGTGGCAGGCACTATACCGGTGCCTCCCACTCGGGGGCAGCTCTTCGTGGCATATCAGATGAAATAGAGGGCACATGCAGAGATGTGATCGGTGCCCATGGGTGCGCGAGCACAATTACGCCCATAGCTTTGATTGCATTGTCAAGAAACGCTGTCCCTGAGTATCAGAAACCAGTTTATTCCAATCCTTAGTTTTATCACTATTGCAATTTATTGCGCCACCATTTTTATAGTCTTTTATTGCCGTCAACTCTTGTCACCAGCGTATCCTTCGGTGAAGCTCTGATACTACAGTACCAGTAACGAGTATGCTAAAATAAAATTTTGCAGAATTTGAACAATAGGTGGTCGCGCGTGCGCAGTCGGGCCTATGCTAACGGTAATATGGTAACGGTTCGCTAAAAGTCCATATTATTAAAAAAAAATCTGGAGGCTGTACAAGTGGCCAATAGCATAGATCTGCATCACCAGCAATGCACTCCGCTGCAATGGAGGGAGCTCACACGCAGAATAAGATTTTTATCTACCTGGATGGATGCAAATATTTATTTTTTAAACAACGTAAGAAGATTGTAACTGGTGTTTGGTGCTGTGATAAGTATGGCACCATGCATGAGCTGTAGGTTAACACTTTTGACAATACCCACTTGATCGGATCTGTGAATCTGCGCGTGCTTCAGAGTCGACGAAAGCTTTCGTTCAATTCCTATCGATAAAAGCCGTCACTTCAAACATTTCGCTACGTGACTGATATTTCTGCTTATTTTCACTTCTAACGTCTCAAGATGTCAATGTGTTTAGCGCTTGCCTGAAGAACGGGAAGTTTTATACAATTATTTCTTACTTGAGCTCCGGACATGGCATGATTACGTTACACAAAGTCGCGTGCACACTTACTGGAGAATGCTCCGCCGTCAGATTGAGGACGCAGATACCTAACGCTGGAGATTCGCGTCATAGGCTTCTAAAACTGGAACTTCTGAAAGCGGGGCAGAAAGGTCGGTGCATTTGCCGCGGGGCATTTGGCACGGGGTTTTTGACATCGGGGGCTTTCGTGCACCACCCGTGCCAGGCGTCCTTCGTTGGTTTGACGAAGAAGACCACCAATCCTAAATTTGGTGGACGGTGATGGCTTTAATGTAATAATTGAAGAATATATCTACGGGGAGTGAATTTTTGTACTGCGTTAAGCTTAAAGTTACTGCCAGGTTAAAGCGATTTGAAGGAGTCAATCTTCGAACTCGCGTAGTATAAACGCGAATTAGTGCTTAGTGCGAGTCAGTGAATTCATGTACTATCGCGGACACAATTACTTATAACAAGGCAGCCGTGGCCGTTCCGTACCCCCATCGCCACATAGCAGGGGCATTTTGAAAGTCCGCACCTACACCGCCTACCCTGTGCGGTGGAATCGCTCTTCAAGGTGGCGAAAACTCTCGTTTTCTGCGAGGTGCAAAGTAGACGCCGCCTCAGCACTGGCAATATTTTCTTCCCTGGCTTTTGTGGGTGACCTTTTCGGTACGGAGATTCCCTGACTCACGGAAACGAGTCAGCCAAACCACCGACAAAGGAGGCATACCGAGCTAAGCCTAATCGTTGCCGATGGTTGTATTTAATACTGTGGAAAGTTGGGCGATTTGGTGGAACAATCTCCTACAATATGAAAGACCCCCTTGAAGCAAGCGCGTGGTCAAGGTGGCGGCAAGCGGGGTTGCTGTGCGCGCTTCAGGAGATTCCGTTCTGCTTCGAGGGGAGGACACTCACACGGAGCTCAACTTTGTCTGAACGCGCTTAACAGTTTTTGGTTTCGGTTTAACCGGAGAACAAGCTACATCGGCGTCATGCCCAAAGATATGGTCACAAAGGCTCGAAACAAGCTAGTCATCCCTGGGCTTTTATAAGTTTTTTTTTCTGGTGTAAAATGTTAGAGCAGGCACCATCAAATAAACACACTTTTAAACCTGTTTAAAAGATACAATTTGTTGAAAATCGAATTCATTGGCTAGGCTGGCACGAATCTCGCGCTTTAACCGAGTCGAAATAATTGCCTTGACTCAGGCTACTGTCACTGGCTCAGGGCGCTCTTTCCCAGAGAGCAATAGACTTATTCCAAAACTCGAAGCGCCTCATCGCAGCGTTATGCCACGTTAGGTATAATTTCAATGCCTTCGACACCTATACTGATATCTAAATTAGGAGGGATTGTTACGTTTTTTGAAAGTAATATTATGCATTTAGTTTTCCTCTTGTTAATTAGTAATCTATATACTTCAGCCCAAAGGCTAAGATTGGAGAGCATATGATTTGCTGCCAGTTCCATCTCCTTACATATAACCCTCCAAGAAAAGTGTAATATCATCAGCATAGGCTATAACTTTGCAATAAGGAACGGAACGCTCAATTTTATTTGTGAATAAAATAAATAATAGCGGGCCTCATACACTTCCTTGAGGTACTCCTGTTTTTACCGGCTTGATGCACGATAGTGAACTGTTGATTTTAACATATTGTTTGCGCTCAGCGAGATAAGACTTAAATAAATTAAATGTATGTCCCCGTGTACCGTAGCGTTATAGCGTTCTTAAAAGAATTTCGTGATTATCTAAGTCAAAGCCTTTACAAAACTCCACGTATATTGCTAATGTAAGGAGTTTATTTTCGATATTATTAATTAGTTCTTCTTTGTGAGACAGCAGAGCCGGTTCTGTGGATCTTCGTGTTCTAAAGCCATGCTGGCGATATGCTGATTGTTTATTATGAAGTTTTTCAAACCCTTTAGAAAAAGTGGATAGTATGGATACAGGGCTATAGTTTCCCAACACATCTTTGTCCCCGCTCTTAGAAAGCAATACAACCTTTGCAACTTGCATCAGTTTAGGAAATACCCCAGAAGACATTGAAAGATTGAATAAAACCTCAACGGTGCAGATAACGATTCAATAACAAATTTTATTGGTTGTATGTTTAAATCGTTTACATTCTCCCCTTAAACGCTGACGCTACTTCTCTCTCATTTGTACGACTTAATCTAATAAGGTTGCCTTCCTCCGCGAAACCGAAACTGGTAGGAGCGTGTTGCGCTTTCGCGCTCTGAGCCACGAGCGAGTCCTCCCTTTGGAGTAGAACGGAATCGCCCGGAGCGCGCGCAACGCCCCCGCCAGCCACAGCCTCGGCCACGCGCTCCCAGTGAGTCTTTGGTGTTGCAAGACTTTGTACAGGACATGTTTACAATAAAAAAAAAAAAAAAATGACGAGAAGGTCAAGTGCGTTTTGTGTGTGCGCTTCATCGTATCGTTCTTTGTTTTTGTTTTGTTTTTTTGGCGCTGTCTTTTTTCACCGTTAAAGGAGTCGTGAAACGATGTCGGGTTGGAATGTTATCACTTTACAGAGGCGTACTGGTCCTAGTCTGGCCCAAGTATACTCGGACAGACCGCCAGTGATTCAGAAGCTTCTTTGTCGTGGTGAAATTGCGAGGATAAAAAGGGACTATTTCCAAATACTTTACTAGGGCGAATACATTCCACTCCTCTCAAATACAATAGCCTCGGCGCGGACAGGTTTTCTGGGTTTGGCGAGAGTCATCTATCGTCGGGGAGATCTCGGCTATCGGGTGGTAAAGGATGATGATGATGATGGTTGTTCTACATACCAAATTTATTGTTGTGGAAATGCTCGAGACACGTGCCACGCGCTACTTCTAGGAAGAACATGGCGTCTAAAATCTAGCTCAGTGCTGCGCAACACTGTAGCTGCGCCAAATACTTTGCTGCGCTGTGCCGCCATGATCTTCCCAAGGGTTGCACGTTGCACGTGCCTCGTGCATCGACGCACCCTGTGCTACTTTTGAAACAAGAAGGGGCTTTAGATGGAATCGGAGACAACACTGCCGCGGCCGCCGCGAACATCCACGTGCACATGCGCGTGGACTGATGCGGACCCAAGGGCGGATTTAGAGGGGGGGTCCGGATGTCCTGATCCCCCTCTTGATTTCTGCATGTGTAAACTTTAGGGCATAAAACGGAGAGATGGGAGGGGGTTCCTAAATATAGGGTGCGCTGACCAACACCTGACCCGCCCCTCAGGAAATTCCTGCATCCGCCCCTGTGCGGACCTCCACTCCGCCAGGGCTGGATTCGGCGCTGTAGACGTTCTGTCTAATGCGAATGAGTGGAGTGGAATGTATTCCCCCTAGTAAAGTATTTGCTATTTCTTTCAGTCTTTCCTTCGCCAATCTTGATGACGTAATTGTGGGATCGAAGCCACCCGCGTGATGAGAGTCGAGCCCGTCTCATAGATTGGACACGAGAATTGCGAGAGTACTCGACTTCGGCTCGTAACAATCAATGCTTCGGCGGACACTCGGGTAGTGGCTTGTGTCCAACCACTGCGGTGATGAGAATAGCCGAACTCTAACAAAGCTTGGAGCTCATCACGAGTTTTCTAGCCGCTCGTCCTGGCTCCGAGTTGAGGGAATGAACGATGCTCATATTTCTCGAATTTCTTTGGCGACTGCCATTTCCTTGAAAGAGAAACTAAGGCCAGTTTATTCACCTACTAACGTGAGGGAGTGATTCTAAGTAGTATTTAGTGAAAAGAGAAAAATCGTTTCATGGCTCCTTTAAGATTGTTTACATATCTCGGTACATTACTTCTATTAATTGAAAAAAAAAAAAAACGCTGGCTCATGGTGTCTTATTCTGTCAGAAATACTGTGCTAATTGTGCTTAGCTCGGCATGTCCCCCTCGTTGGATATTTGGCTGACTCGTTTCCACGAGTCAGGGAGTCTCAGTACCGAAAAAGAGGCACCCCAAAAACCCTGCGAAGCAAACATTGGCAAGTGCTGTGGCGGCATCTGCTTTGTGCTTAGCGGACGACAAGAACAGACTGGCTCGCAACCTGGAAAAGCACTTCCGCCGCACAGGGCAGAGCGATAAACGGGGTAGGAGCGGTATTTTAGAGTGCCCCTCTTATGTGCCGCTGGGGCTAGTGACCGGGAACGGCCACGGCTGCCGTAATATAGATAATAGTGTCCGCGATAGTACCTAACGCACTTTTCCAAACGTATTTAAAGGAGCGGTACAACGATATTCAATTGGAATGTTTTTCACTTTACACGAGCTTATCTGGCACTATAGCGGGACTCAAGGATACTCGAACGCAACGCCTAGAAACTCCTTTGTTGCGGTGTAATTTCAAGGACAAAAGTGATCGTTTTCATTGAATCTCTCCTTTGCAGAATTTGATGACGTAACGTGGGGATCGCGGTACACCCCAATGGGCGCGTTCAGTAGCGGCTCCCTTAGCTCCGAACGGAGTCACTCGGGAAGGAGTCATCGAGCGCCTACTGAACGGCAAAAAAAGCCGCGGCTCCATACCTGCTTCTACGCAATTTCCGCTTCCTCCCCTGTGCCACACGGTCTCCGAATAAACTGGAAGCAGACGATGGCGAGCACGATCGCTTTTATTTGACGCCGGTATTGAAGAAGTCTTGACTAAGGTCGTTGAAGAAAAAGCGAGTGACTACATCAGCGCTGCTGTTCGAAGCGATGCAACGCGATCGAGCCCTTCGCTTGGCGGTGCAAAGGCAGCTACCGTTATAAAAACCGACAAAAACGTCGTCAGCACACGCAAAATATAGAGCTCGGCGAATCTACGCCGCCGGTCGCGATACCTATACGGCCATACGTTTGTTCTGCCCTTCGTAATGAACTTCCTATAAGATGTATTCGTATTCGTATAGGAACTTCGGCCGCTCTCGGCGATCAAGGCTTTGTCGGCCGAAGCGAGCGTCAGCCAACGTGCACCCCGATTTAGCCACGCAAACAAAATATCAATCTGGATCATGCTCCGCGCGAGTGTCCAACCGGCTACCGAATTGGCGTTCATACCCTGCCTTGCTCTGTTCAGCGCAAACAGGACTATCGTCGACATTCACCGAGTTTCCGTGCAACGGCGACCAAGACACGGCGTCGAATGAACGTTTACGTTGTTTATTAGCGTATTCAAACCAAACAAAATATGATCCAATGCATTTTCCGAAAAGAGTCTTACCTGGAAAAGAAATTCGAACGCGTTATTCGTCTTACCTTGAGCACTTTTCGGTAACAAAAACGAGCTAACCGCACACCCGCGACAGAACCGACGCACCTTATCCCGTCTTTTTTTTTTTTAATCTTTTAGCGCCGAAAATCGTCACCAGTCAGGAAATGACGTCACCTTTAGCTCCTTTGACTCTACGTGCACCGTCTCCGGACTCGGTGCTTCGGAGCTTGACTCCGAAGCCCCGGAGTTATGTGCACCGGAAGTGACTTTTGGCCGTCCAGTGGAAGGAGTCAGTGACTCCTTGACTCCGGGGCCGCTAGTGAACGCACCCAATGACGATATTTGAATGCCGTTCATAGATTGGACCGCAGGAATGCGTGGGCACTCGATTTGGGCTCGTGATAATCACTAGTTCGAGAAGCATTTGGGTAGTGGCCCGTGTCCAATCGCTGCAACGACGACAATAGCCGAGCCATAACAATGTCTGGAAATCAGCGCGTGTCCTGTACTTTGCCAACCCCAGCGCGTGGCTATGATCAACATTGGCGGCATATAATCGGCTGCAGATCACGTGGCCGCTTGTTCTGGCTGCGAGTTGAGGGGGTGAACGCTGCTTGTTTTAGATGCGGAGCATCTCTTGCTCGGGGCTATGTCCCGCGGCGTCGGCGTTGTAGTCTGCACTCACACTACGCATGCGCAACTCTCCTCCTTCCCTCTCTGCAACAGCTGCGCGTTACTCTCTCCGCTCTCTCTCTCTACCAGCTGCGCGTGCACTTCGCGTGTGTTCGATTCTAACCACACCGCGCGCGCATGCGCAACTCTCCTCCTCTAGTCTCCTCTCCTTCAACTGTGAGTATAAGCAGCGGTAGCTCCTTCTCTCTCTCTGCGCGCGTTCAGTTCAGCGCTGTTGACTCCACTTCACTCCGTTCTTCCGATGAAGTGTGATGGAAGGAGCAGTCCCGTCAGTTAGTGGGTTGGCGCAAGCAAGCGTCAGCACCACCCCACAAACTCACAGCAACGCTACGTCCACTGAAGACAAAGCTCCGCAGCGAAGGGCACGCGACGCTGAGCACAAACGCTTGATGCGAGCGGCAGACCCTCAACTACGGCAACGAGAAGCGGCGTCCATTCGTCAACGTAGAGCGGCGGATGCTGAACTACGACAACGTGAAGCAGCGGCGGGTCGAGAACGTCGAGCAGCAGAACCTGAGGTTCGGGACCGTGAAGTTCAACGTAAACGTAGGCGAGCGGCGGAACCCGACCTTCGAGAACGGGAAGCCGCGTTGGTTCGTGAACGTCGAGCAGCAGAACCTGAGGTTCGGGACCGTGAAGTTCAACGTGAACGTACGAAGCGAGCGGCGGAACCCAAGTTAACAACGTTACTAACAACGTTACTAACACCGTTAATAACACTGTTAATAACGATCCGCGATGCTCCGCATCACCCCATGGTTCCCCTCGGGAAGATGGTGTAATTTTTTCTTTATTTTTTTCTTGGACTTCTATTGCGTGGGGTGAAAAACGAACGCGAGTTTCATAGGTCATTAACTCCAGGGATTCGTTCTAAACGGTATTTGCGCAAAGTACAATAATTGTTGCATCGTCCCTTTAAATCAGGGTGGTATTTAATTCATTGCCATGGCGCGATTGGAGAATACAATTATTTTATAGGCAGGGAGGTATTACATTTCCAAGTTACATCTATACAGGTAGTTTGATTTTCATTCGAACGGATTTGTTAAAACAAATCTGTGAAATGTACACTGATGCAGCTTCTGTAGCTAAGTTATACGGTCAGGGGGACATAACATAGGGTGAGAATCTTCAACGTGAAGTCAAATCATAAACTAAAGTTTGTTATTTGTCTTCTCGATTAGCGTATATAAAGATATTGTTTCAATCGAAGACATTTTGAGCGTCATTCAAAACCACTAGATCAGACAATTCTAGAGAAACATGAAGCACGTGGGAAGCCTGAGGGTGCACCAAAGTCACCCTCGTGCAACAGGCGCAAAGCTAGCGGTGCGAAAAAGCGGATGATAACCTTAATTTTTTTTTTATTTTAATATATAAATCCGTTCAATTTTAAAACCGAAAACCCAGTATATCAGGTGTATTGTAGACCCACTGATAATGGTCTTTTAATTAAATGAGTAAAAACAGACTTGTGCTCGTTACTTGAAAAATGTAATGGATTACAATTACAAATTACCGAGCCTCAAATGTACCGAATTACTGTTTCAAGTTACTTTCGCTAAAAAGTAACGGATTACTTTACTCGTTACGTTACAAATTACTTTCACGTTACTTTTTTCGTACACTTATCCAGAAAACAATAGAAACAGTTTTGATCTTTTTCAAAAATGTTCTGCAACACTTCGTTTCCTTACTGATACGCCCGTATTATGGTAGTCCTTGTAAAAATAAAAGATTGTATTTAAGAGAAAGAGTGTAGGTGCACTCCGTTCACCTGTAAGCTGACAAGGAACATAAAGCTGCAACCACACCCGCCATTCCGCTAGCTTACGGCCTCCTGAAATGGTCCCTGGAAATGTGCAGAGAAAGCTAGCGGTGCGCATGCTCAGTAGCAGCGTCTACTTCCGCTACGAGATTGGGAGCTAAAGAAGCGATCTACGAAAGATCCCATTTCACTCGGGTGTTTCGCCTGTTATTCACGAGCAAAGAAAACTTGGTTCTAACGTAACAATGTACAGCCATCGCAGAACGAAGAAGTCCCAGTTTGCGTTGATGTTTTTCCGTAGATTAGAGTTTGTTGTTCTTGCTGATGACCAAGTGTGTTTTTTGGCGAGCAAAGTATGCGCTGAAACTCTAGGTTTCCGTTCTCCTTAATGCCCGGAATTTTGAGCACCTTATTAAGAGGTGGGTATGAACACGACGATCACTGCATGACCGAAAGCTCGACCAATAAAGAGAAAAAGTAGCGGTTACGAGTTATCGATCGTTCATCGGTTCTCACTTTTATACCAATATTCGCGGAGGCCAGTGGAGGGGAGGGCATAGAGAGCGAGAGAAGCGGTGGCCATCGGTCTCACAAAACAATAGAGGATCACACCACTTTTACGCGTTCTTTCTCTGTCAGCACTCCTGAGATGGCCTAACCCCCCCCCCCCCCCCCCCCCCCTTTATGTTGACGGTTGACTGTAAAGTGACGAGTGGACTCGACCACCATGCCCAGACAGGTAAACCAAAAGAAGTATCGTCCGTACCCTCGGAGACGATGCTCTTAGCCTCGCGCCGGGAGCTTTTTACCCGTGCCTCAAGAGCGTGCTAGAATACAGAAGCGCACATCAAAGAGAAAGATAATTCGACCCCCTCGCGCGAGGCTACATCATCTGTTACGCGAGTTATGAACCCGCGAATTGAGGGAGTACGGACCCGTGTTTGATGTCTGTGCAGGCGGCGGGAGACTTCGAGGAAGTTGGAAAGAGTGGAACGGTGTAAAAGACAAATATAAATAAACACGAAGAGCTTTAATTTTTCTGCTGCCCGGGAGAAGAAGAAAAACACGATGGAAGGCGACGGAGAGCCTAGTCGGCGTTCTTACTTGATCTTTATCTTTCGCATATTTATGCATGCCTTGCCCGTTTTTCTAGTGGTTTTAGTGACCGGTCATACAAAGAATCGTGGTCTCTTTTCGGCTATTCTCTCCTTCCTGATGTTTTCTATTTTGTTGAACTTGCTCTCTCTATGCTGCTGAATTTTCTGCTCGTATTGTTGCAGTTACTGTATTATGCTCATATATTTAACAAAAGTAACGATTAATAAAGTAATCCGTTACCAATATTTTGTAACGAAATTACATTACAAATTACTTCCGAAAGAAAGTAACGTGGCAATTACAAAATTACTTAAAAAGTAACACATTACAAGTAATCCGTTACTTGTAACGATTTACTTCCCAAGTCTGAGTAAAAATGTGATGCAATATAAACAGCGGTTTTTAGGGAGCGCGTTGGTATTGGTTAAACATTTACCAAATAATTTCACATAATGCTCTTCCCTAAAGGTTTAAATAACTGTTTCTTCCTAAATGTCCAGAGTCGAGAAAACGCGTTCCTCAAATTCAATTTGTAAAATTCGGCTCATCGAATGAGATTGTAAAATGTTTCTAAGATGGCCACCAAGTTATCAGAGCCTCGGGGAGGTTTCAGGCACTCGAATAAATAAAATACCGAGTTGCCCAATTCACATGAAAAAGCCCCAGTGAAACAACTTTTATGCGAATAAAACAAACTGTGTGTTGCTAGGAAGGTTCTTGTGAAAGAGGCAGTATTTTTCTTGAACACAAGTTTTAACAATGTTCAGAGAAATTCCAAGTAGCACATATTCCTTGAGCAAACTTTTGGTTCCGCGTGGCAATATATGGCATTGAAAGCCCCCCTAAAGCCGAAGTATAAACTTGATATTCTTTCGCCAGGGTCTGGGTATTTAAGTCCTGAATTACCAAACAAGTGCCAGAATTGGCATTCACAGCTCTGTTGTTCGAGTGTCAGTTGTCTTTTTGGGCATCGCCTCCCGAAGAAATGCTAAATTTAGGCTTCACTTCTGGTTGTTTGGTTTTCACCTGGCAAATTCGGTCCTAGATCGCCAAATATGTGCCAGAATTAGATTTCACTGTCATTTTTTCGTTTGATACGTGATATCTTTGGCTGCTGTATCGAAGTTTGGCAATAATGTGGCGATTGAAAGAAAAGCCTTATAAAAAAAAAAAAAAAAAACACTTACGGAGCCCGTAAGGTGAAACACTGCGACAGCTGAGATGTGATGTCGGAGCCGCTCTTTCGGAGCAGATGAACTTATTGCACGGTAAAGGTACGAGTGCGCACCATTGAAACCGCATAGGCGTTCTGTTTTAAACCGAGTGCCACACCGGACGAAAATTCTATACTGGTTTGGAACCAATAAAAGTGTATTAAGTAGAGCATTTCAGCTGTCTGCATAAGAGGGAAGCCTGTTTTGGCACGTCACTTCGCTTCCAATAGTCACACGTGCTGAAGGAAAAGCGCCGAATAAATAGGGACAAGGATGTAGACAAGAGGAAGTGTTTTTTGTTTTGGCTAATTCTGGGTCACATGGAAACCTATCCCAGTTCACTGCCAGATTGCCCGGCGGGGACTGTTTTACTGACCATACCTGTTATTAAGGCGAAAGCATTATATGTTACATTACACGAAAAGGCGTCGGCGTTGTGCCCGAAAGATGGCCATAAAAATACGTCATGAAGCACACGCTGCTCAAGGCTCTGAAATAAAACACAAAAAAAGCACAGCAACGCAGATAATTCGTCACGGAAGCCGTGAAGCCGGCGGTGGCGCCGCGCCTGCGCAGTGGGCGAGCGTGATGTCACCGCCGGAGCGCCGTGTGCGAAAAATGCGCTTCGGACTTCATTTGTGCTCGTTGTGTGCCTCGTGCGGTAAACTGCGAGGCGACCGCGCGGGACTATAATGCTTTCGCATTCCTACACGTAAGGAGTCTTACGTGTCATTCTGTAATTTTCTGGAACTCTTGCCTGACCATGCACGTTATCTTGCTTGCTATCTTGTTATCAGCGGCCCGTAGAATGTTTTTGGTGGGGTGCCGAAAATGGCCGGCGTCGATATGGAACGCGGTCGACGCCTCGAACCCGCGTGGTGTTCCACTAACAGCTGTTGCTGTAAATCGCTGTAAAAAAGCAAAAATCGCTTTGGCACTAACATATTGGTGCCAAACATTATTAGGCCCAAGTTAGGCACACACGATTGGCAAACTTTGTCTAAGTTCTGCATTTATCTAGTGTGCTGCCCAGGGTTGTAGCTACAATCCTAAATAATTATGATGGTAAATGGAAAGTTGTAGATTGCCTTGCAAAACACGTTACTAAGTTGGTTAAATTTGGTACGTTTTAAGCTGTTAGTTTGTTTCGGCCTAAAACAAAAAGGAAATAAATTGACAACGCGCCTCTTCTAATTACGGCTCGCGAGCACGTGGTTTTCTTTTTGGGCTGTAGAAAAGCACAGAAGTCGTGTCCTGCTGCAATCACTTCAATAGGGCCTTTTCAGGGCGCTCTATAGCTTTTCAATTGATGGGTAAGTCAATGCAAATATTATTTAGAGTTAACTAATTTAGTTTAATAATGATTAAACTAGGCTCACTCAACATAGTACTGGCACCTTCGCGAGACGATTGGTAACAAAATACGGCTAATATCATTCGCGTAAGGTGAGTTCTTTTTTTTTAACCTTCGCGTATGTTGAGACACGTGGTGTATAAAAAATGTCATGTTTTAACTTATTTTTTATGAAGAAAACAGCCGGGGTGTACTACCTAGTATATTGAGAAATATGTAATACTCCATACAACATTCAAGTTTCCTTTTTATAGGTCCAACATCTCTTACCATAAAGTGAGCGGATTCCTCGGGCTAGGCGTGTGTGTCCTGAGATTTCCAGACCAGGTGCCGGACCGCGCCAGATGTAAACTTTGCAAATGCATTCCGAGAAGAATATACCCCCTTCTGTGCCCTCACCATGGCCTCTGTCTGGACTGCAAAAAATATTGCGATGGATTTTACTGCGATGAATGTCATATACACACAACACGTGAACAAGTAAGCAGCTTTGATTGTTGTTCAAAAAGCAAGAGGGGATGGGCGAGTTTGACAAGGGCTAAACACTGGTTTATTTTGCATAAGAACTGTTGCCGAGCTTTGTTCACTTTTACTAAGATTGTCTTCCTCTGAAGGCTTTCCAAGAATCCTTACTCCACGTCTTAATTTTGATGAAGGAACGTAATTTTTAAAAGTAAAATTAATAAGACAGGTGAGCGAAGTTTTTGGGGTTGATGTGAAAAAAGTGAACCATATGTTTGTTTCTGAGCAGTTATAGCAAAATATAGAAAATCCTAGTTTTGAACGCATCGCAACTTGGAACGATGGTCTAGATGTTCTTTTAGTGGCTGTTTTCCCATTATTTGTGGGGGCGTTTGCCGTCTAAGGTAGGCGCTAGATCATAATGTTCAAAAGATAACATGTTTTGTTTATGCTCTGCAAAATGTCTTATTATAAAATAAACCTGATATATGAAGCGAGGCAAATAACATGAAATGTTATTTTCACTAATTTGCCTTCCATACTATTTATGGTACGATTATTTCTAGCTGAAATACAGGTAAAGCTAGGTATAAGTAAATTCAACCCCATGTTCGAGGTGGTGTTAGTGAGGCGTCGGAAAGGGACAGGGTAACTTTGTTCACCCTACAGGCATCAGCGTGAGAAGCGGTCGGTTGCACTGACTGCAACAAATCTTTCCAAATGCAAAAGCAAGTGATCGTGATCGATTGTTTCGAGTAGACAATGCAAAGGTACGCAACGTCTGGGGACAATAGTTATTTAACTACAGTGAACCGAGGGCTCTGGTAGATTACAAACAAAAACGTTTGAATATGATATAGACATGGGTATAAATATAATGCCATTGACAACATTACAGCCTTTACCACCACAAAGTACCCTTACTGTAAAATGATTCGTTTAAGTTATGTTTACTTCCGCGAGCTTTTAGGGAGCGGAACATGCTTCACTTAAAACAAACTTGCTCGAATGTTTCTTCAGATTAACCAATTGCGAGAATCGTCTTTTTGGCTGCATCGATTGACGTATTGCTCGGTTTGTTATTTTGAACTGTCTAACTTGCTTTCAACAACCACTGGTTTTATTCAAATTGCCCTTGTTTACAGTAGACGAAAGTATTTGCTCACTTTTTTCTGGTCATCTATTTAAGCGTGATCTATTTTGCACGTGTGTCATATTGAAGGTATAATTTTTTAACTGGCATTCTAATATATTTTAAGAGTGCATTTTTGGTTTGCGGCAATAAATAAAATAGAAGTTTCTCCCTGGTCCTTTCCACTCCCGAGATAGTCCTGGGTTAAGACTTATAGTATTAATGAACCAATAAAATTATTTTCAGCTTGGCGTTCTCCACTCTAAATTAAACCTTGATGGGATACTTCTGCAAGTGCTATGTGACGTGTGTGGCAAGCAACTTCTCCTTGGAGAGCTGGAGGTAGGAAAATACCAAAAACAGTCCGTTGTAAATCTATGGCGCGTCATATAAAAAAAGATGTAAAGGAACTCCGGTGCCTGATTGGCGGGTGGCGTCAGTGTTCGTCCGAAACATGGGAATTGCGCCACATCTGAAAAAAACAAAAAACAAACAACAACAAAAAGTGCCCAAGCTTTATGAGTTATTCTACTCTTACGAACTTCTAACAGGTGGCTGAATATAGAGTTGCCATTTTCTAAACTGGTACAATGTGAACAAAAACAATACAAAAAAGTTCCTTAAAAATTTTTGCCAATACAAGGGGTCAATTGCCTCTGGATAATTTGTTTGTGGTACTTATCAAAGTGATACTACACAATTATCCTCTCCTACATATAAAATGGTGAGTTTCACATCGCTCGTTGTGAAGTACAGTCACGTTTCATCACATACACTTTGTGCATTTTTGCAACATGGGGCACATACACTAATATTCAACCTATACATAAGCGTAAGCAGTTGCAGTAAATCAGCTAGATCATTTATGTGCCTTGTTTATGACGTTACAGTGTATTTTAAACGAAACGTATCAACCGTATGCCTGAATCCGAAACATACCCAACAGCTATTAAAGCTTTCTAACAAAACAAATTACTCACCTGCCCTTGGGTCAGTCTTCCTACAAAGCTGAGTATAATCATGAACCACGACAATGACCTCCAAATATAATCTAGCATCTCAATAACACTGTTTGCAACGCAAACATTTCAAATCTCGAATCTTTTAGGAACACCTGTATACGCACACTAATCAGGGTCACATGGAGGCTTCAAAAACTGAAGAAACGACAAATCAGGTAAGCGGTAATTTGAGATATGTTGACATATTAAAGGTAAAGTAAAATAGTTAAAGAGAGTTCTTCGCACTGGTTTAACGTACTGTCGTTCAGACTACAACGGCTTGAAATTCTCAATTTCTACGACCGCAGCAATAGAAGTTCGGAAAACTAGAATTGCCGAAAGACACACCCAGACCCTGGACGCGGAGCACTGTTTGGACATACCACATTCGAATTTTTAAATTATAATGCGTTAAAAATATTGCTTAGTTTGAAAACTACAATAGATATGGAATGGGAGCTAATAAAGTGATTAGATAATATACATTGAAGATGATGACAAACCAACTAGCATTCTACATTTCTAGAACCGTTTAACGAGAGCATTGAAGCTTAAAACTTAAACAACACATCTTTAAAATAAAACAATATTAAAAATTGCAGCAGAAGAACGCAACACTAACAACAGAAAATGAGGAAAATAACGTGCAAAACGAAAACAAAAACATTGCTTTTGGTTTTTCGAGGTGCCTTGTCTTTAAGCAGCTTGTCTTTCATAAAAATGAATATATAGCTTTTTATGATCCAGTTAAAAAAATTAACATGTAAATGTGCGTAATGGGTATTGTGCATGCATGGACGCAGGAATCAAGAAAATGGAAAATTATAAAAATATTTTACAAGTACGATAAGCGGCATTACACGCGTGAGCAATCGCAACCCCAACACGTTCTATATGCAATACCTATGTTCACTTTTCCCTTCTTGCTTATTCAAAGTAGTTTTAATGCACTTAGCGCGGAAGTCGATATCTTCGACAGTGAAAGGTCATTTAAAAATGTCCAAAACATTCAGTTATATTAAGGTCCGTGTTGTTGTTTTTTGCTTGTGTTCTGTTGTTGCGTTAGTATGTTCTAAGATAGTATCTGTGTACCAGCACTTAGGCTTCTGCGGTTACTGGACACAAGAAGAAAGAATAATACGTGATATTTGAAATGGGGTGACGCTCTAAGCGTGGTTTGTCATTTAACTATTAATATAATACTAATTGGTCTTTATAATTTGGTATTAAAAAGTTACATCCCGACGCTTTGTGAAAAGTTTATTGGGGAAACAAATAAAATTAGTAGGATGACGCTTTTTTTCGTCTCCAGGGAACAGTATATACCATCATCTCTCTTAGAAAGAAGTGAGACATATATTTTGGCTACTGTTTTTGTATGTTTTTAATTTGTATTACCTCAGTCGGTTCTTTGATGCCCAGTTCCTCATCCATCCTTCAGAGCTGAAATCTCTATGCGTACCAACCCAGTAATCGGGAGGCCAATACAAAGAACCTGGAACTCTAGATCAGTCTTGCACACGTTACTCAAAAAAAAAAGTAATTGGTTGCAGCTAACATTACCCTTAGTTAAAAACGCAATTGGCAGTTGCTTGAATAGTAACTGGCGTTACTTTTTCGACTGCTCCAAGTTTTGAAAACAACACATTTTTCTGCCGGTCTGAAAACGGTTCGTTCGTGATGTCCATTATTGAATGAGAATCGCCAAGTCATAAGTACAGTGTTCTAGAAGGCGTGTTGTGGCAAATGCGGCCCACCCTCCATGAGGCCTTCGAAGCGGATGCCGCCTTGTGGCGCTGGCGTAGCTTCCCCGGGCAGTAGCGCTGGCAAGATAGGGCGTCTGCTACTCGCTATCTAGTGATGTTACATTATATATTGTAGTGTCTTTACCACAGCAAACCATTTTATACATCAGTTTACAAGCTCTGCGGTCGTCGCACTGAACGAAATAGTATTTCAAATGCTTGGTGTGGCCGGATTTGCCCTGCTGCATACCCGATCCAGAGGAATAACACGGAGCCAACGGTTTCAAGAACAAGAAACTACATTTAATAGGACATGGACGAGACGATGAAGAATACTAACAGAAAACCAACGAGCACCTGCGGCACTTTAGTCCAGCCAGCGATTTCCTGTGCGCCGCCTCTGATCCGCCTTATCAAGGCGGCGCACGCGATGTGCCCGTGGCCGGCTTGATTCCGTGGCAACGCGGGAAAGTTTGCCACCTGTGCCCCGTGGTCAGGCAACTAAGTTGGGAGCCACCAGGATGCTCACAGGTGTCATGCAGTGGCGATGAGTTTCTTTCTCTTCAACACGACACAAGTGATAAGCTTCAAACACTACACGCCTATGCCGCTACAACAAAAATAAACTATAGGCCATTGCTCAGTCAGCTCAGTTTTCACTAAAATGTAGCTCTAGAGATTCGGATATGGTGCCATGATTCAGAGCTGGGATTTATATCAGTTATGACTAATGTCCGGACATTATAAATGAAAAAAAAAATGGCCCATTCCTAGAAGCGGACGCTATTCACGCTCATACATTTTTGAAGCTTATACGCTGAGTTATAGAATCAGATCCCAACCGCTAGCTTTTCATTTCGACGTAGATTGAGGCTCGGTGATGGGTAGTTTATTACTGCGGCGAGAAATACACGCTTGGTATTTCACTTCACTTAATATCTGCTCAAAAAGAAAAACTTCTGATCCACCAAAATTATTTTAGTGTCATGTTTTTACTAGCGGACTGGTTTGCAAGTTGGGGAGAGATATGCAAGCTCTGCCTGGTTTCCTTAGCTGCTCACTGTTGATATATGCAGAAGTTTCTTAACGTTTGCATCTTTAAATTCTTGGTATTCCACTGATCTGTAGCCGTTTCTCCGAATAAAAACACTTCCTTCCTTGTTTTGTCTTAGTAAGAAAACAACAAATTTTATTACATACTTTGATATAATAGTACCACAATAGGGTGAATAACAAAAATTACGATAATTTAAATCTTGATTTACATCATTATTTAAATGACGCCAATTTGGCTATAAGGACTTAAGTCGTACCGATTTGCCTATAATTATTGAAATCAACTTTTTCCCCCAAACAATACTGAAAACGTTTTTATTTACCGTTTGTCATCAGTGTGCTTCCCATCCGTATTTATTTATTCGCTATTTGTTTCGCTATTGAAGCAAGAAATATTTATATATGGCCGCATTAAAAAATACAGATCTAATGATAAAAGAGTTGTAATTTTTAGCTGAAGATATTTAATTCACAGAAGCTTGATTTAAATAAAAAAATCTGACTTTTTTATTTAAAAATATTCTTATATTTTACACCCTGACTACAAATAACATTTGTTTCAACTTAGAAATTAATGGTGCTAAGAACACGACCAAATAAATGAGAAAGAAACCTCTGCCTCACGAAAATAACAAAAACAAAAACTATCATGAAATATGTGCACTCAGAGCTGCATCGGACCTGATGCATCCTAAAATCTAACGAAGTGATAAAAAAAAAAAAAAAGTTACGTCAGGTGAACTACACACAAAAAGGAACAACAAAGACTTTCGCATGAATGAATTAAGGGAAATAATACAATTAGTTGCACAGCAGAGAAGGTCATGGCACAATTACAAAAGTTGAATTTACTGAAGGTACTGAAAATAATAAAAAAAATGTTTCTGATGACAAAACTGAGCAAAAAAGCTTTGCGGAGCGACTGATCGAGCTTCACGTATTTTCCGCTTCCTGCTTCTGCACTCTGGCACGATTTAGTGACTTAAAAAGAAATTCAGCCTAGTCAGAACAAAAAATGCCTTCACTTTCGCAATTAGTGCTTTGGAATGGTCAGCACATCCAATATTTTGGACAAGCGGCTAAAGCGGTGTGCGCCATGAGCACCTGGTGGCTGTTAACCCAAGAAGCGACCGATGCAGCCGTTCTCTCCTCCAGTTGTCGACTGCAGCGCCCCAGGCGGCCGTCCGCTTTTTTAGGCACAGCGCTTCCCGTTGACGTTGGCCTCGCTTTTGCCACTACTCGCCCTTCTCGAACACTGTATCACAAGAAACGTATATTCCTAATTCACTCATGTTGGTAAACCGTTCTCGTTTCGGATGTTTGGTTCGAGGGTTTATAGGTAGGAAACATTACAAAGGGGGGCGCCGGAAGATAGAGGAGGGAAATCGTAACAGTTACAAGTAATTTTAGTACTTTCAAAAATAATCAGATTGCTCTTGTGAATACTTCCTAATAAACGTGTTCAAACCATTACAAAATCACTCTTAAGAAGTAATTGAATAAGAGTAATTTGATTACTTGTAAGGAGTAGCGTACAAGTCTTGTCTAGGTTAACCCTTAATTCTCATAAAGAAGCCTATATTCGAGATAATGCCGTTAAATATGCTTTAGGGAAACGTATTCTTAAAGGTCACTGGTCCGGTGGAATGTCTTACGCAGAGGTTGAGAAATTTGTGCAAACCATGAATCATTTGAAAACGTCTTTACGTTCATTGCACTGGGACTTGTTTAGAGGAAGTTTGTATATGTGAAATAATTAGTGGCAATTTATCCCGGAAAAAATACTTTTTCAGTTTTGTTTAGCACATCAAACAAGATTCATTTTCTTTTCTGAGACATGTTTCTTCGAAGAGCCAACGTTAAATGAAGGTCTCGTTTATTTTAGCATGCAGACGTACCAGAAAAGCCACTGCGAGTTTCCGATGCCGTCTGTGAAAGATGTTGCGTCTGCAACGAGAATGTGAAGAATAGCAACTACGAGGTGAGTATCCGCTCATAACAACGAGTTAAAAGGTTACCGTATCCTGAATAATATTCCAATCCAATTTTCTTACACAAGATATTGTTAAGAACGTCTGCTGGATATCCCTGCATTCTAAATACAACCGATGGTTGCAAGCTTTCAATGTCTACTACCAAGTCGTAGATGCTAATGCTGAAACTGCATCCTTTAGTATTTGAGAGTGGTGCCACATGTGCTACTAAGGTTGTGCTGGCATGCAGGTCAAGAGCAATTTTTGACTCGCATTAACTTCTAACGCAACTCGGTTATCCGCAACCCCACACACATTGCGGCGAAGCCTACACTTTGTTTCACTTTACGTCGGGGTTGCACCGCAGCTAGTACACACACTTGTTTTAAAAAAATGGGAGAGGGCCTATATTTTATAATCTATTTTTAACTATTAAAAACTTATGAAATGTGCCTGATCGATATAGGCTTTACACTTGCGAAACAAAAAGGCTATGTACATTAGAATACAGGGTAGCGCTCAAAAAAAACAAAAAAGTACAAAAAGGACTAGACACCATTGTAGTGCTCGGGGCTCCAATTTTTTACATTCGGGTGGTACGTTGGATGCATTATTATATTCAACACCAACTCGCCCAACAATCGGCAAAGCCTATAAACAAAAGAAATAACTTGCCAAACATTTGCAAGATGTTCATTAGACAGACTTTAGACAATTTATTAATTATGTTTATTAAAAGCAAGAGGAGGAAAACTTCCAAATTATTAACTTTTTTATAATTTTAAGTGGTTTGCCTAGACAAGCAACTGCTCCTCTGAGATGTTCGAAGCTACTGGCCAAGGCGTCTCACGTCGCAAATTGCAAGGACGTTGATTCGCATAGAATTTGGGCATTTTCACAATATTGAGCCTTGTACTAAAATTTACCTATATATAGATTAGTAAAGTGACCTTAAATCAGCTGCATAATTTGTATTCAACATATAAAGTATTGTAGCGTGTTTTTTCAACAAGACTACTCAGCCAAGTGCCAGAATCCAAAACCGGAGGCAGTTTCTGCCGTAAGTCAAAATCAAGAACAATGCACATGGATAATGTACGATGTGTTACTGAGCATTTCCTGCGCCTTGCGCAGTGACCAGAAGAAGCAAAACCTAGTCTTGAACTGCCATGATGACATTTGAGATCATGTAGCATATTGGCGACTTAATATGTAAATTGTGTACAAACTGTTACGAATAATAATTAACCAGTTATTTTGAATGAATCAGCTAGGTGAAATCAGAAAGGGTTCTTGGGGCGTAATATATTTATGCCACTAAATAAGCTTGTCTTGTACCTTTGCAAAGAAAGTAAAATGCCGTGCTGCTCTGTGCATTCTAAAGCACATTTTTCTTAACGTTAACCAACTGTTTCGCTTAAAATTTTAAATCTTCTTACCAAAAGACAAAATTCGTCTCCAAATGGCTCTTTATATATACCTCCAACATAGTACTCAATATAATTTGAAACATGGGTCTTCAGGATATCACAGCTAAGGACAGCCTGTGGAAACCAGAAATAGCCATACTTGAAGAGGCACTGACATGTCAAATTTTTTTTTCATTACCCGAAACGATTGAATACGATGTCTAGACATTACCCTAAAAATGTGAAACTTGGGAATTCAGTATTTTTGAAGTAAAAAACAATTTCCAAATGCTGAATTTGAAGTTCCCGTGCGATCCGGGCCAGTGCAGGGACGTGGAACATTGAGCCGTCCTGCTAGTCGAGTTTTTCTCACGCCTCCGAACCTCTGCGGCACCGCCACCCGAAGTGTCGTGTTAGCAGGCGCCCCGCGAACAATCAGCTACCTCCGTGCATGCTGCCTATCGCTGCGAGAAGACGCTTGACTGTCGAGTTTTAAGTTCTTTTAGGGCCCTTCCAGCCATCTCAATTTCTTTGAAACGGTGTGAGGACGAAGAGAACCCGCAGTGCGCCGGTTCTGCGTGAAGGGCTGCCCCGGCGGAGTCACAACCGAAATTACGATACACACGCACCAAACCCAGTTGTTTTTACCGTTTGACGATTTTCTTTCCGAAGTCTGAGAGGTCGTCGGGCAGCTGAAAAAGGTCATTTCGGCCGATTTATCGACTCACCGATCATCCTCTGTGCTACGTCCTTCGAGCGCCGCCGTGTTTTCCGAGGGAGGATAAAACGGTCAGGAGGCGACATCACTCCGGACTCTGATTTTTGTATTTCAAAAAGAATGTCCGTAATACGTTCGCAATTGTTTAAAAAACATGTTTTACGAACGCCGGCATTGAATGTTATAGAAATGTCGTTTACAAAGCTTCTAAATTTCATAATATTTGACGTCCCAAATCAAAAGAAACGAGGAGGGGAGGAGCGGGAAAGAAAAACGCCCAAAACAAATAAACGCGCGCGCGCGTAGGGAACTTTTTTTTTTGTGTGTGTTTTTATGATTGCAATTTGCCCTGTTTCAGACAAAAGAAGAACGAGTTTTGAGGTGGAAGTGTTTCTTTAATACCGCGTCTTTTAAAACAATAATCCAGGTGTGTTGGAAATTATAAAAAATAGTGTTTTACATTACAGCTTTAAAAAGATCTAAAAAGGTATCTTGAGTTCTGTCCTACGGAATAAATTTGGTTTTCCAAATTACATCTAGATATAGTTTTTTTTTTATTTTTGCGGAAACATATGTGTAATAATAATTTTGCGAGGTTTGTTCAATGTAGCCACTGTATGACACAGGTGTATCAAACCCATCTTAGTGTCGGGACCAGATAGACCACTCCCCGAAAGGTTGAGGGCCGACGTACGACAAAGGGCGGGGGGGGGGGGGGGGGGGGGGTGAAGCTTGTTTTGGACAAATGAGAAAAAAAAATAGAGCAGTGGCATTTACGTTTTAGTGTGGCCGAGTCTCTCAGCCGCACATACGAGATTTCCTAAAGATGGGACCTCGTGCATGTTTTCGTAAACTCGCCATCTCAACGGTGGCATCTTTAGCTTTGATTTCTCCGTATGACTAATTTTGGTTGGCCCATTCCTGATGCGACAACAAAATTTTAAATTTCACCGCGCCGCCAACATGCTTGAAACTTTTAAAAGAACGGAACATGTACACTGTCGTTGCCGTATCGCCCAAATGATTTGTGGACTAGTCAAATGCAGCACGTCTAGAAAAAAAAAATTTATTCGACAGTTCTGGCTTTCCCGAAAATTTCTATAGCAGTATTATAAAACAATTGCCGTGTATTAATTGTATTTTGTGACTGCCAAAAACTCGATCTAATAGATTTAAATTTGGAAGTCACTTCTGCTGAGCAAGAGTTTGTGCAGTCAAATTGCCTCCTAAAGGGCTCGCGCTTATAGGATAGTAAGTAGCAGTGGGATGGTCATACAGGTGCGTAGCATGAGAAAGCTGAGAAGGAATAATTAAGGCGAAACATTACTCAGTCAAAAAGAATATAAAATAGAGAAAAATATGTAAATACCTTATAAGAGCTGAGCGACATGTTTCAAGCGTAAGTAAAGAGACGGCATGAGACCGTTATTTGCGACAGATATAGCGCTCGAGAGATGGGGTTCGCAGGCCGCCTGATTCTCGGGGGCCGCGTCTTAGCAAGTCAAGGACCGCGTGTTTGAGAGCCATGTTGTGACAAATAACGATTACTTTTTGTGGATATAATAACGTTAATCGTCATGCTGGTTTCTGCCGATGTTTTCTTATTGCGTTTTAATATCGTGTCTTCCCTTGTCTGCTGACGTAGTTTACTGGAGTGACTGCCTCGTCAGGCAGAGTGTGTTTGGCTTTTTGTCCTTTCCCTCGCAATAATTGTGTAAAAAAAAAAAAAAAACCAAGCCACGTGCGGCAGTTCCAATCTTGAATCTTTCAGGAACATCTCAAGATGCATATTGAAATGCGGAACAATCAGGGCGATTCAATTGTTCAAGAGACGCCGAATCAGGTAACTGGTTATTTAAGCTACGTGTACATCTTGCAGATAAAAATAATGGCATCAAGGGAAGTTATTGTCAAGAGATCAAAGTACTGTCTTGCAAATAATGACATCTTAAAAACGTGTGCATTTGTAGGACACAGCTATGGAAGTGGAGGAAACCGAGAGTGACGAGACACGCCCTCACACCGAAAACAAGGAGCACTATCTGGACAGGGTATGTAATTTGACCTTAGGATACAAAAAATGCACTACATCAGACATTTATCGTCACGAATTGATTTGACAGTGGGTGAAAATTGAAAATGAGGGGGAAGTTGTCAGCTAGCTCCCGCTCTAGACAATTTAATCTTTCAAACATTGTGTCATTTCAGTTTCATCTTAGTCACTTTAATATTTTCTTCTTTAGACGTGCGGTTGAGGTGTGGAAGAACCTCAACAGGCATATGCTCATGCTTGCATACACCGACTTTATTACAGGCATTATGCATCGTTTCTTGTCCTAACCTGTGGTTGTTTTGAAGTGTTATTTTCTAGGGTGTTTTGTTGTTTGTTGTTATTTTATTCACCATTACTGTGAGTCGTTGCATCCCCACTACTTTAATAACCTCAAATGAGGTCACACTATGTGCAAATAAATAAATAAAATAAATACAAAATAATATTCCAACGAGACTAGCTTAAAATTTAAGTCGCATACCTACGAAACAAAACAATGAAAACCGGAAATTGTAGAACACAACGAGATCGGACGCAGACAGACAGGAATAAGGTACAAAACAAAAGCACGTCTCACTCAACTTTACGAATATTCTCCCTATAAGCGATTCGTCGTTGTCAAAATTAGTGGACGCGGTATTTATAATTTTGTTAAAACCAATAGACATGTGCACCTGCGAAACTTGTGTTGAATACAGACGCGTGTAAATAAAATATAAGGTAAGGAAAGTCTTCAAACCAGTAAAATAAGTTGATTAAATTTATCGATGACTTTTTGTTTGGAGGTAATGATCTGAAATTCGATTCCCATTTCACTCCTAATATACTTTGATGTCACTTGGTATCACTTATTGATATCACTTATTGCTTGAAAAAAAAAAACATTTAAAAGGATTCATATCTAAAATTTTTCTAGTGGGAATAATTGGTCCTGTGAGTTAGCCTACATGACCTTGAAGCAATAGTTAATTGATGTGTACCAAAACGGCTTGAAAAAAGAAAAGTTGTTTGATGCTTTTTGTTTTATTTCTAAATTGCGTTGTCTTGGTGAGTAGTCTGTCTCCAGCTTCTCACGCGTGTTCCGTAACGAAAATCTTAATACCTTGTGTTATGAACTCAATAATTGAATCATAAATACAAACGAACCTAACATTTTTAAACCTTGACTTAAAAGAAAACGCGTTCTTTTGTAGGTATGTCAAGTATAGATGCAGAAAAAGTATAAATTTATTTTAGTATAAGAAGGTTTCTCTGAAGCTACCGGGAGTTTTCGTCACAGTCGATGAAAAAATTCTAACCGTCATCACTAGCAGTATTCTCTGAAGGTGTCCGAATCTCCCATGTACAAGGATAGCGCCAAGAAAGTAATATGTTGTATGAGCTCATCATATAACGAGCGAAAAAGTTGCAATGTGAAGCACATTATGGCAATCGAATCTTTGTCGTATACTAAGATTGGTGGTAGCAGCTGTTGACTGTTTCTTTATTTCGAACATAGTCGGGGTTGTTTTTTTTTTTTTTTGCGAAAACCTTTTTACACGCTTTCTTTTATGAAAACATTATATGTCTTAAACGGGCCCTGTAATCATATTTAAGCGTCTAACCTTTTGGCGGTTTCCACGTCTCTTGGGGTTCAGGCAAGCCAGCGGGCACGGAGAGAGTAACTAATTATCAGTGCGTCATATTTTAACCGGACGACGCGGAAACCTCCTCCACCTACGGGGGCGACCCGCGGTGCCGAGAGCGCGCGATATGTGAAGTCTTCGGTCCTGGACTTACTACTGGTCAGAGCCGCTAAAAGCTTCGTTTTGGTCGAAATACAAAATATAAGTGGCGCGAACCGTTTCAAGTATCTATAAAAGTAGTTTTTGTTCGTTATTTTAGATCAGAAAAGAAACAAATGCAGTTTATAAAGCACGGAAACAAAAAATGACTCGTCGCCATACCCGCCAAGTGTAATTTGTGTCAGACTTTGTCAACCGCTTTGGTCATATAAAAAAAAAAAACAAATATTGCATCAACTTGCCCCTTATTACGTGACAAATGGCAGGTTACTACTTGAGCGTCTCGAAAGCGTATCACAATTTACCTTTAGTTGGTAAGTTATTTTTTACGACAGAAAAGGACTTGAATAAAGCAAAATGAGCAGCAAAGATAAGTTAATATGGTAACACTGGAACAAGGCGTTTAATGCCCAGGGTTAATATAAGTCTAAAACCAGATCGGTTGCAGTCTCGCTTTAGATATAAAAAGAATGTGAAGATAATACAAAGTAAAGAATGTATACCAACAAATCAGTGTACAAAAATACGTGGAGCTTGAACTATGACACGAAAATCGTTCTTCAAGGAAGCAAGATTAATTTTTTTATTCACCCCTGTGGGAAGCATGTTTCAAGAAGTCCAGTTTGGAATTGAATCCGTAGATAATTGTTAATTTTTTCGTAGGAGCACTGTGAAAAATGCGATAAAGACCCAGTTATCTGCTCTCGCTGCTGCTTATTTGTGCAACGGAACAACATGCAAAAACATACTTACCTGTCATGTCTCGAACGTACAATTTACTGCAAGCGCTGTCACTCTTCATTTCCCTGTTCGATGGAGGAGGTAGGAAACAAAACTTATTAAATATTGAAATAACATATCAATCTTTGTGGTACTGTATTTGAAATTTGTTTGTTAAAATTGAAAAATTCGAAGGTATACATAAACTTCGAAATTAGATGAGTGCTTTTAGACACACGTTTTTATTGTAACAAGAGGTTTTTTTTTATTACGACCCCAAAGATTTTTGTATGATTATATTACTGTACAACAAGAGCCGAAGTGTTATTCAAACAGGTATTAAAAACCTCAAGAAGCAGCAGTACGTAAATCTGCTAATATGCACATTTTACGCAAATTTGGAATTCATGCAATAACTCTGAGCCGTCGTCAGGAAAATAATTACATGAAAATCCCGGACGTCCGCCGTAACTGTATGTTTACGAGAAGAGTTTTCTTTTTTTCTCAACCATTCTTTTTGTAGAGATTTTTGAAGGTATTCCCGAAACCACCGGGTATTTTTTTTTTCTGGTGGTCTACAAAACTGCTGTAATTTTTATTGCCTGTTTCCAGATCGTAACTTACGCTGGCTTTTTTTTTTGATACTCATCACCAGCGTATGTACAAGTTTATACTTTTTCCCAGACACACACGTCTCAGTGTCCGAAGATGGCAAGGGAGTGTTCCGACTGCGGTGTCAACGTTCTCAACGGAAGTCTACAAAATCCTCTAGACACGGAGTGCCGGAAGCGACTTTTTCTTTGCGGCGCCTGCAAAAGTCTGATGTGTTACGATGAACGTGGCGTAAGTTGTTTTTAAGGCGCGGAAATAGATGCAGTACTTGCTGTCTCTCTCGCGCTGCTGTTTTAAAAAGACAGCATATTCTAAACGCAAAGTTTCTATTTTTTTATTCCTGTTGCACAATGCAGACAAGATCCAATTAGCACTAAAGAAATAAAAGAAGAAAAACAAAAAGTAGTTAAAATTGCACGAAGAAAATAAAAAAAAGCCCGAACCCCCCGCCCGTATTCAAGCCTAGAAAAGTCAAGTACTCGTTTCAGTCTTGCCGTCCTTTTCTCAACAGAGCGTTGTCGGCATTTCCGGAAAGGACGCCCCACCGATATACTGGTTACGTTCGATTTACCTGCACCTGCACCTGTACCTGCACCATTACCAGTTGCATTCGGTGCAGACTGCCACGGGTGAAGTCTATCTGAAAACCCGAAGTATACTCTCGAGTTCAAATGAAATGCGAACAGTGGAACGTGTGGCCGTCGGTACATGCTGCGTCTTCTGGAGGCCTCTTGAAACTGATAAAACTGCGAGTTGGAGAGTAGGGCGCTGCCAGGATGTGCGTCCTACTCCGATGTGTCTGACCCTCGCCCAGCCCAACCCAAGCTTCAACGCTGCGCCGTTGATGCGCCGGAAGTTCCACCACTGTCGTTGGCTCGGCATGAGCCACTCGAGGAAGCTCGCCTCTCGAAGCTGGAGCAGCCTTGGGCACGCGTCCGTGAAGCGTCATGCCCCCTTCTAACTTATGCAGTCATATTTTCTTGTCTTAATGGCCGTTGTCATTTTCTTGTAAACAGTATAGCAGAAACTTTGCGAAATTCGAGATAAAAGACAAGGGGGTGATCCTGGGGCCTTAAACTCGTCAAATACAAAGTTGGAGCCGAAAGTTCGTGGAGCGCGCCTATTGGACGCCGGCGACAAAAGCGCGAAGTCATCGTCGTAATAGTCCAATCGGTGCGTTCCATAACTTCGGCCCCAACTTTGTGTTTGACGAGTTTAGAGCACCAGGACGGCTGCTGACGCCTAAGTGAAGTCAATTACCTGGCAAACGTTTATGTGTCAGCTCCCAGTGCTCGCCCTGTGTCACCTCTAGATCTTGTGTCTCATGTGTAGCGCGGGGATTGCTAAAATGCAGGTCCGCAAGCTCCCGCATTCACATCACATTTAAACGCAATGTATAAACTTTATCATTGACGTTTTGCAGGCAGCCAGAATATCGTTTCAAATGCTCATTAAATTATTACACCGTGTGTCAGAAGTGTGAAATAGAAGTTAAAGCAATTCGTTCGTGCACGGAAGACCTGTGTAGCTTGACTGACTTATATCAGAACCACGCAGACGTCCTCGTGAAGGATTTAGAGCGCATGACTCCTGTAAAATGGTAAAACACCGTGAACGAGAAATGACATGCTTATTGCCGGGAAGCATTTGCGCAAACAGAATTACTGAACAACTGGAGAATACGAATATTGCACCCGTCAAAGGCAGATGCCTCGGGCAGCGCCGCTGCAGCAGATGTCTGGGCCGGCTTACTTTCGTTGTTGTATTTCACTAAACTGGTCTTAGAGAGCAGCCAAATAATGCTTTGTGAAGTTTCCTTCAGCGTCTGCAACGGCAACCATCCGACGAGGCCTACCTTCCATCAGGCGGGATACCAAGTCCGAAGCTCGCAGCCGCTTTCACTCAGACTGGACCACCATGACATCGCGTATTAAGAAAATAAGTTAGGAGGGAGCATGATGTTGCGGTAATGCTCCACGACCGCGCTCGCGAGGTGCGTGCGCAAGCAGCCTGCACCTGCTGCGAACGGCGAGCATCCTTGCTTGGCTCATGCCGAGTCAACGAAAGTGGATGGGACGAAACTTCCAGAGCACCATCGGCGCAGCATCGAAACATGGGTTGTGCTGGCCGAGGGTCAAACACATCTGAGGAGTACGCACACCCTCGCGGCGCCCTACACTCCAACCCGCGGTTTCATCAGTCGGCGCAGCATGTACCAACGGCCACGTGCTCCGCTGTTCGCATTTCATTTGTACCCTATAGCAGTGTTGTACAATTTCCAAAAAAGAACGAAAGCTCATTCCTTCTGATTTTTGGAACGTGTTCCATTTCGAAGTTTTATATCTTAAGCGGGAACACGTTCCCGTTACACCTAAACAAATGGAACCTATCGTTACATAATGTTACATTTGTATTTTGCTGATTACCATATTTAGTTGGATCGAGCCAAGTTTTATTCTTCTGTATCCCATCAAATGGCAACATAAGAATTTGAATGACGTGACGGAAGGGCACCAGGAGAAGAAAACAAGCGCGGAAGCAGAGTTTTATTTCTTGATACATTCACCGTTAAACATCTCAGCTTCTAAGCGTATTCATGTTTGTGGTGGGCAATTCGGACGAGCCAAATGTACTGTTCAGATTTCAGGAGCGTTTTACAACCCTCACATGTTTCAATCTAACAAAGTCCCTTGTTCGAACTTGACAACAGTGGCTTCTCGATGTTGCTGTCTGCAAGACAAAGAATTGAAGAAGAGTGTAGGGCATTTGGAAGGTCAGTCTACAAGTCCTTTTTGAAGGTTGGATTCGTTGTTCAGTTTGAAGGTAGGGCACAAGATGAGAAGGAATAATGGGTAAATTTTTTGTGAATATTTAAATGACCAATGTTTGGAACAGAAGGGTGCGTTCGATGTCTGAGGACCTGTTCCATTGTTGTAACGGTGGGTCTCTGTGGAAGCTCATTGACAGCTGTAGTCGGCCTTAGATTTCTGCGTGTATGAGGATTCGTGGAAGCAAAGAAAGTAGCTGAGTTTGAAACGACCCTCTTTCTGTGCCGTTTTCTTTGACTAAACGTTTTGCTTTTTATACCGCAGCGTTGGGCATGAAAAAGGAATGTTTCCTAGCTCTCCGCTCTCCTGTACCTAACCTAATGTTACCTAGCAAAGACCACACAAAATACACCCTAAGATAAGTAACCAAAACATTAACGGAAAACCTCTCTTCGTAACGATATTGTTTTTATACTTTTAAAATTTTCCTCTTAGAAATAAAATAAAGATGACATCACTGGACGAAAAAAAAGGAACGCCGTTCCTTTTTCCGTTCCAGTAAAAATATAACGAGTTCCCGGTCCAATTTCACCAATGCAAAATGGAACGGCGGCGTTCCCTCGTTCCTCCTAAAAGGAAGGCGTTCCTTGGAACGCCATTTCGTACAACACTGCCATATAGTACATTGATCTCCACTTTTCTGCACCGGTGCAGGCTGATGCTGGTAAATCGAATGAGCCCAGTGACAATGTGACTGAGGCGACTACGTATCTCTTTGAAACTTCATTGTGAGCAGGGCTTCAAGCGCTATCTTTGGGCGCAATTTTAGAATTTGGAGAAAAATGGCGACAACTGATCGATGGTTCAAAAAATCCATTGCCTGTAGGCAAACCCTCTAAATTGACGTGGCCCCTAATAGTAATTGCCGCCAATAACGCAATTTTAACGTGACCCATAAAACCAATAATTATGAAGTTAATCAACACATGTTAATTAAGGAGCGGGAAAGACTGTGGAGTTATGGCGATTGCCATCTGGGGCATTTTAAATTCGCGCTCGATTTAAGACTATTATGTACAGATACGTTATAGATCGGGAAACAATTATTGTTTTATTTTTTTGTACCTACTCGTAGTAAAGACGAGCAGCCAATATTTTCTTACAGCATAGCCAATGGCGACTTAGTGCAGCATTGATACATTCTGGTCAAATAACTTTGGGCAGGTGGCCGTTCTGCAAAAAACACACCCTGTTGGTACAGGAAGTTTTCATCGCAGAGGCATCATTCGCTGTAATATATTTTTATAAATTATTAGCCTCTAATGAAAATACTTAAGTGCTAATATTTAATACACTTTTAAATAATTTATTACTTTATTATATAATTATTGCTTGCTGGCTATTACAAATTATATGTTGTATAGCGTTTTTCAAAATAAGACTAATGAGTATTTAATAATGCAATGTTCCTCCATCTGTGTTGGTATAGAAAAGGTGCACCACTCTATTACTTTTACTATTTATACCTATTTGCTTCCCTACTAGAACAACTTGAAGCTTTACACCGGATGTGCTACAATAATGCTATCCACAAAAAACTAAAAAGTATTATGGTATGTTATTCAAATGTTTTCGCATAAACACATAGTATGTACAAACCAAAAGCACAGAACAAAATGTTGTGAACCCATTGTTTCAAGTTTCGAGTAATGAGAAGACATCACGTAAATGCCCGTATAAAAATAAAGACGTAACTAGAACTCATCAGAGTCATTTTTCAGGTACCGTCCGCCAGCTGTGACTCGTGACTATGCGGAGAGCAAGTCGTCTGCTTCTTGCGCAGGGGTTGTGGTGACGTCAGAATGAAGCCGAGTTATTATTGGCTTTGACTGGAAGGATAGTGGGTAGACCTCGATGGCAGGTGCCTTGAGATCTACTCGCTCTTATTTTCAATCAGTCAATAAGAGCTCGGCGTTCTGACATCACGACACATGTGGAAGAAGCAGACGAACCTGTGCAACGCATTGCACCACACCTCAAAGAATCGAAGTTTTCTTTTGTGTGCGATGAACAGCATGTTTCAGGATGTGCCGATGTCCTTGCGGGTTCATTCTGTTTTTATACCGAGAGTTTCTGCAAAAATTTTCAAAATGTTACAGAAATAGGGTGGTTGGGGAAAAAAAAAGAAACTATCTTAGGGACCAAACTGTCACCCACGGCGGACGTGAGGGATATTGGAAAGACACAATAATAAGCGAATTATTTACCTAAAATTTAAATAATCTTTTAATAAGCCAAAATAAACATATGGCTGCAATTAGAAACTTGATGAGCTTTATAAAGAACCCAAAATTTAGTCAATTTAAGACGACCTGAAGCGCGTGGGAAGCGAGGGGGCGGCATGCGCTAAAGTTCTAACTCGTGCAGCAGGCCGGAGGCTGGCGATGCGAAAATACGGTAGATAAAATAATGATCTAGGTTTTCTTTCGTCAGCTTTCCATTTTCTGCAAGAAAGGCAACTTCAGCACTCGCCCGCGCTTCTCGCGTGCTTCAAGTCTTCCTAATATGAACTGATTTAGGGTTTTTTTGTCGACGTTCATCAAGTGCATATTAGAAACCATGTTTCTTCATTAATTATAAAAGTAACAAGAGAATATTGCGCAATCAATTTGCTAATTAGTGTGTCTCTTACAACTCCGACGTCCGCTGTAACTCTCAGTTTGTTTCCAGCAAGTTTTGTTTTCTTTCTGCTTATAGGGAGGTCTAAGAAAATTGGTAGAAACAAAGTATTATTTTTTCCTTGATGACCAACAAAAGTGCTGCGATTTTGTTTTGTCTGTTCTCAGTTGGCAACCAACGCTAGCTTTTAGTTTTTTTTTTGATAATTAAACTACTCTCGTGCGAGTCAGAACTATTAACGCTTACTCATAATCTTCATACCGTCTTTGATCTCTCATCTCAGGTTGACTGCGTATTCTTAGATTTTACTTAAGTATTTGATTAAGTTTCACACGGGCTTCTTTTGTATCAACTCAGTTCTCTCAAGTTTAATAGTTATGTACTAGCTTGGGTCAACTCCTTTCTTACTAATCGCTCCCAGTTTGTTCATGTTGACGGCATTAGCTCTCAACCCTGACCGGTGACCTCTGGTGTACCCGAAGGGTCTGTACTTGGCCCTCTTTTGTTCCTTATTTTTATTAATGACCTCCATTTGCATGTCTCACCCTAAATTGGTCTGTTCGCTGATGACTGTTATTTATTCTGAAATTACTATTTTAAAGTCCAATCACTTCCAACTTATCTTAATCATATTTCCCGTTGGTGCTGTAGATGGCAAATGAAGCTCAATATCGGAGAGTGTAAATCCATGAGAGTAACACGTCATAATAACACTTGTCCGTTTTACTACATCGAAAATGTTGCAATGTTCTCTGTATCTTCATAGAAATATTTTGGTAGACAGATTGCTAACAACCTCTCATGGAACGCTCATATTGAGTATGTAATTAATACTGCTAATCGCATGCTGGGCCATTTTGAAAGAAACTTCTCCCATGCACCATCGTCCCTGAAACGTATCTTCTTCAAATCCTTGGTCCGCACTAAACTGGAGTACGAGCCTCCATCTGGGATCCAGGCAATACATTTGCATTATCAGTAAAAGCCGTTCAAACTCTTTTTGTTCACTTTATACTGCATAAATATCACCGCACGTCTAGCGTGTCAACAATGAAAATAATTTCAGGCTTTCCTGACTTCTCCCTCCGTAGAAAAATTGCTCGTCTGTGTTTGTTTCACAAAATATATAATCATAACCAAACACTACGTCAGCATCTGTTAAGAGAACCATCTAATGTCTCATCTCGTGTCGATTACCAAAGTAAGGTAGGCATCCCTCATTGTCAGACATAAGCCTTTAATCAGTCTTTATACCTTTATGCCTTTTCCCAGAAACACAGGTCTGAGTGTCCGAAGATCGAAAGGAAGTGTTCCGACTGCGGTGTCAACGTTCTTTATGAAAACCTACAAAATCATCAAGAATTGGAGTGCCAGAAGCGAGTAGCTCTTTGTGACGCCTGCAAAAGCGCAATGTCGTATGATGAACTTGGCGTAAGTTGTTTAAAAGACGCAGAAAGAGGTGCAGTATTTGCAGTCTCTCTCGCGCGGCTGTTTCTTAAAATGATTCCCACAGTATGTCTTTAGCCCCGAGTTTTTAGGATTTTTTATTTCATTTATTCTTGTTGTGATGGAGAAAGATCCCGGTAATACTAAGAAAACAGAAAAAAAAACTGGTTAAAAAGTCTACGCAAATAAGCGCCCGATGCCCGGCCCACAATGGCGCTCAGACGAGTGACGTAGTCGTCAGTCATGTTGTCAGTATTTCAACAGTGTGTTGTCTGCCCCTCCAACAAGGACGCGTCACCGAGATAGTGGCCTCGTTCGATATACCTTCACCTCCTGCACCAGCTGCACTCGGTGAAGACCGCCGTATTCGATTTACGGGTGCGGCCTATCTGAAAAGAAAGCAAGTACATTAACTCGCACTTTTCTGCAGCGGTGCAGGCTGGTGCAGGTCGAAAAAAAATAACCCCACTGACAACGTAATTGTGGTGTATGCGTCACTCTTCTAAGCGTCAATGTGAGCAGGACTTCAGGCGCTCTTTTCGGTCGCGATTTTAAAATCGGGAAAAAAGATCGCGACAACAAATTGATGACTCCAAAAGCCATTGCCTGTTTGCAAACTCTTTCAAATGCTCTAGCCCTTAATAGTAATGGCCGGCAATAAAGCAATTGCAACGTGCCTCATAAAACCAACATTGAAAACGTTGATCAAGAGTTGTTAAATAGTTAGTCAAATTACAGTGACGGTTATTTCCTTAATGTTCGTGGAGCATGATAAATATGTTCTAAATATGGCAGTCATGCAATTCTCACCCCCTTTCGACAGAAAAAAATTTGAAATAAAATTAAACACTCTGCATAACGTCATGGTGTGGGGCATATATTTATTCTATTTAAAGTATGCCTACAGTTCTTAGTTCGTTATGCTGACTTTGTACAACATCAAAAATTTTCTTCAATCAACGTTTGCGCTCAGTGGAAGTTGTTGACGGCATACTTAATAAACAACAATGTTTATTGTATATGTATACGCATTACCAAGTTTCAAAGGGTTTTACAGTTTGGAGAGCAGTGCTGATGGATACTCCATGATATCATATCTCGAATATACTGAAAAGGTCAAAAGGAATTAGCTGATACTATTTCTCTATCTTTTATCTTGTTTCATGTTTTTAGTGCGCATCAAAAGTGTGTACCAGCTCACCAGCGATATTACCTATGTTTGAATAATAGAACTAAAGATACAAGCCATTAACAACTGAGGTGAACGTGGTTTCGTGTCAAAACATGTTGGGATCGATTCTATTTCTACCGAATACATTACATTACATTACCGAAACAAAATACCGCGTTGCATTCGAGTAAACGAAAGAGAGCGACATTGTAAAAATCATTAGACAACAGTTATCGAATGTAAATTCTAAAGACCACTACAAGGCGCGTGACTAAGCTAGTCAAAAAAAGGTCTTGACGGCCCTGTCATTAATAAGGCGATTTTATATGTATAGTTTCTAACCACAGTCCGGCATGTATAAAAAAAAAAAACAGTGCAGGTAGTCCTTTGCATGTTTTATATATTTTATCGCAATTTGAAGGACCATTACCAAGAATGCCTCGAGAAGCCAGTTGTCTGCGACGACTGTAAGGGTGATGTACTACGGAAGGATGAGTCTAAGCATGCCTCCGAGTGCCCAATGCGTGCTGTGCGCTGCGAGAACTGTGATGGATTTTATCCCTATTCTTCAGAAGAGGTGAGGAATAAACTGGCGATTGGTTCTACTACGGTACCTGGAACTCGTCTTCGACTGATGTGTTTAGGGTTTTTGAAAATCTAACGGCGGTAAACAAAAAAATTGCTGCGGCTGGCAAAGGTAAAGGCAGAAGAACATGGCTATCAGTACACTTGGCAGAAGCATGGAAATGTGTTCGTTCGAAGGAGGGCGGGTGATCGAGCCATCAAAATTGAAAGTAGGAGCGACCTAGAAAAGATAAACTAGACACAAGATAGCTGTGTATAGTAGATACCACTTTTCAGGATGACCGATAACACCACAATTTGTTCCTACTATGACTCAGCCTCTTTTAATCACCTCATGGGGAATGCTTCCTTCAATGGAAGAGGTCTATCTCTTTTCCCCTTGAACGCGAGAAGCCTAAGAAACAAACAAAACGAATTAGACATCTCTTTACACAACCTGAATGTTAACTTTGATATATTAGCGTTCACTGAAACTTGGTTTATCGGCAAAGATGAGGCTGTTTCATTTGAGGGATACAAAGTTGAAAATGTTTACCGAGAAGATAAAAGGGGAGGAGGGGTTTCTTTGTATATTCGATACGGCCTTAAGCACGATGTTGTCACTGAATATTCCTTAATCTGCTGTGACTGAGTCTCTTGCTGTTAAATGCGGGCAGATGATTATAACGGTTATTTATCGCCCGCCATCACGTTGTGTGGCAAATTGGTTTGAATTTGTGGAGAATTTATTAGACTATGCTTCGTGTTCCTGTCTAAAGCTGACTTTAATTGGTGATTTCAATATTGATATTAACTCCTCTAACCAATCATCTACAAAACTAATGGAGATTGTAGAATGTTACGGGTTTTCAAATGTTGTTGATATACCTACGAGAGTTACTATAGAAACTGCTACTGCGATAGATTTATGCATAACAAACTGTGATCCCAACGAAATTACGGGGTGTGTGTTAACATGGGACATAAGTGACCACCTGCCGATTTTTTGCTTTCTTCAGACATATATAAATAGGTTTGTGCCCGCTCCCCCTATAACATACCGACCCATCAGTAACAAAACAAGTCTTGATACATTTTACAGTTTGGTGTCAAATATTAATTGGGACTTTGTGTGTAATGAAAGCGATCCTGACATATCGTACTACCTTTTTTTGAACAAGATCATATCCTTATATAATCAAGCCTTCCCATTAAAAACCCTTAGAAAACATAAGAAATCAAGAAAACCATGGGTGACTCCTACGCTCTAAAAAAGAATAAAAAAACGAGATACCTTGTACGATAAATTTATCAAGCTAAAAGATAAAAGTATCCCGGTCAAATACAAAAACATTCGAAACAAATTAAACTCGGATTTAAAGAAGGCTCGACGTGAATATTATAATATTACATTTACGTGCATTCTAAATGACCCCAAGAAAATCTGGATCACTGTAAGAAATTTAATTTCAAAACCTAGTAATCCGGCTCCGCCTGAACTTGAAATAAATGACACAAGCTATAGAGGGAAGCAGCTGTCGGATATGTTTAATGAACATTTTCTCAAATCAGGTGCACCTTCGTCTCCCCCAACCAATAAAGGAAATGCCACTTCGTACATATGTCATAACATCATCAATTCAGCCTTCTTACGTCCAACTGATGAGGAAGAAATACTTAACCTGATTAATGGTCTTAAGAACAGTACTGCTGCAGGGGAGGACGGCCTCAAATCAGAACCAATTAAGCATATTTCTAGACTGATATCCACTCCGCTAGCACATATATGCAACATGTCATTATTAGCAGGTCGTTTCCCAAGCCGAATGAAAGTAGCGCGAGTTTGCGTTATACATAAGGGCGGTGCGCAAAACGTCTTCAATAATTACCGGCCAATCTCTGTATTACCCGCTTTTTCTAAAATATTAGAACAAATAATAAATAGTCGACTAACTAGTTTTTTTGCAAAACACAAAATACTTTCAGAACAGCAGTTCGGATTTCAAAGGCATAAATCGACGGAAATGACACTTCTAAATATTAAAGATAAAATTATAACCAGTATAGAAAATAAGCAATATACGATCGGAATATTTCTTGACTTTCGAAAAGCTTTCGACTCAATTAAGCACAAAATACTGTTAACAAAGCTGAGTACCTATGGTGTAAGGGGCAAAGCGCAAGAATTAATATGCAGTTACTTGAGCTCTCGTTCACAATTTACAGTCTATAACGGCATTAAGTCTGATATTCAACAGATCGCATATGGTGTCCCACAAGGATCCATTCTAGGACCATTATTGTTTCTCGTTTATATTAATGATATTGTACATATCTCGCATACTGCGGACATGGTATTATTTGCAGACGACTCCAATGTTTTCTTCTCCCACGATGACCTCGGACATCTCGAAAGTGTATCAAATGATTGGTTAAATAAACTATCCACGTGGCTGGTGACAAACCAGATTGAATTGAATATTTCTAAAACTAAATATATTATTTTCAGGGCAAAAAACAAGGCACTTAATTATGACATCGATATACAATTTAATTCAAACAAATTAGAGAAGGTTGAATCCATAAAGTTCTTGGGTGTATGGCTTCACGAGAGTTTGCACTGGACAATTCATGTATTTAAACTATGATTGACTCTTTCACGATCAATCGGCATATTACATAAACTAAGACTTTTACTACCAACATGGCTTAAGTGCCAAGTATACAGTGCACTTGTTCACTCTCACCTACATTACTGTTCATTGGTTTGGGGAACGACATCAAAAAGTAACATTGAAAAACTTTTAGTACTCCAAAAAAAAAAAAAAAAGCAATTCGGTCCATTGCATGCTTGTGCTATAATGATCACACATACATTTATTTTAAGAAGTATAATTTATTCACTACCCAACAGTTAATATTTTTCAACTTCGCGAAAGTAATCTTCAATTCTCTTAAAAACAATACGGAGTCCTTTGTTACTCAATTTCTCTTAAGAGACACCCAATACAACTTGAGATGTGTTGATTATGATAGAGGCCAAATTCGTACTAATTATGGAGAACAAACATTGAAGCAGCAATTAACACAACTTTTAAATATGCATCCACAAATTCTCGGTATAGCAACTAAATCAAGGTCTGCAACTACATTTAAAAAAAGAATAAAGGATTACATTTTTGAGCATGTATAAAGCCTTGTGTAAAAATTCTGCCAGACATTCCATTGCGTTAGAAATGTTCATATTTCCTGTTATTTTTGTTATGTTCTTGTGTTTCATTTGTATATATGCTGTGTGTTCGTTGTAAGAGCTCCGCCGCTCTGAAACCTGTATGGGGTACGGGACCTGAGTCAGGTGTTTTAATACACCTTTTGTCCCTGCCACCCCAAAATAAAATGGCAAATAAATACAATACAATACAATCCCGCGCTGATATCAAAAGGGGAACCGAAACGATAACAAATGACATCAGAAAAGTCAAATAGTCGTGTTACTGGATGTCGCGGTGCTGGCGTTTGGTGCTGCAAGTCACGGCAAAAAGTACGGGTGAACGCGAGTGTCACTGCCGTCTTGGAGTCCCAACTCCCGGCTGCTAAAGCCTCCTTGCCACTGTCAATGTGGAAAGCGACCAGCAGCAGAACAGGCGTCTGTCAGATTCACAACCGCTGCTGTGACACCGCCAGGATCGCACCTGGCGACAACATGACACTTCTGTGACGTCATCAGGCGGAACTGGACGGACTATTTTTTAGGCGTCGGGAAACACTCTAGTCAGAAACACGGCCCATGTAGCGTACAGATGTACTATAGTGGACACTGTTAGCTGTAACACGGCAGCGGTGGCCGTCCCGTACCCCCAGCGCCACATAGCAGGCGCCGTCCGAAACTCCGCGAATACGCCGTGTGGCGGATTCGCTCTTCCCGCCTGCGAGCACACCCTCGCTTTATCGTCTGCTAGGCGAAGAGCAGACGACGCAACAGCACTTGCCATTGTTCGCTGAACACGGCTTCGTGGCGTATCTTGCGCTGTTGTGGATGGTTCCCTGACTCATGAAAAGGTGCCTGCCAAACGACCAGTGACCGTAACGGATAATGTAAGCTAGGTACGACTTCAAGGTAAATGCTTTCATATACTGACGGCTGTTGATGGTTTTTTTCTTCTTTCAAATGCTCCCCAATCTGTTTTCGAAATTCGGAATATTAAAGTAAGCTTTCACACTGCATTAGATAAAGCAATTTATTTCTTTACATCCATTTCTTTTAGTTAATAAAGTGTGGAAAGTGGAAAGGATTTGCTACCAGAGCAGCAACAAGGAGTCGGTCCTCTTCAACTGCCGTATATCGAGAACGTGGCTTGCGTGCAGCGTCGCTTATCCGCCCATCGACCCGGTACGCTTGGATAATTCGGTTGACTGTAGGCAGCGGCCTGCCAGTCATTTCCGCGATCGCTCGCTGAGAATACTCTTTTAGGCACAGATCGACCATCAGCCGTCTCTGCTCGTCTGGTATCCTCGCCATAGCGAACTGGTTTTGAACTCATTTTCAACCGGCGATTTTTATTGACGCAGATTGCAGAGTCATTGGGTCATAAGCCCCGTCTACATTTTTTTTTTTTGCTTTTTTAGGATCAGGCGTGCGCAATGCAACTTTAACAATATGCACTCGCAAAGCAGTATGAGCGCAGCAGGGGTGATACAGAAATAGTCTGTTATACTCCGTTTCACCCTAAGTCTGAGCGCAGCGTACGCTACGAAACGACAGAGCCAATCAAATAGCGGCAAAGGTTCAACGTGACGCAGTGCATCACCGGGGGACCCGATCAGGTGCAAAAAGTGCGCTTTTGTCGCTGCTTAATTGGCCCTATCGTCTCGTAGAGTCCGCTGCGCTCGGACCTGAAGTGAAACTAAGCATAACTGCAAGTTATACTACATAAAAAAATTGTAATCCACCGGGATATTACATTTAGTGGCGATGATTATACTTAGCCAGCAGACACATATCCATGAGTCAGGGAATCAACCCTGGGCCCCTCTTACGCGGTGGTTCGCTGAACCGCGTTCAGCGAAAATTGGCAAGCGCTGTGCGAGGGTGTGCTCACAGGCGGGAAGAGCGAGTCCGCCACACGGCAGAAGCGCGAAGTTTCGTACGGCGCCTGCTATGTGGCGCTGGGGGTACGGGACGGCTAGAGTTCCTGTATAGGCTCCCTACGGGAGCCAGAGTTGCGCATTCGTTTTCCCCGCGCCGCCACGCCGCTATTCGCCGAGATCCATCACGTGAGGAGCAAAGCATCCGGCGCCGTGCAAGAAAGCCACCTTTACGGTCGCTCCGCCGACGTTGCTCTCGCCCCGGCGTATGTTCCCCTGCTTTCGCCTCCTTCTCCTCCTCTCCTGTTTTCTATGCGCGGCGGCGCGCGCGGCGCCGCTATTCGCCAAATTTAGTCACGTGAGGAGGGAGCAAAGCATCCAGGGCGTGCAGGGAAGCCGGCGCTACGGCCACCCACCAAGGCTGAATGCGCAACTCTGCTACCGTAGGTAGCTATATACAGGAACTCTAGGGACGGCTAGAGTTCCTGTATAGGCTCCCTACGGGAGCCAGAGTTGCGCGTTTGATTCCACATGCCGCGTGCCGCCCTCGCCGCTATTCGCCGAGATCCGATCACATGAGGAGCCGTATCAAGTGTCGTGCAGCAAAGTAGACGTTGCACGCGCCCCGGCGTACGTTCCCAGGCTTTTGAGCTCGCCGCGCGCCTCGAATGCGCGGCGCTGCTATTCGCCGAATTCAGTCACGTGAGGAGCTGGATCCACATGCCATGCGTGAACGCGCAACTCTGACTCCCGTAGGGAGCCTATACAGGAACTCTAGGGACGGCTAAAGTTCCTGTATAGGCTCCCTACGGGAGCCAGAGTTGCGCGTTCATTCATGGCATGTGGATTCAGCTCCTCACGTGACTGAATTCGGCGAATAGCAGCGCCGCGCGTTCGAGGCGCGCGGCGCGCTCAAAAGCCGGGGAACGTACGCCTGGGCGCGTGCAACGTCTACTTTGCTGCACGACACTTGATATGGCTCCTCACGTGATCGGATCTCGGCAAATAGCGGCGAGGGTGGCAAGCGGCACGTGGAACCAAACGCGCAACTCTGCCTCCCGTAGGGAGCCTATACAGGAACTCTAGGGACGGCTAGGGACGGCCGCCGCTGCCGTGTTACAGCTAACAGTGTCCACGATAGTAGGTTACCGTACATGTTGTCATAGTCACGTTTTTTGTTTTGAAAACGTGCTAATGCAAGATACAGAGAAGGGTTACACATAAACCAGGATAATTATCTATACTTGAAATATATATTATGGTATGTTTAAATATTTCTTGATTTTATTTCTTTACGTACACCTGTTTAATCTTCTCATTCTAAAGGGAGGGCGATATAAGTGGGGTTTATTAATGATTTCCTTGGAAAGTGAGCAGTTGAGGTTGTAGTGCTGATACTAGACACCACAATTTCTACGATCCGTCAAAAAGTACAGGCTTCTCAGATAGTTACGGGTTTTAGTTGAGCTAGTTGGTACATACTGTTGGCAATCAGGTCAGCTGAACACGGAAAAAACAAGAACACGAAGGGAAGGACTGGACATTCACACCGCTGACTAACAACTGACTTTTACTTTTTCCTCGTCCCAGCCTAGGCCTTTTTTTTTCGTCCTACGGCACATTAAACACGTTTAAAAACAACCTTTTAGCCTACCACTCAACGTGGTGTGGCAAACCGCAAAAATTGGCGTTCTTTTTCGTGAACTGTAATTGACGAGGTGCTCACGCAATCTTCTCCTTTTTCTTCAATGGCCAAGGCCTCCAGCACTTCATGCACGAAGGAGTTCTTGTTTCTATGAAGGACGGTGATGCTGGTGAGCTCTGCGTCACATCCACAGGTCCGGCAATGCGCTGACAAGTGTCCCGATGATGTAGATTTCAGCGACACTGCGTGCTCCCTCGCGCTATCGTTTATACATCGGCCAGTTTGGCCAATGTAGCTCTTCCCGCATGAGAGGGGAATATGATAGACGACCCCGGTTTCGCATTGGGCATAGCGTGTTCTATGGACTGTGTCACATATCGGCTGTTGATCACGTCCTTTGTTGACCCTGCGGCACATGGCGTACGCTTTGTTCGGTGCCGAACAAGAACCTGAACGTCTTGCATGCCTGCGATCTTTTAGATGCGGAGCATCTCTTGCTCGGGTCTATGTCCCGCGGCGTCGGCGTCGTAGTCCGCACTCACACTACGCATGCGCAACTCTCCTCCTCTAGTCTCCTCTCCTTCAAGTGTGAGCGGTAGCGCGCTGCGCGCTGGCTGCGCGCGTTCCCCATCACGTGACCGGGGCGGGGTCTGAGGCGAAACCGTGTTTCCCCGGAGGAGAGAAAGGAGGAAAGTTTTCGGCGCGCGGGTCGCAGCGCCAGGCCAGGCCTTTCTAGTGGGGTGAGCTTTGCCCGCAACTCCGCGGCTGTCGTCTGCTGGCATTTCCCGACCGCTCGCGTCCGTTGCAGCCTAGATCTCGCCGGCCAGCCCGGTCTCGACGAGGAAACCTGCAAGCGCTGTTAGGGCATTTTGCGCCGCCTTACCGTGTGGTCTGATTAGACTTTCAAAGTTACTCGTGCTACATCAGTTCACCGCTGTTGACTCCACTTCACTCCGTTCTTCCGATGAAGTGTGATGGAAGCAACAGTCCCGTCAGTTAGTGGGTTGGCGCAAGCAAGCGTCAGCACCACCCCGATGCTCCGCATTACCCCATGGTTCCCCTCGGGAAGATGGTGTAATTTTTTTTTTAGTCTGTGGGTCACTCCATGGATGTAGGGAACAACCGCGATTTTGCATCGCGTTGGTGGATTCGCCGCTTTCTCGCCGCTTGCTGCTCTCTGCTTGAGTTTCTTGGAGAGGCTCTCACATACGCTTCCTAAAAGAGCGCTCGGGTAACCCGAATCGCGTAGTCGAGTGATCTGTTTCTTAAAGCTTGTCTCACTTTGATGATGGCAGGACTTGTTTAGCGCAGAGAGAAGAGCAGTACTGGCTACACTTCTTTTGATGGTCTTCGAATGGCCTGACTCGTAGGGAAGAAACCCCTTGCACGAGCGTGGTTCGTAGCGCCAACAGACGTGACTTGCTTTGAACTCCAAAAGAAGGTCCAGGAACTTGAAAGATAGGAGAAGATTGCGTGAGCACCTCGTCAATTACAGTTCACGAAAAAGAACGCCAATTTTTGCGGTTTGCCACACCACGTTGAGTGGTAGGCTAAAAGGTTGTTTTTAAACGTGTTTAATGTGCCGTAGGACGAAGAAGAAAAGGCCTAGGCTGGGATGAGGAAAAGGTAAAAGTCAGTTGTTAGTCAGCGGTGTGAATGTCCAGTCCTTCCCTTCGTGTTCTTGTTTTTTCCGTGTTCAGCTGACCTGATTGTTCTCAGATAGCTTTGTTTCACGCTATGAAATACAGGCAGGAAAGTATTATAACACAAAATGATTGGTTGGTTTTATTTGAGTTCAGGAAGTGTAGTACATCTATAATTTTTGGCATTCTTTAAATTTTATGTTATAGGGTGAACTATACAAAATACACCTCTCTACACTTGAAAGCTCCAATATGTTTAGTTTTTAAATAATAAAAATCAACAGGAGCGTGAAGAACGGCGGAATTTTTATTATTGTCGTCTCTGACTTGCCATATTCGCGCTCGAGTCCAAAATATTAACCACAGGTACTTCGTTTTTCCGAAAAAAAAGTATTTTCGTTTCCCAATTATATTTGTAGTAAAGCCGAGCAACCGATCTTTTTTTAGAGCCGTTTCAATGATGACGGAATGCAATATTGACATATTTTAGTCTCTAATCAATTTGAGCGAGTCGTTGCTCTCCAAAAAACAAATCCTGTTGGCGAACGAAGCCTTCAATGTAGAGGCGTCATTCGCTGTAATATATATTTTTTGTTATTAGCATCTAATTATTAATGCTCGCTAATAAAATATACAGTTTTAAATAATTAAATAAAATATTAAATATTAATTGTTTCCTGGAAATAACAGATGATTTATATTATGTATAGCGTTTTCACAGTGATACAAATATGTAATTCAGAATGGAATGTTCGTCCGTCTGTATTAATATAACAAATGTTGCACCAACGTAACTCTGCTTCAAAGCAACAAAAAAGTAAAAAATAAACGAAGAAAACATATTGTTCAACAACAGCAAACTGGAGCCTTGACCACAGTACTTCAAAGTTAAGCTTGTATATAATATATTAACATAAACTACTAGAGCTAGAAGCTCTTGGTTTTGTTTTGTAGATAGGGTGACATTGGTTATTGTAGTTGATGCTTTCGCTTATCTTCTATAGCCTGAACTATACATTTAATTACAGGAGCACAGGAAGCATTGTGAAACCAAGAAACTTGCTTGCGAGTACTTGCAAATTGGAACTGAAAAGCGATGATGACGTGAGTATGGGTTATAAACGTAAAAGCGGACATATCATAGCAACCGGGGCTGGCGTCTCTACGTCACCCTCGCGCGGCCCGGCGTCGCTCGGATCTGATCCATACAGATAATAGCCGCGCGGTGCGCCTATGGCGCGCCTGGCGGCGAGCGCCTAGCGGCGAGCGCCTCACGGCCAGCGCCGAGCGCCGAGGGGCGCCCGCATTCACCGCACATGTGTTCCATGCTTTAGAGTACGATGCTAAAAGGCATTGCCCATTCTCCCCGGCAGCAAGGAGAATAATTTCCACGAAATCCTACCGGTAATCGCCTCCTGTTGGCGGCGGCGATCAGTTCATAGATCGACGTTTCGTCGACAGATTGTTTTATCGACAAGTAATGTTTTATCGACAGCTCAGATTAGTTTTTTTTTCGTAATGAGCCGCCCCAAACTGTCCACGCGAACCGGCGTTAACGGGTGGTCCAAGTGGAAAATTACTCGCTCCGGTGACGTGCGACGAAATATCCCTGCAGCGTGCAATTCGCGTAACGAGTGTCAGTGAAACTTGTGCATGAAACCTATATCCACGAAAAGTTGTCCACGAAACATGTTGCCACAAATTTCCGGTAAAATAAGAAAGTTGGCATTCTAACGGCAGTTGTCGCATGACAACTGCCTTTTTGCCTCAGTTTTGCAAAAAAAAAAAAATACAGGAGGACACTTAAGACCGCTTATGTGTAGGAATTGAAATACATTCTTACACGCAGCGCATTCCTACAAGCAGCGCGCCCCGCTGTCCGCCGCGGTGGCAGACCGGGCGGCGCGACATGGCTGAAAGCAGAGCGAACAACACGCGATACAGTAGTGCACAGGGGGAAGGAGCGGGTATTTCCGCTCCCCCCTCCCCTCCGGGCACTCCTGACACATGACCCAAGAGGAGAGAGAGAGAGAGCGGCGCCCTCGCGCGCGCCAACCTCTCGCTTTTTCGGCGCGCGGGCCGCAGCGCCAGGAGTGGGCTTCTCTGTGGGGTGGAGTTCCTTGGAACTATGACGCGTCGCGGCCAATGGGACTTCAGGTGCCGTTTCGCTCAGCCAATGGGAAATTGAGAGTTTAGGTGCCGTTTTTCGCGGTTAGACACCGCCGGCTTTGCTCCATGGGACAGTCAATGCTTTCGCATGAAAAGGGATGTCAGCTGAGTACTCCAGGTTAAACCCCAGCCGAAAACAATGCCAAATATTATAGACTTTTGACATATACTAAAGAAAGACATTTGCAAGATACGCATTTTGAGTGATCTAAAATAATGGGGAAATCCAGTCGCACGTATTTAAGGGGAATATGGAAACAAAAAATGAAAGCCGTTTACAACTCCCTGTAACGCCGGATTAAAGCGCAGCTCTTGAGGAGGAGGATGGAAAAGTACTGAGAGATAGGTGACTCCCTGAGGTCACGTGACCTCCGGGGGGGGGGGGGTTACGTAAGGGTAACTTTCATAACGCTCGTGACCCTCGTGAGAGTAACCCTCGTGACCCTCGTGAGGGTAACTAACCCTCGAAACCCTCGTGACTCTCGTGAGGGTAACCCTCACGAGGGTAACCCTCGTGACGTCATTATGGGAAACTACCCATAATGCAACGCGCGGTTACGCCGCTTGAATGCAACGCGTTGAATGCAAGCTTTGCATGCGCGTTGCATGCGCGTTGTATGCAACTCGGTTTGCATGCAACGCGCGGTTACGTTAACGGCGACGCCGACGGCGACGCCGCTCAAGCCGGAAACGGGCGCCTAAGAGCAGCGCTCTAAAACAAACTGAGGGTGCTTGTTTCTCGCCACCCTCAGTTTGGGTTTCAAGCTTGCCATAAATCCTGATTGATTGGTTGATTGAAATTAGTTTGGTCTTATTTACATTGATGTCAATAATATTTCGTTGAAACCAGTTCATGACCGTAGTCGCAGCGCATTGCATTAAACGGGCAGCATCTTCGTAAATAATATGACGCGTGACGATGACCGTGTCATCTGCATAATGATATAGTTCGGCCCCAGAAATAAATATGAATATCATTAACAAACAAATTCGACAGAAGTGGAGATAGAATTGAGTCCTGAGGTACACCTGCTCTCATTATTGTTCGTAGACCTCGCGACTCTGTTGCAATTTCAAGTTGTGTGCGATTTGTGGTAGTTTGAAAGAAGGGAAAAAAATAACGCACCATGAAACCCAAAACTATATAACTTCTTCAGTAGGAGTGAATGGCTAACGGTATCAAAAGCTTTTGATACATCTAAAAAAAATAACGCAGCTAACAATGTGTCTCTCAATACTGGAAAATAGCAAATCTGCAAAGTCTTCGAGCAATGACTGTGTTCCCCTCCCCTGAACAAAATGAAACTGACTTGGTGAATTGGCATTATAAACATCCAGAAATTACGACATAACGTGGAACGCATGTTTTTAGAGCGCATGCTCTTAGGCGCCCGTTTCCGGCTTGAACGGCGTCGCCGTCGGCGTAATTGCGCGTTGCATGCAACGCGCCTTGGATGCAACTGGCGTCTTGCACGCAATTCACGCGTTGCATGGAACGTGCATGAAAGGCTTGCATGCAACGCGTTGCATTTAGGGTAGTTTCCCATAATGACGTCACGAGGGTTACCCTCGTGAGGGTTACGAGGGTTACTCTCACGAGGGTTACCCTCCCGAGGATCACGAGGGTTATATTCACAAGGATCACGAGGGTTACCCTCACGTGGGTCACGAGGGTTACCCTCACGAGGGTCACGAGGGTTATAAAAGTTGCCCTGACGTGACCCCTCCCTGAGGTGACGTGACCCCCCCCCCCCCCCCCCGGGTTGAGGTCACGTGACCTCAGGGAGTCGCCTATCTCTCAGTACCCTTCCATCCTCCTCCTCAAGAGCTGCGCTCTAATCCGGCGTTACAGGGAGTTGTAAACGGCTTTCATTTTTTTTAAGTTTGTGCAATAATCGGTAACGCAGAAATCGGGCGGTAGTTTTCAATCTGATTTGCTGCTCCACCTTTAAACGTCGCAATAGCGGTTTTAGTTGTTCTGGAATATCGCAACTCCTAATAAAACCATTAAGCATATAAAGAAGTACGTGTTTTATAACCCTGTAATCATAATAATCATAATATTAATTATAATATTAATAATTAATAATAAAACAGCATGTGTTGCAGCATCGAGCAAGATTCGGTCAACTCGCCGACGTTTTCGTCGCCACGGAAACTCCGGTAGCAACTCCGGGAGTGAGACGTAACAAAACAGAGACGACGAAACTCGCGCACTGCCGAGAATTCCTCATGAACGGCCCTATCCAAGGACCAGGAGGCGCACCGAAGGGGGTGGGGGGAAGAAAAAAAGAATGATAGCAGTGCTCGGCGGGAATGCTAAAAGCCTGGATACCTTGCCCGTTTAGCAGGTGTTTGGAGAAGAGCGCGTCGTTGGCATCTACCTGATGACGTGTTGTGGCTCCGCGGAAGTAACTATACTTCGTTTCAGATTAGGTCCAGGCGCAGGCGGTGCTATAAGCGCGAGCTCCAGGCTTTCAGCATCTCTGCCAAGCAGGCGCTGTCTGCAATGCAAGCACTGTTCAGGGCCACATGCTCGCGCTCGTAGCGGCGGCTGCGTCTGGACTTCAGCTGAAACGAAGTATAGGCATCTATAGGGAGTATTCACTGGACGCCATATTTGTGGGTGCTGTTTAGAGCGCATGCTCCGAATGAGCTCACATCAATAGGCTGCTAAGACCGCCACTCTTGATGGTGCGGAATGCACGTTGTAAAAGAACTGTGGAAACTCGCCATCAGCACGCGCTCAGCATTCGCGCACACAGCTATGGCCGCCAGTGAATACTCCCTATAGGAAGTATTCACTGGCGGCCATAGCTGTGTGCGCGACTGCTGAGCGCGTGCTGATAGCTAGCTTCCAGGGTTCTTTTGCAACGTGCATTCCACACCGGCAAAATAGCCGGTCTTAGCAGCCTATTAACGGGGGCTCGTTCTGAGCATGCGCTCTAGACAGCACCCACAAATATGGCGCCCAGTGAATACTCCTTATTGAGCAAGACCAGCACGTCCTAGACAGCTTCCAAGCCTTCGCGCCACGTTACATGACGTCACGTCCGGGAGGCCTGCACGGGCACTGATCGGATACGAGTGCCGCGTCAGCGTTCGCGTGGGACCATGACAGGAAATAAGCCTCACGGGGGGCTAACGCCGCACTGTCATCCAATCAGCGCCCGTACAGGCCTCCCGGACGCGACGTCATGTCACGTGACGCGCAGGCAGGAAAGCTGTCTAGTAGGTGCTGGCAAGACGCGCGGCTGGTACTTGAGTAACTTGCATCTACTCGGGCAAACGCGAGGCTGGCAGTCGAGTTTTTAAATGCTTTCGTTAAAAACACGTGTGCCAGCCTCGCGTTTTTGCAAATAATTGCAATATTATAAGAAGTGCCCCCGAAAATGTTTCGTATTCTTGATACTATAGATATCTACCATACATTCAAGAGTTGTTAGACTTTTTGCGTCCAATTTCGCGGAATGTACGATACAAAAAGCGTAGAATATGGCCTGTTTGGGATAATTAAAAATATACGAGGTGCTTCGGGAAAAAAAAAGGTCGTGTCTTCTTAATTTCAAAAATAAACTACGCATTATTATACGCTTATTTACCGTCCAAATGTAGCGCTAGTGGCCGGAACCAGACGCCAAAGTTTCGGAATGAGCCGTTATCTCGATAAAACTTTAAGTGCTTTAGGAAATGTTCGGTGGTAAAATGGTGGCCGAAAACGCCTACGAATACATGGCCCTGATTGGCGCATACTACGGAGATTAAGCCACGTTTACCCATTGAAAATGTTCAGGAAACCAGTTCAAACTTTTGAATAAGATAACGGTTAGTTCAGAAAATGAAGCCCGGTACGGACCGCTATCGCTGCATTTGGCCGGAGACTGAGCGTTCCTCTATTCATTTTTGGGGGTGAAAAAATCCCTGGCACTTTGGTCTGTGGCACGCTGTAGATAAAATGTCACCCGTTAAGCCTACTAATAGCTCAGTGGCGTTAATTTTGATCTCGCAGAAAAAGGTGCACCTTGAAACCTGCGAATACTTTGTGATTGAATGTGGTTTTAAAGAGTATGGATGCAACGAGAAAGTGAGTATATTGTGTTTCGTTACATAAACACTTGTTATAATGCGAATACATTAGCTGGATTAAGACGCGTATATACACATACAAACTATTTCTTGCCAGTCATGTCCAACAAGTTTATTTTTATTTTAGTAACTCATTTTAACTTCTGTTTATACCTCGGGAGATAGGTGCTCGTACATTCTTTAAACCTCCACAAATATGTCCAAATATAAAATTTAGACTAAGACATAGAGAAAGCATAAGGCTAAATATGGTGTTTTTCGGTTGTTGGCAAAACAAAAATGCTTCTAGTTAAAACAACAAAAAAACAAAAACATGTAGCACATATTATTTGTCAGGGCGAATGGGGCAAAGTGCCTATCCGTACTATAATAAAGGACAAGCAAAATTTATTTTGCTATTGTTTGACATTTTAATTGTAGCTAATGCGTAACCACTAGATACTTCTCGTATTACAAGCTTTTTGTGAACAACCGTTTTTAGGCCCCAAGGAAAGAGATGCAGGAACACGAGAAGGACCCACACAATGCACTTCTTAGTCAAAAGATTCTTGTGAGTATACGTTGTTTTTTTGCTTTTTGTTGTGTTCCTTGTATAGGCGCCTAGTGGTGTGCCTAGTGCATTCGCATACGAGGCGTTCTGCGAGACATTGGAAAATTTTATACGCGAAAAGTACGCATTGCACAGAAAGAGTTTGTCACGTTGGTGTCTGCCAAACAAACTATTTAGACAAAAAAAAAAAAGAAATCGAACCTAAGAACGTTTGGTATAATTAGATTCTTAATAACTTTCCAGTAATGAACTATTTAGTTAGTAAACTGCATGTAATGGTATCACTTATGATGTTTTTTTTTTTTTGCATCAACAAAAATAACAAAATTAGCGGGCTTTACCCAAACTACAATGAAGGCGTAGCATTTTACTGCGCGTTACGAAAAAAAAAGAACACAAAAAATAAACATCAATTTGAACGCATTCTGGGTTTCGGTTTTCTGTCGGAGAGCATGTTTGCGCCTGGGGTTCTGCTACCCGTGACCCAAGCGCGCGGCTATCGGCTGGTCCATCTCTCTCGAAGGAGAGGAGTGTGGTGCGAGTCGGCGAACTAAAACGCTGTGCTGTTCGAATGACAATACAAGAGTACGCTTTGATCCTTGGGTTCATCTGCGCCATTCGAGAAATGCGTTTCGGTCCCCGTTGGTTGCACGCCTTGGCCGTGGCGGAGCAGGGCCGCTGTCCCGGAAATGTCTTGATAAAAACACACACGCACGCCCACGCGCACACGCACACACACACAAAAATCAACATTTAAACGCTTTCAAACAATGTTTTCCTGAACGCTGTAAAACGCTTTCGATGCCATATGGTTCTGGAGCAAATATACAGCAAAGAACCGACGAACTTCACCTGGCGGAGCGAACTTTCGCTTTGCGCTTGACGCAACCGCCACTCTTCCGACGCCACACGCGGAGCAAACGCGGCCGGGCGAAATACGTCTCTTTTTTTTTTTTTTTGCTCTATAGAGTTCAGCCTTTAGAGCTTTTCGATAGTGCCCCCAAAGTCTCCAGTTAAAGAAATACCTTTAAATTTACTAATAAGAGTTTAATTACTGGAAGGTAATGAGAACCTAACTATACCGAACGTTATTAATTTTCTTAAAAAATGCCCTTTGGTAGACGCCAATAGGACATGAACTTTTCTTTCTGTACAATGTGTACTTTTCGCAGCAGTAGCGATTGGTCTCGCTTCTCGAGAAACAACCTTTGTACAGCATTTCTCCTTCTCTTGGTGTCAACTTTCGTCTTTCCTCAGTCTCGGGTTGCCTCAAAATGTTCAGTATACACCGGCTCACCTGCGCCCTTACGTTCTGTTCTGAGAGTATAAGTACGCGGTACTGATGATTCACATTTGCCAATTTGTTTCAAGGGGCTGCAAAAAAGAATCGAGAACCTGGAAGAACCGCTCACCGCCCTCGTTGAAAAACTTCGTAATGAAAAACTTCGTAAGGAAAAACTTCGTAATCCGCATTCGGTGGGAACCAGTCAATGATCGCCGACCGAAAGAAATTGCACTGTGCAATGTTGTGCCAGGAAAATTGTCGATAAGAATGGAATTGTTAAGGTCTTCAAATATCTAGTGATGGTACGATTATTCAGAGATACAACAAGTTTTCGTTTCTTGCAGCAAAACGTTTGACGAAATAAAGATGCGAAGAGTTCTCACTGCTTCGATCTGTCTTTTGATGAGCTCGCGCGAAAGTAATATTTTTGTGGTGAATTCAGCTACTTCACGCTGACGGGGCTCCTTGTAAGCAACCACGGTTAAGGCGGAAAGCACACACCGTTGGCTTTTGGCACCAGCTAGCACGGACCCCGGCCAAAGGTACGAAATGCGATGGGAAAGGACGCAGAGAAGCACCATGGCCAAGTCTGCACTATCAGCGCCACGACCCGACTAGGTCGGAGCCACGGTATGGTCGGAGCGGGCGCTAATTTCGTCTGCACCTAAATTGGCGATGTAATAATGAGTTTAATAAATTATATATGTCATTAGAAACCTAATTATTTTCTATAGCACAAAATGAAAGATGTATTCTAGACCAAGTTTGTTCAAACGTTCCGGCTAAGAGGCCGGTGAAATAAAGTCCTGTGTTGAATTCTAAAAAAAAAAAAACTTTAAAAACGAACAAAAAAAAATCCTATATAAACATTAAATGCAGAAATTTGGATTACGGTGCAAATTTTAAAATATATCCTTGGGTGGGTGAATGCATACTCTATTTAAAAATGCGATGTTTAGATAATTACGAAAATACACAATTCTATCAACCCTTTTCACATGACCTTAATCAAAGAGCATACGAACTTCCGCATGTTCACACAGTGCCAAATAGGAAGGAGAATCGTTGAACTAATTACGACCATGTACTCTAATTATAACAAAATACAGTAGAGTATACAAGAGATCGTATAGTAATTTGAATGTTGTTTTACAGATATTAAACTGGGGACTACAAGATTTGCCGGTGATGGCAATGTGCAATAAATATTTTGGGCTAGAGGACCCGCGTTGCGTTGCAATTTCCTCGTTCTTTCTGGTATTTTATTTTGCGTGTCTGGTGTGCGTCGCAGAACCGTATGTTTTGGCGCGCTTCTTTTTTTTTCGCGCGGTTTTTGTTGGAGGTGGGCCGGGCGTCACTTCAAAGACCGCAATCAGTCGCGGGTCGGTCGGAATGCCTCTGAGGGCCGGATTTGACCCACGGGCCGGGGTTTGCAAACCCCTGATCTAGATACAAAAAAGATCGTATTTGTGTCTACGAATTCAGCATTTAATAGTTGCCGATTAGGACTGTACAGCAGCGTTGTGCCAAGTTTTACATTTTATTGCAATAAACAAATGAAGCATTACTGACTCTCTTATACTGGCGGATGCTGTACATTTGATTACGAACATTTTTCGGCAAAGCGTGACGGCAATACAAAGAATGCTACGATGAAAACTCAGAGTGGCTATCAGTGTTATCAGATAAGCAGTGAAATGCAATAGGGACATTTTAACTTGAATTCAATGATGCATTTTTTGAAGCATCGAAATAAAAATGATGGCGAAGCAAAGGTGCTTTTATGTCTTTTTTGAATCTATTCCCGAGGTTCCCAGCATTTATAAAGCCCGAGTAAGAAAAAACAACTTTGTGAGTCAATTGGTTTTAGAAAGCAATTATCATCAACATAGCGCTCCTAACGCGCATGATAACGGTTGTCCAATGATCATTGACTGAGATGTTCCACAATCTCGAAATTCTGGCGCTCTATCTTTCTTATTGTCGCTTGAGACTTCACCAGCCGAAAGCTATCTCCTAGAGTACATCACGACCGCGGATATCTAAAGATCGCGCTGTTGCTGGGTGACAAACTTAATATTCACTTTGTCACGTATAGTGTCGTAAAAAGGCAGATAAGAAATTACGAGCTTTAGCTTCACGTTGGAGTTTGTTTTCGTCCTGAATTTTCTTGTTAGCTTTAAGACGTCTATCCGCGGTAATGTCCACGCCATCGGACAATCGGAAACTGATAAAAATTAAGAAACAAAACAACAGTGATATCTTGTTAATGTAGGCACGTCCAGTCACCCCCCCCCCCCTTCCCCCCCGCAAAAAAAAAAGCAACCAGAATGTGAGTTTTCCATAATACCGAGACAAAAGTGCGTGCATTTATCCAGTTCCCGAAAATTCTGTCTTCATATCGGGATGTTCGTATTAACTGGGTTCGTATTAAGGAGCCATGACGCAGTTCCAGGGCAACCGTACATTTTCAATAATCCTAAAGGCTATTGCACAATCAACCATGGAACAAACAAAAAAGAAACAAATGCGACAAGATAACATACTCAAGGGTGGCTCGCAAGATTTCCTAAATTCTCAAAGCTAAAAAAAAAAAAAGACGTTTGGCGATTGGTCATTTTGCGCGTAGCCGCAAGGTGATATAATATTGGGTCTCGCATACATCGTCTACACGGCAGAGGCAAAAAGTAACCGCAATTTAGCCCTGAGAAAATGAAATCTAATGATAGACTGCTGCGCTGAAAAAATATTTTGACCTACCACAAGAGGGCTGTGCACGCCGGCCTGTCGACTTGATGGGAAATGTGACGTGACAACAGCACTTTCAAAATGGCTGCCCCCTCGTTAGCACGCACCAGAGAGGAGCAGAGTTCGGTTAAGCTATTTTTGGGCGCAGAGGGCGAAAAACCTGTGGATATTCATCGCAGGATGATGAAGCAGTACGCAGACACCTGTATATTGCATTGGCAGGTGTACGAGTGGTACAAAAAGTTTCTAAGTGGAGCGTCCAGTTTGACGGACGCACCTCGCTCCGGCCGGGCTCACACTTCAAGGACGCCGGACCCAATCTCTGCTGTGGAACGGCTCATACATGGGAATCGACGTGCCACCATCGATGAAGTGGCTGAAGAATTGAATATTAGTCGCGGATTGACGCAGCATATCGTTCAAGATATTCTGCAGTACCACAAAGCATCCGCCAGGTGGGTAGCAAAACAAGTTACGCGAAACCTTAAAGGGATAGTACAACGAAATTTCGGCGCTCATTTTTTGGTTTATATGTGTTCAAAGGAGCAGTATCACATCGAACATACCAATATCTTGTTAAAAAAGTCTCGAAAAGGAATTTTCAAACGAATTAAACGATTAGCAAAGAGCACCTGGTGGATGTCGCTAACGCCTCGCTTGTAATGCCCGTCTAGGAACCTTGACAACTAGTGACGGTGAGTGTCTCGCCTCCGGCCACGACGAGAGAAGAGGGGAAGGAAGAACTCCCCTCCTCCCGAGAATGTCTTTTGTGTGTCGCAGAAGTCGCTATTGTCCCCCTACAAGATTATAGAAGATGATCCCGTCACTCAAAATTCATACATAAGCAGCCGCTTCGGTGGCTGGAACGACTAGGCCATCCTCTCGACGTCAGCCTCGCCGTAGCTTTGCTCGTCCCGAGACGACCTACGTCACGATTGCGTTTGATGTCACGTGGTCTCCGCTGGGCCTTCTCCGAGCGCTTGCCTGAGTGGGCCGTTTATAACGAAAAATGCAGCCATCCGGCTCAAAATACAAACGTGCGATTGTCATTTACGGATATTGTGGATCATATTGTCACGAAGGACAAGTGATGAGGCAGCGAATAACTGAATAAACTAAACGTTTAATGGGGCGCACTTGTGTCCAAAAATAAAAAGGAAACAAATGATAACAACAGAGCGTCGCGGGCGTCGAAGGCGGCGAAGCAGCAAGATCGAACGCTGAGGCGAAACTGACTTTGGCTCGCCACGCGAAGCCCCTTATGTACACGCGTGGGCTTCTGGAATAATCGGCGTGGAAGGTTCGACGCGTAGAACATTCGGGCCTAGAGTAAACAACAATGTTCCCGAATTCACCAGAACATTAAACTGAAAGTATAAATAAAATTCGCGGAACTCCCAGGAATCGAACCCTGGGCCTCCGCACGAAAGTCAAGCGCGGTAACCACTCGGCCACACATGCGCTTGCCCTTTAAAAATGCATCGTCTCGACGCCACGTGAAAGGCCACAAAACAGAGCAAGACAAGCAAACGAATGGGAAAATACGGAGGCTGGCAAAACACAATCCTATCAAGCGTTGCACGAGATCACAGCTCACAGTCTTATCGCGCATAGTACGGCTTGAGGCGCACGACGTGGACGACTTCCGGTCGTGGAGGGTGGCGTGATAAAGTCCGTGTTCCGTCGGGCATCACCTCGTAGTTCAGATCGCCGAGTCGGCGAAGCACTTTGTAGGGTCCGAAGTAGCGCTTCAGGAGTTTTTCGCTTAGACCGCGTCGTCGTATTGGGGTCCAAACCCACACACGGTCTCCGGGCTTGAAGCGAACGTCGATCCGCGAAGGTTGTACCGGGTAGCGTCGACACGTTGTTGATCTTGAATTCGGAGTCGGGCGAGCTGGCGAACTTCTTCGGCTCGTTGAGCAACCACCTGGGCGTCGGGTATCCCATCGTCAGCTCGCTCGTGGGGTAACATTGCGTCGAGCATGGTCGACACTTTTCTGCCATGCACCAGCTGAAACGGTGTTACTCCTGTGGTCTCTTGCACCGCCGTGTTGTAAGAAAATGTGACGTAGGGTAACACCTCGTCCCAAGTCTTGTGCTCTACGTCGACATACATTGAGATCATGTCGGCGATGATTTTGTTCAGCCGTTCTGTTAGTCCATTTGTCTGCGGATGGTACGCAGTGGTTCGACGGTGGCCGGTGCCACTGAGACGAAGGATCTCTTGCGTCAGCTGGGCCATGAACGATGATCCCCGGTCGGTAATGAGGACTTCGGGGGCGCCGTGCCGGAGGACAATGGACTCGATGAAAAACTTGGCGACTTCCACAGCCGTACCTGATGGAAGGGCTTTCGTCTCGGCGTACCGCGTGAGATAATCTGTGGCGACGATTATCCAGCGGTTTCCCGACGTTGACGGCGGGAAAGGGCCAAGTAAATCCATTCCGATCTGCTGGAACGGCGTAGACGGGGGAGCAATCGGGTGCAGATGTCCTGACGGCTTCGTCGGCGGTTTCTTGCGTCGCTGACACTCGTGGCATGATCGAGTGTAGAGGTGAACGGACTTCGGTAGCCTTGGCCAGTAGTATTTTTCTCGAATCCTGCCGAGCGTCCTGCTGTAGCCAAGGTGCCCAGCCGTTGGGTCGTCGTGACAGGCTTGGAAGATCTCGTCTCTAAGGTCGGCAGGGATTACCAGCAGCCATGGCGAGCTGTTGTCTCCGAAGTTCTCCTTGTAAAGCACACCTTGTCGGAGGACGAAGGTCGGCAGGGCTCTCAAGAAGACACGGGGAATAGTACCCCCTTGTCCTTCGAGGTGCTCGATTAGGGCGCGCAACTCAGGATCGTCTCTTTGACGTCGCGCCATGTCGTCGGTGTTCACCGCGCCTAGGAAGCACTCGTCGTCATCGTCGTCGCTGCTACCGGAGGATGTCTCGACAGGAGCTCTGGACAGGCAATCGGCGTCGCTGGGCTTGCGGCCTGACTTGTAGACCACAGTCATGTTGAACTCCTGCAGTCGGAGGCTCCATCAAGCAAGACGTCCTGAAGGGTCCTTTAGGTTCGCAAGCCATCAGAGCGAGTGGTGGTCCGTGACAACGCGGAAAGGGCTCCCGTATAAGTACGGGCGAAACTTCGTGATGGCCCAGACGACCGCCAGACATTCTTTTTCAGTCGTGGAGTAATTTCTCTCCGCTCTGGACAGTGTCCGACTGGCGAAGGCGATGACTCGCTCGGTGCCTTCTTGCACTTGAGCCAGTACCGCGCCAAGGCCTTCGTTACTTGCGTCCGTATGAATCTCAGTTTCCGCATCTTGATCGAAGTGTCCAAGAACAGGAGGAGTCTGAAGTCGTTGCTTCAGCTTGTCGAATGCGTGCTGCTGCTCCTCGGCCCATTCGAACTTCTCGGCGTCCTTCGTAAGTTTTGTGAGCGGTGCGGAAATTCTTGCGAAATCCCGAACGAAGCGTCGATAGTAGGCACAAATTCCAAGGAATCTTCGCACGGCCTTCTTGTCTGAAGGCGCTGGAAATGCCGCAACGGCGCGAGTCTTCTCGGGGTCTGGGCGGACGCCGTCATTACTAACCAGGTGGCCTAGGAACTTCAGTTCGTCATAGGCGAACCGGCACTTGGACTGCTTAAGGGTGAGTCGCGCGGTCTGTATGGCTTGGAGTACAGCTCGGAGTCGTCGCAAGTGCTCGTCGAAGTCACTTGAAAACACAACGACGTCGTCAAGGTAGACAAGACAGCTCTGCCACTTCAGTCCTGCCAGTACGGTGTCCATGACACGCTGGAAAGTTGCTGGCGCCGTGCATAGTACGAAGGGCATCACCTTGAACTCGTACAGTCCATCCGGCGTGACGAAAGCTGTCTTCTCTCGGTCCCGTTCGTCGACCTCGATCTGCCAGTAACCGCTCTTCAGATCCATCGATGAAAAGTACCGGGAGTGGCGGAGCCGGCCTAGTGTGTCATCAATGTGGGGGAGTGGATAGACGTCTTTCTTGGTCACCGCGTTCAGCTGTCGGTAGTCCACGCAGAACCTGAGCGTTCCGTCCTTCTTCTTGACAAGCACAACCGGAGAGGCCCACGGACTGCTTAAAGGCTGGATGATGTCGTCGTTCAGCATTTTTTGCAATTGCTCATGAATGACCTCCCTTTCTTTTACGGAGACTCTGTACGGCGATCGGTGCACAGGGAGCGCGTCGTCCTCGGTAACGATGCGATGCTTCGCAACGGCGGTTTGGCTCACCTTCGACGACTTCGCAAAGCAGTCGCTGTATTCGGCGAGGAGGTCAATCAGCTGTCGTCGTTTCGGGCCTGGAAGCTTCGGGTCGATGTCGAGCTGCGCTGGCGGCGCAATGTCTTGCTGAGGTGGCGATGATTCGTCAGCGATCACGGTGATTGCGGTGGAGTTTCGAAGTTCCTCGACATGGCCCACAGCGGCACCTTTCGTGAGGTGTTGCGTTTCTTGTCGGAAGTTCGTCACGAGGACCACGGTACGCCCATCCTGAAGTTCAACCACTCCTCTTGCAACGCCGATTCCTCTCCCTAGGAGCAATTGGAGGTTGCCTTCCAGGACAACTGCGCCGCAGGTAGCTGTATCGGTCACGACGGGTACGACAACACATGATCGCGGCGGCAGGTTCACGTGGTTGGCGGCTACTCGGACGGCGGCTGACGCTGTTTGGGGTTTCTCTAAAGGCGGAACAGGCTTCCGCAGCGTCAATCTGTTCTCACCCAGGTCGATGACGGCGCCGTATTCACACAGAAAATCCATGCCGAGATTGACATCTCTAGAACAGTCTTGTAGAACGACGAATTTTACAGGGCACGTTTCGCCGTGAATTTCGACGCGGTCAGTGCAACTTCCTACTGGTGTGATGAGATGCCCTCCGGCGGTTCGTATTTGAGGTCCCTCCCACGGCGTTGTCACTTTTCGCAGTCGGCGAGAGAGCCTCCCGCTCAAGACTGAGTAGTCGGCTCCGGTGTCCACGAGTGCCGACGCGTCGAGGCCGTCGATAACAACGTTTAGGTTGTTGGACACCGTTGCAGGCGCGTCGGTGCGATGCGGGGCGTTGGGAGGGTGGGAGCGCTCCGGCGTTTTTGGAGGCTGTTTGCTTCCGTCGTTTTCGGCAACGTCACCTCCAGGCGTTGCCGCACTTAGTTTTCCCGGCGACGCAGGGGAGACAGGCTCTCTCGGCGAGGTCGTGGCGCTGGGGACGCTGAACGTCGTGGCGATGGGGAGCGGGCTTCACGGCGGAGAGACGACACTGGGGAGGGCGAGCGTCGGAAATACTCCTCGATGTCGCGAGGGCGCTCGTCGTACCTTGGGCGCGGGTCGTTCGAGTGGAACCCGCGCAGCCCCAGTTGTCTGTAGGGGCATCGGCGGTAAATGTGGCCGGCTTCACCGCAGTGATAGCACAACGGGCGTCGATCGGCCGTTCTTCACACGTCGGTCTTTCGTGGCGCTGCTGGTCCTGGGTGGGTGCGCGCCCGATCTTCCTGGCGTCGGGAAAACTGCGGCGCTGGAGGTTCCCGTCGGGGTGGCGCCGTATACGGGTGAGCAGTGGGCGTTGGTCGTCGGGTAGCTGCGGCGTAGCTCAGCGTCGGTGGTTCGGGAGCGGCGCTGACAAGAACTTGTGGCTGCAGCGCCTGCTGAACTTCTGTCCGCACAACCTCGGTGATTGAGGGCGAATCCGGGCTTGCGGCAGCAGGAAGAAGCTTCCTGATTTCCTCCCGCACGACGTCCCTGATGATCTCGCGGAGGTCCGGGCCGTTGCAGCTGGACGTCGAGAGGGCAGCGACGCCGGGAAGTCGCTGGTAATGGGAGGCCCGTGCATGAAGCGCACGTTCGATGTTTGTGGCTTCCTTGACGAAATCTTCGACGGTGGCTGGGGGGTTGCGGACAAGGCCACCGAAGATGTCATCGTTTACGCCCCGCATCAGGATACGAAGCTTCTTTTCGTCGGTGGCTAGAGGGTCGGCGCGAGCGACCAGGCGCAGAACATCTTCTACAAAGCTGGTGATCGTCTCGCTTGTGCCCTGGGTCCTCATTCGTAGAAGGTCTTCGGCCCTCTCCCGTCGATATTGGTTGGTGAAAGTCCGTCTCAGCTCATTTTTGCAGGCGGTCCACGAGATCAATGAAGTCTCGCAATTCTCGAACCAGTGCCTGGCCGTTCCTTCGAGCGCGAAGTAAAGATTCTGCAGGCGCTGGTCGTCCGTCTATTTGTTGTGCTGGGCCACCCGCTCGTACTGTTGTAGCCAGTCCTCGATGTCTTCATAAGGCTCACCATGGAAGGACGCGGGCGTGCGAGCAGCGACGGGTAGGACAACGACGGGTGGAGTGGTCATCGTCGCGGTCTTCTTCTCTGGTTTCTGCAGCAGGGGTCCGAGTTCCGAAGGTTGGTCTTTGGTACGGCTGCTTGCTCGGAAGTTGGCGTCTTCTGCGAAGGGTAGCCTTCCGGGGCTGAGCACTTCACTTGGCCGGGATGTCTTCGTAGGTGTACGCTTCACGGGCATAGAGAGCGTACCCCGCACCTCCACCAAAATGTCACGAAGGACAAGTGATGAGGCGGCGAATAACTGAATAAACTAAACGTTTAATGGGGCGCACTTGTGCCCAAAAATAAAAAGGAAACAAATGATAACAACAGAGCGTCGCGGGCGTCGAAGGCGGCGAAGCAGCAAGATCGAACGCTGAGGTGAAACTGACTGGCTCGCCACACGAAGCCCCTTATGTACACTCGTGGGCTTCTGGAATAATCGGCGTGGAAGGTTCGACGCGTAGAACATTCGGGCCTAGAGTAAACAACAATGTTCTCGAATTCACAAGAACATTAAACTGAAAGAATAAATAAAATTCGCGGAACTCCCAGGAATAGAACCCTGGCCCTCTGCACGAAAGTCAAGCGCGGTAACCACTCGGCTTTTTTTTTATTTTTTTTTATTTTATTGAGTAAAAAACGGGCTATATACATTGTAAAAAGGGAAGGTGAAAGTCGGCACTTCCCTTAACACCAGCGAAGTACAATATTTTGAGAATAAGCATCACCAGGGTCACATACAGTTACGATCGTAAAGGAAAAAAAACCAAGCCATGATTTTGCATGCAAGCAATAGGCTATTTCAAGCGCAACTTGAGACTGTCCCAAAAATCACTTTCCGGAAACTCTGTTGCCTTTGTTAGGGAGCTCACGTAGTTGATCCCCTGAATCAGGTACCGCCATGCGGGTTGTCCTCCTTCCCTTACTAATGTGTGATCGGTCCGGGAGCTCCAGATTGCGTGTATGCCAATCAGTGCTAGCATTTCCCAACATAGCTTATGTTCTTGGTTGCCAACGTCAAGAAACTTCAACGAATGCCACGTTGGGTACAGTGCAATACCGACTTCGGCCCGAAGCCGCGCCCAAAATATTTCGGCATTTGTACAGTACAAAAAAGTATGCTGTAGGGTTTCCGGAACAGGACAGATAGCACAGTTGGTTCCCCATGGCATGAGAAAGCCTTTGTTTTCCTCCCATGTTTTTACAGGTAACACTTCCATGTGGAACCTAATAAAAAGGTCCTTAATTCCCTGCCGAACGGGGTATCTCCGCAGACGTCTGAAAACATCGGATCCGTCTGCCTCGCTGAAGCCAGAGCGATAGAGCGGCAGTGGCATGATAAGATCAATTGTGTCCCAGTATAGGCGTTTCCTTTTAACTTTGCTTAGATAGTCCTTCGAGAATCTGTTCTCAAAGAACTTTACTGCTTCTGCTATTTCTTTGTAATAGCGCAACACAGGCGCCTTCTTGGCTGCGGCGTCACTGTTGCTGATATCGAGCCATGAAGAAAGATAGCATCCTCCAAGCTTCAGAAAGGCAGCCGCAGACATCGGGACTTTCTTGTCTCGAAAAAGCATAAACCTATGCACTTTCAGCTTTGTATCAATACTGATTAGCCCTAGCCCGCCTTTGTGAGGGCTGATGAAAAGATTAGTGCGTCGCGTTTTTTCAAAACTTGAATTCCATACAAAGGTAGCACACATACGTTGCATTTTTTGCACCAGATTGCTATGACAAGGTAATACTTGCGCCGAATACCATGCGCAGGAAAAAAACACGGAGTTACACACAAAACTTCGGCTTAGAAGTGGAATATTTCTCCCCTGCCAATCGGCAGCTTTGGCTCTGACGGCGTTTAGCCGCAGACCACTTTCTCCTTTACAGATATCCGCTAAGTTCAAACTAAGCCCTAGGTAGTTAGACATCGAATCGGACCATTGAATACCTATGAATATTTTCGGCTTAGATGGCCACGGCCCCATCCACGTCCCTGAAGACTTTTTAACATTCATTTCGGCCCCTGACACGCTGCAGAAGTTGTTGATGTGCGCGAGAGCCGAAACCAACTCTCTTCTAGATGAACATACAATGCTTACATCATCCGCATAAGCTAAGAGCTTTACCGAGGAGTCGGCTAGATTTGCTCCCCGTATACTAACGTCACTCAAAATTGCTTTACATAAAGGCTCCAGATACAGCGCAAAAAGTATAGGGGACATCGGACAACCTTGCCTCACCGAAGAGAGCACTGGAATGGGCCTTGATTTGCACCCGTTAATTAAAAGGCGCGTCGTAATATCCTTGTAGCATAACTTCACGTAGCCGAGCAGCTTTTCCCCTACTCCACAGTGTTTTAGCATTGAAAACAAAAAAGAATGCGCCACCTTATCAAAAGCCTTCTTTAAGTCCACTTGAAGTACGGCTATCGGCGTTTGTAATGCATTCGCTGTTTCAGTTATCATACGCATAACATGCAAGTTTGAGCTGATCGTCCGTCCCTTAAAACCGTACGTTTGATGTTCCCCGATAATCGGGTTGAGCATACGCTCGAGGCGTTTGTTTAGTATTTTGGCTAAGATTTTATAATCTGCCGTGAGCAAACTAATTGGCCGATAATCGTCAGTCGAGCGCGTCTCTTCCTTGTTGATCTTTTTGGGTATTAAGACAGTCACCGACTGCCTCAGCGAAGGGGGAAGCAGCCCCCTTTTGAAGATGTCTGCATAAACTTGCGAGAGAATGGGGGCTAGTTTTTCCGAAAACTTTTTGTAGAAAGCCGCTCCGAGCCCATCTATGCCCGGTGATTTTCGGGGGGCCAGATCCTTAATCGCCTGAAGGACTTCATCGGCTGTGATATCTTCGTTTTCTGGCCCGGAAGATGTCTTTGCTTTTGGCATTAGTTCCACGAATTGGCGTAATAAACCTTCGTTACGGTTGTTTTTTTCCTCGAACAGTTCGTGATAAAATCTGACGAACTCTCGCTCTATGTCCTCCTGCTGAGTGAGAACCGCCTCGCCAATGCGAAGTTCTGTGATTTTATTCTTTTGGGCTCTCTCGCGTTCCTTCACTTTGAAGACCTTCGTTGGCTCTTCGTCCCGCTCCAGGGTTGTCATTCTGCAGCGTACCATCGCGCCTTTGTATTCTTCTTCAAGTACGGAGAGTAATCGGCCCTTGCATTCCTTTATATCACTGCCAAATAAACCCGGAGTTTCATTTTCCGCGCGAATAAGCGTTTTAAGTGTCCTGTTGAGAAGAGCCTTTTCCATGCGTTTATTATTCGCCCTTTCCCGCCCAGCTCGCATGAGATTCACTTTAATCTCCTGCTTGAGCAACTCCCAGTTTACGGCATTTATTCCTTCGACAGTCTTTTGAGCAATAAGCGTTTCCACCATCTTAACCACCTCATCATCTTCCAAAAGAGTTTCATTAAGTTTCCACGACTGCCACCAACCGTCTTGCTTTCTTGATTCCGTCTTTCCGAACCTCACGGTGACAAGCGCGTGATCAGAAAAGGCTACGGGTTCGACGCGATAAGCTCGAACGGCTCTTATCATTTCTCCGGACGCATAAAAGCGATCCAGCCGGGAGTGGCACTCTCCCTGCCAGTGTGTGTAACCGTTGCCAGTAAAGTTAACCATCACCGTCACGTCTTGCAAGTCATGCTCTCTGAGAAGCTTCCTAAGTATCGGAAGACTCGAGTCTTGCCTTACGCCGCGCGTGCAATCTTTTGCGTTTAAAACGCAATTAAAATCACCGCCGACGATCACTCTGGCGGGTGTATCGATGTACTGCTTTAAATCCTCAAAAAAAGTTTTTCGCTCTGCCGGCTCATTCGGGGCGTGTACCGAAACTACTCTCAACAGGACGCTTTGGCACAACAAATCTACCGCACACACTCGACCACTGTGGTCGGTTTTCCACTCTGGGAAAACTGTTATACCCCTATTTTTGCGAACAAGAATTGCAGTGCCAGCGCTGCGCCCGACTGCGTTAGAGTAGCAGAATTCAAACAACCGCTCGAAAAACTTTGCTGCGCGCTCTGCATGCCCGGGGCCAAGCTTGGTCTCTTGCAGTAAAGCCAAGTCTGCTCGCTCTTTAAGTAGGGTGTTCAAGAGCCATTGCATACGAATCCGGGCAATCAAGCTAACGCAATTGAGGGTTACAATTTTAAGCCTGCACATCACTTAGACATAGGAAAGATAACTCAGATTTGCCTTAAGATCTTGCTACAAAAAAAAGGTAACCTACTGGGAAGAAGACCTGCTGCGATTGCTCGCTAGAGCACGGGATTTTCCCTGGCGGCGACTTTTCCGGGTTTTCGGGTTCTGCCATGCAGGCTTTTGGTCAGGTGAGTCAAGGTCGGTGTCGTCATCATTGCCGTCAGTCTCTACCGGTTTCCAAGGCCGCTTCCCAGTGTTGCACTCGGAGATTTTCATTGCGACCCCATCGGCGTCGCAGTCATCGTCGCCGCCGCATTCTGCCACCTTTACTGTCCCGTCCCGTGCTGGCTGGTCCTGGGTGAAGTCGAGGGTGTAGACTTCGGTTTCCGAGTCGGTCCGGCATGGGAGTTTTGATGGGTGCACAGAAGAAGGCATAGAAGCCCCGTCTTGTACCGTGCTTTTCCTGGTGGGCTGCTGCTCAGGCGCCGCGTCGGCAAGCTTGGTGTCTCCGGTGGTTTCTTCGGCCTCTTCCTGGTCCATGATCAGGTCTGAAGAAAGGTCTTCAGTCGTAGCGGTCGTGATAGTTGCGTACGTCTGTACGCAGTCCTCTTTTAGATGTCCGAAGCGCCGGCACGAGTCGCAGCGTGGCACCCTGCAGTCTCGACGAACGTGTCCGGTCCTGTAGGCAGCGCAAACACATGGGTGCCCTTCCAGGAACGATGACCAGCGCGTTCGCGTTGGAGATGCGCAGCTGGTGCGGAATACGGTCCGTCGCTGTGGTATCTTTCAGAATCAGATGCACCTTTCTGGTTGTCGATTCCACTCCGTTGAAGCCCTCCTCGTGCCACGACTCCCTTTCCACGGCCTCCACCTTTCCGAATGGCTCTAGAGCTTTCCGAACCACGTCATCCGGAACCTCACAAGGCACCCAGTGTAGCTTGAGCTTGATTTCCGCCTTGTTTGGGTCAACGACGAGGCACCGCTTGCCCTTGACCTGTAATTCTTTCAGCTGCAGGAGCTTGAACTTCGACGCCTGGGAATGGAATGTAACCGACCAGACGTGATTCATCTGGTACGGCCCGCATGCCTTCAGGTCCTGTAGCACGCCTGCGTCCCGAAGTCCGGTCTTAAAATCAGCGATCTTGTATGGTCGTCCGGCGATGTCACAGTGAAGAAAAAGCGTGTTCAAGAAAGAAACGCCCCTCGGAAGGGCCGGCATTACGATGCGATAGTCCTAGGTAGCGCTATCAGCGACAACACCGCGGCCCGAAAGGGCCGTTATCACAGCTCCGCTGGAGCCAGCCATCCTGCGTCCGCTCCTGTCGGCAGCCGGAAACAGAATGCGGTAACCACTCGGCCACACACGCGCTTCCTCGCCTGCGCGCGTGGCAATATTCAACCTATTTTTGAACACGACGGGAATATTTCAAATTTCGTTGAAGTATCCCTTTAAGGAGCGGTGTGTGGATGCCTGTGAGACACCAACTGCGACGCTAGAAGCCGATGAAGATAATTTTCTTCGACGCATTTTCACCGGTGATGAAAGTCGGGTGCACTACGCCCAGCCAGAGACAAAGCGAGCAAACAAGGAGTGGGGACACACAACGTCACAAAGGCCGAAGAAGTTCAAGATAGCGTTAACGGTGGGCAAGCTAATGATCACGGTCTTCTGGCACCATAAAGGCCCAGTAGTTCAACATTTCATGCCCAAGAAACTCACTGTAAGCAGTGCATCATACTGCAACCTGCCTGATAACCACTTGAAGCCTGCAATCAGGTCAAAGCGTCGCAGACTGCTCAGCTCAGGGGTGTTGCTGCAGCACGACATTGCGCGCCCTCACACGGCACGTACGACAGCGGAAAAAAAAAAAATCAAAGGTCTGCGGTTCGTAGGTATTCCGCACCCACCATACTCGCCATACCTCGCACCGAGTGATTTTTACCTATTTGGACCCCTCAAAGGGGCTCTCGGGGGAAAGAAGTTTGATACAGAGATGACCTGAAAGCGGCGATGCATTTCTGGCTCCGGAATGAGCTACAAGATTTTTTTTCCCGCGGCATCTATGCAACGGTGATGCGTTGGCGCACATGTGTCGAGCGATGAGGTGACTATGTTGAAAAGTAATAAAAGGCTTTCCATTATGTCTATTCTACCAGGCAAATCAAAAATAAATAGCGGTTACTTTTTGAGTCAGCTTCGTACTTTGATTGGGACCTCGGTGTGCATCCGTCAGCATAACTTGATCAACGCAGTTACGGAACTGCCCATAGACGCTGTTTCTGCTAGCAGTACCCCTCTCTACCCCGAAGGGTCACCTCCCATCGTTCGACGCGCCACCGTTTAGGGGACGGCTGCTATGCTAACTACAGCCTACTCTATGAAATATTAAAGTTTTAAAGCTCAGCCTCTAGATGGCCCTTCAACGTAACGTGTCATAGAGTACCCGTATATGCTCCACTTGCGGAGGAGAGTATCCCAGAGGTCCGAGATTTTTACTTTTAAGTATTGCGGGAGACGCGAACTTCGCTCCTGCAGAAGACGGGAAGGGCGCGACGACATGAGGCGCGGTTCACCGCGCATGCGCCGTCGTGCGTCTCTCGCATCCACAAAAGCGCGCGTGCCCTGGCTTGGTCGTCGTGGTTTTAGTGTCGTCTGCTTGCTCACAGACGCATTTAAACTGCGCTCGCGTTATAAAAATAACGCAATTACACACATCTAGGTGGCACAAACAATGCGCAAATGTCCAAGACACTTCTTGCTTGCCGTCATACGTCTATGCAATATCTACATTTCGCGAGCGCTAAGCGAAACCTATGTTCCGCCCCAAACACGGCGCTCCTCGAGACGGCTTGCCCTCAAGCGAAGTAGACACATTTGGCGCATGCGACCCCTTCTTCGCCAATGACGAGTTAAGGCGCATTCACACCGGCGATGAAAAAGCAGTCGCGCGATGAGCGAGTCCAACGCCATCCTTGGCGAGTCGTTTCTCAAAAACTCTCGCTCCGAACGCCGTTGATTGGCTCAGCCGCTCCGCGACTAGATCGCATCGCAAAAGTCGGGTCACCAAGCGACTGCTCAAGTCCCGTCGCTTTTAGCCCGCTATAGTCGCATTTGCGATGAAAGTTATCGCGCGACTAGATCGCATTGCCGGTACGTGTGAACGTGCCTTTAGGGGTGAAAGGAAAAGAAAGGCGATAATCTGGTTGCGCCCTTTGGGCCTCCCAAGATTACAATTTCGAATCACAACCTCTGGATGGCGCAGCGATTGACTGATGGTGACCTTTGGGAGAAGAGGGGAGGGGGGGGGGGAGGGTTCGTTTATTCGCGACAGATACGCAGTCACGGTGTCAGCCACTAAGTTGAACCACTAAAGTTGGCTGCCGAGGACTTCGTTTTCGCCTTATCATAGCTCTGATAAGAGCTTTAAGCATAGAACACATGAGCGGTGAAACTGATGACACAAGTCTCCAAACCAGGGACCTCTCCACTGGAAATGGAGAGGTCCCTTGTCCGATATCAGGACCAGGCGGATTTTTTCGGTCGCGCATCAGTCACCTAGCTGTGCTTGGAGATTTGTTTTTGTTCTTTGTCCCCTTTGTTCCCCTTCTCCAGGGATTAGCATTGTCATTATCCTCCAGCTCGCTTGCCCCTTTGCATTAATTGAATTAAAATCATAAACTTAAAATGCAGGACGTTCATCCTCGTTGGTGTTAGACTGGTAGCACCTGATGAATCGAGTTTGCTCTACAGACGTCCAACTCCTGGTTAGCTCAGCTGGTAGAGCGCTCCACTGGAAATGGAGAGGTCCCTGGTTCGATAATTTCGATTCTAGGACCACGCGGATTTTATCGGTCGCGAACCAGTCACCTAGCTGTGTTTGGAGATTTATGTTTGTCCTTTGTCCTCTTCGGTCCCCTTCTCCAGGGATTATTATTGTAATTCTTGACCAGCTTGCTTGCAACCTTTGCATTAATTGGATTATAATCATACTTTAGTATCTAGTTCAATTTTAACTTTGTCTTTTTTAGGATCATATGTCTAAAGAACACCCTAGAGTGCTAGCGGATACGCTGAAGAGTTCCTTGAAGACAGAATACGAGCCAGAAGTGAAAAAAAAAGTTTTTTAATTGTAGAAGTATAATGCATATTGCAATGAAGGATAAACGTAACTGAAACTCTGTTTTGTTCGTCTTTATTATTATGGTTGAAATAAGTACTTACACGCTTTCGGTAATAAATAATATCTAAACACTGTTTGCGAGAAATGACGAAGAAAATAACATCCGTAGCTTTAGAGAAATTGAAATTATGGCGGATATGATTACAAAGCAAACATGAAAAAATCGCGTAGTTAAGACTTTAGATTTGCAGGTTTGCAACAAAGGGGGACGTCCTGATTTCGAAACTGGATAATATTACCTCCGCCATGGTGAAGTGAGAACTAATAAATTTGATACATACTGAACAAAAGCTACGTACCCCGCTCACTGAAATTTCGCCCAGGTTCAGTCCAGGGCCGCATTTGAGGAGCAATAAAGCTGTTTTTTCTAGTGGATGTAGAAACATACACAGCTATATTAATTCCTGTGACGTGGGATACAGAATGTAAATCCGGACAGAGACAGACTTTCACAAACATCTGCCTCTGTAGATACAAAAAGGCGTGCCGAATTTGATCTAGTAATCTTGTTGACATTTACATTCCTTTTGTTAATGTACCAAATTCCCCGAAAAAAAAAATTCTTTTTTACCGAGAAAATGAACTACGCAACGCCGAATGCTCGGTTTCCGCTAAAATGTGGTGCTAGCGGCCCGCGCTAGATGCGTGGTATGTGTGGGGGGAACTGCGCCATTTGATTATAGTCTTCGATTTGGCCGGAAATTGGCAGACCGCACAAACAACCGCTTGTCAATTGATAACCAAAGTAGTTTATAAATAAAATTTTTATGAATTGAATGAATTTTCAAATTACGCCGGCCACGAGGGTTCCAGGAGGTGACTTTCTAGTAACAACAATGAAAAATTCCCACTGTTCCCTAACCATGTACGTCTCCGGTGGGAAGGTGGGTGAGCGATCCGGGCAGCCGTTAATCGGCTTTCGTGGTCGCCAGTGATATAAATTATTTTTTCGCAGCTTCGAGGTTGAACAATCCTCTGCAATGTGCAGCAATCTATGCTCCACGGTAGTTTGTAAGAACAGTGCTACCCTTGTTTCGTAGAGAGAAATGAATGTACTCACCAGCAGCAGTGGAGGCTGGCCACGTCAAGGTATTTTTGCGCGAGCTGTGTGCCGAAAGAACTAGTGTCACATTAAACATCCTCGCCTCTCCTCGAAATACTCTACAGCTGCGTGCTACGGATTGAGTATCCTTCTGAAGTTGGAAGAGCTTCAAGTGTGATAATCACAGACTCAAGCCGGCTGTGACCGCTAAGGCATTTGTCGAAAGAGGAGCGCTAATAATATCGAGAAAATAATGCAGTTACTAGCACTAATCGACATTTGGTGCAGTCACATTTGTTGTTCAAAAAGCTTCAGTGATTTGTTTTTACAGTGAAGTTGTATACGACTCGGTCGGAGTTTTTCGTGTCCGTCGACAAAACAGTAGTCAACAGATAATAGTCCACAAAAAACTATCGCGCGCACCTTATCACCGTACACGCGCTCCTTATCTATCCTGTTGTTTTGACACTTGTTTCAATATGAAAACCACAAAACAAGTGTCAAAACTACAAGATAGATGATAAAGACGCACGCGCGCGAACGACAATAAGCACGTAGCCTCCCCGCATGCGTTTCGCGGTAAACATTGCGGTTGAATAAGCTGCTGCGGCAACGGCAGAGTATGAAGTGGGGAGCGACGTCACTAGCCCCGCTAACAATGTGAAGCACGTAGCGCTCCCCGCATGCATTTCTTGGTAATGATTCCGGTTGATTAAGCTGCCACGAGAAGGGCAAAGTACAAAATCTTTCAAATTAAAAAAAATGTTTTGGTACAGTGCATTTACTTTTCTTCTGTTATTTGGTAAAGACCCTTTTGTTGTTTACAAATATGAACTGCCGATTGCGTCCCAAGCGACTTCTGTCACACCATCTTTGCAAGCCTGTTGAGCTTGCTTGTTACCAGTGCTTGAAAGCTCAAATAGTACAGAAATAAAAGAGTTGGAGATTGAACGAGCGCCTTCGGCTGTACAATGTTACATCTTGGAGGAGGCAAGTTAGTTTACAAGAATACTGGAAATATATAACAGATCTCGCACTCCTTCGTTCCTTTGGCGTTCACCTGGACAACTGGTGGTTAAACGTTTCCTCTACATTTCAAGCAGCGGTGTCAAGGTGACATTTGTTCATTCTTTTTATAAACCGGAAGTTATCTGGGACGTCAAAGACTGGAGCACCACCTGGTGGTGTTTGCCATAAAAAGTGTCTAGTGTAGTGGGCAATCGTTGCAGGTGATGCCGCAGCTTCGCTGGCCATCCTCTTTCACAACGTGAATTGGACCCCAACTTTTTTTTTATATATATAAGCACTATGACCGCTTCAGACATCGAATCTTGCTCGTGCTACCCTCGGAGTACCACTCAAGCAGCTGATCTTTTGAAAGCGAGAAGTGAAACGTCTATAGATCAAGGAGGAGTTTAGACATGACTTTCGTCACAATACGTGTCTGCCATTACAGAGGTTTAGAAAGCAGGTTTTGAGCTCCATTAATATACGACAGACCCTTTGCCTGGTTTGTTTGTTGAATGGTATGAAAGACAGGTGCCAGAAAGGCGAGAACATTCTTCATGCCTGTAATAAAGCATTTTTATTAGGAGTTTCCCCAGGAAGGCATAGGTACCCCACTGAAGAAACAATATGCATCCATACGGGCAGCGTAAGAGAGAGTGCGAGGCTGGGTTGAAGCAGCTAAGTAGGGAGGCGACAGCAAAGGTAGCAGGAATGGCAGCCTCAGAGGAAGGAAGCACTAGTGAACAGGGGGAAGTCAGCGGGACGGGAGTGACTGCTCGACCCTGCAGTGCCGTAGTGGCGCAGGTTACCAGCGAGGCTGTAAAGGACGGGGTGGTAAACCGACAGGCACAAAGTGAGGTAGCGCAGATAGCTGGAGGGAGTCAACCGCAGGGCAGGGATGGAAGGAAAGCGAGTGAAGACAGGCAGTCAGATGCTAAAAGGGTACTGGTGGTAGGAGACAAAAACGTAACAAGTGTTAAAAAGGGTCTACTGGCCAGGGTGAAAGGGGACGGGAGGGTACACTTTGTGGAACAGTCAAGGAAGTGCGCCGTAGACGCTATGGCCAAAGCTAGGGAATAGCTCTGGGGTAACATGGAGGGAGATAACCTAGTAGTAGTGCATGCGGGACTCAATGATGCGTTGGAGGGAAGGAGCCAGAACCTCGGCAGACACATAGAGGTTGGGGTACGTAAGCTGAGGGAGGTCTCTAAGGATGTGCATGTGCTAATACGCACTATCCCAGAGGTCTGGGACAGTCTTTTCAGATAGAGCCGCGGGTGGTGGAATCTAACCGGGTGATTAGGGGGATGAGCAAACGACTTAAGTACGGCGTATCGGAAGCAAACAGGGTGGTGCATGAGGTTCGCTCCGACCATTTTGCATGGGGCATCCAGTACAGTGGAGCCACAGGTAGCACGATAGAAGATAGGATTTGTATTCATTTCGTAGATTTTTTGGGATCCACAGAGCACGGAGGGCACAGGTGTAGATGTACCAGATTCAAAGTCGGGGGAAGCTCCTGGATATGAGTACCGCAAGAGCAGCAGGAAGAGCAGGAGGTAGCCCCGTAGAAATAAGGGAAAGAATCGGCTAAGTATAGGCTTCATAAACATGCAGGGAGGTAAAACAAAATAAAGTGCGAGGAGATTGGTTAAAAATTAGAGCCTGCAAATGTCACAGTGTATGGGGTAGCGGGAACTCACTTTAGAGATGAAGAAAAACCGCCGTACATGCCAGGCTATTCCGCAATGGCATGCAACCGGAGGGGAGGTTAACGCAGAGGCGGAGGGGAAGGCATGTTAGTCAAAGGACAAGACTGGGGAGGAAAGAAGGAAAGATGCATAGAAAACGTATGGTTGGAAGGGAGGATAACATGTCTGAACACTATTTTGGGGTTTGCTTCCCTGAAAACAGAAAATGTCTCAAGGGAGGAAAATACAGTGCACTTACATGTATATCGAGAAACATCAACGAAATTGGCCTTATTTAGGAAATAATTATGTAACGAGACATAAATTCCCAATTAGAAGAGTTTGACGGATTCACAGATACAACCGGAAGGTTTCTAGAAGATTTCTGTGATTCTTTGGACCTAGTGCTAGTTGGTTAATGCAAAAGTAAAATGCAACGAGAAAATAACGTGGGAACGAAACAACTCATACTCAACAATAGACTACTGCCTCATATCCCGACAAACTGGATGGCTGGACAGGAAGTATGGGAATAGATAAAGAAGGTACAGAAAACTTAGAAAGTGACCACTAAAGAATCAATATCAAATTTGCCGCATCCGAACCAGAACAACCAGCTCTGGAAAGAGCGCCCTTAGCAAAAAGAGGCCGTACTTGAAACGAAATAGAAATATATTGAATAGGAATATTCATATTGTATTCATTCTGTATTATTTTGTCCGTATTCAAAATATGCGCGTAAGGTATTCAAAATATATCATAAATATTAATCAAAAAAGATTTAGATATACCAAAAATGAATCTTCCTCCTCAAGATCCCTTTGTGTATTAAAAAGCGGCTACATCATTTTTTATGTTTTTTTCATTTTGGATTTTGTTAGTAAATGAGGTCCCTGTGGCATTCGAAGGCACTACTAAATACATCCCACAACTACACATCAGAAACGAACACAAACACAAACACAATGACGCACTGAAGACCTGAATCACAGTCCCGTTGACTGCTCTAGAGCCTTATATAGCCTACATATTGAAGGTAATCATTTGGCCGGTGACCCCCTCTGCACTTATTAAGGTTCCAAGTATCCGATCTTCTCCCCAGGAGTCTCTCAAAGGGGAAACAGTGTTTTGAAGTTCGTGGACGATATCTCTTACCAAAAAGCATTGGTACAACTAATAATGATTCGGCGCAGTTGCTAAAACAATATCCACAGAAACGGCTCCTAGAAGAAATGTTATTGCTTCTCTGAATAGCACCACTCAGGACAAAGCGAGTCAAGGCAGTTTCTTCACTTTAAAATAGTTATTTTGCTTTTCTTTCCTAGTTGACTGTTTATTATGGTCGTTAACGCCACTATATTAAAGTCGCTACTCACATCACGTACAATGATGAGTATACACATTCAGTGAACTAACATTGTGCTAACACAACCACGCCAAACATATCTTCTCACAGCAGTTGCTGAAGCTTTCCAGCATCAGCAAGTGTTGTGGTTGTAGTTCCCCAACCCCGTTTGTGACTGGTGTGCAAGAAACTCATCAGGTGTGTTCTTGATAGAAAAAAAGTAAACAATATCATAAACTGGGCTGATATATCAGTGCGATGCTGTAAAGCTCAATTGACAAACTAGTCAAATGTTGTATTTACGCACTTCAGTGTACTCCACATCTGATTGAAGTGAACTTCTGAAAGGCGATCTTTTCAATACTTTGGCAGTTTAAGTCAAACTTTGGTAGTTTAAGTCAAACTACCAAAGTATTGCAGTCAAAAGATACTTAGAGTAGAACACAACAGTATTTACGATTTCCAGGTATTTTAAGAGTATTCTGCACTTATTTTTGATCGCTGCAATTTTTTAGGGTTGGAATATATTTTGCATGAAATAAACAAATATTTTAAAAAATCGATGTGAAAGGTATTTTGCGCCTACTAATTTAGTATTTACGTATTTCAGAACGCGTGAAGGGAACTTCAAATGTAGTTTAAATAATGGTATTTCAAAATGATTTTTAGAAGTATATTTTAATACTAAGTAAAAAAAAAGAAGTGCATATTTTCGGTCGATTTTTTGTGTACTTACAATTATGAACTGTGCTTCAAATACACTCAAATTAGAATGTGGTATATTTCAAACGTATTATTTTTCGCTAAGGGCGGGTAAGACGACACTCAGTTAAGCTCAAGTAAAAAAGTACCTAAAAGTATCGAGAACATAATATTAAAACAACCAGAAAGACAGTGGACGTCTCAGGATTTAATAGGACCGTTTAAGAATAACTAGAGAAGCATCCAAATAAACAAAGAGGAAAGCAAAAACGAAGACAAACGAAAAGATGGTGGGATAAGGAGGCCAAAGCAGCCACACTGCGGCGTCAAGAGGCATCTAGTGAGCATACTTGGGCAAAGAAAAGGGAGTCTTCACCGATGAAGTAGCATCAAAATGGGAGAACTTCCAAGAGTGGAAAGGGGCACATCAGCTTTAATACAGGCAAAAACTGGGAGTGCAGGTGTGAAGTAGATGATGGACATAAAAAAATTCAGAATGCAGTAAAAAAGTATTGGGAGCACATTAAAGTACAGAAGAGGAAGACACACGGCTTCCAACACATACTGACCGCAAATGGGGGGAGAATAGTAGAGGGGGAAGAGGCGCAGTAATATATTAGGCGGATAATCGAAGAGAGTTTCTCCCAGCATGAGCAGAGGGGGACTGTGGATAGCACTGACAGCAGCAGTCTAGAGGAGGAGCAGAATTGTGTAACAACGAAGACGACCACAAGAGAATGGAATAAGGCAGAAAGTAAGGTACCACAGGCCCGGATGACATACCCATGGAAGTCATTAAGACACCAGGAAAAACAAGCAAATTAAAGTTACGGCATGCGATTAATCAAATGATTATGGGACGAGAGATACCCAATGATTGGAAACTAATTAAAATTAAACTAATATATAAAGGCATAGGAAACATAGACAACCTTAAGGCATATCGCCCAATAACGGTAACTTCGGTAATATACAGATTTGCTATTGGGATAGTAAAGCAGAGAATGGAGGAATGGGCAGATCATATGCAAATAGTTAGGTGAGCACCAAATCGGGTTCCAAAAAGATAGAAGACTGGAAGATAACTTATCCGTCGCCACACAATGTATAGAAGTAGCAATTAAGAACCAAACTTCTTTATGGTTAGTTTTTTTGACCATCAAGGGAGCGTACGACAGTGAGAGCCAGAAAAAACTTCGGGGTCAGCTGGAGGAGTCTAACTTAGATGCAAATTTGTTATGCTTCTTCAGCATATGTAGGCAGACAATAAGGTAGTTATAACATAGGAAGCAGAAACTACACAACCCGCAGCAATAAATAGAGGGCTCACGCTGGGCTGTCCACTGTCACCTCTGCTCTTCTTGATAAATTTCAGTCAAATGAAAAAAAAAAAAATAGAGCAGAGAAACGGAGGTTTTGATGTGAGTTTATGGAAGGAGGGAGAAGTGTAGTACAGGTAATACCAGGACTGATGTATACGGACGACACAGTACTTCTGGCAGATGACCAGGATACGTTACAGGAACGAGCTGGAATATGTGGAGAGAAACGGGACACATTGGACATGAGTTTTAGTAGTGACAAGTCTGGAGTAAATGTGTTTAACGACGAAAAAAAGAGCCCCTGAGGATACAAGACATTATAATAGACCATGTAAGAAAATAAAAATATCTGGGAGTCTGGCTTAATGAGGGAAGCAAATATCTAGAGGAACATGAGGAGTATATAATTAGAAAAGGGAAAATAAATTCATCTATTTTGAAGCTCAAGGCACTATGAAACTGTAATAGATATGATGTGGTTAGAGGTATATGGAAAGGAGTGATGGTACCAAAACTGTCTTTTGGCAATAGGGTACTGTGCATGAAATTAGAGGTTCTATCAGGATTAGAAATTCGACAAAGAAGCGTAGGCAGACTGGGACTGGGAGCACATGGAAAGACACTAAATGAGGGAATACAGGGATACATGGGCTGGTCATATTTTGAGAGCAGGGAGGCAATTAGTAAGTTGAACTTTGAACAAAGGTTGACCGAAATGAATGATACTCGGTGGGCACGGAAGGTATTCAACTATTTATACATGTAAAGTTTAAACAAAAAAACAAACAAAAAAAAACGAACAAGCCGAACCCGAAAGCTTACATTTAAATACCTACACACGAGTTATGGGGCTGGGCAGACTACTTCAGTGGAAAAGGCAGTAAAAGAGGCTGAAAGTAAAATGTGGAATGTAAGAGTGCAGAAAAAAAAACAGCTCTAAAAATGTTCGCAGGACACAAAAACTGGACATAAGAAAGTAAAATGTGTTTGACAATTCTTTGGGGAGTTATTTACTGTTTGAGACGACAACGGGCGTTTTGAGGACGAGGACGTATAAGGCTAAATTTCAGGAGACAGACACGTTATGTGCTGCCTGCAATAATGAGAGCGAGACACTAGAGCACTTGGGTTTGATGTGCACAGTGCTTCTCCCTGCCCTCCCTGAAGGAGTAACAGATTTGGCCGGAGCCGTGGGTTTTGCTGGCGACAATGGAAGGGCGGAAGAGAAAAGGATTACAGTCACAAAGAGGCTATCAGAAAATCAGTGGGAATTATCTAGGGAAAATTTAATGATGCTCGACTAACTAGCACAGCTGAGGGACAGAGAGGTCAGAGGAAAATTGGTGACTTCCTTGCCAGGGGGAAGAGGCGGGGAGGTGATGGTTTTTAGCTTTTTTGCCGATCTTCCGAAGGTCATCCTGGGGATATACTACACTGCCTGGTGATAGTTAGGGGGAGAAAAATGGCTTAGAAGGGCGGGAGGAATCAAGTTTGTTTTTTAGACATAGGCTAAGTGGCGCAAGCTACGCCCGTTACAAAGGGGGTAGCCATTAGCATTCATCCATTCATCCATCCATAACTTGTGCGCCCTTCGGTAAGAAAGAGGCATATAATACGTCATATGGTTCTGTCATATGGTATGATTGAATATGGGTTGTATAGGTTAAATAATTTCTTTGTGTAAGGTAGCCATGAAGATGCGTGTCAATTGAAGCAGTCCTGTTTTAAACATATAATACTCTATGGTACTTAAAGCTAGTTTGTTTCGGCCTCAAATACTGAAGTCTAGAGAAACGTATTTGAGCGCACGGGGCGCAGGTTCCCAGGTTGTCATCAGTGGGTGTCCAAGGAAGAGTGGGAGGATCATTAGGAAATGAAGTGTCCAGTGAGCTTGGTTTGTTGCAAATACTGACGTAGCAAAATACAGTGAGAAAACTGGATTAAAGAATTGTCCAAAAAAAGCTCGCAGTGTGCTGTGTCAACAATGCTACTACGAGGTTTACCGCTGGCGGTGCATCTACGCATGACACTTTGCACGGGGGTCATGCAATATATTGTTACGGTGATTATGGTATACTATGTTTTACAATGAACGAGAGGTTGAAAGATGGCGGTCCTGCGAAGCCCCAGAAGCGCCTCCTGCCTCCTCTTCTTTCTCGACCAGCCGAGCTCAAACTTCCTTCTCCTCTTCGTATCACTACTCGCCCGCCGGAGGAAACGGCGTCTCGCCGTTTCCTCCGGAGGTGAAGGCTTTCCCCCTACCTTTACACCTCACCCATCCTGGACACCCAAACGCGCCGCCGCATTTACCCACAAGGCGAGAAGCCCGATACCGGTACACTGCCCGAAGGTACGCCAACGGATCCCTGCACCTCCGCCAAAAGAGTTACGGTGATTATTGTATACTATATTTTACAATGAACGAGAGGTTGAAAGATGGCGGTCCTACAAAGTTTCAGAAGTGCCTCCTGCTTCCTCTTCTTTCTCGACCAGTCCAGCTCAAATTTCCTTCTCCTCTTAGTATCAATACAATCAAATTAGAACATGTTCTTTCTCATTCTTTACTTAATGCTTACCGATAAATAATATTATTCCGCTGGTGCAAACGCACTGTAAAACATTTCAAGGGTTGTAAAGATAAAGCATCTAAAATACCAGTGCTGACTTGATGATTTCGGAAGTTTTAGGTATCTCGGAAAGCATTTGTAATATATTCTAAGAAGCACTTTGACTACGAATAAAATCTAGTTACAACTTAGCGTATCAAAATATAATTTAGTTCCTAAGAGTATTTTTCTGGTAGAAACGGCCAAATAAAAAGTGTATACTATAGCAGTTAAAGAAAGTTAAAATTAAAAAAAAGGAAATTAAGCAAAGGGTTGCTGTGTCCAGGGTTGCTATGAGACTCTCACACCAGCTCACTTGCTCTGTCGCTTAAAAAGGAAAGGAAAAAGAGAGCGCAAGCTGATTTTCAAATGAAATGAAAAGTTACAAATGTACACATGCGAAAATATGGCGAATTTGGTGTTTGATAACGCGGCATATATTTCAGTCTTACTCATGAGAATCTTTTCTCTCAGGAGTAAGTCTTATTCCTGTTTAACGTTTTTTCAAGAAACCCAGTTCGCAATTAATGCAGTATAAAATTGTTTATTATTTTCTAGGAGTACCGCGAAGAACGCGCCAAATTGCCAAGTTACCTGGTGTTGCTGCGGCCTATTCCTGCAACAAAAAATAATGTCCAAACATACTCTTACGTCATGTCGAGAACGTATAATTTACTGCGAGTTTGGCCGCTCGTTTTCCATTTTGTTTGAGGAGGTAGAAAAACTAGTTTGAATTGTTGAAATAACTTATTGTCGCAGCCTTACCTGCACTGGAAATGTGCAGCTACAAAATACAAAAATGCAAGATTTAATCATTTGAAGGGGGTGCATCCACCTTCAACTAATTTATTTATATATTTACATATTTACAGGGCAAACTAAAACGGAGTCGCTTGGAGCGATGTCGGGTGCTGGAATCCTGGAAGCCGACCTTGGTTGACCCGCCCTGCGTGCCTCGTGTCCGTTTTTCATCTTCCTTTTCTGCGCTTCGCTGGGAACTGCTATAACTCTAATACCATGTGATAGGAGTGCATTTAGACACCTTTTATCAAGAATTAATTTTTTTAAAATTACGGTCAGATATTTATTTTTTGTTAATATCGCTGCACAGTAAGTGTGTACATGTTGCATTTCAACGTGGTGCGTAAAATGTCACCTATCAACTGTACCTGAACGTGGTCAACGTTATTTTCTAAGTAATTTAAGGATTTATTTTTTAACTGTGCCGTCCTTAGAAATAAAATATTATAAAAAGACATGCTAGGATTAAAAGAAAAAGACACACCCCTGCTTCCTTGCTTTATAAAGGCTTTTTAGGAATACAAAGTAAAACTTGTACTTGACATTAGAAGTAGTGTTTGTATTTTATGCACATATACTCACACCTATTTTAACGTCCGGCAATAATGAAAAAAGGCGTTACCGCTAGGCATTTCAAAATATTCACCGATCTTAATAACGCTAGTTCTTAACATGGGAAGGGGCGCCTCTTACATACATATCGAGTCTACGAAGTCACGCTAAATCTTTAGGTCGCAACTCAGCCTGTAGACGGAGTAGTGGCATCTACTTACCTAATTGTAACCATTCTAGCATGTCTCTAAATTTGGCCCAGGATGTACCATTATATATTACGCCACAAAAAATACTGATCAATTGTTTAATGATATGCTGAGTAATAAAATGTAACCATGCAAATGCAATGGTTCCTCACTTAACCTTAGAACTCATCTGGGTCATTTTTCAGGTGCCTGCTGTCTGACTCATGACTATGACACAAAATCCTAAGAGATTCTAAATTCATTTGGTGATATTAATGACAACTTCATGATGTGTTGACTTTCTTGGGGGTTCATTATATTTATTTTAGGCGGTAAACAAATGTGCTGCAATTTTGTTTTTGTGCAAGCCAAGCTTGTTTTTATACTTTAGCTATTAATCATCAACGGTTTATGCACAAGTGCATGACACTGTCCCAGAAACACAAGTCTGAGTGACCGAAGACCGAAAGGGAGTATTTTGACTGCGGTGTCAACGTTCTCCACGAAAACCTACAAATCATCTGGACAAGGTGTGCCAAATGCAAGTAGTTTGTTGTGACTCGTGGAACAGTCGAATGACTTACGCTGAATTTGGCGTAAGAGCGTGTTGTCTCTTTTGCCATATGTTCCTTAAGGTAATGCCCAAAATGTGTTTTAGTCCAAGTTTTTAGAATTTTCTATTTTTCTTTTATTCATATGTTATGATGTAGACAGGATACCGAATATTACTTAATAGAAAAAACAACAACAAAAAAAAAACAAGAACTTGTTCAAAATTACGCACAAAAATAGCACCCGAAGCCCCGCACACAATAACGCTTAGAAGAGTAAAATACGTTTCAGTCACGTTGTCACTACATCGACCTTGTGTTGTCGGCGCCTCCTACAAGTACGTGGCGCCGAGAAATTGACAACCTCATTGAGGTACGGCTACGTCAATCTTCTAAGCGTCACTATGGGAAGAACTTCAGGCGCTCTTTACGAGGGCAAAGTTTAAATCAGGCGAAAAATCGCAAAAACTAATTAGTAAATATATAAACAAGAATAACTCCTTTTACAATTCTTCTAATTTGTCTAGTCTCTAACAGTAATAGCCGTCAATACTGCATTTGCAACGTGACCCATAAAACCAATACTTAAAAGTTTATAGCAAAATCTAAATAATTGGCCAAATTACGATGCCGATTATTTTATTATTTATTGTCCACCGGGTCTGATAAATATCTGGTGAAGGTGCACCCCCTGTAAGACTTCTTTTTTAAATATGTTAGAAGTCAACTGATGCACCCAGTATACTCTCCTGGTTTGGTACCCGGGCATATTTTCATCAGAGAATACCTGCAACTCCTTGAAGGCATTATTATTGCATGCCGAGCTACCTTTATATACAACAAGGCTACAAATATATACGTCGTTCTACGTAATGCTGACTTGATCAACATTGAAAACCTGCTCCAGTCGCCCACCGCGCTCAGTGTAAGTTGTCGACATCGTTACTAAAAAAAAAAAAAAAACGCTGTTCAATACTTGCTCGATAATATTTCTTAATCTTATTAGAGTTCAGTGTTTTTGAGCATTCCTCACGAATTTATGCCAACTCATCAGCAATACCTATACTTGACCCAAGTAGCACAAAGTGGGTTCCAAAAGGGGGGCCAACGGGGGACCCACGTGGGCCCTTCGTCGGTTTTGCAACTCGGGCCCAACTCGGCCCGACTTGGACTGCCTACAGGTCTTCCCCCGTGGGACCCACTGCGGGTCTACTTGGGCAGCCCACCTCGGCTTCCCTCGTGGGACCTACAGGGGGCCTACTTGGGCAGCCCATATCCTCGGGGTACCACGGGGTCCTACTTGGCCAGTCCACATGGGCTCCCCTCGTGGGACCCACAGTGGGTCTACCTGGGCAGACAACAAGGGCCCTCCTTTTGGGGCCCACAGAGGCTCTAGGTGGGCAGCCTACATGGGCCCGCATCGTGGGGTCCACAGTGGGCGTGGGCAACCCAGGCGCCCCGGGAACCTCTATTCGTTCGAAGAGATTTTATAATTTTCCTACGGCGTGTGGTATCCATATGCCATTCGTTGGTTTGGCAGGTAATCCCCCATTTACGGTGCGGCGTATTGTGGTGGATATGAGTCTGCCTCACTTTCCACGTGTGCCTACTGGATATATTACCATTTTGATAGATCAATAAAACGTCTTGAGTGAACCCATAAACAATGGTCCTTTCAGGTGTACGAATAGAAAAAAAAAGACTATGAAGAAATAGCCAACGTGCAGGCGAGCTGGTGCGTATTAATCATGATGCTTAAAGCTTCCTGTTATGTTAGGACTTCAATGATTGAGACTAGAATCATGTACATTCCATAAGCGTTGTGCCCCGAGATCCTGCCTCGATCTCACGAGCTCCCCCAACACTTCTTTAATTAACGAGTGCGTATGTCAGGAACATCACATTTTTCCCCCGTAATTAAGCAACCACTAAAGGTAATTACTGGCTTGCAAAACGCTTTGGTGGGTGTCGGATTCGTGTAGGATACCGCCCCTCTTTGAGATGTTCATCAGTCCATGTCTCCCGTTACGTCGCTCGACCCCGACCTGGTTGTTGGAGTCTGTGTTTTGATGTCCTCGGCCTCGACAATGACCGCTGACGCTCCAGGGTTAGGACGCGTTTGTTGGTTGTTAGCCACTGAAGTCTCTTCCTACAGAAACACGACTCATCAAACAACCAAAGAGTCTCCGGTCAATCTAATGCTGCGGAGAAAGCTGCGAACCAGACTAGATCTTCTGAAGCCCACCATTTCGGACACAGTGGCGAGGTCTCAGTTCAAACAACAAAGGGCGAGGCCGGAACATGAGTGCCCTCTGTCAGAGGGTAACGACGTCTACGCGAGGAACTATCGAGGATCGTCAAAGTGGACGCCTGGTACTGTCGTTTCTCAAACAGGACCGGTATCCTTCCAGGCACAGGTGTCCCCCGGCAGGATATGGAGACGCCATCAGGATCAGATAGTAATGGAACCGTTTTTGCGCCAAAAACAATGGCAAGTGCCTCTTTTTCCAGCTGCGAGTAGTTCTTCTCATGCGTAGACAGTGTTCGTGAGACGAACGATAGGGGTCTTTCTGTCCCGTCGCTTCCGATGATGTCGGGACACACACCGGTTTGTACATGTGAGTACTGTCTGGTGACTGTTCTCGTTGAGGCTGAGCCGGGATCAGCTGATCCTGATGGCGTCTTCATATCCTGCCGGGTGACACCTGTACCTGGAAGGATACCGGTCCTGTTTGAGAAACGACAGTACCACGCGTGCACTTTGACGATCCTCGATAGTTCCTCGCGTAGACGTCGTCACCCTCTGACAGAGTGCACTAATGTTCCGGCCTCGCCCTTTGTTGTTTGAACTGAGACCTCGCCACTGTGTGCGAAATGGTGGGCTTCAGAAGATCTAGTCTGGTTCGCAGTTTTCTCCGCAGCATTAGATTGGCCGGAGACTCTTTGGTTGTTGGATGAGTCGTGTTTCTGGAGGATAGCAGAAACCTTGAAACCTTAATTGGTGTCAATAGACGCCCCAGACGTTGTCTTCTTTAAGTGGTTCTTCATAGTCTGGATGAATCGTCCTGCCAATCTGTTAGTCAACGGGTGGTACGGTGCAGACGTAACGTGCAAACTACCGTTTGTTTCGACAAAGGTCTTGAACTCTTGAGACACGGACTGTGGCCCATTGTCTGATACAATGCTGACAGGCAGTCCAAAGCGTGCGAAACACTGGTGCAGGCATTTTATCACAGCTTCGGACGTCGCTGAGTTCGACACGAAAACCTCTGGCCATTTTGAGTGTGCATCGACCAGCACGAAGAACATCTTGTTCATGAATGGCTCAGCCAGGTCTATATGGACTCTTTCCCACGGGCGTGTTGGCCAACTCCACGGATGTAATGGTGCCTGTGCTGGGTTATTTCGTTGCACTTGACACTGCTTACAGGTTCCCACTTCGTCCTCTATGTCTTTGTCGATGGAGGTCCACCACACATAGCTTCTAGCTATTTCCTTTGTTCGAACGATACCGAAGTGATCGCTGTGCAGCTCTTTAAGGACTCTCTCTTGCAAAGTTAGTGGCACAATTACCCGTAGGCCCCACATTAGGCAGCCTTGATGAACCGATAGTTCCAACCGACGTGTGAAGAATGGTATCAATTCTTCTGCGCATTTTTCACTTCCCCAGCCCTTGAGCACCTTCTCCAAGCCTTGGCTTAGGACAGGATCATGAGACGTCGCCTTTGCAATATCTGTGCTCTTCACTGGGAAGTTGCTGAAATAGTCGCAGTAGAACACGTAGGTTTCATCTACGACGAGTTCGTCGGTAGTCTTCGCAGCTTGCGGAAGTCTTGAAAGACAATCGGCGTTGGCGTTGTCCTTAGACGAACAATAAACGATGTTGTATCGATGTCCTGCCAATCTACAAGCCCATCTCTGAAGGCGTGCTGCCGTCATCGTCGGAACTCCAGTCGTGGGTCCCAAAATCTTTTGAAGTGGAGCATGGTCAGTTATTAATGTAAAGGGGTACCCATACAGATAGTAATGGAACCTTTTTACGCCAAAAACAATGGCAAGTGCCTCTTTTTCCAGCTGCGAGTAGTTTTTCTCATGCGTAGACAGTGTTCGTGAGACGAACGATACGGGTCTTTCTGTCCCGTCTTTCATGATGTGGGACAACACCGCTCCTACGCCGTACACTGAGACGTCGCTTGCCAACACGATGGGAAGGGTTGGGTCAAAGTAAATCAGCACTGGTGCTGACGTCACCTTCTCTTTCAGAGTCTTGAAGGCCTCTCTACATTCTTCGTTCCAACTCCACTGGACATCCTTATGCAGCAGGCGGTTCAAAGGACTCAAGATGGTTGCCAAGTTTGGAATGAACTTGCCATAGTAGTTTGCTAACCCCAAAAAGGAACGCAGAAGGTCGTCAGCACGACAGCCGTTTCCGCTATCTCTAAAAAGAAGGGGACGCGCTGTCACCCATTGACGTAGCAGAAAATGCAGAGTTTTCTGTGGTCTCAAGCTTCATTAACTTTTATTTTGTCAGTATAGGCTCGCAGGGCAGAGTGGATGAAAAAAGAAACGAAAAAGATGCAGTACGCCGTCTTGGACGATCACGACTTTAAAACACGACTTCACTGTTAGTACAAATCTCGCCACACGCCTTTTCTACGATTGTAAAAAACAATGTAATCTTAGCAGAGATATAGCAATGTAGATATATGATTTCGTGATCACATAGACGTTGCGACCGTTCAGGAATGCTAACACTAATTAATCACTTTTCTCGGGTGATGAAAACGCGTCAAAATTCGCATCCTTCATACACGCCTTTATACAGTCCGCACCAGTAATATCTTGAACTTGATCAAACGCATGGAATGCGCAAAATAAGAAATCCGGGCGATGTTCGTGGACACAAATGATAATAAAGCACTACTGTAGTCGAAGTAAACAAAGACGACGGCCCGACCATTTCTGCTGTGTTGAGGGTGACGCTACAACATCGGCGCGCACGAGTAGATGGATCTTCCTTCCTAGGACGTGCCGGGTTATCATCGGGACACGCGACAAGAATTCAGTCAAGGATAGCGCTCTACGCGGAACGATGAGCTTCCACCACGCTGACCATGTCGATCATCACCACCGACGCCGTGGTTTTTAGCAGACAGGCGGCTATGCGCAGGCGCGGTCTGATCTTTCTCTTGCTTCGTTTACCACACGATAGATGGCGCATAGCTCCGAGCATTATAAAATTTGGCAATTTCCGTCACATCGCTAATTATTCAACAAAGTGTGAATCAGAATATTCTTTAACAAAGCTTTTAAGAAACCTTCGCCAGCAATTTATTGTTTAGGATCCCTGTGCTGGTGAGGTAGGCTCTGATCCAATAGGCTATGTAGATTTGGCTGACGTGCCGTGGCACCGCGGATGCATCGCAGTGAAAAGGCAGAGAGCTTTCGAAGGAAAGAAGGTATGAAAGAGTCCGTTTTTCTTTTAAAAGTGTTATTGCGAAAATTCTGTTGGCTCTCTATTTTTGTGTTTTGGTTCTCTTTTCACAGCTTTTATGACGTGCGGTGGACAAAATGCGATTTCAAAATCGTTTCATGGTCCCTTTAAGCTTCGGAAGTAGAAACTTCGAAGGGGTACAGCAGCTGAACTGGCCGTGTAATTGTTGCTCCAGCGGATAAGCTGACCCTACCGGAGCGTAGTTTTCCGTCTCTACAGGTAAAGCTCTCTTCTTCGAGTCCCATTTTCCATCGCTGCCTGTGTTGGAAGTTGTCCTTAAGTAGAGCTAAATCTCCGACTTTGATGTTATGGGATTTTAGGGTGATCGTCGTGTATATACCCTTCACTTCCATTAAGTATTCTTTAGACCATCTGTTCCAAAATATTTCGAGGACCTCATCACGGTGATTTCACATGTGAAGAAGTTGACCTGTAGAGGCATGAGCCACGTTGGTGCACCCGAGCGTAGGGAAAGATGTTGGCCTCCTGCCCGTAAAAGAATTGTCAGGTGGCAATGCCTCTGGTTTTCTGATGTCATGGTACACATGGGTGAGGGATCGAGAATTTATGACAGCCTCTACTTCTGACAGGACTGTATAGAGTTCGTCGGCCGACGGGCTCCTACAGCCAAGGACTGTCTTCAATGACAACTTGACCGAGCAGACGAATCGTTTATAGAACACCCCCCCCCCCCCCATGGAGCCCGTTCTGCGATAAACTTCCAGTGAATCTTGAAGGAAGCTACTTCATTCGTTACTTCGTCCCTTCTGATGATCTTCCAAAGACCGTATAGTTCTTTCTTGCTTCTTTTGAGTGTTAGTGCATTGGCGGTGTAAATCATTTGCGGAATGCCTCTCATCGATATAAATCGCCGGAAAGCGTGTAAAAGGGAGACTGTTGTCATGTCTTCCACTAGCTCCAGGTGCACTGATCTCGCTACTGCACAAGTGAACAACGTTATATTCGTTTTCTGAATTGGTTTACCCTTAGCTAAAAGAGGGCTGGCAAAGTTGACCCCAGTTAATTGAAAGGGTTCCGGTCTTGTTACGCGATCGTGAGGGAACGATGCCGTAAATTCACAAGCTGGTCTTAAATTGTAGCGTTGACGGACGGCACATTTCTTGATTACCTTTCGTACCAGTTGTCGACCAGAAACAATCCAGTAACGTCCTCTCAGTTGAACAAGCGTGTCGTGTCCTCCAGCGTGAAGAAGTCTTTGGTGTTCTTGACGTACAAGAAGCAGGGAGTATCGGTGGATCTTTGGTAGGACAACTGGGTGTCGCTCGCCGTAAGATGCTTCGCTGTGTTGCAGTCGACAAGTGGCCCGCAGCACTCCCTCCTAATCGATAAACAATGGCATGTCCTTCAGTTTGGACCCTGCTGTTATCTGTTGGGCACGTTGAGTGCAAGTAATTTTTCGTTGAAAGGATGCCACTTGTACTCTTGGAATCCAATACAGTTCAGCTTTGTAAAGCTCGTCCGTATGGTCCCCTTTGATCACTCCTGTGTCTCAACTTGCTAGTGAATCTCAGGACCCAGGCTGTCGTTCGGTGTAGTCGCTGAATCGAGCTGTATCTCGTTTCGTCCAGTATTGCTGGCTCGATCAGTCCCACAGTTTTTAACATATCGTGCTAAGATTTTCTATGCAGGTGGCCGCAGGCACGTAGCCAGGATTTTGATTTGGGCGAAAGGGGGGGCGGGTGGCCCGCTCATAATAAAAATTCTGTATGAGGGGGAGGGGGAGAGAAGGCCCCAGCAAAATGGAAGATTAGGGGAGGGGGGGGCGGGCCCCATGGGTCCCCCCCCCCCCATCCAATGGACACGTGTCTGGGTGGCCGATGATTGTACATTTCCAAGAGTGAACTTACCCGAGTGAAGAGTACAAAATAGCGAACCTGATTAGGCGACCTACGGCCTTCGTCTGCTAATAAAAGGTGTCTGACTGGCGCAAATTCAGACAGATAGTGGCAGGTAAGAGTGGGAGCGGGTTGGGCGAGGCCCGTAAAGAGATGACGTCAAGGGCGAAGAGTTGCACAAATTTGTTTTGTTGACCTAATATCTGCCATGTCACAAGACAAAACACTTCTGCATTTTTTTCTTAAAAAAATACTGGTGTATGACGAGCTTAGGTGAAGCACTCGCCGCTGCCTTTACCTTAAATCTGCCCATGGTCACAATCCGCTCACAAACACACGAAGACAGAAACATTAATGGTATATTCGTCGGGTCGATTTCCAGCCTTTTGGAGCACTCTGAAAAGCCGATGCCAATTCGCCTGGTCGAAGTCGGGCGCTCTAAGTATATTTGACTGGTTCTTACATGGCTCTCCAAAATTTTCAGATCGCGCCGTCCTCTGACTCGTAGCGCTGTGAGTCGCTCTGACTTCGAAATGGGAGCGGTGGGAGCGCGTGCCAGAGGACAGGTCACGTGACTCCAGCCACTTTCGCTGTTGAGTTGAAAGAGAAAGATGCCAACACGGCCGATAGGAGCCACCGCCTGCGCATACCGCACATAACCCGCTGTGCTGTGCAGTGAGTTCAGGAGATGTCTCATTAAAACTTTGGTTTGGGCTGGTTGGTCCATGGTAGGTATAGGGTATACCTTCAGGCAGTGCTCGACGCTTGACGGGGGACCAGGCCGCAGCGAAAGCCAGCTTCCGCAATGAAGGCTGCCATTTCTCGTGCGGGCAAGCGGTCATGCGGTGGGGCCACTGGATGGATGAATGGTATTGGCTAAACCCTTCGTATCGGGCAGTAACTTGCGCCATGGCAGTGGTGCGGTCGCGAAAGTTGCCCTCGGTATCCGGTTCCGTGTCAGCGCTCGGGGGCTCGGGCCGCTCGGAAAAGTGACCGAGCATTCGGCTGGCGCGCTGTTCCTCTAGCTCGGATTTGGAGGCGCTCCCGTATCTCCCAGATCCGATTCAGAGGATTGGAGCGCTGAAAAACGACCAGCCAAAGATACCATAAGAATCACGCTCCTTTCCACACGCCCTCTTCATGTGCTTTAATCCTCCCACCGTCGGGCGACGTCAGCTCCAACCAACGTTACTAAACCACTCAGCTGGAAAACTGCCATAGAAACTGCTCTAAAAAAGTGGTCCCGATCTGTCCTCGAGAATCGAGCTAATGGCGACCACAACGCCGCTATTTCTCCCGCAGCGGCCACTCGAGGAACCGCACGTGACTTCTATTTTGGCCTTAATCGGCCATTTTGGCGCCGAAACAGATACAGTGGAAGAGGCTACGGTGCCACCCCCGCCTCCCCAGCGGACGCGCCGCGTCTTACCACCGGAGTTAAAATGCACCTAGGTCGGGACGCGCTACCTGAAAGCACCGCTGAGCCATGGTTGTATAAAAACAATATTAATTGTGCCGCAAAACCTTGCAAATTAAAGATTATAAAAACATCACGCGCCCCTCATTTTGTACTAAACTCCAATAAATTTTATACAAAAATAGTCTTTTCCTTTTGTTTTAACACAAAAACACGCTTTCTAAAAGCTCAAGGTGACCCCAGTACAGACAAATGATAGAGTGGCACTGTTGTCGTATTTAGCTCGGTCTCGGTGGACGCCAGCGGCCCAAGTTTCGATGGCGAGTTTCCCAACTGAGTGTTTTAGTAACGTTGGCTTCAACGGACACGGTTATCGCGTTGCCATGGGCGACGTCAGCTCCAACGGACATGGTTATCGCGTTGCCATGGGCGACTGTGCTCTGCTGCGAGAATGCCGCGGTTTTCTAACTAGGAACTGGGATACGTCTGCCGACCAAACAGCCCGTCGGACTTTCCTTGCTTTCGTCGCGGATCGCAGACATAAGATGACGGACGAGAGGCCGCAGGCCAAGTAAGTTGCTGTCTCTTTAATATCTTGAGCGTTTAATCCCCGGCCTTGAGACGATTCCCAAGGCACCCACTGTGGTGATTGTTGAATGTCTCGGCGAAGTCAGCTGAATTTCGAGCGAACCTTGTAGTCTTTCTTCTGCATATTTGTTGGAACGTAGTTTACGCTACCGGCTGGGCGGGGAAGTTCATGGCGGTAGTTGTTGGTGGAAGGTGTGCCAGGCAATCTTTGCTTGTTTGTCAACTGAAACATTCAAACTTGAACTTGGTAAGTGGTGGTGGATTTAATTTAATAATTGAACAATATATCTACGGTGTGTTCATTTTTGTACTGCGTCACGCGTGAAGGAGTTGCAAGTTAAGCGATCTAGAGCACTGGGTTTTCGAGCTCACATAGTATAAACGCGAATTAGTGCTTAGTGCAAGTGAGTGAATTCATGTGTACCAGATGGGACATCGAATATAGGCAAAAGTTAAAATCAGCGGCAGCGTAAAGACCTTTTCTTTGGCAGATGTATTAATTGACCCATGAGGGCAGGGAATGATTGTATATACTTTGGCGTTTTTTTTATTGGATCAAAAATTAAGAAAATAAACTTTGTGTATCGTTGATTTAGGTCTGGATAGCCATTGGCAGCCATGAGCGCAACAAAAAAGGAGACAAAATGGTTAATCAGTTAGATAAGTAACTAAAATGCTTTCATTCACAACTAAAAGCTTTGTTTTTGGAGGTATAATATATTCGTAGAACTTACGTTCGACCTGATTAGAGTAGAAGCGTTTAGTTAAGTTTTAATGAAACAAGTTCGTAGCAGGCGGTTCGAGGCGAGAAGTGTCACCCTTGTGCTGCACACTTTCAAACCGAAACTAAGCGTTCATGGTGTGGCGCTATCACTTTCGGCATCGCTTGGAGAACCGGCGAAGGGCTAAAGGACCGACGTCACTGGTGCTCTTTGCCCAAACAGTTTCGGTTTGAAGACGTGTACAAGGATGATATTTCTCATCTCGGAACGCCTACCAAAAACATTTTTTAGCAATATCTTAAAATAGGTATCGGAAACGTTTTAGGCAATTGAAAGCTAATTAAATTATTTCGAGTCTTTTCTGGTAGCCGTCCTGGCCACTAACACAACCAATAAATTACAAAAAAGAAAAGAAAAAAAAAAACTAAAGCAATTTTTTTTAAACAACTATTGTTTGACTAAGGAACAGCTTGTATAAAGTTCACCCACTGTTTAATATATCGTTCTGGTAAGAATATGTTTGTGGAGGTCAGTGGTTTTCGAACTCGTTTAGAAGAGTTCATCTTTGAAGTGAACGACGTGTCGTGGAGTGGCATAGCCAATAGTCGCTTCAAGAATAAAACGCTTAAAACAATAATTGTAGGCTTCGGACTTTCCTGTCAAAATGAAACAAATCTACCGAACAAAACTCCAGATATTGGAGTGAATTTAAAGGGTTCGAATGTTGACAAAGTTTCAATTAAACTGTAAAATGAACAGGTGACGAAGGTATTTCTAATTTGTTTATTATGTAGAGAAATCTATCGCCAACACAAAAATAAACATAATTAAATATTAGAAATAAAAGTCAAACTGCAAAGTCAGATAAATTTTGTAATTTTTATGTCACGGTTTAGAAGTACCCCAAAAATATTAAAAAAAGCATTAAACATTTTGTTAGAAAATAAAATTCACCACTGTCTTCTGGCCTGCACTGTGAGTCAGTGTGAGGCGTTAGTCAGTCTTATCTTTACTAGATTACGCACTGCTCCCAACACAGATTCTAACATTTAGGAATTGACGGCCAAGTAAGGCGTGAGCTTACAAAATAGGAACGCCGAGGAATAATGGGGAACACCGCAGAACTCTCTACGTCGAAACCCTGGGCTGTAGTTAGGCTTTTATTTTCTTTCCAACTTCGCGTGTAGCTCAGAATGATATCTGCAGCCGTCCCTGTTTTTAAATGTATTAGTGACACTGAATTGTTCCCAAAAATGGGCGGCGCTTTTTATTTAAAGAAATTAACATGTTTTATTTGAAACTTAAATTGCAGACGAATGTTTCCATTTTGCAAAGTTTGGATGCACATATTTCAAGCAAATGTTTTGAAAACATCTATGTGGTCAGCCAATATAGGGCACAATTTCTGACGAAGTGCGAACATTTTTCTTAAAAATATTTCAGAAAGTTGCGTTTATTTCGTCAAGAACAACTGAAGTTCCGGAAGCAACGAATTCACCGGGACAACCTTCTCGCCGCACGCAACCTGACAAGCGATGCAAGAATTAGCTTCGTAAAGCACTCGTGGATCACGGATGTACACTTTTGTCACTGACAGGACTAGAACGGCATGCAGGTCTTTCAGCTGTCCAGCTTCCAGTTCGGATTACCGACTGAACCAGTCCCGCACAAAAGACGAGGAGGATGGCGGCACCTTTCTTGTGCCAGATCGGTTTAGTCGGTGATCCTTATCACGCGAAGACGAGGACAGTGAGAATGCACTTCTCCCGCTGATTTATAGGCTACTCCGTAAGGTCGGCTGCTATCGCAATTAGAAAGACAAGGTCAAAATTCGCACTATACTCCGTTTCATATTTATGTCCGAACACTACTACCCTTACGAGCCAATAGGGTCTAATCAACCCTCTGAGAAAGCGGTACATCACGAGAGGTTTTCTGTTTCTATGCGGGCGTTATTACCAACTGATTCAATCAAGCGACACGAAGAATCCGTCGTGACATTGCCTATCTAATCTGCTCATGTGCGTTTGTGTTGCGACTAGTGTTTTGTCCTGCACGGGCCTAAGAGAAAACATAGCCGAGCCAAATATAACCACTACTCCTTACCAGTGTTGGCCGTAACACGTTACAAGTAGCGGCGTTACCGGCAACTCGTTACATTATTCGGTAGCACAGTAACTTACTCGTTCCATTTTCAAAACAGTAACGGGTAATGTACTTACGTTACTTATTTCGAGTAACGGGTCACAGTTACCTTACTTGTTACTTATTCCTAGAACTTAAAAAAAAAAAAAAATTATGCTTCAATATTCTTTTTTTTTGTGTTTTGGCGCCAAGCCATGTGAATCTTTGCCTTTTTTGCGTTCTTCGCGTTTTTTCTCGTGAGTCTTCAGGTGAAACTATAAAAAATTGCATGAACATAATGTTTCATGAAATATGGCGCTTATGAATGCTTCTACCTTCAATACAGTGAAACGGTCTAATTCATAATTTAAAAAGTAACGCAAAAAGTAACGTGCGTCACTTTTAATCCGTAACGGTTAAAGTAACGCGTTCCTTTTATTGGCAAGTGATGAGTAACGTATTTCGTTACTATTTTTTGGTAACGCCTACTACAACTCTGCTACTTACCAAAGAGATAATCTTCACATCACAATTCTTCGCGTACGAACCACTCTGAAAAACTCAATTTGGTCATATCTAGCGTTTCGAAATTTTGACCGCTTATTTATCTAATTTATAATAAAACTTTTTTTTAAATGTTTTTATCGCTGAAACTTTTTTTTTTGGCTTCATTGCTGCCCCTGCTACACTTTTTAAAGGCGCTTAGACATCCTTAACCCAATGCCTCTTCCTTCCTCTTTGAATCTTTTGTTTTAAAAACCTAAACCAAAATTATCCCCATTTTATAAAAAAAAAAAAAAACTTGTTTCGGGTATTGCCCTATCTTCTATAGAAGTCGTACGAGCATATCTGAATTAAAATAAATTCTAATTAATTAAAAAAAAATTAAAGAGGAAAGCCGTCTCGCAATGTTCCCATGTTTTCAATACGAAAATGGGGAGTGATTATGGGAGGGCGGCATGATAATAGGTTCTCCAAATATACCGGGTGTTTGAGCGAAGAATTAAAAAAATTCCTACCAGTAGGGTGTTTGAGGAAAAAATAATCCCTTTTCGGAAACAAAAGTGCCAGCCACAATAAACATCAGGAATTGCAAAAAAAAAAAAAAAAAAGAAATTACCACACGAGGTACCTAAACTTTGTTAATTTACTTTTTAATGAGTGCAAATACAAATGTGGTTTCGACTAGAAACTTGCTCAGCGTTATCGAAACCTTCTAAATCAGTCAATATTGGTAGATTTACACGGCCCTCCACCGTGTTGGACTATTTTTGCGCGTGTCGCGCCTCCCCTAACGAGTACTAGGCGACGAAAGTAAAATGCAATCGATTCTGCCTCCAGTCGTTTTTTTGCTGCATTTGTTATGACACTCAAAGGAGTCAATATATCGGTGACTGCAATATTACTCTTTCCGAAACTTATGGGTATTAAAGTCTCTATTGATACTCAAATTTCTCTTAAGGCCACACAACCAAGGTATCGCACGTCTTTTTAAAACGTGTTTTGTGTTTGTTTTTAGCAATGCTAAATCACTTAATTTTTTCAGTATCAAAAGACAAGCTTGTCCAGTGAAAGGATTCCAGGGGATTGAAGAACGTTACCTGAGGTTTCCACATGACGTACTAGACAAGGCGGAATGTGATCATTGCCACTTCATTCCAAAGGAAGTATATTATCTCCGTTGCCTCAAGCATAAACTCTGTCTGGAATGCAAGCATTATTACAGCGCTTATTACTGCAACAAATGTGGTGTTTACACAAGCAACAAAGAGGTGAGCATTTTTATTTCATTTAGAGGAAGAAGTACTGTCCAATGCCGACAATTTCATTTTTCTATATAAATTATATGGCGGCATATTGTTTCTAAATGCGTACATTGGGAAGATGTTTTCTCTCTGGAATGCATTTGTCCCTTTCCCACTCCATTAATTGTAAACAAGTATTTTCTAAAATGATTGTAATTATACAAATGAACCTCAAATTTTGGTGTTTGTTAAAAAGCTATATCTTAGCTGATGCTGCTGAGCTGAGTGCTTGACCCCTCTTCTGCGACCACGCACGATGATTCTCTGCATTTGCCAATATAATTTTTATAACCTTTTGCACGCGTTCTTTACTAGGATTTGGGAAAGGTTGACGGGGGAGGGCAGACGTCAGGGTGTATAAAAAAGTATGCCCATTTATATCTGGAATTTTTAAAATACACGTTTTAGTTCAAATGCGACTGCGTGGTTTTGAAAAAAGAGATAGTAAACATAAACGCCTTTTCTTTATCTGCCAGCATGTACATCTCTCCCTCTATAATGCCCTTTTTTGAGCAGCAGGATAACCTGAATAAACAAATATATAGAAGTAATCATATTGTGACCAAGACAGAAAAATGGGTTTGTATATGTGTGGATAGATTTAGGCGTATGCTACAACCTCACATCACGCATCTGAAATATTGAGTTTAACTCTGTTTCTTTTGAATATATCAGCTCTGCAGTTTGTGATTTGCACATGCTAGGATCACATTTACTTTTTGATGATTTGAGGCGAGCGCCATCCATTGTGTTTGTAGGAAACAACCAAGAGAAGTAAAATAATCCGATATTTGTAGGTGAACTGGGAGCTTGATGAAATAGTTATTGAATTGAAAAAAAAAAGTTTTAACACATTGCTATACGACTAGGTGAATTCAATAGGTCACAACATAGCATGCATCTCAAGAGCATTTTTTCAGATTTTAATTGTGTTGTGCAAATTAGTAGAAAGTGCACGGGGCGTGCACTTCCTAGTGCGAAAAGGCTTATAGCATCTTTTAAAAAAATAAGTGTATCTTGTTATTATTCCGTCATTGGGTGATAAGTTACCGTGTTACCTGCTTTAGTTCTGTGCCTTATACACACGTACTTTAATATGGATTGTATTTTCTAAGCATAATATGCATTGCATATATCTTTTATTGTATGTGCCCTTTTTTGCTAGTCTTTCTACAGTTTTTGTGCTATAAACATTAAAACGCGTATATTTTTTATTTCAAGTTTACCCAAGGTAAGCAAATTACTGGCTAAATATAAACAGTATTAAAAATATATTTTCAGCTTAGTGATGCTGTGAGATGTATCAACGATGAGGCAAAACGCCTGCGGGTGCTTTGCCCCGTTTGTGAGGAGGAAATACGGCTGGAATTGATGGAGGTGCGTACCCTGAAACCTATGTTTAAAATATTTCTAAGAGATATTTAAAGAGCTTCAGCAAATTGACTACACTAAACAGCAACAAATACCACAAAACTAGTGTTCGGTTGACGTTTTTTTTTTTTTTTGTATTCATCAAAGTTCAAAGGGAGCTTAGGCGGAATTTTTATATTCGCTGATTGGCTTCCAAATTGGTTCAACACGTTAACAGACACGTCTGAACTACTAACCTAAATTACAAGTAACTGTAATGACTTTCTTGGCGAAGTTATTGATATAACAAATTTGGTCTGAGGAGCATGCATCTGGCAACCCTGAAAGCGTAACGTAGAGGTGTCATGTGGTGTGATACGGGCGCATTACAGCTTGTTCCCGGCGAGTTGCAACAATTTTGTTGGTGTGAACTGCTAGTTAAGCTCACGCAAGCAAAAAAAAAAAGAAAAAAAAGAAGGTATGCGCCATATATTGTTTTTGGTCTGTCTTGTCGACTTGCAAGTTATGCAATATGTGACGTCACATCTATAAAGATCGTGGGATAATGTGTATGTTTGTTTTGTCATTACCTTCATTGTCAGTTTTCTCAATAGCTAATTTGAATTTAGAGATATTAAATTGAATCCCTGAAAAGTAGGGGTGTGCGAATATTGAAATTTTCGAATACGAATAGAATACGAATAAGACAAAAAACGGACTTCGAATATCGAATATGTGTCTAGTAATAAAAAATTGCAATACAAGAGGTAACAGCAGGTTTTATTGCCTTTTTAAAATAAATCAATGCAGCTGCATTTTACTGGGCTGCAGCCGGCTAAAGATGCTACTAGTAATGCACTCATTACAAATTATCATGTAGGAAAATTAACTGTTCAACATAGAAAGACCCTTTCACGGGAAACCTGCGAAATTTCGCTAAAGTTCGAAGTTCGACTTATGGACAGTGTTGCCCGGCTGCTACACGAATATTTCAACTTTTGGGAAACAAAAAATTTAGAAAGTACTTTATTTTATATTTCATAAAATGGTTACCAATGTTTACACCATATAAAAGCGAAAATATGCACTCTTAACACTTTCATTAGTTATTAATGTGAACCAGTGATGTCAATAAACCCAACAAATATTGCACTTTTCCTCTGCCCAATAAAATCAACTAGCTTTTTTTTTTTAATTTTCGCGCATGCACACGAAAGTCGAACTTCAGTCGAACCTTTGTCCAACATCACATTGAAGGTTCGAAAAAGTCGAACTTGGTCGAACTCGAGCCTAAGCAGGTTCGCGATTTCCCTAGTTTTGAGTGCGCGGGAGAGGCAGGAGTTGTGGTCAATGGCGATGCAATGTTCTGCTCGCACCTAGATTTGTTTTTTCAAACATTTATATTAGATAACATTCTCGAGATTTATTTTATATTTATATTTCACTCTCGAGGTTTGTTTTATTGTATCATTTTATAGAACGCACAATTAAATCACATATTGCTATGAAAGTGCCACACAAAGGGCTTGGTGAAAAAGAAACCGAAACTGATCCTCTCTTGCTGCCATCGGACAGATGGAAGTGGAGCAGACCGATAACGCACGCATCACAAGCCTTTCTCAGCGAATAAACATATTCATAGGGGAATGCGTGGCAGGCAGATTCGTTACTTGCTCGAATATTTGCAGTTCGTGCGAATATTCACCATTTTTCCCTAATATTCGGCTTTGACCGAATATTCGGGAACTTCCGAATATGCAATTTTCGAATCGAATACGTTTCGAATAGAAAAAAATATTGGATTCGTATTCGAAATTTCGAATATTCGCACACCCCTACTGAAAAGTAATGCGAAAATGTGTTTATTGGAAACATATATAATAAAAAAACCGTCGAAGTTCTTTTTTTTTTAAGCATTTTTTTAGAAAATTACAGCTGTATACTTCTCCATTTTGTGTAATTTTTATTATATTTCTAAGTCGTTTGGAGAGGGGCATGTGAATCGAAACATATACGCGGTGTTGACGGGCAGGATTGCCATGTAAAACGGAAGTAGCGCGGATTCACCCCTTCCCCAGAAATACAAGAAAACTTTTTTTTAATGAAACCGGGTTTTACGGAAAAAAAGGGGGGGGGGGCATAGGTATGTGGTAGCTTTCTTCATTTTGTGTATATGGGGCTTTGCGGGCATAATGGGGGAAGGCAAACATGATCGGAACGCTAACTAAAACACGCTGATTAACCTTCACGAGTATTGCTTTTATGGGCCTTTTTGAAATCGGAGTATTTATAGAAATTATTATTAGAGGCCAAACCACATTAAAAAAATTTGTGACACGTGAATTATTTTTTAAGATATTATACGATGAGTGTTCACATTTTTCACCCGATTTAAAAAATTGTGTCTAAAAAAGGGCGCCGTAAGACAGGCTCACAGTGAGGCTTAAAAGACTAACGGAGTAAGTTCAGTCGCATTGTCACTTTCTCGGGCGTGTGACGTCGGTGCATTTGCCAATGACGTATGCAGGTAGAACCACTTGCGCCCGGCCTACTGAAAAAACAATAACAACAAAAACAAAACCGCGGAAAAATTATTTTATTGCACGTTGGGAAAGGGAGCTCTATCCTTTGCTTCTCTCTTGCGAATCGAAATATTACTGCCCCCCCCCATACTATAGATATATTTGAGCATCTAGGTGGCATCATATGCGCCATATTAATAAACATTATCTCCACTGTTTTTGGTTATTCACATACATTATCACGGTAGACAGCGCGAGAGCTGCGTTATTGTGAATCGCGCGAAGTTAAAACTTATACTTTTTTAGCACCATCGTTTTCTTATGCACACGGACGAACTCAGCATTGTAGAACCAAAGGTTCATCAGACGAAAGATGATGTGAGTGTTTGGTTGTTTGTGCGCGCATTTGAATTTGAAGTGATATAGTACGCAAATGAACCAAAAAATCCCAGGTGCCCATTTATACTACTGTATATTGTTCTGTTTTATCTCAATTCAAACAGAGTTTTGGGGTAGGTATCTTAATTTTGACTAAAAATATACAGGGTGTTTTTTTTAAGCTTAACATATTTGCTTAAAAAAATGCCGTGAAATCTACTTATGGGTGGTTTCATCTCAAATCATGCAAGAAAAAATGTTGGGTCTTCAAACAATTCTGGAAAAAAATATATGTTGTGGGCTAATTCTTCATTAGAACGAGATGGGAAGCGGTTTTGAAGAAAAACAATTTTGTTCTCGAGTTATTATATTTCATTTGACCGAAAGCGGATTCTGAGATTTTGGCGATTGTCAGAGGTCGCACATTTGAGAGTCCCGCTACGCTTATATATGAGCCGCACAGCTATCAACCTTCTTTCACTTGTTTTATATTTTAGGTACAATGTTTTAATTACAACTGAAAAAAATATTTTTTAACATTTCGTAAAATAAAAATGGTCAAACCTAGTCCCTTTGACAAATATTTGCCGAACTTGAGTGATTATAACTTTCGTTTTGTTCAACGTTTTAGCATAAACAGCACATCAAACGAAAGCTTAAGACATTACCTATTTCAGCAAAATATAATCGGTATTGTCAATCAGGAATAATACAGTGAAACAAACCTCGGAAGAAAAGAGGAATCGCTAAAAGTACAATATTCAATGTCAATTCTCTCAAAAAACCCATTTTTACTCTTTTTTTAATTTTTTGTACGGAAACCTCTTAACATAGTCTTGAAATGTTGATAATAATTAGAGTGGGTATTTTGTTTTTTGATGTAACGCCATGCGTTTAAAAACATAATATTTTCCACTCTGCTATGCATGACAATCTGGAACGTTACTGATTGTTTTACACGGCTATATATTATTTGTTGACATCTGACCTATTGTATTTACGTATTTGTAGCAGAAATGATACGTAAGGAGTGTGTTGTGTCTGTGTGTGTCACGCAGAACATGACTTCGTATAACTAAACACAACATACGCGTCCTGCGTGTTTCGGCAACCTTACTCTGCACGTCTCCACATATCTAGACAAAAAAAAAAAGCATTTCCAAGCTATCTTCATATTTCACCTCGTTATAAGCATTGCTATTTAAGTAGTAGTAATCTAATTGGATTGTTTTTAAGTAGGGAGGTTTCATGTTGATTATAAGAATTCAAGTGATGATTATGTTTGCGGTTCCATGACACCAAAAGAGGCTGCATTATCAGGAAGAGAAACGGCTTAAAGCATACCCACACATGCACCCTTTCCTCAACGGATTCGCGTGTGTCTATACTCCGTTCAACCCTAAGCCGACAGTGCGGCGGAAGCTATGTGTTCGCCGGACCAATTAATGGCATGCCTCTTATCGCTTGACCTCGCGCTCCGCGCGTGAGTACGCGGAGGAGGGGATCATCAGGCGGTGCAAGGCCGACAGTTGACTGCCCCAACGAGCATGCAGCTTCTACCGCACTGTCAGCTTACGGGTGAACGGAGTACAGCCAACGTATTCGTAGCGTCTAGCGGGTTTCACAACGCCTCAGTCTGGCGACGCTTCGAGGTCGACGCCTTTGAGGGCGCCTCGGCGACCTTCCCCTCTCAATGTCTCCGAGGGGAGCGGCCACTAGACCTTGACAGTTGCTTAAAATACGATGCATAGGGGTAGGCCTTTAAAGGGGCCCTGCAATCATATTTAAGCGTCTACCTTTTTTGCGGTTTCCACGTCTTTTGGGGTTCGGGAAAGCCAGCGGGCATGGAGAGAGTAACTAAATATCAGTGCGTCATATTTTAACCGGACGACGCGGAAACCTCCTCCGCCTACGAGGGCGACCCACGTTGCCGAAAGCGCGCGAAATGTGACGTCTTTGGTCCTGGGCTTACTACTGGTCAGAGCCGCTAAAAGCTTTTTTTTAGTCGAGATACAAAATATAAGTGTCGCGAACCGTTTACATTATGTATGAAACTAGTTTTTGTTCAGTATTTTAGATCAGAAAAAACAAAAACAAACGCGGTTTGTAAAGTACGGAAACAAGAAATGATCCGTCGACGTACCCGCCACCAAGCGGCGGAAAAAACGGCGCATACTAGAAAGGGCTAGTGGGATGAGGCCGCGATGAACGGCGAGCGTAGAAAAATTCCGGGTGTACGCGGCGGCGCTGCGATCGTATACCGGCTCGAGCATCCGACCGCTTCCGAGCGTTCCGAAGGCCTTCGGCGCGGGCTTGGTTGGCGATTTGGCCATTTGGCGGTATGGCAGCGCAAAGTGGCTCCCGTTCTGTACTGATCTTTACCCCGTGTTTGCTGTCGTGTGTGGCCAATTAAGTGTTATGCCGAATTAGTCTTTAATCGCGCAGCAAATGCAATGCGAGCCGCCCTGGCCGCTCGCTTCATACAGCCTATCCAAAACATGCTTTAGTGGCGCCCTCTCGAGCCGTCGACACGGAGTGCGGCAGCCGTGAACGCTCGAGGAGCCCACTACCCTTCCTCTAGTTCACGGCCACTCAAGCCAGGACCTACGACGTCATGAGGGAGGTTATTTTTTGCTTGTTTTTGTAATTCTATTTTACCTATAACTTTTAAAATAAAGCGAAATTTGAGAAAAGTTTCATTAAGTTACTACGTTCAGTGCGCTCAGGTTTGGTGCAAATTAAAAACCAGTAAAAAAGTCACTGCAGGGCCCCTTTAAGGCCCGTTCACACTCTTGCGACCTCTTAAACCTGGGTTCCTTAGAACTTCTTAAACCAGAGGACACACTGGCGCCATCTATTGTGTAGCAGTGTAAACTCGGCGGTCCGGCATATTTCTTTTATTTCTCTCGCGCATTATCCTTTCTTTCTTGGCTTGAAAAACTTTTGTCAATGTTATAAACGAGCCTTTCTATGGGTTTTACGCACATTTGACCTCGGAAATCTCGCAAAACCTTCGCTCTTGTGAAATGCAGTTCCAGGGTCACCGCATAGATGGCGCCACAATGCCAGTGTGTTCCCTCGTTCTAAAAAAATTTAGGAAGTTTTAAGAGATCTCGTCTCTCTCAGTCCCCATACAAAAATGTCCTATACCCACCGGGCAGTCAAGTTTGGTGTGACACGTTGCGCCATCTAGCTCAAAATATTTGCAACACTGAGAAGGCCCTTTCGCCAGCCTGCTTGCTCGTGGGGCTATTCACGCATCAATTTGAAGTTGTTGATTCATCCATTCTTTTGGTCTTTTATTCTTAACATTGCTATCGGATGTCGCAGAAGAGCAAACGCCGAAGCTGTAGGCACTGTTGCGTACCGGACTGTCGCAACCCTGGAAGCTTGGCAGACGTGAAGCTCCGCAGCCTTCCGTCGAAACCGTGAAAAATACAACGCCGTCGGAGATGAATAAATGCCATAAAGCGTGCAAAATAAGCATTCCGTTCACATTGCCTGACTTGAGATGCATTTCTAAATGCACTATTTGACTCGATATTTGGAATTAATGCGCTCGAAGCCCGGCGTTGTCTTTGAATTCGATGCGATGACTCTAGAATCAGATCAGTCCTCTGACACTCTCACTGCTCTCTGCTCCACGGACATATCTTGATTGAACGACGTTTTGTGGACGTTTTATCGTAGTTACTGAAAACCGAAGTGAGCGTTTTCTCCGCTTCGCCGATTGCAGAACGAACTGTCGTTTGCGCCTTTAGCATGATCGCGTAGCTACCCAAGATGGTTGCTCTATTTCGACCCGTGTCTATGCGGTCCTAACTTCCGGCTGCGAAAAAAGTCTACCCAAGAAATAATAAAAAACTTCACTCACCCCGCGAGAAAAGGTTATCCATGTGGCGTTTATTTCTGTTCTATGTAAAAGTGAACAGCATATTCAATCGACGAGAAGGAGCATCAGCTTGCGCCGAACAACTGCGTACGACACCGTCTAAACTACAGCTAGCTTGAACAAAAAACACATTCCTCGGACTCCACAATCGTCTTTCACACGGCAACGAGGGGTCTGGGAACAAGCTGATCACAAAAATGAGGTCAGCTATTCATGCGGGAAGAGCTCGATGGGAAAAAAAAAAAAAGGGTGGGTAAGGATGAGAGGGAGGGTAGAAAGGGGTGGGGGGGGGGGAGGGGGGGGGGGGCGTTTTTAGTTCCGCTTTTGCAGTGCGCTTTTGTAGAGAAGGGAAGCTCGACGAAGTCTTCGCTTTGTTATCTTGAAACGCGCGCAAACAACGTAAAAAAAGAAACTGTTTTTGTTTATTTGCTCTTACTAATATTTGGCCGTGATATTATGATGTTAAATTTTGTTCTGCTAGATCCCGTTTCCGGTCGTCTCTACCTATCGAGGAAGGCACCTACGCGTACTAAAACTCCCTAATGCTAGAACGACACAACCACACACGGATGCACATTTATATATTTAATCTTTGATAGATTCTTAAAACAGTCGGTAGTGTAATGCGCGAGAACACAACGCTCGGAATTAGTAATAACGCAATCTCGCAAGGGTATGCCGGCGGCGCTGCCGATTTTAGCCGTCCCAGTACTGCCTCCTTTGGCCACGGTGGCGCTGATGACCAACCGACGGTGGCGCTCTCTAGAACACTGCCCAGAGCCTATGGTCGGCTATAGAAAATCCTTTGTATGGTCGGCTTTAGCTATTTGGCCCAATTAGCTAAAGAATTTTCTATGGCTGTCTTTAGCATTTTTTTATGGTCCCCTTTATGCCCCTATTGCTGTGCAGCCATAGTGCTCTTTAGCTTGTCTAATGGTTGGCTAAAGACTTCTCTATGGCTTACTTTATGGCTCTCTATAGCCAGCAAACTCTAAAAAAAATTTTTTTTTTTCTTTAAGATCCCCCGACTTGTGAGCGCTACATGTAGATATACATACATCACTGAAAACACAGAATACACATAACACAAGCAGACACTACGCCACACAACAGCGACAACGCAGCGCCACCGGGCTTTCTTATATATGCTATGTTCGCACTAGCTGTATATATGGCAGTCTAATTTTTGCATCCGACTTTGCCGGTGACCCATTATTTGTCGCAAAAACACGGACAGGCGGAGCAAATATTACTCGTACTTAATATATTATTTGAATTGTCTCTTGGAATAGCCTCCATCTCTTAATTCAAAACCCTGAAAAACGCAAATGTAGATCATTAGTCTAATTAACTAAAATTTATTAATTATCTTTTTAATAAGTTTGATGAATCACTTTGACAATGCAGTGATGACATGCAGTACACTGGTGCTGAAGATTGCAATCAAGCTATTGCTTGATTGCAGTGTTCGGCGCTAGTGTAATTTATTTTCACTTTTGGGGGATAATAATTCATTTTAATTGTTGCACAAGTATTTCAATGGATTTTTCAAACAAACAATATTACTGGTTTTCACGACTCGTTGCAACAGCAGAGAGCATATCTTGGGCCATGGTTTGTCACCGGCATTACAGAAATTCAGTATTGATTTAATTTTCTAACGTGGAGTGTTTTTACTAAAAAGTAAGCGCCGGTAGTGATTTTCTATAGGCGTGGAAAGAAAATTTATTGGTCCTTAGTCTTTAGACTCGGGGCTATAAATATTTCTATAGACGCATAAAGACTTTATTGGTTTCCAGTCTTTTATCTCGGGGCCAAAGAAGTTTCTATAGGCGGGTAAAGAACATTTATTGGTTCGCTGTCTTTAGACACTGGGCCATAAAAGTTTCTATAGGCATCTAAAGAAATTTTATTGGTTCCCAGTGTTTAGACTCAGGGCCATAATATTTTCTATAGGCGGTTAAAGACAATTTATTGGTTCCCAGTCTTTAGACTTGTGGCCATAGGATTTTCTATAGCCTGGTAAAGAAAATTTATTGGTTCCCAGTCTTTAGGCACAGGGCCATAGATTTTTCTATAGCTGGCTGTAGCTGTCTTTGTGGATTTCTATGGCCGACCATAGAGGGCCATAGGGGGTGATAGCCTGCCATATAATTTTCCATAGACGACCATAGACCATTTTTGTATAGGTCGTACTCGGTCGCAAGAGTGTGAACGGGCATTTACATTTACTTTGTTTTGCGTGACGGTGTTATCCCGCTGTCCCTTTGGCAAGGTCATTTGCTGGCCGATGCCTGGGCCACCGACAGCCCCCCCGTGGACACTGCACAAGCAAAGTTCCTTTCTCATGTCGCAACAGCTCCGAGCCGCTGAGAGGTGGCTGACAGCTAAAGCAAACACACGGAGAGGGATAGTGGCGGTGTTGTAGATTTACCAAATAAGAGTTGGCCGGTCCGTCGAGCCGGTGAAATTAAAACACTTATAATCCTCTAATGGCGGGCCTACCCGCTGGGGTGCGGCGGCTTCTCATTTTACCTCCTTATCCCTTTTCTCCCTCTTATCTCCCAACCGGCGGCGACCTTGTGGCCATTCTGGACCGAATAACATTACTCGGTTTTCTCTCTCCTCAAAGCATTATACAGCTTTCCAAGAAACACTCGACCCCAGGGGCAGCAAACCGTTTTCGAGCCCATTCACTGGTTTTGAGGCTAGACTCTCACTGGCGTCCCTGTTAACCCTAACTGAGTGGGCTGTGATTTCGATAGGCGCAGCCTGCGTAGGCGCAGTTTCAAACATTGCTGGCGGCTAAATTCTCTTCTTTTCCCGCTGTATTTTCTGTTTAATTGTGTATGTATTTTCCCGAGGTCACTGTGAAAGCATTGTGCCACGTTTGAAAAAAAAGCAATAAAAAACTTATAAACTATTTTCGTTGGGTACGCGCGACAGAACGAATGCGACTGGAATGTGTAGTTCTAGTTTTTTGTTGTTTTCTTTACGATAAGTATCGACGGCGTCGCGCGATTCGCCGCACGTCAAACGACAAAGCGCTTAACTGTCGAAAATAATTTACAACAGAGGATAGCCGAAAGGCATGCATTTTTCACGCTCACAAATAACGTGTTTACCGATGGACAGGACACGGACATACAATTTAGCAAGTGTTAACATTCGAACAATATATTGTACGTACCACACGATGCAGCGCTATCCGAAAAAGAATTTATTTGAGAAAGATCTCAAATAACACAGTCACAGTCGACGACAGTCACATCTTGACGATCAGACGGAATCCAAGATGACTTCGTTTTGGGGCGCGTTTTGAGGAGAGCTTCCTTTTTTTACAACAGCACCAAGGCAAAGGAGCGAACGCGACTGACTAGGGAGCCTTCATGTGCGCCTTGCTAGGGTGATCAATCAATCAATCAATCAATGTTTATTAAAGTGTCCAGGAACAACCAATCGGTCTTAGTGCTGGCACACTAAAAAAATTGAGCAAAAACACACACATACAAACACACATACAGACGAGTGCAGAAGGAGAACGTACACTCTAAGCCCGGTCCCACTTAGTAAGAAGGACATTTCTTCGATTTTTTCCCACTTAACCTTAAGCGGAGCGATAGACCTCTTAATATTACATGGGGACGCTCCCACTTAATGAAGTGAGACACCACCCCTCTTAAAGTGAGCGATACGGCGTCTCCCTTAGATTCGAGGTCAGTCTCCCTTAGTAAGAGGGACATTTTTGAGATATTTTCCCCCTTAAATTTGGAGGGACGGTGGCCTGCTTAAAATGAAGGGGGTATAGTCCCCCTTAAGTCGGGGTCACACTGATTATACATCATAAAAAATACATTCTGCAGACATGTTCCAAAACGAGTCACCGCGACACCCGTGCGTCGTACGCCACGAAGCAACCAATTAAAGAGGTAGCTTTGTCACGTGGCATACAAAGCACGGACTGTCGCGGTGACTCGTTTGGGAACATGTCTGCAGAATGTATTTTGTATGATGTATAAGCAGTGTGACCCCGGATCACGGTGCCCCGGATTTAGGTTATCTCTCTTATTGTATCGTAGAATTTCTGCTCTTTCGTGTTTTGACTGTCAGCTGACATGCTGCACTGCAGTGATATAGTTCTCGCACTTTCGCTGATAGTGTTTAACCAAAGTTATTTCGTGCTGCGTAACGGAATTGAAAATTGATCGGTATATTATGTTTGATAAACGGAATCAATATGTCAAATAAAACAGTAACAATCTTTAAAGATAAACATGTGTTTATTTGCCATGAAAAAAGAAAAGATATTGAAATGTCTGTATCAAAAATAGTAATTTTATAACGATGCTCTGGTAGCTTATACAGAGAAAAAACGACGTTAGAACTACGCCGAGAAATCGGCGTTTCTTGGGAATTATCACGAGAAAAACTTTCATGCCGCAAAGTAACTCCTTTTGGTTATTATTAGAAATAACAATCCAACCGTGCTGAAAACTTTTTTTTCAGAGAATATAAAAAAAAACGGTCTAAAAAAAGCTTGTGCGTCTACTTCCCCGCAAAACACTTGGAAAGCCAATCACCATAACTCACAGAGGCCGCTCAGCGAATGTCGATGCCGAAATATAGGATTACACAAAAAAAATGCAGTCTGATTTGTGACACTAAGCAACACAAGCGTGACGTTTTGCATTGCTTAATGTCATAACTCAGACTGAGTTTTTTTGTCTAATCTTATGTTTCGGCATCGTGATTCGCTGAGCTGACTCCGTGAGTTACGGTGATTGGCTGTCCAAGTGCTTTTCGGGAAAGTAGATTTCTCTGCTTTTGTTTTAGTGTGTAGTTACCTGCTTCATTGAATTAAAAACAAATTACTCGGCGTTGGTTACTGCTGATGGCAGGAACCAACAGCGAGTAATTACTGCTGATGGCAATTGCCATCAGCAGAAGCTCAGAATTTGTTATTTTTGGACGGCCATATGCAACTTTCTGAGCTACTCCGACATGAACTGAATCGAAACTCGTCATTCTCAACGAGCAGACACTGGAGGAGTCCAAGGGTTTGTCCATATGCCGCAGGGTAGGAGAGTCCCGTAATGTAATACACCCATGAGCACATGAGCAGTGCCTCCTCCGTAGTCGTGCTAGCGGAGAGTTTCACTGACCGGTTCCCAGAAACGATCTGTTTCTCCGAACCGAAGAAAGTCTTGGGTCCTGGAACTTTTTCGTCAGGGGTACGGTCGTCCTGCAAGCAGCAATTGTTCAAAAATTGCGTCAGCGTCAACATTACATTTCTATTTTGGCAGCTGCTTTTTCACGTACCATAGGTGATAAGAGAACTTCTGGCCAATCAAGTCCGGAGGATGGTCTTCAATATTCAAGAATGTTGTTGGGTTGTCTCCGCAGAAGGCCCCTTTTACCTCCTCCAGTTTTCCCAGCATGGTGACCATTGTGTGTCGGAACCGAAGCAGTGCATCCACCTTTAGCTGAATGAAAGACCATATTGTTTTCCTTCAGATACAGAGAGTGGGAATTAGAATGAAGGTAATGAAGCGCTTTCACCTGTTTTCAAGCAGGCGGTAGGAAACAAATGCGCAAATGAAGTGCAAACAGTTAAAAGATTCGACACCCAACCTGTATACGATGAAATAGCGAGTGACATTAGCTTATGACATAACTTCAGTGACTGTTAATATTTGACGCGAGAATTGACTGCTGTTTTAAGTGATTTACAAGAATCGTTTTTGTATTACCAAGACACAAGGAGAACGCACTTAGTAGTATCGGAACATTAGAAGCCCCATGTGCTTCGGAAACATGCATTCCATTTGCGGCTTGAAGCTGCAGAAGATATCTGATGCATGTTTTAGAAAGCAACATAATCAACTAAAAAAATAAATTTCTGTAGACATTTCGGCGCAAGCCATTCCTTTATTCTTTCTTTCAGAAGCAACGCAAATGCCAACAGAACGTAAATAGAGCCTACCTACATTACAGAATACAAAAAGTTAATAATTACCGAGTTCATTGCGGGCGGTGTGCGGGTGGCCACAGTAAGCACACCACTCCGGGTGGTTGCTTCCACCGGTAGTGCTCTCTACACGAGCTATCCGTGCAGAACCCCCGTCTGATTCCCTTCATGTCAACGTTCGTATCCATTGCCTCACTCTGAAAACAAGATCTTTTAACAGTCATTTAATTGCCATGGTCAACCTAGCCCTAAAGCGCCTGGGAATACAAAAGAACAAAAAAAAAGCAAACTTCTGTTCGTGTTTTTCGCAGGTGTGCGACACAGAAAAAAGAAATTCAACCAGCCACAGAAAACAAGCAGGATAATTAACAACATAAGTAAAATCTCCAAAAACAAAAGCTGCTTTTGTTTTTGGAGATTTTGCTTTTGAAAAGCATGATCGGCGCCGAAAAAAAAAATGGCCGGTTGCTTCGCCGGCGCGACTGTCAAAATATAACGAACAAAAGAGTACGCCAAAGAAATATAAAAACAAACAAATGCCCTCCCGGGCCACCGCTCCACCGCTGCACCCTTCCCCTCCTTCCGCAGACGGTGCGACTGGTGCGACGCCGACGCAACGCGAATGCGCGGAGGAAAAAGCGTTTTTTTCTCTTTTGTTTTGTTTGAATTAGAAGCTCCCCCCCCCCCCCCCCCAATCACACACATACACACACACTATGGCTTTTTGATCGCCTCTCACTTGAAGCAAAAGTTCATATTTACTGCAACGCTAACGATGTCTACAATATAACGTTGCGGTGTAAATTGGTGTAATGAATTCTAAGGGCAAACGAACGCGAAATCGCCAACAAAGTTTCCGTCAATCAACGCTCTCGGGCGGTCAACCGCAAACATTTAGAGTACACAACGAGAAAGAAATCGGCGAGCCAAGCTTACGAACACTGACTGCCCGAGCTAGGGTGCCTTTATGTTCGTTTTGCCTTAGGGAGGGTGATGCCATCCTTTGTAGTACCCGATGTCGACAGTGCACTGCTCACGGATAAAATACAAGGAGATTGCCGGCAATAAAATGCCGGCGTGGGAGTGCCAAAGCTAGCAGCTTCAGCTGGGAGGAGAACAAACGCGCGTTCGAAATTAAAAAGTAGACAAAAGCGTCGGACAGAAAATTGTCTGATATCACCAGCCTAAGACAGACACGTACACATTGCAACACCCTAGTGCACTAAAAGTGTTTTGTGCGAAAGACAACCCTGCGGCTCACGGCAGGGCAAACGATAAGCGACGCTTTGTCTTAACTGAACGAGCAGATCCAGGAAGCGACCGCGGGTTCTGCAGTCATCTGAAAACTCTCACTCTACATGCAAAGCTCGTGCAGTTTCACAGCCAGCGTGAAAGTATTGATGGCTCGTTATTCCCACCCGCAATGTACCCAAAACAAAAGCGTCAATATAACAGGATTACTCACCCGAAGGAAGTAATACGAGCAGTATGACGCTTGCGACTCTCCGGCCACGACCGTTTCCAGCTCTCCGTGAATTGGCGCCAAGCCTTAGCACCGTCTGAACTCTTTGCCGTGGATTAGTGCGCCTGCACCTCTCCTCTTGACGGAACTACATTGGTGCAGTTAAGAAGGACCAGTCCCCTCTTAATATAAAGGGACACGCGTGAAATTTTCTGTCGGTTTTTCCTACTCAGAGGGACCACGGCAACGGTTTCCTTGGTCTCTCTTATTATGTTGGTGTCCCTCTAGATGTTGCTATTTTATTTTTTTCATTTCCCTCTTAAAAAGAACTGTCCCCCAGAAAGCATCGTTGTCCCCTCTAAAATCAGAGGGGCAGCGTTTTTTATGAGGGACCGGTTTTAGAGTAGTTCACCAGTCTGAGAATAAAAATATTAACAAGTATGAAGGACACTCAAATCAACAAGGGAAATCAAAAGCACAAAATAGAGACATCATCAGGTGTGAGAGCAAAAAGCAAATACTTCGATAACGTACTGACAAACATCAACGCTCCAACTGATCAGTCCTTTTCTTGCAAGAGGAAGTTTCGAACAGCATTTCCGAACTTGCTCCCGCATGAGTTAAAAATATCAATTGTGTCAGAGTAGCGGTTATAACATTCAGCCGATCTTTGGATTGGGTTTAAGTGGCTAAAATGTCGAGCTATATAAAAAGATGATTGTAGCCGTGTAGGCACACGTGGAACTCTAAGACTCACTTCGGACAGAAGGCTGGGAGAGTTAATCGAGCCGTGCAGGGTCTTAAACAAAAACAACAAATTTGCCTTCACCCGACGCTGCTGCAGGCTCAACAAGTTGACGAGCTGCGAGTTACACCCACCGTTCAGACAAGGATCGCCTTTCTCAAGGTAACGATATTTAAAGATAGAAATAAATTTGTTTTGGACGCGCTCGACAAATAAACTGTTAGTTTTGGAAATGCCGTTCCAAACAACCGAGGCGTACTCTAGCTGGGATCTAAATAAGGAACAATACAGCGTAAAAAAAGCGGACGGGCTTTTGAATTCCTTCGTTATGCGAGACACGGCACCTAACGTGAGCAAGGCCGATTGAACCACTCTGGTAACGTGAGTGTCAAATCTCAGGGTTGAATCAAAGACAACTCCAAGGTCTCTCAGTTCACTTACACGTGACAGCAGTTCGCCATGATAACTATATGGAAAAAATACATCATTGGTCTTGCGAGAATATGTCATTACTTTTGTTTTAGAATGATTCAAACGCAGGTCATTGTCTAAACACCAACGACCGAAAGAATATGCGTCATTCTGAAGCGCGATGCAATCCTCTAAGGTCGATATTTTTTTGTAAAGTTTTATATCATCAGCGTACTGCAGAAATGAAGAATTTAATATAACTTGAGAGACATCATTTACAAAAATATTAAAAAGGAGGGGGCCCAAGACAGATCCCTGAGGCACTCCAGAGCTTGCCTTGTACAAGGACGAGGTAGTATTGTTGACGCGGACGTAGGCTTGCCTATCAGACAAATAGCTTTTTAACAAATTGTATACCGAACCACATACTCCGTACGAGGAAAGCTTGTATAAGAGGATGTTGTGGTTGACTACGTCGAATGTCTTACTCAGGTCGAAATAAAAAACGTCAAGCTGACCTCTATTACAAACTACTTCAGATGCAGCAGACATAAAAGATACGAGATTGGTGGATGTGGATCTGCCGGACATGAAGCCATGCTGATTAGGAATGACTATACTACGAAACTTGAAGGAGAGGAATTGATGGATTACCATTTCAAAGAGTTTGGAAAAAGAGGAGAGAAGAGAAATCGGTCTGTATTTAAGAACGTCACCACTATTTCCAGATTTCAGGACCGGAACAACCACTGCCAGTTTCCAGTCGTTAGGGAATATCCCTGACGTCAAGGAATTTTTGAAAATTGTGCACAGTATAGGCGTAAGTAATTCATGATAACCCTTAACAATTGCAGCGGGTATCCTGTCATGACCTGCAGACAATGTGGGTTTCATTTTATTAATACATAGCCTAACACATTCCTCATCGACAACTACAGAACCTAATGTGTCACCAAATCCGTCCGAGTGAGGCAATATAGTCGAGGAGCAATTATTATTATTATTGTAGACTGACGCAAAGTGATCCGCAAACAACTCAGACATGCCCTTCGCACTGTCGCTATGCTGATTCAAGACGATTTCGGACTCAATATTCTTCCCCAAGCGCGATTTAGCGTACCTCCAAAATTTCTTGGGATTATTAACAAGATCTGATTCTACCGAGTCGCAATGCGCCTGGCGATCACGGTTTAAAATTTTCTTACATCGCTTTCTGCAAATTTTAAATTCAACTTCCCACTTTGGAAGACCACTTTTCTTAAACCTCCTGTGCAAAAAGTCTTTCCGTTTTAAAAGCTTTCTGAGTTCACGAGAGAACCAGTTAGGGAAGCGAGATTTTTTAGACGTTTTAAGAGGGATATATATGTCCATGGCCTCCTGAACAACAGTTGTGAGAAAATATACTTGGTCGTTGACATCAGACGACTCCAAGATAGAAGCCCAGTCAACACCCGACAGATGGTGATACATTCCAGTGTAGTCCCCCGCTGAATACTTATACGATGTGTGTGGGGAAGGACCATTAGAGGGACTGAGGACCGGAGGATCAAAAACAGAAAGAACTACATCAAGAGCAGGGTGATATCTATCCTCAGGAACCATAGAAAGTTCACTTCGAGCAACACGTATACCGTCCGTGTTTGAAAAGCATAAATCTAAAGCATTACCAAAGCAATACCACTCGCCGACAAACCAGCAGCCATTTTGGTTCTCGGCGATAATCCGTGGGGCTTATAACCCTCCCGGAAACAAGCACCTTATTTCACAAGTTTGGAGCAGCGTTGTGGAACCCACGGAGGGAGGATTAGCATTTTCCCCCTCGGATAGGATTACCGATGGACATAAAGGCCACTTTCCGGCGCACGGGGAAACAATGAGAGGAACAAAATGGCGGTGGAAGAGGGTGTGGGAAAGGGAAACAGGCAGTTGGCATCACTCTAAGCGAAGCGCACATGAAGGCACCCTACTACTGACCCGTTTCCCACCCCAACCCGAACAACTATTCTTGGAGATGACTGAGGATTTTACGCGGATTATCTCTGGGAGGGGGGAAAACAATGTTCGCAAAATCGCGTCGAGGGTCGTTCGACGTACTTCACCTCCTTCGTTTCCCGTGAATGTCGAGCTGAAAAGCTTGAATGGCAAGCACTGGCCTGCCTTATTTCTCACAGTGGAAGATAACACAAAAAGGGTACGCAGCACGCATAAAAAAAATTAAGTGGAAGCTTTCAAGAGGGGCTAGGAAACGTCGAATGCAAAACCGCAAAAAACGTAGGTAGAGAACCGCGCTGAGCGGGTCTTCACAGTCCAAGAGAGTGGCAGAAAATTTCTTGCTGATAGAGGGCGTGACAGTCGCACCGCAGCATCAGCATCAGCAACATGGCGGCGGCCTAGGAGCGTTTTTTGGAAAGGTGTATATCTCTTCATATGCTGAGCTGGTCATGCTGGCGGTGGCCTTCTGGCAGCTCAGAGCCAAAAAAATACCACCTTTTTTCTTTTCTCAAAGCACAGTCACGCAGTCAGCTGAGCTGGTCATTTCTGGCACCGAAGAAGGGACGATGGCAGGCACCTTCAGCAAATGTAGACTGTTTTGCCCTGATTATGCCAGAAGACACAAAAGTAAAATTGAATACCAGCGCAATTTCCGCAAAGTGTCTGATCTGGACTTCGAATTGCTAAAGCAGCTACTTCCAGCTGAACAAGCGGCATCTGTCAACGGGGTCGCGACTGCATTTGCAAGAACTGCGTTGCAATGTTCAAGCGCGACCTGCAAGACTTCGTCAAGGAGCAGAGGAGACTTTCACTGAGCAACGCCGCAGTTGAGGAGGAGCAGGCCATGATCGAAGACGTGAAGGAAGTCATCAGCGCAGCAAACGTAAGTGTGACACCGTTGAAACTGCCGCCCGCGCTGAAGAAAGATCTTCGAGATGAATACGTAGAAAGAAAGCTAACACAAGTAACAAAAGACTTCTCGAAGAAGATGGGCCGCCGTCTTAGTGAGGTTTATCACACAATAGAAAGCCCCGACCTGCAGAATTCTTGTTCGCCCTGCTCTCAGTGGGCATCCAACATACGCTGCACTTACGTGAACAGCTAGTCCTTACAAGAAAAGTGCCAAATTTTGACTCTGCTACCCTCCGGTTTAACGAAGAAAAAAGTTATGTCTCTAATTCCCGAAGTCACAACTTATCTTCTGGACATATCAAGAAAGCTGAAAGCTGAAAATGGTGTGTGGGCGATCGTCGACGCCTATCTAGGCCATCCCTTAAAGACCGACCTACGGAACCATTTTCCGCAAGGTAGGAAAATGCCCCTCGCGCCCCTCCTCTTCTCACCTTTTCCCAAAAGTCACGTGATGGCAGGGGCTTAAGCCGACACGAAAGAAGCCCCTGCCATCACGTGACCTTTGGGAGAGGGTGAGAAGAGGAGGGGCGCGAGGGGCATTTTCCTACCTTGCGGAAAATGGTTCCGTAGGTCGGTCTTTAAACAAAAATGATGTGGCCCTCACACTGAGCTACTATACGTCCGATGACAAAGACTGTACAAGGGCAAGCCCCAATACAAAAGATGTTGTGACGCTGTACTCAGACGGACAAAAGACCCTCGTTGCAAAACGTTTTTCAACAATGTCTGTCCATGAGATGTACAAAAAAATGAAGACATCTCATCCAGAAATCAAGCTTGGGTTGACAAAGTTTACGCCCTGCGACCAAAATGGGTCATGAAACGTCCCGTGCTCAAGAGTGCGTTTGCATTTATTGTGCGAACTTCGCCCTTTGTTTGGCGGCATTATCAAACGCAGGCGGAAAAGATTTGAGTCTAGAACACGTCAAGAAACTTTGCCTGTGCGAAAACCCATCGGAGGAGTGTTTGCTGCTAAACTGTAAATCGTGTCCGAAAAAATATGGTTTAACTCTAGAATCGTTATCAATCAATGAAGAAGACGAAGTGGAGCTGGCAATATGGGAATCCGGTGAATTCATTAAGAAACATTTGGAAGGTAATGCATTTCTTAACGAAATAAGAAAATGGGCAACGAAGTACATTCCCCATTGGATCATCCGACAAGCCCAGAGACTTGCAATACGCTTCGAAAAAAGCCAGATCAAGCCGCGTACTGCCGTGTTGCATTTTGACTTCGCAGAAAACTGGAGTGTTGTTCTTTCTCGAGCCGTACAAGGTTTTCATTGGAAAAATCAAATGGTTTCTATCTTCACCTGCGTTGCCACAACACAGCAGAAGACTTACAGCTTTGGAGTCATCAGTGACGACATCGTACACGATAAAGCACACGCATTGTTCGCTCTGAGTGCAATTGAAGAGTGGCTTGAAGAAAATATTTCCGTATTTTTAGGACTAATCTACGTATCCGACGGAGCAGCAAGCCATTTTAAGAATAGGTTCCAGCTGCACGAGATGGCGAAAAGAAATGAAGTGACCAAGTGGATTTTTTCTGCTACAGGACATGGCAAAAGTGCCTGTGATGGTGTGGGTGCAGTGCTCAAACACCAGGCATGCCTACACAACCTCGGATCATCGGAACTGGAAACAATCGAATGTGCGGAGGACTTTTTTCGGGTGGTTGCCGCGAAAGTACCTGGAATCGTACTTCTAAAAAGTGATGCAACTTGCCTGAAAGACTACCGTAACTTTAAAAAAAAGACTGGAACGCTGTAAGCCCCGTGAAAGGCATTCAGACATGCCATCTGTGGGTCAAGGTTGAGAACGAAGACGGGGCTGTTAACATGGTGATTGAAAAATACGCAAAACCGTGAAAGTGAAGTGTTAGCCAACTTACCAGACTGATCCCAATGAACGTTTGTGAGGTTTTGTATTGTTCGTGTTAGTGTCCATACTTCCATTTTACCTGCACAAGTTCTTATTTGAAAGAAATATTAAGATTAGAAAAAAACTAGTCGATTGTCAATGGCCTTAGCGCGTGGGGAGAAGCGGCCATTTTAGTTAACTTTCCCTTCTCCTCGTTCTGTAGATCGACGTGATCGACCTGTCAGTGGTTCGACAGGATTCTTTTTTGTTTGTCACGTTAGCAGTCTTTACAAAACCTTGTAAATGTTGTACCTATATATTTGTGAATGCAGCTGTGCCAAGTTTCACAAATATTTTTTGCTAAGAAATTGCGTCTCACATTGTTTTAAAGTATTTAATGTTGAATTGCGGCAATAAATGTTCATATCTTGTATTAAACGTACCTTTCATGTATCGATTCTGCTTAAATATATGCGAAATCTCAGTCAATAAATACAAGTCAGATCTCAACAAATAGTTAATAGATAACCACGCAAAAGAATCGATAACGATCGAGATTGTCATTGCATGGCAAACCGTATAATATCATGTTTTTAAACGCTTGGCGTTACACCAAGAAACAAAATACCCACTAATTTTATCAACATTTCAAGACTATGTTAAAAGGTTTCCGTACAAAAAAAATAAGAAATGTTTTTTTTTTTAGAAAATTGACTTTGAATATTGTACTTTTAGCAATTCCTCTTTTCTTCAGAGGTTTGTTTCACTGTATTACACCTGAGTGACAATACCGATCTTTTTTTCCGAAAAAAGTAATGTTTTAAGCTTTGGTTTGATGTGCTGTTTATGCCAAAACGTTGAACGAAACGAAGGTTATAATCACTCAAGTTCGGAAAATATTTGTCAAAGGGACTAGGTTTTACCATTTTTATTTTACGAAATATTATTAAATATGTTTTTCAGTTCTGATTAAAAAAATTTACCTAAAGTATAAAACAAGTGAAAAAAGTTTGATAGCTGTGCGGCCCACATATGAGCGTAGCGGGACTCCCAAATGTGCGACCTCTGACGATTGCTAAAATCTCAGAATCCGCTTTCGGTCAAATGAAATATAATAACTCGAGAACCAAATTTTACATCGCTTTCTGCAAATTTTAAATTCAACTTCCCACTTTGGAAGACCACTTTTCTATTTTCAAAACCGCTTCCCATTTCGTTCTAATGAAGAATTAGCCCACAACATATATTGTTTATAGAATCTTTTGAAGACCCAACATTTTTTCTTGCATGATTTGAAATGAAACCACCCTTATGCGGTTTGTGCAGGTGAGTTATAGGGCCAGGGGGATATAGTATAGCGGGCTAATCGGGACAATCAGTCGGCCCCTTAATTAAAATTAGTTAATTTACTTTTCAATTATGAGAAGAGACACATAGTTCCAATTAGAAACTTGTTCAGCGTCATCAAAAACCAATAAATCAGTAAGTTTCAGAAATATTTTGAGCGCGTGAGAAGTGTAGTAGTGCACTAAAGTTACCCCTCGTGGATCAGGTACAAGACTGGGGCTAGATAGCAGACGGAAAAATCGCGCGGCCGCCTTACCGCAACCGCTAGCCTTGTACCTGCTCCACGAGTGGTAATTTAATAATAATAATAATAATAATAATCTTTATTTTTCGGGTGCCCTAAAACGGCCGAGCGGCCTTCTCTTAAGTACACCAACTCGTACAATAGAAACTCTTAAACAATAAACCTACTCATTAAAAAAGAAATAGATATGCATATACACTACTCTTTTAACGTACTCAGTATTTCTGAAAATGACTGATTTAGTGTTTTTCGATAACTCTCAGCAAGTTTCTAATTGGAACCATATGTCTATTTTTATTATTTAGAAAGTTAATTAACAATGTTTAATAATTCGCCGACTGATCGTTACGATTGGCCCGCTATACAATATCCCCCTGGCCGTATAACTCATCTGCAGACACCGCATAAGTGTAACTTTCACGGCTTCTTTTAAACAAATCTGTTAAGCTTAAAAAAAGAACACCCTGTATTTTGAGGGAACATTCTTGAAATGAAAGGCAGCGCAAACAGCAAGCTTGGCAGAATCTTTTATTTTCAAGGCATTGACCATTGACCTAAGCGAAAACTGACGAAACGGCAGCTTTCGTTGCCGTCAATAATTTTTTTTTTGTAATAGGTCGCGCCGAAAAAGTGCCAAACTTCCACAAAAATCATCGAAGGGACACACGTGTCTTCTGCAACCTGTCGGCAACCAGATGAATCACCATTCACTATTTTCTCACTTCTCAATATACTGCACTGAGACTCTTCTGTGACGTTCTCAAAATCATTTTATTACGCTTAATAACTTAAAAAACGATTTATATTTTTGTAGTAATTAAAACAAAGTGAACCTATCTCTTCGATGAAATTTGGAATAGTATGGAAAAATTCAAAGGTGTGATCCATTTAGGGCATGATAACGACCTTGACCCCACCGGAAACCTAGAGCTTATTTCGTTTTATTGAATACAAATTCAATATGATAGGTTCAAAATAATATGTTACCTAGATTTGAATAAACGAATGTTTCCGAAATACATCAATTTTGAAACCGATTTTCTCACATAAAACATTTTTATTTGCTTCAAGTTTTGTTGTAGCAGTGTGTGATTTCTTTTTTATCAGCAAACACAAAACAGACAATATCGAAGTTTGTTTGTCTGACAGCATAGACCCTTTTCGACGGGTCTATGCAGCGCATCAGTAGACGTGGCGTTGGCGGCCAGAGGCACCAGCGTGCTGGAAGTCGCCGAAACACCATGGGATGTGGGCGAGGGCGGGGGATGCCCTTGGCAGGGAGTCACTTCGTCTTCCTCGAACAGGACAAAGGCGGTCAGCATAGGGACTTGGGCTATCCGCTTCTCTCGACTGGGAGTCGTGGGCAGCGACCGGGTTACCATGAGGTGGGGGCAAGTCTTGTGGGTGAATGGACGGACTCGGGTTATCCTTAGGTTGTTCTGACGCTGGGGAGACAACGGGGACAGTTGCAGCCCTCTGGGGCGTCTCGCGAAATGGCAGGGTGGATGTCGACTGTGTGACGGCGGCGATAGTTTTGCGTTGTGTGCAGCCCACCGTCGCGTGGGCATGCCCACGCCGCTGGCATGGGTTTGTGCAGCCGGCTGTTGCGTGGCCAAAGACCGCACAACGGTTACACCGTGGGGTCTTGCAGGCAGGCCCGATGTTGCCCTCCTGCCCACACTTGCTGCACACTCGCCGCAGCCCTCTGTAGTCCACCATGACGCGGCGGCCCTGGATGTTGATAAAGTTGAGGATGAGTTTGGTCATCTCCACCTTCATCACCCTGGTGCCGGTCATGATGTCTGGGCGGTCACGGAAGGTCACATAGGAAATGCCCTTCACTTTTCCAAACGTGCTGAGGGCTTGGACGATGGGTTCCTGAGTCACGTAAGGAAACACAAGGTCGACGGACACGTGGAGGAGTCGGGCGCCAACTAGCCCCAGAGGAACCACCACGTTGCCAAGAATCGTCTCCTTGAGCTACTAAACGGTCGGCAACAGCCATGCTGCCGTCAGCTGCCATAAACCTCACCCCACCCTGGTGCTAAAGGTACTTTAAGCCACCGGGGCTGGCGGCAACTTGGAACGTGTCCATTATCGCGTCGACTGCAGTATTGCTTGGAACGTTGAAGAAAAAACATTGTGCCTTGGTCGGCGCGGAAGGCGCCGCCATGACTTGCAAAAAGAAACCCGGGGGACCGCTCAAGAAACTGGGTCACGGGAACGCACGTGAAAACTTAACTCACCGGCCGGTGATGTGACAAGCTTGTTTCGGATTCACTCTCACAATCAGTACTCTGCATAAAAAATTCTACCCCCCGTAAAACTATCTCAACATACACGCTGAATAGTAAGTTAGTAGTAAACTTCAGTAAGCTTAATATTTCTCACTTACGCCTAAAATTACAATACTCTGTGATTTGGTATTAAATTAAGCCGATCTATTATGTTAAATTTCTAGAACATGCTGTAAATATTTTCAATATTAGCGGTAAGTGCCGTTTTGGGAGTTGCACAGGAGGTCCAATTTGGCATGCCCACGCTTTGCCCCCTTGGAGCCCACATCTATGCTAACTTTTCCCTCGTATATCCGAAGGAGGACCCACAGGGGCATCGCATGGGCAGCCCAAGCTGGGCATGCCCATGCGGTGCCTCCGTGGAGCCCGTGTCCTTGCTAAATCTGTCTTTGTATTTCCGAAGTGGGACCCATAGAGGCATTGCATGGTCTGCCCAAGTTGGGTATGCCCGCACGGTGCCCCCGTGGAACCCACGTTTTTGCTAACTCTGACCCCGCATAGCCGAAGTGGGACCCACGGAGGTATTGCACGGGCAGCCCAAATCGGGCGGGCCCTCGCGTAGCCGAGGTGGAACCCACGAGGGTATTGCATGGGTAGCCAAGGTTGGGAGTGCCCACGCTGTGCCCAACTTTGCCCTCGCATATCCGAGGTCGGACCCACCACGGAACTGCAAGGGAAGCCCACATTGGGCATGCCCACACTGCGCTCACGTGGGAGAAACGTAGGTTTCGTAGAGGCTGCCCGAGCCTCCATTGCCACTTGGGCCCATATTAGGGCCCACATGGGCCCCACCCTCCTCTGCTACCTGAGGAAGAAAAAAAAAACCAAAAAAAACAACAACAATCCATTACCTTGCTGGAATGGCTGTTTCTTCGTTGAGTTATATATTTGTGATAATCTTCTATTTTAATCATTACATATCGCCGAAACAAAAGGCTGGGTACTTTATTAGTGAAAGAATAAAGTGCCTTTATTAATCGAATGAAATAATCATAAATTCGACTTCCTTGTCATTAATAAGGATATTTTATATGTAGTTTCTAACAACAGTTCGGCGTGTATGAAAATCATTGTGCAGGTAGTCTTTAACATGTTTTATATTGTTTATCACAATATGAAGGATCATTATCAAGAATGCCCCGAGAGGCCAAGGGTCTGCATCTTCTGTAAGGGCAAGATGCTACTCAAGGAGGCGACCAAGCATTTCCTCCTATGTCCATGGCGTCTTGTGCGCTGCGAGAACTGTAAAACATTTTACGCCTACTCTTTAGAAAAGGTAAGGAAAATGCTCGCGATTCGTCGTACTAAGTAGCCTGAAGCGTATCTTCGACTTGTGTGTTTAGTGTCCTATCGCGTCCATACATTAAAAGTGCTCCCGAAGGGGTAACGAATGACGTCACAAAAGCCAAATTGTCTTGTTAATGGATGGCGCGATCCAGGCGTTTGGATCTACGAGTCATGACCAAAAGAACGGGTGAAGGCGAGAGTCGCTGTCGTCGTGGAGACCCAACTCTTGGCTGCTAAACTTCCACTGACGGCCAAGCTCGAGAGCGACCTGCAGTAGAACAGGCGTCTGCCAGATTCACCACCGCTGCTGTGGCACCGCCAGGATCGCGCCCAAAGGGACCACTTTTTAGGACGTGGTGAGCACACCTGTCGGAGATGCGTTCCATGTACCATAGTTGTCCGCACGACCCTTCGCGCTGGTCAATGCGCGAGGCAGTGTGACTGCGCTCGACTTTACCAAAATAAAAGCTTTTTTTTTTTGGCGAGTGGGGGGTGGGGGGGGGGGGTCGTGAAAAAATCTAAGGGATTACAACGAATCCGTTACGTAAATATGTAAGGGAATTAGTTAGCAACTATATAATTATTCAGTGACTAAATTACTGGTAAATTGAATGGATTACAAGTAATTTCGTTCCTTGTAACGGATTCCGTACAAGTCTCAGATTAACTTGTCACTCAAAATTCGTACAAGCGCAGGTTTGCGGGTAACGTTGTTCGCGGTTAGTTGCGGTGGCCCGAATGATGGGGTGCTTCGGCCGCTTCGATCGGTGGCTCGCCGCAGCTTCGCTGGTCCCGAGACAGTCTACGTCACGATTACGCAGGATGTCACGTGCTCTCCGCTGGCTGCTTTCCGAGCGCTTGCCATAGTGGGGGCCGTTTATAACGAAAAATACAGCTACGAGGCTCTAAATACAAACGTGCGATTCTCATTTACGGATATTGTGGGTCATATTGAGCCTATTTCTGAACTCGACGGGTATAGTATTTCGAATTTCGTTGAAGTATCAGTATAATGCAGCATTGATACATTGTATTCTAATAAATTTGGGAAAGTATTCGTTTTGAAAAAAGAACACCCTGTTGGTACACGAAGATTTCAATTAGAGGCATCATTCGCTGTAATATGTTCATTAATTATTATCCTCCAATGAAAATACTTCATTGCTAATAGCTATACATTTCTAAATAATTTATTACTTTAATAAATAATGAATGCTTGGTGGCTATAATTAAAAATTATATTTTGTATAGCGTTTCGCAAAATGAGACTGATGAGTATTCAATAATGCAATGCTCCCTCATCTGTGTTAAAGAAAGGTTGCACCACCGTACTTCTAATTGTACTACTTCTACCTCATTGTGTTCATACTAGAATAACTTGAAACTTTACACGGGATGTACCAACAATAATGCATACCACAAAGAACAAAAAAAAATGTTATGATATGCTATTCAAAGTTTTTCGCATAAACACATATGTACAAACCAAAAGCACAGAACAAAATGTTGTAAACCTATTGTTTGAAGTTTCTAGTAATGAGAATTCATGTAAATGCCTTTATAAAAAAGTCGTCACCTAACTGTAGGACTCATCGATGCCATTTTTCAGGTACTGTCCGCCCTCTGACTCATGACTTTGCGGAGAGCAAGTCATCTGCTCCTTGAGCAGGGGTTGTGGTGACGTCAGCACGACGCCGAGTTCTGATTGGCTTTGGTTAGAAGAACCTCAATGCTAGATGCCTTGAGGTATACCCACTATTTTCAATCAGCCAATAAGAGCTCGGAGTTCTGACATCATAGCGTCGACGTCGTGACTTGCGCTCCGTATTACACCACTCCTCACAAAAATCGAAGTTTTCTTTTGTGCGATGAACGGCGTGTTTGAGAATGTGCTGATGTCTTTGCGGCTTCATTCTATGTTCATACCGGGAGTTTCTGCAAATATTTAAAAACAAAATACATAAAAAAGGGGTGGTTTGGAAAAAAAATTTATTTTAGGGAACAAACTGTCACCCACGGCGGACATCAGGGATATTGCAAATACACACTACTTAGCAAACTATTAAACTAAAATTTGAATAACATTTTAATTAGTCAGAACAAACAAATGGCTGCAATTGGAAACTTTCTACTCGTCATTCAAAACTCCAAAGTTCAACTTAGGAAATCTTGAAGCACGTGGGAAGCAGGGGGAGGGGGAGGGGGGGGGGGGGGGTTGCTCAAGTTTCAACTCCTGCAGTAGGCGGAAGCCTGGTGATGGGAAAACTCGGTACATAAGATAATAGTTTAGTTTTTCGCTTCGCCAGCTTTCCGTTTGCTACAAGAACGGAAACTTCAGCACTCGCCCGCTCTTCTCACGTGCTTCAAGTCGTTTTAAAATGAACTGGTTCAGGTTTTTATGAACTCGGCAAGTTCGTATTAAAAACCATGTTAATCTTTATTAATTAGTAGGTAATAAGTAAATGTTACGTAATTATTTTGCTAATTAGTGTGTCTCTTATAACCCGGCGTCCGCCGTAACTGTCAGTTTGTTTCCAACAGTTTTTTTTCTCAATCACCCTATTCATGGAGAGTTCTAAAAGTATCAGTAGAAACACCGCGTATTATTTTTTTGATGGTCAACAAAAGTACTGCGATATTTTTTTGTCTGTTCCCAGTTTGCAATTTACTCTAGCCTTCAGTTATTTTTTAATGATCATCACCAGTGTATGCACAAGTGTGTTGCTCTTCCCAGAAACACAAGTCTGAGTGTCCGAAGACCGAAAGGAAGGGTTCCGACGGTGGTGTCAACGTTCTCAACGAAAGCCTACAAAATAATCAAGACATGGAGTGCCAGGAGCAATTAGTTTTTTGTGACGCCTGCTACGGTATAATGATTTATGAGGACCTTGGCGTAAGTGGTTTTGAAGGCTCGTAAAGAGTGCAGTATATGATGTCTCTCCCCCGCTGCTGTTTCTTAAATGAATACCCGCAGTATGTCTTAAGCCCCCAGTTTATAGGATTCCTTATTTCTCTTTTTCCTGTTGTGATGCAGACAAGATCCCGATAATACTAAGAAGAAAGGATAAAAACAAAAACTGGTTCAAAATTGCACGCAAAAAGCGCCCGAGGCGCGGCCCACAATGACGCTCAGACGAATGACGTTCGTCAGTCATGTCACACACTCAACAGTGTGTTGCCGGCCCATCCAACAAGGACGCGCCACAGAGATGGTGGCCTCGTTCGATTTGCCTTCACCTCTTGCACCAGCTGCACGCGGTGCAGACCGCCGTATTTTGTATACGGGTGCAGCCTATCTGAAAACAAAGAAGTACATTATCTTGCACTTTTCTGCACCGGTGCAGGCTGGTGCAGGTCAAAAAAGAATAACCCAGGGACAACGTAATTGAGATTATTACGTCACTCCTCTAAGCGTCATTGTGAGCAGGGCTTCGGGCGCTTTTTTTTAGCAGTTTTAAAATCGGGCGAAAAATCGCGACAACTGATCGATGACTGCAAAAGCCGTTGCCCCTTCGCGAACTCTTTCAATTAGTCTATCGGTGACGATGTGTTTAGGTGGCGCCACCTCGCGGCCGCCCTCCTCTTACGGAGGTGGTAGGATGCGTGCAGACGACGCGCAATGGCAAAGCACGGAGTGACTATGTTAGTTCGCATCTATGCCGATTAAAAATGGTTTATATATATTTTTTTTAAATACGTCTATGGCGTTTTTTGTGAGCGACATTTCTAATAAATACCAGCTCCTTGAAGTTGCTTTTTATAGTAAAAAACTTCAAAATGTTCAAAAACAAGCCTGGAGCTTCTCATTACAGCTTGTGTTGCATGCGTCAGGGCAATTCACAGCCTCCCTGATTCTAGATTTTTTTTTTCGGTTCTGTGGAGGATGGTGTAGAAAAAGGTTTTGCATTCATCAGGGTAAATGACGTGCTGTCTACGCTGTGGAGGCGCACATAGTTGTGTTGCAAAGCGCCGCCCACTTGTTTTTGGTTACATTGAGCTTGCCGATACCGACGCTTCTATCCAAGTGTGACTGTACAATTGCTGACGAGCAAATGCTCGTTTGCAACTGCCCTCCCGCAACAAATACGAGGCAAAGAAGTTTGTGACATCGAGACTCCTGTTCGAAAGAAAAGCTGAAATTTTCACAACTTCTTAAATTGCCGGAAATGGGCAACTGACGGTTAGTTCCTCCCGCATCGAATACGAGGCAGAAAATTTTGGCACATCGCGACTTCTGCTTAAAGGAAAAGCAGAAATTTTCAGAAATTTTTAAATTGCCGGTATTGGCCCTGCAAATTCAGGCCATTGATTAATTAGTCCTATCCAATTTTTACTAAGAATTGTTTGCAAATTTAAAATCGCTCGCTGAGAAGCGCTCCCCGCATTCTGGGCAATTGGGCTCGCAAAATTAAAGATACAAACGGTAGCAATTCATAGAAGGTGTATACCTCATTTTTTTGGGACGCTGAAGTTTCACCAATTTACTGAAGTGTCACCGACTTCGATCTCGAGGGGGCTCACACGCTTCGCCTTGATAGGGTGAATAGGCAGGGATTTAATTGAAACGACTCCGGAAGTCAGCCACGGCATCTTCCTGCCAGTTATTCTGAGGAAATGTTTGATTACTGGTTTATAAAATTAAGAAAGGAATAAACTCGGAAGTAATAAGAGACCAGCACTCACAGAACACGCTGGAACCAACAGCATACACGGAGTTACTTTCACTGAAGTATTTACTATACGCACACAAAAGGTTCTCGAATTTCGCTTTCCTATTTGGTCCTAATCATACTAAAAGAAAAAAAAAATACACCCTACTCGCCGTGGTAGATGTCGTCGTGGGGTGAAGCGCTGAATATTCTATTTTCATCATCCAGCTTTTTGTACTGGGGTCGGGTCTAGAGAACAGCACACCAGCATCCGAGCGCTTCGATACCTCAGCGCCAAAAGTGTTTGTTAGCAAGACTACGCGAGCTACGGTTCCAAGCTTTGGTAAAATGTCCCACTATAAATATTCGCAACTTTCACGACCTATAGGGGGCGCACTGGTGCCTATCAAAATGGCTGTCATCTGGATGATCGTCGTAGAACAGCACTACGAGGCTGGGTCTGCGACGCGTATGTAATTCTAGTTTCGCTACATACGCGCAGTATTAGAGCATTACGTTATTTTTTCACACCAGGAAGGTGTAGGCAAGCCCGTTTATTATGAGGCCAACCATCCAGGAGCTAGGGAGCACGATTCTCACACCGCGGTACCACCATCGCTGAAAGTTGCGAATTACTTCACCAAATAAACACAGCGCGTGAAACCGGCTTGGCCGAGCGTTATCCAAACAGCGCATGAAACGAGCTGACGAGCCGAGGGATCCAAAATCTGAGCGGTCCGTCTCAGTGATAGATTTATTATAATGTACGCTAGAGGTTCAAGTGGCGCTAGTGTGCTGACGCAAATTGAAGCAGACAGCAACCAGTCAAAAATTGACTTCCGGTAATGCATTTCTATGGGAAAAAGTGAGTGCATTTTATCCCTGCGCTCGATCTTAGGAGCAAATATCCCGAATAATTCGTACGTGCTAGGTAGCTTGGAACATTTCTCAGTCAGGCCAACGAAATAATTGGTCAGTTATGGCGTTTGTCTTTCAAATTCATCGCATTGAAAACGGTGCTAAAGCGGCTTCGTACGTGTCATAGAGTTATTATAATGTACGCTAGAGGTTCAACTGGCGCTAGTGTCTATGCGACTTCCGGGAGGCAAATTGAAGCAGACAGCAACCAGTCTACTTTTGCGGTGCTCCTGTGCATTCCTATGGGAAAACGCGTGTGAATTTTGTCTCTTCGCCGGAAAATAACATGAATACCTTTTGTTATATCGGTTGTACCGTAAAGTATGTACCTTTATTAATATTGTGAAAGTGTCATTGCTTTAGTTACAGCATTTTTCTTTACCACTGAACGATGTTAAACTTCGCTTTATTTCAGGCCCAAACCTCTGTACCATGGCAGGTACGTAAAAACGAGCGACGATTCTAAGCAAACTAACGATCGAAAGGAATGTAGAATGTGTTCAAGGTTCGCTAGCATTCCGGTGGCGCTTATATATTGCTAATATGCTCGTCCTGTCATTATATGAAAATGACTCCGTCGTGCGCATGTTTACAATCGTTTAAAAAAACATTCGAACACACAAAAAAAAAATGAAGCACGTGGGCTACAAAGGTTTGTCTTTTTATTATTTCCTATGTCGGGCAGTTTTTATCGGGCTGCTGCTCTCTCGCTTGATTCGCAAAGATTTGTAGCGTGCGGGTGATGATTTGAACCTAGAACAAGCATCTTCACACATATTCATGAGCAGAACGAATAAAGCAGTACTTATTTATTGGAAATCGGACTATATTAAGTGGCTTTCAATTTCTTTTGATCATCTGCATGTACAAGGAGTTACTTTTCCAGTGTTACTGCGTATAGTTCTTGCCGTCTCTCTTAGTTTTCCAGATGTCCTTCGTTCGTTTGGCAGGTATATCCCCCATGCAAGAAAGTGCCGACGCCGTGTTCGCGCTAACAGTGACCGACAGTGCACATAAATACATGTACGTAGCGGTTTTAGCACCGTTTTTCATGCCACAAATTTAAAATAAAAACGCTGTAACTGACCAATTATTTCGTCTGCATGACTTAGAAAGGTTCCAATGTGCCTAGTACGTACAAATTATTCGTGATATTTGCTCTTCTAATCGAGCGCAGAGAGAATATGCACTCGCCTTTTCCCATAGAAATGGATTACCGGAAGTCAATTTCGGACTGGCTGCTGTCTGCTTCAATTTGCAGCAGCACACTAGCGCCAGTTGAACCTCTAGCGTACATTATAATAACTCTATGGTACGCGTATTTATGTGCACTGTCGGACACTGTTAGCGCGAACACGACATCTGCGCTTTTCAGCATGAGGGATATACGTTCCAAACGAACGAAGGACATCTGGAAATTAAGGGAGACGGCAAGAGCTACGCAGTAACACTGGATCAATAACTACCCGTGCATGTACGACCAAAATAAATTGAAGGCCACGTAATCTTTTCCGATTTTAAATACGTGAGTACCCCTTTATTCTTTCTGCTCTGGGCGAAGATGTTTGTTCTACGTTCAAAATATCACCCTCACGCTCGAAATCTTTGAGTCCAAGTGCCCGATAAAAGCTGCCCGGCAGAGAAAACAATTCCAAGAGACACCTTTCACAGCCCACGGAATTTATTATCTACGTTTTGGATGTTTTTATCCGCTCATGCACGACGGGGTCATTTTTATATAGTGACAGGACTGGCATATTATCAATATATAAGCGCCCTCAGAATGCTGGCGAGCTCTGAACATCTTTTATAGTCCTTTCGATTGTAATTTTGCTTGGAATCGTTGCTTGTTTTTACACACCTGCTGCGGAACACATGTTTGGGACTGAAAGGCAGCGAAGTTAAACATCAATCCTTGATAAAGAAAAATGCGCTAACTAAAGCAATTACACTTTTACAGTTAATCAAGGTACATACTATTCGGAACGACCGAAATAACCAAAGTGTTCCGTGGTATTTTCCGGCGAAGAGACAGAATGCACGCGCGTTTTCCAATAGGAATGCACAGGAGCACCGCAAAAGTAGACTGGTTGCTGTCTGCTTCAATTTGCGTCATGGAAGTCGCATATACACTAGCGACAGTTGAACCTCTAGCGTACATTATAATAACTCTATGGTCCCAGTCATAGAGTTATTATAATGTGCGCTAGAGGTTCAACTGGCGCTAGTGTGCTGACGCAAATTGAAGCAGACAGCAACCAGTCGAAAATTGACTTCCGGCAATGCATTTCTATGGGAAAAAGTGAGTGCATTTTTTCCCTGCGCTCGATCAAAACAGCAAATATCCCGAATAATTCGTACGTACTAGGTAGCTTGGAACATTTCTCAGTCAGGCCGACGAAAGAATTGGTCAGTTACGGCGTTTTTCTTTTGAATTCATCGCATTAAAAACGGTGCTAAAACCAGGGTGTCGAACCGGTCATTATTCCGGTTCGGTTCGGGTTCGGGTTCAGTAGCATTGTATTTTGTTCCGGTTCGGTTCCGGTTTAGGGTAGCGCACATAATATCACTCCGGTTACCGGTTTTAATAAGCGCGAACCGGTTCGAACCGGTTCCTAACTTGACCTTTGAATATTGACCGAGCACTTCCTGTTGCCTTTTCTGAGCACGAGATACTTGCAATAGACCCATTCCAATACTACTCCCTCTTCAAGCAGATATGAAAACTTTGCTTTGTGACGTGCGAAAAGGCACCACTAATGTGGCAAGGCTATTACTTGCATATTACTGTTCTAAGTGTACTATATATAAGCGATGGACTCTATTTATTTTGTGTGTCTTTTGCACACGCAGCTGTGCATTATGTCAAACTCTGCCGGAAGAGGGCGTATTTTCGGGATGGGTCTATTAGCGGCAAGATGTTTCGGTGGCGCCCTCATATGGTTACCTTTCGTGACGTCATTACCTTGTGAACAACAAGTTCAATGGTGTTTGTAATGAGAAGGTGGAAGCCTGAAATCACAGCGCTCTCAAAGCAACACTGCCAACACCGTCAAAATTGAAGTTCTTACATTTCTCTTATTTCTGTAGATGAGACATCCTTTGCTGACGTCATAGTCAGCATTCGGCCAAGTGTGGTGGGCGACCACAGCGACGCTTTCTATCGCTCTCGTCGCCAATAAACCTTTCCAAAAACGAGGTTGTGACCGGTGCCACCTTTAGTGTTCGGGCGTATAGCGCGTGCTTTGTTCGTTTTCCGAAGCGACACGCGCGTACGTGCTGGACTGTGAAGATCACACGCTGGGCTGTGATTTTTTAAACAGTAAAAAGCTATCTAGCTAGATTGCTGCCCTCCACATGTTTTGGGTTATTTTGCTCTGTACACTCGTGTTTTTTTATACATGCTACCTGTTTTCGACCCCCCATAAGATGTCACAGCTATGACCCAGAGTGTCTGACAGGGGAACGAGAGGAAACAAATGTGCCGTAAAACACTAAAACAGGGACGTCGAGTGCGCAGTTGGGGTAGTTTATCGAATCCCGTTAAGCTGTGGTCGTGTATACATCGGCCAAACTGGCCGATGTGTCAATGACCGGGCGCGTGAACACATACCTATAATGATATGTGACTACATCTCGACAGCGCTTCGGGTTCCGCCGAAAAAAAGGCTGTTCTGAAGATCTCGTGTCGATGCTTTGTAAAGTCAGTTTGACTTTTTATCGCAAACAACGCTCTATGCAAATTGCCTGGTCTGAGGGACTCAGACCAAGTCCTTTGTACATCTCAGCCACCGAACAAAGTTTCGGTAATGCCATGACAGCGAACGACGTTTCTCGAATGCTCAGCTGAAGATGATGAAAGAGGACTTAAAAAAAATGAGAAAATGGTTGAACAGGCGACATGTTGGCCTTGCTAGTCTGACAAACCTACAAAACAAATAAACAAAGACACATTTTCTTTTCTCCCCCCCCCCCCTCCTCCTCCTCCCCCTGGCCTCCTTCCAGGGCGCGGCGCGTCGGCGAATCATCGCCGAGTAACGTTGCCTCTAACAACCCATGTTTTCCTTCTTCTTTTTTTTTGTAAAGTAACACTTCGAGCACGTTGACGAAAAAAAAAATGTTTTTCATTGAAATGCACCACCGGCGACCCTGCAAACTGTACAGCCGATGCAGCGCGGTACTTGTCCCCCCCTTCCTTCAGAGTGTCGCTGCACTGAAGCTTAAGGTCACGTGATGCGCTCTCGGTGCTCGATTGGCTAAATGGCTCATCGACTGCAAATACAGTCCATCTTGAGGTCAAACATTCGCGGACGCGTAGGCCTCCGTGCCTACAGTAACGCAATCCGCTCCGACAATTGGACATCTCGTAGCCAAGCGGCCAAGCGGTCGGTGCTTTGAAATCGCCGCCGCTGCTACCGCGCCGCCAGGGTCAATCCAAGAAACAAAGGAAAGTTGAAGCTCTCCCGACGATGACGTATTTTTTATTACGTATGCAGTAAAAACGAAATGTAAAAATATCTCACAGTATGTAATATTAGTCTTGGCAACATAAGAAAAATATACGCCTGCAACTTTTCCCATTTAGACCAATTATTGACACAATTGGCCCTGAACCGTTTTCGTTGAACCGGTAACCGCCACATCAGATTATGGTTTCGTTCCGGTTCGGGTTCAATATGAAGCGCTCGATTTCGGTTTCGGTTTTGTTCCGGTTCGGTCAAAAATAACGGTTTTGATCCGGTTTTCGGTTCGGGTTCGGGTTCGGTTCGACACCCTGGCCTAAAACGGCTTCGTACGTGTATTTATGTGCACTCTCGGACACTATTAGCGCGAACGCGGCGTCGGCGATTTCCAGCATGGGGGATATACATGCCAAACGAACGAAGGACATCTGGAAAATCAAGAGCGGCGGCAATAACTACGCAGTAACACTGGATCAGTAACTCGCAGTGCATGTACGATCAAAATAAATTGAAGGCCACGTAATCTATTCCGATTTTAAATAAGTACCGTTTTATTCTTTCTGCCCTGAGCGAAGCTGCTTGTTCTACGTTCAAAATATCACCCGCGCGCTCGATATCTTTGAGAACAAGTGCGCGATAAAAGCTGCTCGGCAGAGAAAACAATACGAAGAGACACCTTTCATAGCCCACGGACTTTATTCTCCACGTTTTGAAGGTTTTTATCCGTTCATGCACGACGGGGTCATTTTCATATAGTGACAGGACTGACATATTATCAATATACAAGTGTCACCGGAATGCTGGCGAGCCTTGAACACACTCTATAATCGTTTCGATTGTAATTTTTGCTTTGAATCGCCGCTTGTTTTTACACACCTGCTGCGGAACACACGTTTGGGACTGCAATATGTAGCGAAGTTAAATATCATTCACTGATGAAGAAAAATGCGCTAACTAAAGCAATTACACTTTTACAGTGTTAATCAAGGTACATGCTATTCGGTACGACCCAAATAACCAAAGTGCTCCGTGTTATTTTCCGGCGAAGAGACAAAATGCACGCGCGTTTTCTCATAGGAATGCACAGGAGCACCGCAAAAGTAGACTGGTTGCTGTCTGCTTCAATTTGCGTCACGGAAGTCGCATAGACACTAGCGCCAGTTGAACCTCTAGCGTACATAATAATAACTCTATGGTCCCAGTATCTCCTACCCGTGACGTCACAAACGATGATGATGATAGCTAGAGAAGCGCCCCCTGTAGTTCGCGCGCGCCTCCAATAGTCAGTTAAAGGTTAAAAAAAAAGTTTTGGAGGGGAAGGGGGGGGGGGGGCGCTGGGCAGGAGGAAGCAAACGGAACGCTGGAGAGGAGAGGAGGGGCGAAAACCTCATCCTCTCTTCAGCGTCCCGTCTGCTTCTCTTTCCCTGTTATCCTTTCCCTCGAAAACTTTTCTTAACCTCTAACTAACTATAGCCCCAAGTAGTAATGGCCGCCAATATCACAATTGTAACGTGCCTCTCAAAATCAACATTGAAAAAGTTTTTTCCAGATGTTAAACTATTAGCCAACTTACAGAGACGGTTATGTACTAAATTAATGTTCGTCGTGCTTAATAAATATATGCCGAATGCTGCAGTCATGCAACTCTGGCTCCCTTCTTATAGAAAACAGTTCGAAATAAAATTAAACACCTTGCATAATGTCATGGTGTGGGGCATATATTTATTGTAACCCAAGTGTACCTACGGTTTTTAGTTCGTGATGCTGACTTGTTCAACAGTCGAAATTTGCTTCAATTGACATTTGCGATCAGTGGAAGTTGTTGACGGCATTATTAACCAAAACAATCTTTAATATGCTCTACCAAGTTTTAAAGACCTTTGCATTGTGGAGAGCAGCGTTGATGGATATACCAGAATATAGTATCTCGAATAAACCGGTAATGTCAAAAGATATTGGGTGATGCTATTTTTCTATCTTTTATTTTGTTCCCTGTTTTTAGTGCGCATGAAAAATGTATACCAGCTCACCAGCGAAAAATACCTATGTTTGAAGAACAGAACCAAAGGAATAGACATTAAAACTCAATCGAGCGTGGTTTCATGTCAAAACATCTTCTGATAAATTCTATTTCTACCGAATACATTACATTACCAAAACAAAAAAAAAACAACCTCATTGCATAGGAGTAAACGGAAGAAAAGCGACATTGTAAAAATAATCAGAAAACAGTTATCATATGCAAGTTCTAAAGTCGTATACAAGGCCCGTGATGAAAAACTAAGCAATATACGGGGACAACTTTTCTTGGCAATGCAGTCGAAGGTACAGGCACGGGTTCCCTTTCCCATTTTGAGCGCTGATTAAAGCTATGCGCGGGCTCCCCTCCTTTCCCCGCTCGTGCAACAACCGTAAGGCTGACGATGCGAAAACATGGTGGATAAGACGATCATCCAAGTTTTCGCATCGCCAGTCTTCCGTATGCTACACGAGTGGTAACTCTAGCGCACGCCCGTGCTGACCACGTGCTTCAAGTCTTCCTAAAATTAACTGATTTGGGGGCTTTCGACGACGCGTAGCAAGTTTGTAATGGAAGCCATGTTTATTTTTACTAATGCAAAGGGTAATAAGTACATATTAGGTCATTATACTGCTAATAAGTGTGTTGTTTGCAATCCCGGACGTCCGGAGCAAATGTGTTTACTACAGGTTTTTTTTCTTTCTCAACCACGCTATTTGTAGAAATTTCTGAAAGCATTAACAAAAATACCTGTTTTTTTTTTTGGTTTTTTTTTCTGATAGTGAACATAAGTGCTGATATTTTAATTGTGTGTTCCCAGTTTGTAACCCACGCTGGCTTTCATTTTTTTTAATACTCTTCACAAATGTATGCAGAAATGTATGCTTTTTCCTAGACGCACAGGTATCAGTGTCCGATGATGGAAAGGGAGTGTTCCGACTGCGGTGACAAGGTTTTCAACGGAAACCTTCAAATTCATCTAGACTTGGAGTGCCGGAAGCGATTGGTTTGTTGCGTCACCTGCGACAGTACAATGTGTGACGATGAACGTGGCGTAAGTTGCTTTTAAGGTGCGGATATAGATGCAGTACTTGCTGTCTCTCTAGCGCTGCTGTTTTAAACCGAAAGTATATTTTAAACCCAGAGTTTCTATACTTTTTGTTAATTCTTGTACGACGCAGACAGGATCCATTAACACTAAACAAAACACAATAAAAAATCGTATTTGCACGAAAAAACTACAAAAAAAAAATCGCCCGAGTCCTTGCACGTAATGTCTCCTAGAAGAGTAAAGGTCCGTTCACACTCTTGCAACCGAGTACGACCGAGATAGACCAGACCGGTTTTTAAGCCTCTTGCGACGTCTTAGGACCAGCTCCGCTGCAGCGCATTCGGTCCTAAGAGGTCGCAAGAGGCTTAAAAACCGGTCTGGTCTCTCTCGGTCGTACTCGGTTGCAAGAGTGTGAACGAACCTTTACATACTTTTTTCAGTCATGTCGTCCTTATTTCAAGTGTTGTCGGCACCTCGACCAAGTACGCGCTACCGAGATAGTGGGTTCGTTCCATTTACCTGCGCCTGCACCAGCTGCACTCGCTGCAGACTGCCACGGGTGAAGCCCATCTGAAAACAACCGGAAGTATATTGATCTGCACTTTTCTGCAGGCTGATGCAGGTGAATCTAATGGGTCATGTGGCAACGTGCCTGAGACGACAACGTCACTCTTCTAAACGTCATAGTGAGCAGGGCTTCGGGCGTTCTTTTTGGGCGCAATTTTAAAGATCTGGCGAAAAATCGCGACAACATATCGATGGCTCAAAAAGCCATTGCCTGTAAGCAAACTCTTTAAATTGGCGTAGCCCCTAATAGTTATTTCCGTCAATAACGCAGTTGCAACGTGACCCGTAAAACCAATATTTCGAAAGGTAATCAACATGTATTTATTAATAAGCCAACTTACAGTGACGGCTATTCCCTTAATGTCCGATGAGCCTGATAAACAAGCTGTGGATACAGTGGCGTCACAAGGGGGGGGGGGGGGGGGGGGGCGTGGCGGACCACCTGACGCCACTGGCTGAATATGCAGCCATGTAACTCTCATCCTTTTTTTGAAGAAATCAGTTCGAAATAAAAATTGACAGCCTGCACTTTTTCATAGTGCAGGGCCCATATCTATTTTATTTGAAGTATACCTACACTTACTAGGAGACATCATTATAGCGTGGCGAGCAGTCTTTCCAAACATCAACAAAACTACCATTTACTTTCTTTGTTAGTGATGCTTACCTGTTCAATATTAGAAACATGCTAGAATCAACCTTTGAGGTCAGTGAAAGTTGTTGACGGCACTCTTAATAAAAAAACGCTGTTTAATAATTATATACTCCCCTAAGTTTTAAAGACGTTGACATTTCGGGCAGCAATATGATAGGTATACTAAGATATCTCATCTCGAATAAACTAATAAGGTCAAGATCAATTAGTTGATACTATTTCTCTATCTTTCATTTTGTTCCCTGTTTTTAGTGCCTTCATAAATGTATACCAGCTCGCCAGCGAAAATACCTATGTTTGAAGAATAGAACCGAAGGAAAAGACATTAAAAACTCAATCGAGCGTGGTTTAATGTCAAAACATCTTGTGATAAATTCTATTTCTACCGAATACATTACATTGCCAAAACAAAAAAAAAAAACCTCGTTGCATAGGAGTAAACAAAAAAAAAAAAAGCGACATTGTAAAAATAATTAGAAAACAGTTACCATATGTAAGTTCTAAAGACGTATGCGAGGCCCGTGATGAACAAGTAAGGGATATTCGGGGACAACTTTTCTCGGCAATGCAGTCGAAGGTACAGGCACGGGTTCCCTCTCCCATTTTGAGCGCTGACTAAAGCTGTGCGCGGGCTCCCCTCCTTTCCCCGCTCGTGCAACAGCCGTAAGGCTGACGATGCGAAAACACGGTGGATAAGACGATCATCCAAGTTTTCGCATCGCCAGCCTTCCGTATGCTACACGAGTGGTAACTCTAGCGCACGCCCGTGCTGACCACGTACTTCAAGTATTCCTAAAATTCACTGAATTGGGGGCTTTCGATGACGCGCAGCAAGTTTGTAATTGAAACCATGTTTATTTTTACTTGTTAAGATTAAAATAAATACATTTTAGGTAATTATATTGCTAATAAGTGTGTTTTTGTTCGCAATCCTGGACGTCCGCCGCAACTGTCAGCTTACGACTTGATTTTTTTTCTTCTCAACCACTATATTCGTGAATATTTTTGAATGAATTCACAAAAACAGCGTGTATTGTTTTTTCTGATAGTCATCAAAAGTGTTGCGATTTTTATTGTCTGTTCCCAGTTTGTAACCCACGCCGGTTTTATTTTCTTTTTTAATATTTATTACCAGTGTATGCACAAGTGTACGCTTTTTCCCAGACACACATGTCTCAATGTCCGAAGATGGTGAGGAAGTGTTCCGACTGCGGTGTCAAGGTTCTCTACGAAAACCTACAAAACCATCTAGACACAGAGTGCCAAAAGCGAGTGGTTCTTTGCGGCGCCTGCGACAGTAAAATGTGTTACGATGAACGTGACGTAAGTTGCTTTTAAGGTGCTGAAATAGATGCCGTGCTTGCTGTCTCTCTAGTGCTGCTGTTTTAAAACGACAGTATATTTAAACCCATAGTTTCTATACTTTTTGTTTGTTCCTGTTCTGCGATGCAGACAAGATCTAATTAACACTAAACATAAACACAATAAGAAAAAAAAAGTTCAAATTTGCACAAAAAAAAAGCGCCCGAATTCCTGACTGTGATGTCGCCTAGAAGAGTAACGTGCTCATTTCAGTCATGTCTTCCAAATCTCAACAGAGCGTTGTCGGCACCTCCACTAAGGACGCGCCACCGAGATAGAGGGTTCGTTTGATTTACCTGCATCTGCACCAGCTGCACTTGGTGCAGACTGCCACGAGTGAAGCCCATCTGAAAACAACCAGAACTATATTGATCTGCTCTTTTCTGCACCGGTGCAGGCTGATGCAGGTAAATTTAATTATTATTTATTTATTTGTTTATTTAGTACATACACTGGACCTTTCGAGGTCTAAGCAGGGTGGGCGGTAAAGATAACACTACAGAAAACAATGGTTGCACATAAAAAGAGAAAACAATGGTGGAAAAACTGCTGCACAGAAATACAAGATATACAAAATATACATATATCACAATCTAGTAAATCACAAAGTTATAACAATGACCCATCAAAATATACAATGACAAAGATAACAGTGAAACTACAAAGCTGAAAGGTATATCAAAACATACATTGACAAAAGATTACAATGAAACTATAAAGCCGCGAGGGTCACTGGGATAGATAAAAAGATTCCAATGATGACGCAAAATCAGGTGATGAAAACAGTTCTAGGGGCAATGAATTCCACTTGTTCATTGTTCTTGGGAAATATGAAAACTTAAATCTATTTGTACGTGCGAAATAGGGCGTTAAAGAGTAGCGGTGATTGTGTCTTGTTTGCTTGGTTGAAAGTGGACTAACGTAAGAACAGGAATTTAGAGAATCCTTAGAATTGGCAAGTTGGTGTAAAAACTTTAAAGGGCAATCTTACGTCGGTGTTGGAGGGTAGGTTTATTGTTTGTCTGCACTAGTAATGATGGGGAATTGGTGCGTTTGAATTTACCATAAACAAAGCAAACAGCGCGTCTTTGAACTTTTTCTAGAGTGTCAGAATGTTTTTTTTGTAGATGGATCCCATGCTATGGAACAATATTCGAGTTTGGGTCGAATGAGAGAAGTGTAGGCTAACAATTTAACGTTGGGGGGGGGGGGGGGCGTTTTGAAGTTTATGCCGTACAAGATCAAGGTTGCGGAAGGCTCCCGGGGAAACATTATTCACGTGATATCGGACCAACTCAGGGTTTTATTAATGGTATCACCAAGATATTTAAATTGATAAACTTCAGAAATGAGGAAGTCCTTAATTGAATAGGAAAACACAAAAGGATTTCGTTTATTTGTAATATGTAAAGAAACCGTTCTGTCCGTATTTAACCTCATATCCCACAGGTCACACCAGTCTTGTATCGCACCAAGACCTGAGTTATGCAAGCATTGATCAGATGATGACGCTTTACTTTTAAATAACACAGTCATTCGCGAGAAACCTTATACTTAACGAAGGAGCAACTGCGTCAACAATATCATTTGCAAAGATTAAAAACAGTAATGGCCCCAATACGCTGCCCTATGGCAGTCCTGACGTTACATCTAGCGTTTCCGATAAACTCCCTACGTCGAGGAATTGTTTGCGATGTAATAAGTATGAGCGAACCCAGTTGAGGATTGGGGAAGGAAGACCTTTACTCTGCAGTTTTGGTATTAGTTTGCCGTGGGGAACCCTGTCGAAAGCTTTACTGAAGTCTAAAAAGATAACATCTACCTGGCCTGCCTTATCCAGTATTTGTGCAAACTCATGAATGGTAGTTAGTAATTGTGTAGTGGTTGAAAGGCCTTTTCTAAATCCGTGTTGAAACTGGGTCAGTAAATTATTTTCACATAGATGTTCTCTAATAACGTTACTAATGATGTGCTCTAAGAATTTACAACTTCTGCACGTTAAAGAAATAGGTCGGTAATTACTGGTAGTTACTTGATGATAACGGGTCCCCTTTTTTGAAAACTGGTAATATACTTGCTGTAAGCCAGTCATTTGGCAACACACCCGAGGAAAAAGAAGCACGAAAGATTATAGTAAAAAGCTTTGCCATGATTACTGCGTACCGGCTGAAAATGAATTCAGTATGCCATCTCAGCCGCACGAATTTTTTACTTTTAGGTTTAACAGCATTAAATGTATGCCCTGATAAGATATAGTCAGCAGTAAAAAAAAAAAAAAAGAGACGTCGTCATACTCAGGCACGTCAGGGGCAGAAAAGACCGACCTGAAAGTACCTATTGAACGGCCCAGCAATTTCACAATAATCGGAAATCAAAACGTTATTTACTTTAATCTTATCAATTGAGGTTTGTTTGTTGCCAAGGTACCTCCAAAATTTATCTGGATCGTTTTTTTATGAAGTCAGGGAGCGTGAATGAAAAGTAACGTTGTCTCGCGTGTTGTACGTGCGTCCGTAATTCACTTTGAAGTTCAGGAATTTGAGCTTTATTGGGGGGGGGGGGTGTCATTTTTTCTGAGCCGCTTGATTCTACGTTGTAAGTGGATTATTGTTAGATTAATCCATGGGTTGCAAAACTTAACACTTTTACGTACACTGGGAACAAATGTATCAAAGCAGTAATTACATGCTCGTTTGAGCTTATTCCAGAGAATATTAACATCAGAGTCGTTAAAGTTCTAGTGTCTTCTAAATGAATGATAATAGAATTATATTCAGAACGAGAAAAATCTTTGACAATCTTAACTTTAGCTTTTTTGTTGGTTAACTGGATGGTTAATGAGCAACGAATTTAACAAGTTTGTGGTCAGAAATACCCTTCTCAACCGAAACTGTATTTTCTGTAATATTTCGACTAATAAAAACAAGGTCCAGAATAGAACCACTACATCCGTGTTCGTGTTTTACCTCATTGACAACTCGCAAGAGGTCGAAAGCAAATATGACGTCAAAAATGTCAGTGTTTTCACAAGAGCCAGGTGACAGTTTCACCCAATCAACATTGGGTAGGTTAAAGTCACCAACAATTATTTTTTTATTGTTTCGGTGGCATAAATGGCTGCACAATTTATGCGAAAATTCAGGAGGAGAATTAGGAGGTCTGTGTACAGCGTACAATATAAAAGTATGCTATCTTTTAAGTGCTAACTTTCAAACACAAGCTTTCATGTTCATCTATTTGCTCCAAGAGCGCGAAATCGACATTTTCCTTGAACACAGCAGCTACCCCCCTCCACCTGATGGGCGGTCTTTCCTAAATGTTTTATGAGATGCAAAAATGATGCTATCATCGCCAATGTGGTCACAAAGCCATATCTCAGAAATCACTGTAATATGGGGATCATGGGTTAACAACAGTGAGTCGAGATGTTCAACTTTGTTCACAATGCTTTGAGCACTTAAGTTTAGCACACAAAGTTGTTTAGCATATGGGGTTTCTGGTTGTCAATTCGGTGGATTGGGCAATGACAGAGCGGGACGTTTGACACGCACGTTCTTTATATCGTCCCAAACACACCAGTCATCATCGACTCGCAGTTTGTCGTTAGAAAGAGATACCCTTTTCCCTGCCGTATTATCGGCTTTTGCACTTTCCCAGAGAAATCTTTGTTTGGACAGAGTGTATCACCAATTGTCATTCCTTATGTAGATAGTCGTTCCCTTTAATTTATTTGCATTGTGTAGTACAGCTTGTTTTTCACTATAATCCTGAAAAAACAAAACTACCGGTCTTCGGCCACTACTTTTTCCGAGCCGATGTATTCTGCTGATCGAAGCACATTTCACTCCAAGCCTTTGCTCAAAGACATCAAATATCACTTTTCTCCTTGGTTGCGACTCGGTTTCTGTCTGTGTCCGGAATTCCATACACAAGAAGATTGGAACGACGGCTTCGATCTTCAAGATCGGCGATTTTACGGTTTTGGAAACTAAGGGAATCCTCAAGGGTTAAAATGGTTCGTTCAAGCACCTCGATTTTCTTTGTTTTCACCCTAAGTTCCTGCAGTAACTTGTCAACATCGGACAATTTGTACGCAATCCATCGACCTTGGAGTCTGTTGAACTCTGTTGTTTTCTGAGAGTTACAAGTTCGGTTTTTATAGCATTTTGTCCCTCCATGATTTGCGCGAACATTTCTTCAGTCGTGGGATCCGGATTAGCCTGAATATCACCAAAAAGAATCACTTTGCACACATGAAAACAATCATTAGCAATGTCAAGAAGGGTTTGGGGGCCCGGCACAATTATTAGTGTAAGATAGTCACTTTCGCATGAAGATGTCTTGCTACCAACCTGAACAAAGAAGAACATCGGCTTAGCGATTGTCATGCTCCTGTGACTTTCGCCGAGCCCGCGTTGTCACTGGACTCGAATGAGTCCAGTGACAACATGCTTAAGACGACAACGTCACTCTTCTAAACATAATTCGTGAGCAGGGCTTCGGGCGCTCTTTTTGGGAGCAATTTTCAAATCTGGCGAAAAAATCGCGACAACCTATCGATGGCTCAAAAAACCATTGCCTGTAAGCAAACTCTTTAAATTGGCGTGGCCCCTAATAGTTATTTCCGTCAATAACGCAATTGCAACGTGACTCATAAAACCAATATTTAGAAAGTTAATCAACACGTGTTCATTAATTAGCCAACTTACAGTGACGGCTATTCCCTTAATGAATGTCCGATGAGCCTGATAAATAAGTGCTCGATATGCAGCCATGTCACTCTCATTCTTTTTTTTTTTAAGAAATTAGTTCGAAATAAAAATAGACAGCCTGCATTTTTTCATAGCGCAGGGCCCATATCTATTTTATTTGAAGTATACCTACACTTAGTAGGAGACATCATAATAGCGTGGCGAGCAGTCTTTCCAAACGTCACCGAAACTAATATTTATGCTCTTTTTCGTGATGCTTATCTTTTCAATAATAAAAACATGCTGCAATCAATGTTTGCGGTATGTGGAAGTTGACGGCATTCTTAATAAAAACGCACTGTTCAATAATTATATGCTCCCCTAAGTTTTAAAGACGTTTTCATTTCGGGCAGCAATATGATGGGTATACTATGATGTCTTATGTCGAATAAACTAGTAAGGTCAAAATCAATTAGTTGATACTATTTATATATTTTTTTAGTTTGTTCCCTGTTTTTAGTGCATTCAAAACTGTATGCCAGCTCACCAGCGAAAATACCGATGTTTGAAGAATAGAAATGATAAAAACAAAACAGCGCAAAGACAAGGACGAAGCAGAAGCTTCTACTTCGTCCTTGTATTTGCGCTGTTTTGTTTTTATCATGTTTACTTACCAACTAGCCCAAACTTCTACGTTGAAGAATAGAACCAAAGGAAAGACGTTAAAAACTCAATCGAACGTGATTTCGTGTAAAAACATCTTGTGATTAATTATATTTCTACCGAATACATTACATTGCATTACCAAAACAAAATACCTCGTTGCATAGGAGTAAACGAAAAAACTACATTGTAAAAATAATTAGACAACAGTTATCATGTGTAAGTTCTAGAAACGAATACAAGGCCTGTGATGAAAAACTAAGCGATATTCGGGGACAACTTTTCTTGGCAATGCCATGGAAGGTACAGGCAAGGGTTTCCTTTCCCATTTTGAGCGCTGATTAAAGCTGTGCGCGGGCTCTCCTCCTTTCACCGGAAATGCCAAGAAAAGTTGTTCCTGAGTATATTCAAGACAAATATAGTCTAGACGGCCTTGTCATTAATAAGGCGATTTTATATGTATAGTTTCTATCCATAGTCCGGCATGTATGAAAAAATGGTGCATGTAGTCTTTAGCATGTTTAATAATTTTTTATCGCAATTCGAAGGACCATGATCAAGAATGCCCCGAGAAGTTAGTGGTCTGCGACGACTGTTCGGGCAAGGTACAACGGAAGGAGAAGTCCAAGCATGCCTCTGAGTGTCCAATGCGTGTTGTGTACTGCGAGAACTGTGAAGGATTTTACGCCTACTCCTCAGAAAAGGTGAGGAATAAGCTCGCGATTGGTTATACCAGGGTACTTGGAACGTGTCTTCGATTGGTGTGTTTAGGGTTCTATCCCTCCCTGACATCAAAAGTGGTCCCAGAGGGGTAACAAGTGACGTCACGAAAGCAAAACTGTCCTGTTATTGGATGTCGTGATCATGGAGTTTGGTGCTACAAGTCATGGCAACTAGTATAGGTGAACACGAGTGTCGATGTCGTCGTAGAGACTGAACTCCTGGCTGCTAAAGCTTCCGTGCCACTGTCAAGGTGAAAATTTACCTGCAGCAAACAGGCTTCTGCCCGAGTCCCAACTGCTGCTGTGACACCGCCAGGATCGCGCCCGGTGAACACATGACACTTCTGTGAGGTCATGATGCGGAACTGGATGGACTACTTTTTAGGACGTGGGAAACACTCCAGTCGGAGATTTGTCCCACGTATAGTTGTACGTAGTGTTGCCGTACACATTGTTATAGTCATGTCGTTTGTTCCGAAAACGTGATAATGTAAGATACAGTAAAGGGCTACTCAAGGCCAGGTAATTATCTATACTTCAAATATATATTAATACATGTTTGTATACTTGTTGATTTTAGTTAATGAGGCACACTTCTGTTTACACTCCTACTGATTCGTAAGGGAGGGCGAAATAAGTGGGGTTTATTAATGATTTTTATGGATAGTTTAGTTGGGGTCGCTGATACTTGACGCGACAATTTCTACGATGCGTCGTGAAGTACAAGCTTGTGAGATGTTTTGTCTCACGCTATAAAATAGACTTAAATTTTTCATGGCACAAAAAAGTTTGGTGGTTCCTTTTGAGTTCAGGAAGTGGAGTACATTTGTAATTTCTGACTTTCTGTAAATTTCCATATGTTGTGGTGTGAACCACTTAAAAGACAACGCTCTACATTTGAAAGCTCCGATATGTTTATTTTTTAAAGAATAAACTTCATCATGAGCGTGAAGGACGGCGGAATATTTTATTGTCGTCTCTGACTTGTTATATTCGCGATCGAGTCCAATATATTAACCACAAATACTTCATACATCTGAAAAAAAAAAATCTCATTTATTTTTGTAGTAAAGCCGAGCAACCAATCTTTTCTTACAGCCGAGTCAATGATGACGAAATGCAATATTGGCACATTATGGTCTTTAATAAATTAAGCTATAGATTCTTCTTAAAAAAAGACCTGTTGGCGAACGAAGATTTTATTGTAGAGGTGTCATTCGCTGTAATATATTTGATGTTATTATCCAGGAATAATAATGCTTGATAATAAATATACACTTTTAAATAATTAAAAAATAATAAATAATAATTTGTTGCTGGAAATAATGATTTCTATTATGTATAGCGCGTTTTCAAAGTGATACAAATATGTATTTAAAGGGATACTTCACCGAAATTTGAATATACCCGTCGTGTTAAAAAATAGGTTGAATATGATCCACAATATCCGCAAATGACAATCGCACGTTTGTATTTTGAGCCTGATGGCTGTATTTTTCGTTATAAACGGCCCACTCTGGCAAACGCTCGGACAGCAGCCAGCGGAGGCCACGTCACATCCGCAGCAATCGTGACGTAGTTTGTCTCGGGACCTTACGTCCGGACGCAGCGGACGCTGCGAGCTATCCCAGCCAATCCCGCTCTGTGAACGTAGCTCGTGATACGCTTTCCGCGCGTCGCTGTGCCAACTCTCCAAGGTCACGTGAGAATCACACGGTTTTGGAAAGGCCCCGATGGCTCGTAGCATCCGCTGAAAGCAGCCGAAGCACACCAGCGATCGGGACACCGCAAGTAAACCCAAAGGTGTCTTTGGTTACGTTTACATGGATACGACTGCAGCGCATCGGATCCAGTTAACGAATCGAATCGGTCCATGTAAACAACTCGGATCGGATCGGATCGGATCGGATCCGATCCGACCCGCTGGGACGGGGTGGTTTGAGATGGTCAATCCGAATTGAGACTCTCCATGTATACGCTAGCGGATCGGATCGAGTGCTCGAGCGAGGCATTACGGGAGCTTTGCTTTGCATTCCGCTAGGCAAACCGGACACCTCGGAAACAATCTGAAGGTCACGAGGTTTCCGTTGTGATCCTTTGTCACGAGGTGCCACTACTGGTCGATCCGAATCCATGTAAACGTAGTGGTTGAAGTGGATCCGATTCGCTAACTGGATCCGATCCGCTGCTGTCTCATCCATGTAAACGTAGCCTTTGTATAAATTTTGAGTGGCGGGTTAATCTTCTATAACAATGTAGAGGGACAATAGCGACTTCTGGCTCACACAAAGAAGAGAGTCTCGGAAAGAGGGGAGTTCCTCCTTCAGCTCACCAATCGTCGTGGCCGGAGGCAAGAGAGTTACCGTCACTACCTGTCAAGGTTCCTAGAAGGACATTACAAACGAGGCGTTAGCGACATCCACCAGGTGCTCTTTGTTAATGGTTTAATTCGTTTTAAAATTCCTTTTCGTGTCTTTTTCAACAAAAGATTGGTGTATCTGATATGATAATGCTCCAATAGACCAAGACATAAGAGCCGAAATTTCGTTGTAGTATCCCTTTAAGAATGCAATGTTAGTCCCTTTGTATTAATATAATAAAAGTTGCACCCAAGTAACTCTGCTTCAAAGCAGCAAGAAGTAACAAAAAAGTTTGTTCCACATCAACGTGGTTTCTTGACTGCAGTACTTCAAAGTTACGTTTGTACACAAGAAATTAAGATAGACTGCTAGTGCTCAAAGCTCTTTGTTTTGTTTCATAAACAAGGTGTCATTGATGACTGTAGTTGATGTGTTCGTTAATGTTTCTAGATAGACTGGGCTTTGAACTATATATTTATTTACAGGAGCACAGAGAGCAATGTGAAATAAAGAAACTTGCTTGCGAGTACTGCAAATTGGAACTGAAAGGCGATGATAAAGTGAGTATGGGTTATAAACGTCAAACCGGACATTTTGCCGGACTCTTAGAGTACGATGTTAAAAGGCAGTGTCCATTCTCCCGGCTGCAAGTAGAATAATTTCCCCGAAAATCTATCGGCAGTCGCCTTCTATTGGCGGCGGCAATCAGTTGATAGAACGACATTTCGTCGACAAATTGTTTCATCGAGAACCAATGTTTCATCGACAGATCGTTTCATTGACAGCTGAGATTAGCTTTTGTCCTGTAATAGGCCGTTCCAGACTGTCATTGCGAAGCGGCGTTAACGGGTGGGCCGAGTAGGTTATCATGCGCCCCAGTGATGCGCGACGAAATATCCCTCCAGCCTGTAATTCGCGTAACGAGTGTCGATGAAAGGTGTTCATGAAACATGTATCCACAAAAAGTTGTCCATGAAACATCTTTCCACAAAATGCCGGGATTATAAGAAAGTTAGTATTGTGACGGCTGTCGTCACATGATTTCAGGAAGCCAATGGGAGGTGACTGCCGTATAATTTTGAGGATTCTGCCGGCTGCCGGGAGAATAGACACGGCCATATGTTTAGATTGTTTGGGCTCCGCGGGGCACTTTGTTGTTCGCGCACGATAGGGTTAATTGTTTATCTAGTACTGGCACCACAAAGATTTATTTGTGCAGCCTTGAAACTTAATTTTCGGTGGATCAAGTGATTCATTAGGTGCAGCTTCCATTCAAAAGATTGTGGTCCCTTTCCACCACACTCGTGGCAAAGGCAGCTGTCATTTACTCTCTTGACGGATATTAAAGATGATTATTATTTTTGTATTATCATTAACAATAACAATAATAATAATAACAATATTTTTAATAGTCATACTCATACAAATATTAATAGACATTTGAATTCAAAAACATCCATGAAAGTATAGAAGACTGCGGAGGCAAACAAAGCCAATAATGACTTGTGTGACGCCACCGAACTAAAAGTTGGGAAGACAATTGTAAAAGAATGTCCGAGAGCAAAAGCAGTAACTGTGGCTCAGAAAAAAAAAATCTACAAAAGCAAAGTTTAAAAGAGCTTGGAAAACAAAACAACAAGCAAGATGACAATTATAATACATAGTTGACACGTACTAAATAGAAAACCATTATCATTAGGGCGCATAACCGGTAGGAAAGATAAAATCCTATCATTGCCATCAGCACTCTACAGAGTTAGTCCGCAGAATTTCGGAACGCAAATTGTTTAAGACATCAGGCACATAATATTCGCGTAGACCTGCCGTGTCGAGTCCGAACAAAGGGATATTTGAGTCTTTTGGAGACGAAGCGAACGAAGTGAAGGGTTTTCGGTTTTCAAATTGTCTGACCAAAAGTAGTGTATGACAACAGTTTGAATAAATAGTGCTCGGAGAGGTGGCAATTTGAAATAGTGAAACGTGTCAGTACCCTCAGGGATTTTAATGCCGTAGGCATAGGAAGTACTTTACGATATATTTTTTATAGAATCAATTTTGTCATACCAGTAGCCGGAAGAGTGTCCAAACACCGTAACCCCATATCTTAATACACTTTATGCAAGCCCATGAATGATTTTTTATCTACTGAAAAAGGCATGTTATTTGCTATTATATAACAGGCAACACACTTTTCCCTTTTGCACAAATGGATGCCGCTTAAGTCCAGGTTAAACCACAGTCGAAAACAATGCCAAGGTATATTACACTTTCGACATATACTAAAGGAAGATATTTGCAAGTTACTAATTTTGAGCAGGGTGTCGAACCGAACCCGAACCCGAACCGAAAACCGGATCAAAACCGTTATTTTTGACCGAACCGGAACAAAACCGAAACCGAAATCGAGCGCTTCATATTGAACCCGAACCGGAACGAAACCATAATCTGATGTGGCGGTTACCGGTTCAACGAAAACGGTTCAGGGCCAATTGTGTCAATAATTGGTCTAAATGGGAAAAGTTGCAGGCGTATATTTTTCTTATGTTGCCAAGACTAATATTACATACTGTGAGATATTTTTACATTTCGTTTTTACTGCATACGTAATAAAAAATACGTCATCGTCGGGAGAGCTTCAACTTTCCTTTGTTTCTTGGATTGACCCTGGCGGCGCGGTAGCAGCGGCGGCGATTTCAAAGCACCGACCGCTTGGCCGCTTGGCTACGAGATGTCCAATTGTCGGAGCGGATTGCGTTACTGTAGGCACGGAGGCCTACGCGTCCGCGAATGTTTGACCTCAAGATGGACTGTATTTGCAGTCGATGAGCCATTTAGCCAATCGAGCACCGAGAGCGCATCACGTGACCTTAAGCTTCAGTGCAGCGACACTCTGAAGGAAGGGGGGGACAAGTACCGCGCTGCATCGGCTGTACAGTTTGCAGGGTCGCCGGTGGTGCATTTCAATGAAAAACATTTTTTTTTCGTCAACGTGCTCGAAGTGTTACTTTACAAAAAAAAAGAAGAAGGAAAACATGGGTTGTTAGAGGCAACGTTACTCGGCGATGATTCGCCGACGCGCCGCGCCCTGGAAGGAGGCCAGGGGGAGGAGGAGGAGGGGGGGGGGGGGGGGGGGAGAAAAGAAAATGTGTCTTTGTTTATTTGTTTTGTAGGTTTGTCAGACTAGCAAGGCCAACATGTCGCCTGTTCAACCATTTTCTCATTTTTTTTAAGTCCTCTTTCATCATCTTCAGCTGAGCATTCGAGAAACGTCGTTCGCTGTCATGGCATTACCGAAACTTTGTTCGGTGGCTGAGATGTACAAAGGACTTGGTCTGAGTCCCTCAGACCAGGCAATTTGCATAGAGCGTTGTTTGCGATAAAAAGTCAAACTGACTTGACAAAGCATCGACACGAGATCTTCAGAACAGCCTTTTTTTCGGCGGAACCCGAAGCGCTGTCGAGATGTAGTCACATATCATTATAGGTATGTGTTCACGCGCCCGGTCATTGACACATCGGCCAGTTTGGCCGATGTATACACGACCACAGCTTAACGGGATTCGATAAACTACCCCAACTGCGCACTCGACGTCCCTGTTTTAGTGTTTTACGGCACATTTGTTTCCTCTCGTTCCCCTGTCAGACACTCTGGGTCATAGCTGTGACATCTTATGGGGGGTCGAAAACAGGTAGCATGTATAAAAAAACACGAGTGTACAGAGCAAAATAACCCAAAACATGTGGAGGGCAGCAATCTAGCTAGATAGCTTTTTACTGTTTAAAAAATCACAGCCCAGCGTGTGATCTTCACAGTCCAGCACGTACGCGTTTGTCGCTTCGGAAAACGAACAAAGCACGCGCTATACGCCCGAACACTAAAGGTGGCACCGGTCACAACCTCGTTTTTGGAAAGGTTTATTGGCGACGAGAGCGATAGAAAGCGTCGCTGTGGTCGCCCACCACACTTGGCCGAATGCTGACTATGACGTCAGCAAAGGATGTCTCATCTACAGAAATAAGAGAAATGTAAGAACTTCAATTTTGACGGTGTTGGCAGTGTTGCTTTGAGAGCGCTGTGATTTCAGGCTTCCACCTTCTCATTACAAACACCATTGAACTTGTTGTTCACAAGGTAATGACGTCACGAAAGGTAACCATATGAGGGCGCCACCGAAACATCTTGCCGCTAATAGACCCATCCCGAAAATACGCCCTCTTCCGGCAGAGTTTGACATAATGCACAGCTGCGTGTGCAAAAGACACACAAAATAAATAGAGTCCATCGCTTATATATAGTACACTTAGAACAGTAATATGCAAGTAATAGCCTTGCCACATTAGTGGTGCCTTTTCGCACGTCACAAAGCAAAGTTTTCATATCTGCTTGAAGAGGGAGTAGTATTGGAATGGGTCTATTGCAAGTATCTCGTGCTCAGAAAAGGCAACAGGAAGTGCTCGGTCAATATTCAAAGGTCAAGTTAGGAACCGGTTCGAACCGGTTCGCGCTTATTAAAACCGGTAACCGGAGTGATATTATGTGCGCTACCCTAAACCGGAACCGAACCGGAACAAAATACAATGCTACTGAACCCGAACCCGAACCGAACCGGAATAATGACCGGTTCGACACCCTGATTTTGAGTGATCTTAAAGAATTGGGAAATCCAGTCGCACGTATTTAAGGGGATTATAGATAAAATAATTTGGTCTTATTTAGATTGATATCCATAAGAATTTGCTCAAACCAGTCCATGCCCGTACTCGCAGCGCATTGCATTGAACGGGCAGCATCTTAGTAATTAATATGACGCGTGACAATGACCGTGTCGTCTGCACAATGGTAGTTTGGCCCCAGAAACAAATGTATGAATATCATATTAACAAAACAATTAAACAGAAGTGGATATAGAATTGCGACATGAGGTACAACTACTCTCGGTATTTTTCGTGGACTTGGGGACTCTGCTGCAATTTCTGCGTGATACCTTTCTTCAGCTGGCCCATCGTAAGAATGACCGAACTAGCTCAGCTTAAAGACCGACCTACGGAACCATTTTCCGCAAGGTAGGAAAACGCCCCTCGGGCACTTCTCTTCTCACGCTTTCCCAAAAGTCACGTGATGCCAGGGGCTTCTTTCGTGTCGGCTTTTCCTGTAGGGATAATCCTCAAAAGCGAAAAATGAGCGGCTAGCTGCGAGCGCGACACCGACCTTGAGACTTCCAGGTGTCTTCCCCTCGTTGACGCGGGCTCGCTCAATCCGCGAAACTGAGAAAGTCAGCGCGACCGAAGGCTTTTCTTTTTTTTTCATGAGCTGCATTGCAGGTCCGAGGCCGCTCGGTCGGAGGAAATCGAGAGGCCGAGATATGCTTGTGTCGTTCCAGCAGCCGCCCTCGACATTGCGCGGCTGCTGGAACCATCGCGGTGTCTTCACAAGGATTGGCGTGCGCAATAAAGGGTTCAGATCATCGATAATCAATTTCTTTCCGAAACATATAAATCAGGTTGCTTTCCCTAATCCCTTCATTACTGTTCGAAACATATATCTCCTCTCGTATATTGTTCATCCTATTTTGGAGCATTTTGCGTATTTATTCTTCCTTACCTCTGCTTGATGACTGTTTTATAAGTTGATAAAGGCCTTTAAATACTGGCGTGGGCTTGCGCGATCAACGCTGTACTGGATTTATCCAATATTTGACGAGATTGGCGTTAGGAGGGTGGAGGAAGCAAACCGAAATTCTGGATTCTAATGAAGACGGCGCAGTGGTAAGATAGGTTTTTGGCTTCTCCCGCCTCCACAACGGCCCATCGTTTGCACTATCACAACTTCTCAGTAACCTTTTTACTCATAGTTACTATAAATGTGGCCCCACAGGCTTTCCCGTTATGAGCGAGACGACTTTTTAATGACCGGCGAATCTCCTGGGTGAGAATAAATATTATCACCTTCCCACAACAACCACTCTTTTCTCTCTCTCTCCCCCCCCCCCCCCCCACTTTCCCAAGTTAGGGAGACATCAGGCCACTCCAGGAAGCACCTTGCACACACGGCTTTTTGGCTACTCATTCTTAAACACAGCGCATGAACGACGCCCAGTTCATTTGCAACCTAAATAAGGTGACTCTTCTGTTAGGACCCAGTCAATTTCATCATCAATCATTATTTGTTATGATTTCATGGTGAAAGTATGCGTCTTGATTCATTCAAAGGGAGAAATAGGTCCTCGTATTTATTTTGCGGAAATACTCGCTCCTGTGACGCTCTAGTGCGTAAGGTCAAAACACCCGAGGCAGTTTGTAATACTTTACAACTGTCGTTGACGATGAAATATTTGCGGGAAGTGCATACAAGTGTTTACACCATATTGTAGCACCCTAAACCAAAACATACCTAAACACAAGAAATTGTCGCAATCGCCAAAAAATAAAAAAAAAATCACTCTGCGAAAATTGTTGCCCCCTTCCCCTCCTCCCTCTATCTTTTTTTTTTTTTTTTTTTCCCCCGCGCCAATATAAAGAATAGCGGCCGAGCAACGAATTTCCATAAAAAACCTCGCTTCTTGGAGAAAGGACTCCAGGGTATATAATAGCGAATAAGTTAGGGAGTTTGTAGAAATAATAGGCGACCATTGAATCTAACCTTCTTCACAAATCATACCCGGGATATTTTCTTTTTCCTTCCACGCGTTAGAAGGCGAGACGCTAAGGGAATTTATGTGCACTAACATGCTGCCTCTAAGAGAGAGTGCCAGATTTATAGTGCATGTCAGTTGACATTTAAATAGTTTAATCACTGTTCACAAACATTCGCGGCTTGGAGGATGACATGGAAGCATGGCAGAAAGCAGCTTGCTTGAAATTGAAGTCTATATTGCATTGCACTGGTGTGAAATAGTATTACGTATTTTTGTCTTATTTCTGTTCACCAAAATAAAAACAGCGTTTAGAAACCGAACACTGCGTTTTGAGGAGCGCGGAAAGGACTTAAAAAACCGGGACAACCTGAACGATACGAGGCGCCTTGTGTCACTCAGCTTGTCCTGGTTTCTTGTTTTTCTGCATGGAGCCTTTCAAAAGGGGATGAAAAATTATGAACCGACTGACCCGACTTACCACGTTAGAGCAGTTCATTTTCATTATGAAAGGCTCTCTTCAAGCGTCTTGCATAGTTAAGCTTCTACTGGTTCGTTTTTATCGTCGGTTCCTTTCAAAAAGTGAGCCACCACACCAACTACTACCACATTCTTAATTTGCGGAAGCGGAGAAGTGGAAATGCGACAAAAGGAAAGATTCGCCCGCGTTATTTCAGTCCTATAGAAAAGCGGACCGGATACAAGAGGGCCGAAATATTTTACAAGAAACACGCAATCTTCTCTATAATTCTGTCTAACAGTTTGATGTGAAGGTATACTTGGACGCCGGCATTATTCGTTTAGAAATGCGGGGAAGAACGTAAGTGGGTGAACGAGACGCCTCCGTGTTTTGCGTCACGCCTGCATTTCAAAAGTTAGACATACTGGTTCCCGACACCAGCACGATTGACGGCTCCGCCCGGGTATTTGATTGTTTATTGATACGGAGAAGAAGGGGAAGAGCGCAACGCGGCCCGCGGCCGTAGTGCGTTCTGGCTCGCGCTCTGGCGGGCAGTCAGATTGAAAACCCACCGCTGAAAACCACCCTGTGTACGGAGTCGAAAACATGATAATCTTTGAATGGGAGTGGACGTAGAAGTATATTGATCCGATGCAAAGTTTCGCTTGATTCCTGAACGAATAATGCCGGCGTCCAAGTATACCTTAATTCATATCAAATTGTTAGACAGAATTGTAGAGAAGATTGTGTGTTTCTTGAAGAAGATTTCGGCCCCTTCTTTCCGGTCCGCTTTTCTATAGGCCTCAAATAACGCGGGCGAATCTTTCCTTTTGTCGCATCTCCACGTCTCCGCTTCTGAAAATTATGAATGTGTAGGTTGGTCCAGTAGCTTAGAGCTCACTTTTTGAAAGGAACCGAATATAAAAACGGACCAGTACAAGCTGAACTATGCAAGACGCTTGAAGAGAGCCTGTCGTAATGAAAATGAACTGCTCTAATGTGGCAAGTTGGGTCAATCGGTTCATAATTTTTCATCCACTTTTGAAAGGCTCCGGAAAAACAAGAAACCAGGACAAGCTGAGTGAAGCAAGGCGCCTCGTATTGTTCAGGTTGTCCCGGTTTTTTATGTCCTTTCGGCGCCTCAAAACGCACAGTATTCGGTTTCTAAACGCTGTTTTTATTTTCGCAGAGAAATAAGACAAAAATAGGTAATAATTTTTCACATCAGAGCGATGCAATGGAGACTTCTATTTCCAGCAAGCTGCTTTCTTCCATGCTTCCATGCCATTCTCCAGACCGCAAATTTTTGTGCAGAGTGATTAAACTATTTACATCTAAATTAACATGCACTATTAATCTGGTACTCTCTCTTAGACGCAGAATATTAGTGCACATGATTTACCCCCAGCGTCTCGCCTTCTAATCGCGTGGGAGGAAAATGGAAATATCCCGGTCATGATTTGTGCAGAAGGCTAGATTCTATGGTCGCCTATTATTTCTACAAACTCCTTGACAGATTCACCACCATATACCCTAGAGTCCTTTCTCCAAGAAGCGAGGCTTTTGGCGGAAATTCGTTGCTCGGTCGCTAATCTTCGTAGTGGCGCGGAAAAAAAAAAGAGAGAGAAAGGGGGGATATATATATTTTTTTTTTCGATCGCGGCATTTTGTTGTCTTTAGGTATGCTTTTGTTTAGGGTGCTCATTATGGTGTAAGAAATTTTATGCACTTCCCACAGATATTTCATCATCAGCGACAGTTGTATAGTATTACGCACTGCCTCGGGCGCTTTGACCTTACGCACTAGAGCGTCACAGGAGCGAGTATTTCCGCAAAATAAATACGAGGGCCTATTTCTCCCTTTGAATCGATCACTTCTGTGGCATCACGACGAACATACTTTCACCATGAAATCATAACACATAGTGATTGATGATGAAAATGATTGGGTCGCAACAGTAGTGCCACATTATTTAGGTTGCTAAAAAACAGGGCGTCGTTCATGCGATGTGTTTACTTCCACGTTCGAATGTGTTGAGAATGAGTAGCCAAAAAGCCCTGTGTGCAGGCTGCTTCCTGGAGTGGCCTGATATCTCCCCAACTCGGGAAAAGGGGGGGGGGGGTAGAGTAAAGAGTGGTTGTTGTGGGAAGGTGATAATATTTATTCTCACTCAGGAGAGTCGCCAGTCATTAAAAAGTCGTCTCGCTCCCACCGGGAAAGCCTGTGGGGTCACATTTATAGTAACTATGAGTAAAATGTGGTATACAGCTATGTTACTGAGAAGTTGTGACAGTGCGAACGACGGTGCGTTGTGGAGGCGGGAGAAGCAAAGACCTATCTTACGACTGCGCCGTCTTCATTAGAAGCCAGAATTGTGGTTTGCTTCCTCTACCATCCTAACGCCAATCTTGTCCAATATTGGATAAATCCAGTACAGCGTTGATCGCGCAAGCCGGCGTCAATATTTAAAGGCCTTTATCAACTTATAAAACAGTCATCAAGCAGAAGTAAGGAAAAATAAATACGCAAAATGCTGCAAAATAGGAGGAACAACATACGAGAGGAGATATATGTTTCGAACAGTAATGAAGGGGTTAGGGAAAGCAACCTGATTTATATGTTTCGGAAAGAAATTGATTAACGATGATCTGAACGCTTTATTGCGCAAGGCAATCCTTGTGAAGACACGGGAATGGTTCCAGCTAGCAGCCGCGCAATGTCGAGGGCGGCTGCTGGAACGACACCAGCATATCTCGGCCTCTCGATTTCCTCCGACCGAGCTCATGGAGAAAAGCGTTCGGTCGCGCTGCCTCCCTCAGTTTCGCGGATTGAGCGAGCCCGCGCCACCGAGGGGAAGGCACCTGGAAGTCTGAAGGTCGTTGTCGGGCTCGCAGCTAGCCGCTCATTTTGGGCTTTTTGAGGATTATCCCTACAGGAAAAGCCGACAGGAAAGAAATCGCTGCCATCACGTGACTTTTAGTAGAGGGTGAGAAGAGAAGGGCCCGAGGGGCATTTTCCTACCTTGCGGAAAATGGTTCCGTTGGTCGGTCTTTAAGTCCGTGCAATTACAAGTTGTGAGCGATTTGTAAGGTAGGTTGAAAGAAGAAAGAAAAAAAATGAAAGCCGTTTACAACTCCCTGTAACGCCGAATTCGAGCGCAGCTCTTGAGGAGGAGGAGGGAAGGGTACGGGGGAGGGGGGTCGCGTGACCTGGGGGTCACGTGACGATGACGTCATCAGTGACATCACTGATGACGTCATCGGTGACGTCACCAGTGATGATGACGATTACGATGCGGCTGCCGATGACGTCATCAGTGACGTCACTGATGACGTCATCAGTGACGATGACGATGCGGATGCCGGTGACGTCATCGGTGACGTCACTGATGACGTCATCAGTGATGATGACGATGACGATGCGGATGCCGATGACGTCATCAGTGACGTCACGTGTCCCATAATGCACCGCGCGGTTACGCCAACGGCGACGCCGACGGCGACGCCGACGCCGCTCAAGCCGGAAACGGGCGCCTAAGAGCTGCGCTCTAAAAAAAGAACGGGCCATAAAACCCAATATTTTTTTAACTTCTTCAGTAGAAGTAAATGGCTAACAATATCGAATGCTTTTGATTAAAAAAAAATCGCAGCTAACATGGTGTTTTTCAAAACAAAAATTAGCAAATATGCAAAGTCCTGGAGCAACTTCTGTGTTCCCCTCCCCTGGAAAAATCCAAACTGACCGGATGAAATGTCAATATTAACATCCAGAAATTACGACATAACATAGAACATCTGTTTTCCTAGAATTTGTCCAATAATCGGTAACAGAGAAATCGGGCGGCAGTTTCCAATCTGATTTGCTGCTCCACCTTTGAAAAGGGCCTCACAATGGAGGCTTTTAATTCTACCAGAATATCGCAACTCCTAAACAAAAATAACAAAAAACATTAAGCATATGAAGAAGTACGTGTTTTATAACCATGTAATAATAATAATAATTATATAATAATAATTTTATTTGTACACACATAACACAAGGCAGATACACGGGTCTGTCAAAGCCAGAAGAGGCTTGTGGGACAGCACCCTGCAGTTCATGCTTGAAAGAATCCCCACAAACAAGAAGTTCAAAACTCAAACTGAACTACAGATACAGAAGAATGTAGGTGATGACGGTGATTCCAACAAATGCACACAGAGATATACCATCACAACTTCTCCCTAATACCTTGGAGTGATTCTTTCAATTTTTTGAAGAGTCTACAGCATAGATATCATCTGGTAAATTGTTGAAAATAAATGGAACGTGTTGTAACCTGGTTCAGGTTGGCAAATATATTTATTTCGAGGAGCCGAAAATAAGCATGTCCTGCCGCCAGGACATACGGTGCCGAACGCCCGAACTGCCAGCCACGCGAGCCCGTGCACCTGGCTTGATGGTCATTTCTGTGATGACATCAGGCTGTCTGCTACATCTACCCGATTACGAAGACTGGAAGCGCTCCGGTGCCATGCGTCTTCGTTGAGGGTACCTTGGAATGGGCTACAAATTACGGGGTGAACCTCCTGGGCTTGCTGGAGTTGGAAATTCCGTTAAAGACGCAGTGCGTTCCACCGGCGGACTTTTGCTGACCGGAAACAGGAGGCTTTCGGAAGCATCGGATGTGACTCTGTGCTTTGAGTGGTCAGCATGCACACGGCGAACTTTGAAGTTATCATCCAGGACCTCGAAAATCACGCTACCAACCCTTCCTTGAATCGCACTCATGATCCAGTGCTGTTTTCGCCGCGGGTGCTTGATCCAGACTTTTTGGTGGATTGCGAACGAGCGCGAGTTCAAGTGGCAGATCTGTGGAGACCTGGACGGTTTAGCCGAGGGTTTTACCAAATCAAGCACCGTCCTATAGTGTCTCTGGTTCAAATGTTCGCATGGTGCCTTCCCAGTGGATATATGAGGGGTAATGCGGTATCGCATCAAGAAGTCTTGCAGGCACTTCCGGCTGTCCTTTCCCTTTACGCAACGAAGAGCGTTCTTGAACGTCTTCACGAAGTTCTCGGCTTGACCATTTGATTTCGGATGATACGGTGGCGTAAGAAGGTGGTCAATGCCGTTTTGAACCGGAAACGACTCGAATTCCGAACTAATGAACTGAGGTCCATTGTCCGTTACCAACTGTTGTGGAAGCCCATGGTGCTGAAATATTTTTTTAAGGCATTGATGGTCGCTGATGCTTTCGTAGATATCATCGGTATGACTTCCGGCCATTTGCTAAAAGCATCAATGACGATGAGGTAGTGCTTTTGGTCTAATTCTGCAAAGTCTGCATGAAGGCGATGCCAGGGTGTTCCCGGATCTTCCCAACGATGCAGAGGGACTTGCGGTCGAGTGTCCGATATTGATGCGCACTGTTCGTACTGGTGAGTTAGTTTTTCGATTTCTTGGTCAATTCTTGGCCACCAAACGTAAGATCGCGCAAGCATCTTCATCTTCGTTCAGCCAATATGACCCTCATGAACCAGATCGAGGATAGATGGCCTGAACTTGCTAGGAATTACCGTTCGAGCATTCCACAGAATGCATCCGTCGAGCTCGGCAAGTTCTGCTCTTTGCTTGTGGAAGGGTTGAATACTTGGGTCAACGATCTTCGTTGGCCATCCTTCAAAGATACGTGTGCGAACCTGGGAAAGTGTTGTATCCTTTGCTGTCTTCTTGGCGATGTCAGCTGCCCTGATGGGGAGCTTTGCCAGACTTTCTTGGTGGAGTGCGAAGACATCTTCAAACTGCAATTGAATGGAAAACACGCGTTGTGACATCTCTTAATCAAAGGCTTGATCAAGGCCTTCAGCAAACCGGGACAGACCATCAGCGTTCCCAAACTTCCCGGTTGGGACATATTCGATGGTGTAGGCGTAATTCAATAAAATTAGCGCCCAACGTTGAAGTCTGTTAGCTGAAGTGACTGGAACGCCCTTGGTTGGTCCAAAACTGGTGGTCAAAGGTCGATGATCTGTGTACAAGTCAAACTGGCGTCCCCAGAGATACTGGTGGAACTTACGTACACCAAAGATGATTGCCAGTGCCTCTTTCTCAATTTGAGCATACTTCCGCTCCGTCTTCGTAAGTGTCTTTGAGCCGTGGGCGAAGGGACATTCCCTTCCGTTGATTTTATGGTAGATTACTGCTCCAACTCCCTCTGATGAAGCATCTGCCGCAAGGTAGATCGTCTTGTCAGGGTCGAAGTGGGCAAGAGCTTCGGTTGTTGATAGAGGCTGTTTGATGCTGTCAAAAGAGTCCACACAATCGGAGGTCCAGTTCCAGGCAGTGTCCTTTCGTAGAAGGGCGTTCAGTGGTGTGGACATCTCGGCAAGCTTGGCAGGAACTTACTGTAGTCTTGGATCATAACCAGAAGAGATCTCAGCTGACTGACATTTTTGGGCTCAGGAATGTTGAGGATAGCAGAGATCTTCTTAGGGGAAGGACTGAACCCTTCACCATGAACCACTCGTCCAAGATATTCTACTTGCTCTTGAAGAAAGCTGCAATTGCTTTTCTTCAAAGTGAACCCGTATTCTTCGAGGCGCTCGAGGACTCGTTCAAGATTCCTAAGATGATCGGTTGTGACCTTCCCGGTTACAATGATGTCGTCTAGATAACAAGCCACGCCATCAAGACCTGCAGTGACCTGGTCCATTGTTCGTTGGAACACGGCTGGTGCCGATGCAATTCCAAGAGGCATTCGATGAAATTGAAATAGTCCTTTATGGGCGTTGATTACAAGGGCTTGCTTGGCTTCGTCGTCTAGTTCCATCTGAAGGTACGCTTCGGAGGGATTCAACTTCGTGAATCGATTGCCTCCGTTGAGCTTGGCAAACAGTTCTTCAGGTCGTAGTAAAGGATACTGAGCGATTTCCAGTTGAGGATTTACGGTGACGCTGAAGTCTCCATACACGCGGACTGAACCGTCAGCTTTGGGGACTACCACGATTGGTGTTGCCCATCTGGATGCTTCAACAGGTGAAATAACCTTGTTGTTGATCTGTTTCTGCAGATCGTTTTCTACCGCCGCACGTGTCGCGAACGGAATAGGTCTCGGCTTGAAGAAGCGTGGTGTTGCATCAGGCCTGAACTGTAGCTGAACCTTCAGCTTCGTTCAGCAGCCAAGACTGTCGGTGAACACGCGCGAGAATCGCGTGAGCATTGATCACAGCTTGGCGCTTGTAGTCAGTTCAACGGATCTAACACACGGCTTCCAACGCAGAGGTCTGTTGGCCTAGTGTGACGTTAACAACGCATTGTCCCTTGAGTGGAATAGACTGGTTGTTGAAACAACACAGGTTGCACTCCCTTTTCTTGAGTCGCGGGCATCCGAGCTTCTCCCGGGTGTCAATGTTCAGTAGTGTCAGCTTGGAACCAGTGTCCACTTGCAGATCAACGGGGATCCCTTCGACAAGACAGGTGACAAATTCGTCGTCTCTATCGCGAGTAGCGAAAACGTTCGTGACGGTTGTGACGTCGCGTTTCCGGTTTTCTCGGTGTTTGTTGCGGTCGCTGGAGTGGCACATCTTCGCAATATGGCCTTGCTTGCCGGAGCAGTTGAAGGATTCATTCCGATATCGGCAAGTAGACTCTATGTGTTTGCTGTTGCCACACCGGAAACACTTGGCTGGGGTAGGAGCAGGATGCTTTACTTTGTCGACGTGCAGCGCATTTTGGTCAGGACGATTTAATTGGAGGGACTCCGTTTCAGCCCCGAGATAGGACTCGGCCAGCCGCAGTGCAGTGTCTAGCGTTAAGTCCTTCTCCATTACCAAACGTGCCCGGATGCGTGAATCGCGAAGGCCAACAATGAATGCCGTCAAGAGTGAACAGTTCCTGGCGTTGGTCTCCGTCTCATATTTACAAGTTGCAATAATGGACCGTAATCTTGCCAGGAACTGTTTTATGTTCTCCGATTCCTCTTGACGCGCCGAAAATAGCTTGGCTCGCTCGAACTCCTATAATTTCCTCGCAGCGAAGTGATCCTGGGGGGCTATGTTGCACGTTTTGGACTTCCAGGAGACTAGGGAGAAGGAAGTGACGTAGGTGTGAATGAACGTATCTTAGCAACACCACGCATCGCTCATCAGCGACTCCACCAACCAACATCCAAAGAGCGTTGTTGACGTCACTTCCTTCTCCCTAGTCTTCTGGGAGTCCAAAACGTGCAACATAGCCCCCCTGGAGCCGTGTAACGAGGTCTCGATACGTCAGCTCGGAAATATTCTGAGGCTGAACCAAAGTGTACAGCAGCTGAAACGTCGTCGATCCATGTGAAGCTATCAATAAATTATTCTTGTCGACGTCGACGGTTATTTTCGCGACGTCCAAGAAAGCGTTAAATAGTTTCCACTATTCTCTGTCGGAGTCGAACGTCCCAGGGCGATGAAACCGGTGGGTGCTGCTGTCTACCATGCCTCGGTCGTTGGAGCTGCCGCTGGTCATCAGGGGTTCTTGGTTTTCGTCGCCAATGTTGTAACCTGGTTCAGTTTGGCAAAACTATATAAGCATGTCCGGCCGCCAGGACATACGATGCCGAACGCTCGAACTGCCAGCCACGCGAGCCCGTGCACCTGGCTTGATGGTCCTTTCGATGATGATAGCAGGCTGCCTGCTACAGAACGTAAAAATTTCGCACTTTTTTTTCGTGCTTTGTTTCTGCGAAAAGCACTTAAAACCGCTCAACATGCCGAGAGCGTTTAGATTGGACACGATCGAGATATCTTAAAAGTATTGCTCCAGAAGCATTTTAGAACAACCGTGTCTACAAGTAAAGGATTAAAAAAAGGCAACCCCAAGCATGTCAGCATTTCTTCTTCAGTTTGTGACACTGCACCATACACAATAGTTTTAAATATTCCTTTCAAAGCTGAGTCAATTTTTTTGCCCTGTAGTCCTGGGCTGTGACCAAAAATAGTAATCCCGTAGCGTAATACACTGTATGCTAAAAATAAAATACTACTACTAATAATAATTATAATTATAATTATATTAATTATAATAATAATGATAATAATAATAATTATAATCATAATTATATAATTATATTAATAATGATAATAATACTAATTATAATCATAATTATATTAATTATAATAATAATGATAATAATATTAATAAGTAATAATAATGCAGGATGCAATGCTGCCTCAAGCTAGATTCGATCACCTCGCCTCCTTTTTGAACGCCGCGGCAACTCCAGTATCACAGCTTCGGATGGGAGACATAACATAACAGAGAAGATGAAACTCACGCCGTGCCACGAATTCCTCGTGAAGGGCCCTAACCAGGAGGCGCACCCAAGTGAAAACTAAGAAGAAAAGAAAAAGTTCGGAGTGCTTGGCGGGAACTCTAAAAGCCTGGATAGCTTGCTCGTTTAGCACGTGCTAGGAGAAGAGCGCATTGTTGATTATGTGTTGTGACTCCGCGGGAGCAACTCGGCATCTACTCAGCAAGACGCTCGGCTGGCGCTCGAGTAACTTACATCTACTTAGGAACACGCGAGGCTGGCAGTCGCGTTTTTGAATGCCATAGCATTTAAAAACGCGAGTGCCAGCTTCCCGCGTCTTTGCAAATAATTGCAATATTCTGAAGGGTGTCCCCAAAAATGTTTCATATCCTTCATTTTATAGATATCTACCACATAGTAAAGAGCTGTCAGACGTCTTTGCGACCGTGTCCGCCTAATGTACGATACAAAAAGCGTACACTATGTCCGGTTTGGAATAACTGCAAATATTGATTTGTATTTGTTGACATTGTACCTACATCGCCCTGTGGGCATTATTGTATATTTTTATAGAAAACACTATTACAAGTGGAAAAAGACAACGTCATTATCATCAATGGACACAATATCTCCCGGGAGGTCGTTCTATTTTCTCGCGGTTTTGACCAAGAATGAATTAGCAAAACTGTCAGTCCTGTAAGTGGATACAGTAACCTTTTTATAATTTGGTGTAGGGGGTTTGGGAAAAAAAATAAAGTCATGCTTTTTGTTACAACGAAAATAAACTACGCACCGTCCACCACTCAGTTCCCGTCCAAACGTAGCGCTAGCGGTCGGAACCAGAAGCCAAAGTTTCGGAAGGAGCCGTTTTCTCTTTAAAGGTTAATTGTTTTAGGAAATATTCAATGGTTAAATGGTGGCTGATAACGCCTACAAATACATGGGCCTGAATGGCGCAAGATAAGGAGAATAAGCCCCGTTTTCCAATTGAAAGTTTCTGAAAATCACTTAACTTTTGAATAAGAAAACTTCTAGTTCTGGCACTGGAGCCTCGTACCGACCGCTAGCGCTACATTTGGCCGTACACTGAGCTTTCGGCGTTTGATTTATGGTGGCGAAAATATCCCTGCCACTTTGTTTTGTGGCACACTGTAGATAAAATGTCGCCTGTTAAGCCTGCTAATTGCTAAGCGTCGTCAATTTGTATCTCGCAGAAAAACGCGCACCTTGAAACCTGCGACGACGCTTTGCTTGGATGGGCTATTAAAGCGTTTGAATGGAGCGAGAAAGTGAGTATATTGCGTTTCGTTACATAAACAGGTGTTGTAGTGCCAATAATTTAGCTGAATTAAGACACGTATATACATATATAAAATATTTCCTTCCATTCGTTTCCACCAAGCTTATTTCTTTCTTAGTCACTCAATTTGCCTCCAGTTTATATTTTCGAAAATGATCGCGCTTACTTTCTTTAAACCCCGACAAATATGTGAAAAATATTTAGACTAATACATTGCTATGGAGAAAGAATGTGGCTAAATGTGGTGTTTCTCCGCTGTCGGTAAACTAAAAATGCTTGTATCCAACAAAACATGTAGCATAGATCAATTATCAGGGCGTATGAGGCAAAGCGTCTATCTATAACAGTGGTTCTCAGAGGGGGGTCCGCGGACCCTTTGGGGTCCGCAAAGGCGCTCTAGGGGTCCGCGAAGCCCAGCCTCATCAGTCAAGCACGGCAATAAAAGTTTTTTTTTTTTTTTAGATTGAGAAGAAACGTTCTAATCTTTGGGGAGTTTTCTCGTGTATATGTCAATAGGAGAACTCTGCTTCACACTACCACTTAGTTATATTCATTAATTAAATATTTATCATATTTAACCTCGACTTTCCCTTCCCCTCACCACAAACGCGATCCTCCATCGTCCCCACCGATCCACAAGGGGTCCGCGAAACATCAGTGGCTGAGAACCACTGATCTATAAGAAAGACAAGCACCTGATGGTATGCAAATAAGTTCATGAGACTAAACTCCCGCAAGTTCTAAATACCTTGTTTAAAATATGACGACATTATGCCAAAGAGAAACCGAGTGACTTTGTTGAGCTGGGTATGTATAAAAAATGGGATGGAAGTTGTTCTCCGGAACATTTTCCAGGGACAAATTTTATTTTCCTATTTTTTGCTATTTTAATATAGCTAATGCGTAACCACTAGATATTGTTCAGATTACATGCTATTTTGAACAACCGTTTTTAGGCCCCAAGGAAAGAAATGCAGGAACATGAGAACGACCCACGCAATGCACTGCTTAATCAAGTGATCCTTGTGAGTATACGCTCTTTCTGATGGATTCCTTGTATAGGCGATTCGTGGTGTGTCTGGTTTACTCGTATGCGGGGCGCTAGACGTTGGCCAAATTGTATCTGAGAAAAGTACCAATCGCACAGAAAGAATTTGTCACGTTCTGTCTGCCTAACTGGACGTTCACTACGGTTAGATACTAAATAATTTTTTTCATAATTAACTTTTTAACTGGTAAATTGATAGGTATGGCCTCGATTATAAACATTCTGGTCACCACTGAAAACCATCAAATTAGCGCACTTTGCGGAAATATTTTATATGGGCGGCATTTTACGACGTTAAAAAAACTCAATTTGGACGCGATTTTATAAATTTAGATTTTTTTCTCCGAGTTTTCTTTTGCTCCAGCGGTCCTGCTACCCGTGAGCCGTGCTCGCAGTTATCGCCTGGCCTCTTTTCGTATACGAGAGAAGCAAGTGTGGTGTCAGTTCTAAACGATACGTTGAGCTCTTCGAATGACAATACAAGAGTTAGCTTTGATTGTTCGGGTTAACTGCGTCATGCGAAAAATGCGTTTCGGCGCACGTTGACTCCGTGCGTTGGTCATTGCGGACAAAGACTGCTAATGCGGAGATGTCTTGATAAAAAAAAAGACTATTTCAAAACGTTTTTCAGTTAAGTTTATTTCTCGGAACGCTGTAAAATGCTCCCCGTGCCACAATTTTGTAGAGTGCGCTGATTTAGTTGTTTTGGGGATGCCCACAGTCTATTAAAAATGCAAAAAGTCTCACCAATGAAACGTTAATTACTCGAAGGTTATACGTACAATGTAAAGACACATTTTTTATTCTTCTGTCATTGAACCAAAGCACGCTTCTGGTAAACTACGACCGGCCATTTTGATTTTCTACTACTGGTAAACACAATATTCAACCAAATATGTTGCCAAATAGCGTTTTTTTATCCTCGTTTTTCCATGTAATAACTTTCCTCGAGAAAAATTTGAAGCTACGAAAGCAAGAAGTTAATTGAAGAAGCACTGGGCAAAGTATATAGTGCAATCCACTTATAACGGTATTAATGATGTCCGAAAATCTGATCGTTATAACCGATTATCGTTGTATCTGGACTGCGCCTCTAAAGGTCCGAAATATTACCCTCCTTGCTCCCCGATGCCAAAGGGTACTCACCAGCATCGAGTCGATCACGTTGTGAAAGATGAGCCGTGAAACATTATATTTTCTGCTTCTCGGAGGCTTTAATACGTCCAGAATGAAATATGCTATGCATGCTTAAAAAAGTCCGAGATTTCCGTTTGCTTGCACGGAAGCCGCAGCTTGACGATCGCGGTTTGCATCACATCGAGTTGTTGAGCGTACGCTGGCGACAGTCCTTTCGACTGAACAAAACCGATCAGCGAATGAATCGCGAGCGGGGCACCTTGCGTGGACATGGAAGGTGGATCACTGTCGTCGTCACTGCCGCTGCTGTCGTCACCACCGCCATTCGTTGCTGTACAAAGGGTCCCGCTCTCGCTTCCGATGGTCGGCATGGCCGCCAGTCCCAGCCTTCTTGACGGCGTCACCTGCTTTGAGTATGGTCGATATCGTCAACTGCGACAGCTCGTACTTTTTGACAAGACTCCCCACCTTGAAACCCTGACGCGAATCTTGCATAATTTGTTATTTGACGTCGAGAGAGCTCGCTGTACGTTTCGTTGGAGCCATCTTGCGCAACGCCCAAAGCAACAAAGAAAAAGCCTTACAAGCCGCGGCGTATGCAAACGTCAAGCACCTCGCTGGTTACGATGATGATGACAATGCTCCGCTTGAGACCACACGCGGCGCCTTCTCGCGGAGTATTCTATGCGCCCGTTCGCGATGATACCGTCCGATTTCGGCGACCGATGCCGATTTCGCCACCGGATGCGCGGTGCATTTCTTCGCTTTTTTTTTTTCTTCTGGTTTTCAGCCCTATTTTCGTAATAAATACGTTCTAGGCGGACTAGTTTTATCGCTGTATCCGGTATACCAAGGATAATCGTATCGCTATATCAGGTTTTTTTTTACATGGACAATGTGCAAAAATTGATAGTTTCGAACAAACTGATCGTTATAAGCAATACATTGTTATATGTGGAATCGTTTTAAGTGGACTGCACTGTAGCATTTAATTAACGGAACATTTAGCGATATTCCCAATAGACGACATGCGAAACTGCTTGGTGCTCTGGTAACACCGTGTTCGCGGCCATCTTGGCTGAGTCCATTTTCGTGAGTTTTGTTTTCATAGCATATTGAGGGCAGTGACGCTCTGCAAGGTTTTGTGATTTAGCAGCTTCGAGGTCTACTTTCGACCACCTAATGTAGACCAAGGACTGACCGCCGTGGCCTTGATCTCCGAGTAAACTTTCAATTCCATTTTCGACCCCAAGGCGCACGAAATCGTACTGTCTAGCGGTAGAAAAGATCGCCCACCATCTTAACTTGAGGCCATTACTTTTCTTTATTACTGCGAAATGTATAAAACGACCACTAAACTGAGATTATAACGAGTTATTTTTTTGTGTGTGTTTCCAATTACAGAAGGTGATGGACACAATTTCGGAGCTTCAACAGAAAGTAAAAGAAATGGAGCGGTGCAACGTATGTATATTAATTTTCAGTAAACATGAATAAAGTTAAATTTTTTTTATTAGAAATCCGTGTGCAACTTTGATATACTAAAGCAATGCAATCGAATCGTTGCTAATAACGATTTCAAGTGTAATGAGATTGAACACTGCAGCGTTCTCGCTGTGATTCGCATTAGCTTCGCCTGAATAAAAAAAAAAAAAAAAAAAAAAAAACTGCCACGCAGAAATTTTTTTAAGCACCTGGGTATGAAGTCTTCATGTGCAGATTTGGCTCGTGGCACCTGCGAGCAATATTAATTTATGTACGTCATAAGCTTTAAGGATTTACAAATTCTATGCCTCGTGCGAGGCTATGGGCATCAACATACGGTCCTCACAGATATAATTTTGGTTACGAGGCGGCTCAGCCTTGTGAGGCTCGATCGGGTACCATGGGTCGAAATGTTAGTGTTTTAGAATACGGCCTCCGGCCTTGTACACGTTTAAAAAATAATGTAGATGAAGAAATTACAAACATTTTTGTTTACAAAAGTATTCAAATAAATTACTTGATTACTCACAAATAAAGTAATTTGCCGTTACTTCAAAAAGTAACCGTTCCTTTTCGGATTTCTTGATTTTCAATGCGAAAGATCTTTTTTTTGCCGGTTTCTAGGCGGGTTTTTCAAACTGTTTAATATTGAATTAGGATACACAAATTATAAACTAATCTTCTTAAGCCAACACTTTTTTGTAAATCACCCTTCTATCGGAGACTCCGTTTGATCATTTATTGATATAGAAACTTGTAAAAAAAAAAAAGAGCGCCTTTAGAAAGGGGAGGGAAACATGGTAACTGTTAAAGGTAATGTTGACATTTCCAAAAGTAATAAATTTAATCTTGCGATTCAAATTATTACAAAATTACTACAAAAATATTCGATTACGAGTAATTTGATTATTTGTAGTGGGTACCGCACAAGTGTGAATACGGGGTAGTGTCGGGACCTGAGCGGCTCGCATAAGGAGCGTGGTGTAGATCGCGGGCAGATGTTGACGTTGACACCGGTGCATTTTGGGTAGGCTGGTAGGGTTGTGTGCGTGCGCTGCGATAGGCACGTTGCGAACGTTTGCGAAAACCTGAAGCAATATTCGGTAAACTTGACGGGCTGCAGCGAATTTCTACTATCGTGACGAATGCCGCGCCGCGATTCTTCTCTTCACACGCAGCCTCACGACCTCCCATTGCCAAGCCAGGCCGGTCCCGACACTACCCCACCCTGTATTCTAGTAAACTGTAGAATTGTCTCAAGCCCTCCTCCTTCTTTGTCATCTCACATGCTGTCTATGATGATTATATCCGAGCTTCTTCAGTTCAGTTTTGCAAGTCTAAGCCAAATTTCCGAAGAACGCAATCTTCGATGTTCCGTGCCTTCGCGATGTAAATATAAAACAATTGCGATGTAAAATCGCATTGCAAATATAGGAATATAAAATTCCGCATAGTTTTTCCTGATGGTAATATTCGGAAATCGCAATGGCATGAAAATAAAGTCAACTTATGATTATTATATTTATTTATGTTTGAAGGGAGAAGGATATACATTCCTGAGTAAACATAAATAGGACTGTTTACTATTTTGTTTTGCAGATGTCTCAACAAGAGGAAGCGAGGAATGAAAAAGCGAAGCTGGAAAAAAGAATACAAGAACTGGAGAACCGTCAGGTGCAGCCAAATACATCGTACTAGAATAGTATTGAAATATTTCTTCCTTTTGTAAACTAGCTTCAGTTCGGAAAAACAACTTGCATTGGATGTGGTGTAATGGTGCTGTACGAAACTAATTTCAGCTTGAGGCGGATCAATATCAAATCAACCTTGAAGACGACGTTAATGTCTACAGGACTGTGCTGCAGGTAGGTTCAAAATTTCACCTGGGAATATTAAACACTGCATAAAGTTTGCCTGAAAAAACGACAAAGATAATAGACATCATAAGACCCTGTAGGAATGCTTGTTTAGTTTGTCACACTCAGCCGAAAATCGTCGTTGTAAATTACGTTTACATTCAGGTATTTGTTAGGAAGAAGACTCATTCACAGACAATTATGGCGGGGGCAGGTGATAGCACCTAGGAAGCAATGCCGGGGCATTCACCCACCCCCTCCACGGCCACCCAAGCATCAATTATTTACTCGTTAATGCAACCTCTTCGAGGTTTCAGCATGATGGACAATGTGGTGAAGCAAAGTAGTCAGCAATCTTCACGAAATGTTAACATGGCATAAAGGAAAACATGCTTCACACTTGAATCCCGATGGCCGAACTGGTTCACACAAATCGTTGTAATACACCGATAGAAACATTTCAAGAAACACTTATAAAAGATGTTAGTCAAACACCACGCCAAAAGCAAAAATAAAATACGTAAGTAGGTAAGATTCAACCTTCAAGAGCAAAACATCTCAAAAGCATTCCATGACCTCTCAGCTCGGATGAGGGGCACTTCTTTACATGCTTGACCATTAATGCCCGAATAAAGGGCCGTTCACCCTTCAGTTGAGACTATAGTCAAAGCTACAAGCGCCATAATCCGTTCACCGTTAAGCTGAGACTAGAAGCTCCGCCTTCAGCGTGAGCTCGCTGGCTTCCGCAGTGCTTTGGTTGCGCGTGCCCGCGCGTTAACACTTGTGTTATCAAGAGCAGAAAGCTCGCGCTGAAGGCGGAGATTCTAGACACAGCTTAAGGGTCAACGGAGTATAGCCACACCCCGAGATCGGGGCTTTGAAACGCTCTTCTGCAGAACGAGCTCTAGCACTAGAAAGGCACGTCTCAAAGCCAGTAGCGCGGGCTAGTTCGCGCTTCTGGCTTTAGCTGCATTCTCAGCACAAGGTTGAACAGAGTATAGGCCATTGCAAGCATGGCTTTCCGGCCGGTGCCCCCTGCGTGCAAGCACGTGGGCATGCGCGTGAAGAAACCTTTTTCAGGCTCGCGATTGCGAATGCTTTCTCGCTCGAGTAGAGATATGGCCGTAGCCAGGTGCCCTGCTTGCAATCGTTAGTAGCTCGCGTCAGCATCATAGCCAACGTGTCTAGCAGCGTTTCACAACGAGCACGACGCAGTCAGGCGGCGACGGCAAGACGGGCGCGTCGGCAGCTGCAGCGACTCTCGAGGAGCTTCGGCGTGTTGTCCACTTGGGGCGGGCCAGGAATCCACAAACGATAACGTCCTGCATACGCCTTGCATAGGTCGTGCATAGGACTTAAGCTGAAACGAAGTATAGAGGACATAGGTGGAGGCTGTGGTGGTTAACGAAAAAATTGTCAAGGTGCAGGCGAGCTGGTGTATGTTGATCATGTTTTAAAATCCTGAGACTGGGAAGGAAAATGAAGAAAAATTGTAAGACAGAAAAAAGGGGACAGCACAAATGTCTCAATGTTGATCATGATGTTTTAAAATCCTGAGACTGGGAAGGAAAATGAAGAAAAATTGTGGTGGTGTTCGTGCGTTGCTCTGGTCGGGCCATGTGCGCTGGAGCCTCGGTGGGGCCTCGGCTGGACGAACTCGGGAAGGTTCCATGGAGCGCACTCGGTCCTGATTGGATTGGCAGGGAGGATACGGCATATCTCCCCCTGAACCTCGAAGGTTGTTCTACACACATGCTACATTACCTTCAAGGCCCGTTAATTATTAGCCCTTTATTTCCCTATTCCATCTAGACAACTATACCTCTTCATTGGTGACATACCATGTGCCTTCCTTCGTTCGTTCAGCTTTATTTATTTTATTTTATGATAATAGCTATGTATACACAAACAACAGTAATGGTGGTATGAAGGTATGCGATATACGACGGATTGCGAAAACGCCCTCTGAATATACTCAGGTGCGTTTTCGTGGTCAGCTCCGGATCGCCTCCCAGATTTCTCCTCCTCTCTCTGCCTCTCTCTCCCTCTCTCTCTCACACACACACGCACACGGACACACCGGATTGTCGTTTTTTTTTTACACGTAGAAGCATGTATGAGGATGCAATAACAATGTTTTATCTAAGGGTGTCACTTTTGTGGTGGCATGTAATTATTTTCTTTAGGCGACTTCTATTTCGGTGTGCTACTTCATTACACAATTACGAATCTATGTCGTTCAACCTCGTGCTTTATGGCGAACACTATATCTAGGAATTGCTAGTATTCGACGACCGTGGCAACAAAGAAATTACAGTTCTGAATAAACAAGGGCCGAGTAGGGTCGCTCGAACGAGTGACTTCAGGTTGAGATATCGAGGTGTCACTAATAGTATCGTGTCTCCAAAAGTATAAGACAAGAAATATGCCTTAGGTTGGAGGAAGGCACGCATGAATAACTATTTTGCCTCTAAAATAGCTTGTCTATTATGCAAAAATATTTTTCTCAGAGCATACTGCAAGGTTACTGAAAATAAAATTTGCGGTCGGTCTGCGGCAAACAAATCCTCGGCACTCAAAGGGTATATGGCGAGATAAACCAGTAACCTATATAATCACGAAAAAAAAAAAAAAAAAGAATCTTGCCTGCCACGGAGTCTTCAGGCGTCGTCTTTTCCGTGCTTTTCTTTTTAGGGTAAATAGCCCATTTATTTATTTCAATTAAATATTGCCGCGAGCGCAGCTAACTAAGTAGGCAGCGCGCTCGTGGCCCAACGGTTATCGCGCGTGCCTTCCACGCAGAAAGCCCAGGGTTCGATCCCTGGCAGCGCCGCGTCTTTTATTTATTCTTCCAATTTAGATTTCTGGTAATTTCGAGAACCGTGTTGCTCGTTCTAGGTTAGAATGTTCTGCGCGCCGAATGTTCCAGAAGCCCACGCGTGCACAAAAGGGGCTCCGCGTAACCAACCGGACTCAGTTTCGCCCCAGCGTTCGACTCTGCTGTCACGCCGACCTCGACGCCCGCGACGCTCTGTTCTCTTCTGCTGTTATCGTTTTTCCTTTTGTTTCTGGGCACAAGTTCGCCCCATTAAACGTTTAGTTTCTTCAGTTATTTTCGCCTCATCAATTGTCATTCGTGACAATATTGTAAGTTATGGTGATGGCGCGGTAATAAAGAATGACGTATGTTTACGTAGCTTCTCTTTTCTTCCTTTTCACCAGAACCTAGAAGATAAAGTCGGTCGCATCTCAAAGGAAGCAGTCACCCGAAGGAGAGTGGAGATGCTCAACGAACGAGTTGAAACGTACCTTGGTCCTTTGGAACGGCTGCTGAACGGCCTGCGTCAAGTAGACAAAGAATGATAGGCACTGCCCAACTTGTGCCTTTCTCCGATTCTGTCTGCATCGAACTGATTTTTTTCGAGCGTTCCAACACCAACACTTCTGTTGGCTGCATTCGAGTGGCAGAATGCATATCGATTAAACCAGGAGTCTCCAAAAGTACACGTGTTCAGGCGTTCAATAAAATGAGTAGTTTCCAGGTCTATACATTTTTTGCGCTTCCCGACGTTGCTTGCGCTTTTCTTGGTTTGTTCAGAAATACTGATTACCTTTTGAAAAGACAACCTTAGAAATGGGAATTCGTTTGCTCCTCGTTTGCGCGGTAAACATTCGTAATTATGTTTATAACCCGCCCAGTGGACTTGTTTTTTCAAGAAGGGTTCTTCACATGCGCAGGCCTTCTTCTTGCAGCGGCGAAAGCTCGAACTTCGCTTGGCGTTCAGAAGAATGCCTGCACTACCTCTCCTGCCTTTTCCGCGACCCGGATCAGCCGCAGAGAAGTCAGGAAAGGCATCGCAGCTCCCATTCCATACACCAGCCGTAGTTGGAGTTTTTGCACTTATGATAAAAAGGTCCATTGCAGAAATAGTGTTCGGTATATAATTACCTCGTCTTACGTGACCGTAAAATCTAACTTCTAAATTACGTAAGGTGAGTTTTGAGCGGGTCGAAAACTCGCTAATCGCATTAGATATTTTCAACAAAACTATAGACCATTCCAATAATCGCCATCTTCTAGCTGTCATGTGTGTCTGCTTGGCTGTGGAACGGATGCTGAGCATCTGTCGTAGCTTTTTGTTTTCCCAGAATACCCGAGGCTGCGCAAACAGCCTCTGATATTGCTTCAAGGTGATATAGTGCTTGCAATTTATAGGTTTTTTGAACTTACAATTAACTGTCATCTTATGGCACCAGCAGCGCGTCTTGGACGGATATTTTTGGCCACCGGTATACAAAATGTGTAAGCAAAAACAAAAAAAAAATGAAGGAACTTCCAAAGGGAGTGTGTTCCTTCCAGTTGGCTATTATTATTGCTTGTTTTTGAGGGCCCGCAATGAGTACGGGTATTTTGACGGTCTCACCTTCGAATGCTAACTGCCGTACCTCCTAAATTTTTACTTTTACGGTATCGACATGCCTTCATGATCCCGTGGGTGAAAAGAAAGTGCACTTGTTCCTCGAAGAAATGAGAACCCTGCCGAAGGTATAGTGGGCGCATCATCAGCGCTATCTATTCGGCTAGCTTGGTTCATACACCTGAGCACGATTTTAAACGTACAAATTCCTAAACGTGTTCAACTACTTCGTGAACGGCAAGGCGTTGACTCTGGGCACCTACCTACCCGAGGCGCCGAAGATATGCGCCGAGTTTCCCCTCAGGGTCCTTGTTTTAGCAGACAATCTTCCAAAAGCTTTTTTTTTTTTTTTATTACGCCTCCTTTGACGCGACGCTAGTCTCTATGTACACTTTTCTAGTGTTTTAACTTCCCCGCTATGGTATTCAAGGTTTCTTTCTCAGATCATCATGCACGCTGAATTTGTATGTACAGTGTGCTCAACTATTAAATAAAACCCGGGAGTGGTGGCCGAAACTTACATCAGGGCTGTCTAGCGAATAAATCGATGATGCGGCGGAGAATAAGGCGGCTCTTCCTGCCATTGTCACCACTGTTAGCAAGTCCCGTGTATTTGGCGAATATTTGGGGTGAAAAACACGCTATTTACACAAATTACCATAAATTTACACGTTGAGCAACGGATAACTCGTTCACAAATCATGCGAGGTAGTAAAAAACGTGTTTTGGTTCGGTCATACACGCACAACCGTGTAGCCGACCTCGAAAACACGCATCACCCCCGGCGACGACCGCAGCATTGCCGGCTATTGAAGCACCCGAATGCTTGGGGACGCACTTGGAAAGGACCGTTGAGACGAGTGCCGCGGAAAGAGACATGTCTCGGAGACGAATATGCACCAAAAGCAATTGCGCCATGTCGCAGGACGTTGGCGAAACCCGCGCTTACCGTGCTCGCTGCCATTTTCTGGTCGATGGCAATGCGGCTTCCCTCATGTCGCCCATGATTTTATTTTGTTTAGGGGTCTTGATAATAGTTTCTTACACACCACAAATAAAGTTATGGGTCTAATTATTCGGTTTAAACAGTTAACGTGGATATAAAAAGCGTGTCCTCGATCTGAACACGTGGCATCGCAGTTGGTTTCATTTTGGCATCAACCTTCAACTGCAAGCGATCTGGCCACGGCGCAAGCGCAACGCCGATGTACGCTGAAACCTAGAGCCGGTATGCTTTTGTTGTTTTTGTTTGACCGGAGAAAATCTGGCATCAACGCATGGCGCCGCTATTGTTTTGGTTTGACAGGACGCGAGAAGCTTCGCATAGAGCTTCGCAGTTTGCGAGCACATAGCGAAGACGTGACCGGAGAAGTGCCCCTGTGATGTTCCCGGAAGACGGAAAGTATCATTCGTAATCGTTGTGTGTGCTTTGAAAGCGAAGGGACTCACAAGGTCCACGAGTGCGCAACCACAAGCCAAGGTTCACGACAGCGCTGCGTTGACTTCGGCGATCTCGTTCTGTTTGGGGCAACACGGCGATGCGAGAAAGTGCCGAAACGTTCGTGGTGTGTGGTGCGGTGCCCACGCTAACACGGACCTCAAATTGGTTCTTGTGGAGTAGAGGTTCAACGGGTTCACTCCCGTCGTCGTCAGCTGATCCGGTCCAGCTGGTCCGGGAGGACGCAGCGAGCGTTTTTAAAAGTAAATCTTCCTTCGTTCCGTTTCAAAATGTGGAAGATTCCCGACGCATACCGTGAGTAAAAAGCTCCGGGCGTTTTCAACAAAATTATGTCGTTTTAACTGAACAATGGTCTTCAGATTGTTGTCCTAAATCTGCCGTTTTTATGCTTCGTGTTGTTGGACTGCATTTGCACGGCGACGTGTTTGCACAGCGACGCACACCGCTCGAGTAGATGATTTGGTCCTGCAAACGACCGGTTATACAGAATTTCAGGGAAACTTAAGTCACCACCGATATTTTTCCATAAATTTCGTGTGACTCGTGTGAGTTTGTTGCGCTCATCATGCGGTGTGAATAAATTAGGGCAAGATGTCCTACCTGCCCACAGATTCATGAACTGAGACCATTTTTTACGTAGTGAACATAGTGCTTTTTCTTTTTCTTTACTTTGGGAAGAGGCGTTGGTGCATTTATTATGGTACAATCTTTGAGAGTCGAGAAATTGGGAGAGCGAGCAAGCTTTCCCGACTTTGTCTCCTTTCTCTCTGGCACTACCCCTAGTTTCAAGTTGCAGTTTCAGTAGACATACCTACTAGCATGTACAAACTGCTCTAAAGCAGGTGAAAGACTGGTAAGTCAGGACGGTGCGGACTCCGTGTTTTGCAATATGCAAACGATTTTGTTGTGCCCGTCGTTTGCGTTTCCAGAAAAACGAATAAGATGATCTACAAAGGCACAATCACAAGCCAAGATTTACGATTACAGTGCGTTCGTTTCGGTGGTCCGTGTAGTTGTATTATACCCTGCTCTCTGCAACACCGTGTCATGACGAAGAGCTGGAACGGTCATGGTTTGTGCTGGGCTACCGGTTGACTGAAACCCGCATCGGCACCGAGTGCACTTGGGCAGTTGATGCTCAAGCCTTTCATCCGCGGCTTGTCGCCAGCTGATCCTGCTACTCGACGGTAAGGAAGCGGCGCGAGTGACCTCTGAAGTAAATGTAAATCCTCGTTCATCCAGTTATCCGGTGTCATAGTGTGGAAGATGTCCAACATGTACTGAGGGCGGGAACTACGAGCGGTTTGCTTTGCTTTTATAACCGAAACCTGAGCAGCGAGATAATTGCCTTGCGTACTCCAAAATGACGGAAACAATACGTTTCAACAGGTCGAGCACGTCAACGCGGATGTAGGCGAGACAGTGCACACTGTTTAAACGCTTGCAGTATCCACGAGTGCTACCAGAAAAATGACAACAGAGAAGGAGCTCGCGATTCAGCACAATGCAGTGCCACGGGCCCGTGAATTTTCAATGTTCGGGGTAATGGCGGTATAAAAAAAAATAAAAAACGCATCAGCGCCACATTAGGGATCACGAATAACACCGGTCACAAACTCCCAAGCCCTACCGCTCCACTCGACACCGACACGACATACGACAACAAACTGCATCAAAACGCCCCAAAAGTGAAGGCTTCTGCTCCCGTACGCGTACTACAACTAGCGGAAGTGAAGTGTTTGGCGGATGTCCATCACAAATACTTATATAAAAAATGCTTTGCACAAGGATAATTTCCATTGATTATTGAATACATAATGATAAAATCCTAATAATTTGTTTTTCTATCTGATTTAAGCTAGTCGGACTGCTCATAACACTGGTCGAGCATGAAAATAACAAAAATTTTAACTTTTTCATGGCCGGTTTAAGATTTATTGTTAATACATCGTTGTTTTTCGCAACGGATTAATTTTACAGATTTTGACTCCATACTCTTTAAATGCAAGAAGTTCTTACATACGGCTGTCCATTGTACCGTGTTTTGTGTCTTCTTCTATTAATCTGTAACGGTCAGCGACCAAAGAGCTCACCCGCACATGTCAAGCTTATATACGCCGCGGAGAAAAAAGGATGTGTCGGGCGCAGTGCATTTGTGTATGTGTTGGTGCTGTGTCCTACGTGGTACTCGTGTTGTCTGTGATGTATGTGGGGTTGCTGTGCACTTTTGGTAGTTCTCAGCGTAGTAACAAACTCCTATTTTTTTTTTTTCAATGGCTGCAAGAAATCTCACTAGGTGGCGCAAGTTACCGCCCTACTTCAAATAGTTTGTTTAAGCTGTTTATCCATGTGAGTTCAGTATTTGTTTTTTTGTCTAGCGGTTCCGTGTTCCGTCGTAGCTGCCCCGGCTGCCCACGCCACCGACCGCCAACGACGCACGTACGTACCTTTGCACGTAGCTACGTCCGCCGCTGGGAGACTGTTTACTGTGTATAAAAGACATCGAACGAGAACAAACGCGTCCTGTGTGCTTTCAATCCGGCTGAAAGGCGCGCGGCTCGCTCGGCTCGTCTCTCGCCTGTTCTCGGCTGCTGGCCGCCATGTTTCATAAAAAACACGCTGGACCGTGTTTCTCGGAAAGCAGACACGGTGTAGCGTGTTAAGTTTACACGGCACCTCGTGTGTAGGCGAATAACAGACATGGCTGCTTGTAAAACGAACACGTTTCGACGTGTCCGCTATGGGACAACGGTTTAAACGTCTGGGCGTGTTATTTTTGCTAACAGGTGCACTCTCCGCTAGAATTATCGCATGATCTGGGTACCTATGTTGGACAAATGTTTCGTTTCTCATAAAAGAAACGGAAGTGACGACATCGCGTCTGATTGGTTGAGGCTCGAATGACGAAAGTTCCGTATGAAAATGTGGGCGGAGAAGGCGAACCGCCCCCACCGGAAGTGACAACAAAGTGACGTATCGTTTCCTCGGTGTTTCGTCTCAAAAGGGAACGAGTCTGTCGATGGTCCCTTCCAGGTAGCGAAATTGGAAACACGGCGTCTCGGAGGCAGAGCGACAGTTTTCCTACTGTGGAACTTTCTTTTTTCTCCGGAAAGGCTCAACCGGCAGCACCGCGATGCCTTTGAACTCCCGGAGGAGACTTTTCGGAGGCAGTACCGTCTCGCCAAGAATGTGGTCCGTTGGTTGTGCGACGAACTGCGCGAGGAGCCAGAGTTGAGGAGGCTGCGAGGTTCGTGGACGGTGATGACTGTGGAACAGCATGTGTTGTGCGCACTTCGCTTTTACGCCACGGGGAGCTTTCAGGGCATGGTGGCTAGCGACGAGCACATAGCGAGGAATCAGGCTACAGTCAGCATCGTTGTGCGGGCTGTGCCTCTCGCTGTTGTGCAGTGTCTGGGAGTCCGACGCGGCTGGATCGACTTTGTGAACACAGGCAGCGCTCTGTCTGTGTCCTTCATCCAGTCCGTCGTTTTTTTGCGCTGTTTTAATATTTTAAGTTTGTAAACCACAATATTTATGGTGGTGTGTTGGTCAGCATGTAAATAGTGTTTGACAGGGCCCCATGACAATGAGTGCAATCAACTATTTGTGGATTCAGTTGAATTAATGCCGACATATGTCTCACTATTGCAGGTGTGTGACGCCGACTGCCGGGTCATGAGCATTGACCTACGGTATCCTGGGTCGGTGCACGACTCCTTCGCGTGGCGCTACTCGTGGCTCCGGAGCAACTTCGAGCTACGCCGGCTGATAGACGACGGCAGGTTCCTGCTCGGTAAGCATGCTACATTTGTTGGTTCTGTACATGATGGCTCTGCACCACTTATAAGCTACAATATCACACATACTGTTCCGAACATGGATAGCTGCCATGTGCTCTGGCCATACCTGTGACACGTCTCCCTGGAAACACTCCGACGCAGCTGTCAACTACAGGGGGGAAAGGTTGCAAACAGCAGCTTTACCTGCTTAGTTGTCAACAATTTTAAAGGGATACTACAACGAAATTTCGGTGCCTATTTGTTTGTCTATACGTGTTCAAAACAGCAGTATCACATCTTGTTAAAAAAGACACAAAAAGGCATTTAAAAAAAAAAATTAGGCGAATAGCAAAGAGCATTTTCTAGATGTCGCTAAAGCCGTTTGTAATGCCCGTCTAGGAACCTTGACAGGTAGCGACGATAACTGTCTTGCCTAGAACTATACATGCTTTGAACCTGACGTCATCCCGACAGCTCTACGGCCAGCAGAAGAGAAAAGGGGAGGGAGGAACTCCACACTCAACGGGACACTCTTTTGTGCGTCCCAAGATTATAGAAGATTAACCCGTCACTCAAAATTCACACAAAAGCAGCTTTGGGGTTAGTGGCCGTGGCCTGATGCTGGCGTGCTTCGACCGCTTTGGTTGCTGGAACAGGTAGGGCATCCTGACGTCGTCTGCCTCGCCGCAGCTTTGCTCATCCCGAGATAAACTACATCACAATTGGACCGGATGTGACGTGCTCTCTGCTGGCTGCTCTCCAAGCGCTTGCCAGTGTGGGCTATTTATAACAAAAAATAACAGCCATCAGGCTCAAAATACAAATGTGTGATTGTCATTTGCGGGTATTGTGGATCATATTCAGCCTATTTCTAAACACGACGGGTATATTTCAAATTTCGTTGAAGTATTCTTTTAAAGCGAACAGCATTAATATCATACATTTCCTTCTCTGACTGTGCAGGTGACAGCGGCTATGCTTTGGAGCCTTGGCTCATCACCCCTGTCCCTGGATTCTATGCGACGTCCACCGCTTGCGGCCGGTTTAATAAGGCACATTCTTCGATGAGGTCCGTTGTAGATCGCTGCATTGGGCTGTTGAAAAGCAGATTTCGGTGTCTGCAAAGGCACCGGACTCTGTATTACATCCAACAACAGCCACAGTCATTATATCGGCGTGTGCAGTGCTCCACAATATCTGCCTTTCATAGAGGGAACCAGAACCGGAGCCAGACTCTGACCCTGACGAGCCAGGGTTGGAGTCTGGGCCGAGCTCGGGCGGTTCTGAGTCGAGCTCGGAGGGGTCAGTGGCAGATGACGAGAGGCTGGCGCCTGCCCACCCTCGGATCAGCCTCTCGGGCAGGGGGAGGGCTCTGAGGCAGCGCCTTGTTGCCCAGTTCCGAACCCGCCACAGCCGTGCCTCCCCGGAGCCCCACGCAAGCCACGGTGGCAGTCCCGCCCACCAGGGACACCACCAGCGCCAAGGAGTCCGTCGCCACAACGGAGGTCCCGCCCATCAGGGACACCGTCGGCGACAGGGAGCCCCTCATCGTCCTCGCCACGGTGGCACTCCCGCACACCAGGGACGCCACCGGCGACACCGAACCCCTCGTCGTCTTCACCTCGACTGACACCCTCGCCACCAGAGAAGCCCTCCCCGTGGCAGCATGTACTTCACTTGTTGCTCCACAGTCATGGCCGTCAATAAGCTCCACAGTGTCACCTCCAACGCCTTGCGCAGTTTGTCGCACAACCACCGTGCTACCTTTACGGACATGTAGTACTGCCTCCGAAAAGCTATTCGGTGCATCACGGTGATGTTGGTAGAGCCTTTTTTTAATTTGCAAGCAGGGTGCATAAAATGCGTGGGACAATAACAGAAGGTTTTGTAGGGTTATGTAGCTAGCCAAAGGGGCATCTGGCTCGCCCTTGCAGGAAACTGAGAAATCAATGAGGCTAATGGTGAGACCCATTTTTCTTTTTTTACTGCAATATATTGTTTGTATCGGGTTTGGACATCAATTCATTTTCTCTACACTTCCATTGCCCTGTTCCATTTTACAATCTATTATGGCTACCACAGAGCCAGGTGTATTACTCGATAAACGCATATTGGATTTATGTCAGTTTGAATGTATAAAGGAGACAACAAGCAGTTTGTCTTTGAAAGTGCTTTCTTTTTTATAACAATGCCGTAACGTGAAAAATAAACATGTTTGAAAACACAAGTTGCAATACTTTCTTTAAAGGGACATTTAGCATGGACTACTAAACACCGTATAAATTCTTTGTCATTATCCAGGATATATCACGGACATTATTTCACACTTCACTTAATTCAGCACACTGCCATTTCGTTTGTGTTTTGTCACACATGGAAGCATGACATGTTCCATAGTAGAGGCATGTTGAGATCAACAATGATATAAGAAAACAAGCAAACAAAAAAACAGAGGGGCACAGACGAAGGAAACAGGAAAAGACGCACTCTCAACTGAAGTTTATTGAAAAATCAACTTCAGTTGAGAGTGTGCATTGTCCTGTTTCCCTTCGTCTGCGTCCCTGTGTTTTTTTCGGCACTTTTTTGTTTGAAATGAATCAAGTGTCCCAAATCTCCACTTTATTGCGATATAAGAAAAATGGCAAACCCGGAGGCCAGTTTCAGGCGGGTCGCAAGTTGTGGCTAGAGTGCAGACCTCTTGGTTTCAATTAAATAAAAATACAAGTATGAAATTCCGATGGCACAAGCCACTTGACACATTTGATGAAAAAGCACACACTACATATTGCTGTCCTACAAACATGAGGAATGGCTAGTTTTATCATATATCTGTCATACCTGTTGCCAAGAGCATATTACTAACTTTCTTCACTGGTTATAGTGTCTCCAATAAACAAACGCAGAAAGCACAGTCCTTCTGCGTTTGCAAGCAGAAAGCACAGTCAGGATGGTCGCGGCGGGCTACCGCCCCGGGTGCCGCTGACCCTCGAGACGCCAATGCCTCCGCCCCCTGTTTGCCTGCGAGTAAAGGAAGTAATTCAATAGCTTGGTCCACACTATGAGTAGACTACGCAAATTACCTCGCCTGTTTCGCCACCTCCGCAGCCCGCGCCCGCGCCTTCGACACCCGCACGGTTCAGTAGCGTTTCCAACCATCCGGTTCCTTCCTCTGAGGCCCGAGGAAGTTGAGCCGGGAGGTTAGCTCGTTCCAGAGACGAACTTTGTCGTCTCTGGACAGCGCCGGGCTCAGCTCAGTTGCACGCGCCGCGTACCAGAGAGGCCACATTCTCCTGTTTCTTGAGCCGTCATCAGCGACAGTGATTTGAACTAGGCGCTCATCCGCGTCCCGCATGTTGTTCTAACCTTTTATGCGAGTTTACTCTATCTAATATTTTTTTGGAACCGCTACAAAATCGGTTGTTTATTTCAATAGAACACGTGTATTTTTTTAGTTTGACAAGTTTCTTTCAAATAGAGCAGATGTGAAGGTCACCGCCGCGAGGGATTGGCTGCCATCGCTTTACTAAAAGCAGGAAATGCTCCTCCGGTTGCCAGAGAAACGGACGCTTGCGTAGGGACTAGGTTCCAGATAGGTCCGGCCGGGAAAGCGTAGGTACGGAAGGGGGACAGCGTAGCTACTTCCGCTCTTCGGGGTGGCTCTTGACACCTCTAAAGTGAGTGACAGACGCCAATCTTGCTATGTCGTCACGGCGTCAAAGAGGGCGGTTTCGCGGTGCGCGCCGTTGCTCGGTTACGCCACTCCTGCCGCTACGTCACTTCTGTTTCTAGTTTCTCGAAAGTCCAACATAGGTCCCCTGGTTTCTTTCTTTATCACCCACGCTTTAAATTTTTACTTGTTTGATTTGTTGTTTTTGCCGCCTGTTTTGTTTCTTAGTCACACCTACGCGTTGATCATATGGGGCTACCATATCTCGATGATCTTGCAGTTTCCCTGATAAAGGCAACTTTATTTAAACAACAAAAAACAAAATCGAAGAGCGACATTTTTCATTTTAATCGCCCAGTCGCGCGTCGGTGATTGTTTCGGAGCTGGGAGTGTAACCCTTGGTGTAACTCCAGAAAACAACAGCGGCATGAGCTGCCAGAGTGAGTCGGTAGATGACGCATGCTATTTAACAGTTCAGTACACTGTACGTACCGTAACCGTAATGGCCCATCGTTGTAAGGAGATGGGTCGATCGAGACGCCGCATTTTCGCACTTGTCGTGTGGCGCCATCTGTCGGCAGCTTATCGAAGCGGGCTAGCACATTCTACCAATGCCGTCGTCATCCTGCAATCACACGCGCTCCGCAAGTCAGCGGCGTCCCTCGTCTCGAGAGAATCAAAATAGCTTCACTCGTGACATTTTGTTGTTGCCGGCAGACATCGGCAACTTGGAACGCATATGACACTGGGGCACTTTGAGGACGTAGTTCTCACGAAATGGCTCGCAATTCAAGCAAGAGTCGTCGCACACCCACCCAAACACAAAGTAAACATAGGACAACAGGAAGTGTTTCTGTCTCCCTGTCATGGCGGCCAGAAGTGGCCCGCACATCATGTATACAGCCAACAGTGCATGCCCTTCCTCTCTTAGTGACATCTCAATGCGCTGCGACCGCGGAAACTTGGCAATTAGGCCCATGACCGACGCCAAGAGGCCGTGGACAAATTGGTCGCAAACGTTTGCCAGTGCGTGTTGGCGATAACGCGTTACGAATGACGGCGAGAACGGTAACGCTTTGCTTTTTTCCTGTAACGTGGTAACGTACACGTTAGGTTTTACAAACAGTAACGAATAACGTACTTGCGTTACTAATTTCATTAACGGGTAACTGTGTTACGTTACTGATTACATCTTCACCAAACTTAATAATTATATAACATCAGAATGTTTTCGTGTTTCTAGGTGACGATTGATTTAAATTTTTTGCGTTTTTACCTTATTATTTCCGGCTATTTCTTACCAGCAATTCAGGTGGAACCATAAAACAGGATAAGGTATTTATACTATAATCGGAATGGTCATAATATATTTTTTAATGTATTGCTTACGCCTACTCGTAACGTCAAAAGAGCGAATTATGTGACGAATAACTGGCGAACGCCGCCCGCCGGCACGCTCGCTTTGCGCGCGACGTAGCAGCCACTGTGTTGATTCCACGCGCACAGCAAAAGCCGTCGGGCAAGCTTCGTCGGTTATTCGCAGCATATTCGTCCCGTGGAGTTCAGCCTTAAGAAGTTTCAATTCATAGATACGAAGTAACACAAAAGTAACATGAATCACGTTTTTTATACACGAAGCGCCTTTCCTTTTCCTTGAAGCTAACGTAAATCGGTAACGCGTTCCTTTTATTTAGAAGTACCAAGTACCATTTTGTTGTTGCTCCTTTTCAGTAACGCGCAGTTGACAGAAGTGTCAACCGAACGCTGACGCATTACTCGCGCCCGATCTGCGCCGGCACTCGGCCGTGGTGCGATGACGTCACACTCTAGGTTCAGAGAACTTTCTAACCCATACTTTATTTCACATTAACTCCGACTGCTGCCAACGTTACGATCCGATAAATCCATTTACATTAAGTTTGTCTTTTTAGACTTAGGCTAGGTTGCGCAAGGTGTTGGGACCGAGCGGTGTCCGTGGTGGTGGAGGGGCGACTCGAGCCAGGCACCGGGCTAGAGCTCAGCGGGGACAACGATGAGCCACGATCTCTCTCGAAAAGTACACTGTTTATTTGCATGATGTACAGTTGGTTCAAGAACAGAGAAGATATTTGCTTGTCGAAGTTCGCTCATTTTAAACACTTCGTTCTCCCTAGGTCCCTAGGTAGGGACCCCCACATCAGCGGATGGTCGGCCAATCACAGAAAGGTGTCCCCTTCGAAACCCCACCCCACATTCCATTATTACGCACACTCAGCCGACGTAAACACTTCACTGTCAGTCTAGACGGCGCCGAGAGTCTCACCAAAACACCGGCTCGTTGGAATCCACGCAGCGGGTCAAAACATCGTCTGGGGCCGAGACGTGACGCGCCGACTTTCGACCCTTTGTGTCCGCGCGTTGAATGAAGGCGTCCGGATGATCTCATCGCCCCGGATCGTGCCTTGGTGTTTCGGTCGTGAAACCTTAGCCGTTGTTTTCGCCGTTCCGATGTTCGCGCCCGTCTGGTGCGCTCGCTGGGCAGGCGTGCTTCTGAAGCGACGATGGCGCCAGGCTCGCTGAGTCAGACGACCTTAGCCCGCGAGCGGCGCTCGACGAAAACAAACGCCCAGGTGCAGACATTGCAGAAAATGATGGGGGGCGGGGGGGGGGGGGGGGCATTCATAACGGCGTTTAACCCCGCCACGGGCCATACGCAACAGCAAGCTGCCTTGATTATAATGCAATTACCGTTACAAAGAGTGTAGCCATTAACATCCATCCATTCATCCATCCATCTAATCATGCTGTGCCAAAAGTTTAACGTCATGACGCTTGTCGCCTTTGTGCACTTTCTATCATCGGCTGGACCAATCACGCACAGTGAATGCGCTGTGATCCTGCGCTTTTCTAGGTGCGTGATTGGTTGAGCCGGAGAGTGCAGGCGAACAGTCACGACGGACGCCATGAAGGTGCCCTTTTGGGGCCGCGTGATTGGGTCCTTCGGATCATAGCCTTGGCTGCGGTCGGACTTCATGTGAAAGAGATCGGAAGCGGTGTTTGTTTAGCTTACTAACGTGTAGCGGAGGTATCGCCGAAGTGTCAACATAATGCGTTAAAGGAGCCAGCGTGTCCCACTACGCGATGCCAATGTCCTGGAAGTTGGTTACACAAGGTGAGTCGAAGGAATCGTTAGCCCCTTGAAGGCATCGCATAAATCGGTTCTTTATCGTATCGTGCCAAGGTTTTGTATAGACCGACACGTTATTTACAAACAAGACCGCGTTTGCCCACACCAGGTGTGGGCACTGCGCGTGCGCAGAAACCGAATTCGCATGAAGTGAAACGCCTGCTCATACGCCGTGCCGTCGACAGCGCCACCACAGCTACGTGACGTCAGGGCCGCGTGTTGGTCTGTACAGGTGGCGGACGATAATACATTTCCGAGAGTGAACTTACCTGAGTAAAGAGTACGAAAATACGAACCTGATTTGGCGACCTATACGGCCTCCGTCTGCTAACAAAAGGTGTCTGATTAACGTAACAGCGGGTAGATAGGGGCATGAAAGAGTGCGCGGGGGGGGGGGGGGGGCGGGATGGGGGAGGACTCTACATAGATGACGTCACGGGCGAAGCGTTGCACAAATTTGTTTTGTTGACTTAATATCTGCCATGTCTACAAAAACTAAACATTTCGACATTAAATAAAATGCTGGTGTATGACAACCTTAGGGGAAGCGCTCGCCACCCCGCTTTTCTTAAATCTGCCCATGATCACAACCCTCTGACACACACAGAAAGAAACATTATGAATCATGCTCCCTTTCAAACGCTCTCTTTCGATTAGATTCTGCTTTAATCTTTCCACCGTCAGGCGACGCCAGCTCCAACGGATACGGTTATCGCGTTGCCACGGGCGACTGTGCTCTGCTGCGAGAAGGGCGGTGTTATCTGAACAAGGAACTGGAATACGTCTGCGAACCGATCGAGCCCGTCGGATTTTCGTCGCGGATCGCAAACATTAAGATGGCGGACGGGAGGCCGCAGGCCGAGTAAGCTGCTGTCTCTTTTGTATCTTGAGTGTTGAATCCCCAGCCTTCAGATGATTCCCAAGGCACCCACAGTGGCGGTCGTTCAATGTCTTGGCGAAGTCAGCTGTATCTTGAGCGAAACTTGGGGTCTTCCTTCTGCGTATTCGTTGGAACGTGGTGTCTACATACGTTACCGGCTGGCGGCTAACTTTATTGTGGTAGTTGTTGGCAAAGGGTGTGCCGTGCCAGCCACCCTTTGTTTGTTTGTCAAGTAAATCATCCAAACTTGAATTTGGTAAACGGTGGTGGTTTTAATGTAATAATTCAAGAATAAATCTACGGGGTGTTAATTTTTGTAATGCGTTAAGCGTAAAGGAAATGGCAGGTTAAAGCGATCTGGAGCACTGAGTTATCCAGCTCACGTAGTATAAACGCGATATAGTACTTAGTGTGAGTCCGCTATTTCGTGTGTACCAGGTAGGAAATCGAATATAGCCGAGAGTTGAAATCACTGGCAGCGTAAATAGATCTTGGTTGGCAGATGTATGAATTGACTCATGAGGGTGGGTAACGATTGTATACATACTTTTGGTAACTAAGCAGGCGTTTTTTTAGCAGGTCGAAAATTAAGAAAATAAACTTGGGGTATTGTTACTCTACCTCTGGGTAGCCATTGGCAACCACCAAACCAAGACTAAGCGGGCATGGAGTCGCGCTATCGCTCCCGGCGTCGCTTGCGGAACCGGCGGAGGACTAAAGGGTCGACGTCACTGATGCTCTTTGCCCGAATAGTTTCGCTTTGAAGAGGTGCTCAAGAATGACATTTCTCATCTCGGAGCGCCTATCACCAATTTTGTTTTAGCAATATTTAAAAAAAAAAAAGTTAATGAAATTTTAGGCAATACAAAGCTAATGAAATAATTTCTAGTCTTTTCTGGTAGCCGTAATTGCCACCAACTAAACCAAAGAATTAAAAAAACACTAAAGCAATTTGTTGAAAAAAATTATTGTTCGACTAAGAAACACCTTGGCGTAAAGTTCACCCTCTGTTTATTATATCGTTCTTTTAAGAATGTTTGTGGAGGTCAGTGGTTTTCGAAGTAGCTATTAGAGTCCATCTTTGAAGTGAACAGCGTTTGGTGGCGTGGTATAGCCAATAGTCGCTTCAAAAATAAAACGCTCAAAACAATAATTGTAGGCTTCAGACTTCCTTACCAAAGTGAAGCGAATCTACTGGACAAAACTCAAATATTAGTGTAAACGCAAGGGGTTCGAGTGTTGACAATTATGGTTACATTAAACTGTAAAATGAACCGGTGGCGGAGGTATATATATTTTGTCTATTTCGCAAAGAAATCTATCGCCAACCCAGAAATTAACAAAAATAATAATGACAAGCAGAAACCAAATGAGGTTGTCTAACAAATTTCTTATTTTTTATCACAATTTAGAGCCTCGTTTAACGTTCAAAATGACATTAAAGAAGTATTAAACTTTTTTTAGAAAATAAAAATCACCAGTCGTTTTTTTTGCCTGTACTGTGAGTGGGTATGAGGCTTTATCCTGTCTTATCTGCCCTAGATTACGCACTGATCCTAACGAAAATCATAACATTAAGAATTGACGGCCAAGTGAGGTGTGAGCATACAGAAAAGAAACGCCAAGAAATAATGCAGAACACTTAAGAATTTATGGTAAGAAACCCCGAGACTCATGAACACTGAAGGGGACGAACACACACTTCAGAACTCAGTGCGTCGAAACCGTGAGCTAAATATAGTTTTCTTTTCGTTTGCTTTCCAACTTAGGGTGTAACTCAGAATGAAATCTGGGGCGATTTGTTTTTAAATGTGTCAGTGACACTGAATTGTGCATTAAAATAGGCGGCGTTTTTTATTTAAAGAAGATATCGTGTCTTATTTGACAATTCAAAATGCGAACGGCTGTTTTCGCTTTCAAAATTTGGTTGCAGGTATTTCAAACTGTTTTTTTTTTCACCTCTAAGTGATGAGCCGTGATAGAGCAAAATTCTGACGAAGCGCAAACTTCTTTCTTAAGAATGATTCAGAGAGTTGCGTTTATTTCGTCAAGAACGACTGAAGCCACAAGAGCAACAAATTCACCGTGACAACCTTGTCATCGTACACCACTTGGCGAGCGATGCAAGAAGTAGCTTCGTTAAGCATTCGTGGATCGCGGATGTATTCTCTCATCACTGACAGTACTAGAACTGCATGCATGCCTTTGAGCTGTCCGGCTTCCAGTTGGCGAGTCACCTTCGATGGCACTTCGGCGTCTCGTTTTCTCCGAGCGTGCACGGGCATCCGGAGCACAGCGAAAGGCAAAGAGCGCGTGCTGGATGCCGGGCATAAAAAAAAAACGAACAAAAAACAACGCTTTGTTGTTCTCGCCCTGTCAATGACTATAATGGCTTGGTAGTTTCCTTCCCCGAAAATAGAAAAACTTTGCGTATTACTTCTCGCATTCAGAAGGTGAACGGCAAGACTCCGTTTCACTTTGTCTGACTGGATCCGACGCTACAATCTTATGTAGCCAATCATGAAGGGGCAGAAGTGCATTCTTATGAGGCTCCTCGTCTTCGCGTGTTAGGTATCACCGACTAAACACATCCCGCGCAAAAGACGTGGAGGATGTCGACACCTTCCCTTTCCCTGATTGGTTTAGAGCCGGTTGCACCAACGCCGCTCACCTTAACACAAAGCGACTCTTTCCTAAGTCGGCTTAGCGTCCCAAACGTAGCTAGGCTAAGCACGGGTTTAAATTCCGGTTGCGCCAAGATTAACTCGGGTTTACAGACGCGCCCCTAGCTGAACGATGGATTCGCGTAGGGAATGTAGGGACAGACAGAGCCAACTAGGGAACGCTCAGAGGGACGAATTAATCCGTACGTTTCCCAGTAATCTTTAACGCGAAACGTATGCGGTGAGCGCTACGGGCTTCGCATTGTTATCAGGAGCGCCTTATCATCAATTATATGGTTCGGATGCTTGTTTTGTGCTTGCTCTTTATTCAAACGAATGCTGTACTGTATGTTGTATGTTTTATATGCACATTTCGCTGTAATCGCTGAAGGGTTCTTTCCGTGAGGTTGCCGACACAAAAAAAATCTCCAGGGTTACTATGTCTATCCTTAACCAGCTCGACTGCCTACTTGCTTTAACTTCAATTATCCTTCCTATTGCAGGCTTAGTCTTTTTTTTCGGAGTTTCGTGTCTGTCCGTCCCTATCCATTTACCAGCTCGCCTGCCTACTGCTTGGCTCAACTATCCTTCCTAATGCAGGCTTACTTAGTCACCTTTCTTCGGAGTTTCGTTGTTCTGTCCCGTACCTTTCGGCTCTAGCTCCAGGGTTACTATGTCTATCGCTAACCAGCTCGCCTGCCTACTTGCTTTAACTTCAATGTCATTCACTAATGCAGGCTTAAGTCCTTTCCTCGGGGTTTTGTGTCTGTCGTCACTTATTGTTCCTAGCTCCAGGGTTACTATGACTATCCCTAACAGCTCGCCGCATACTTGACTTGGCTTCCACTATCCTTCATAATGCAGGCTTAGTCCATTTCTTTTCGAAGTCGTGTCTGTCCGTCCCTGGTCTCGTCCTCTAGCTCCAGGGTTACTATGTCTATCCTTAACGAGTTCGCCTGCCTACTTGCTTTAACTTCAATTGTCCTTCCTAATGCAGGCTTAGTCCCTCTCCTCGGAGTTTCGTGTCTGTCCGTCCCTTCTTGTCCCCTAGCTCCAGGGTTACTATGACTATCCCTTACCAGCTCGCCTGCCTACTTGCTTTGGCTTCAACTATCCTTCCTAATGCAGGCTTAGTCCCTTTCTTCGGAGTTTCGTGTCTGTCCGTCCCTTTTCGTCCCCTAGCTCCAGGGTTACTATGTCTATCCTTAACCAGCTCGCCTGCCGAGTTGATTTAACTTCAATTATCTTTCTTAATGCAGGCTTAGCCCCTTTCTTCGGAGTTTCGTGTCTGTCCGTCCCTTTTCGTCCCCTAGCTCCAGGGTTTCTATGTATATTGTTGCTCTATTTTTTATGACACCCCAGGGAGTGAGCATATTGGTGACTGAAATATTACTGTTTCTGAAACCTTTCTGTCTTGGAGTCTATCGTCACTCAAGTGTCTTTTTAGGCAAGACAAAGAAGACATCACTTTCTTTTAATGTGTTTTTTGCTTGCTTTTAAAGATTCTAAATGACTTATTTTTTTCAGTCTTCATGGAGAATTTTGTCAAGTGAAAGGAATCTGGGGGCTTGAAGGCTATTACCTGAGGTTTCCATATGACGTACTAGACAAGGCTGAATGTGATCATTGCAAATGCATTGCAAAGGAAATATATTATCTTCGTTGCCACGAGCATCGACTTTGCCTGGACTGCAAATCTTATTGCAAAGGTTATGACTGCCACAAATGTGGTGTTAACACAAGCCCTGAAGAAGTAAGCAGTTTTATTTTATATTTAGTGGAAGTGTGTCCAATGCTGAGAATAATGTGTTTGTACAAATACTATATCGCGTCATATTGTTCCCTAATGCGTACATTTTGAAGATCTGTCCCTTCAATGAGTTTGTTCTCCTCTCACTGTAGCAAACGTAAGCAGCTAGTTTTTATATCAAGAAATGTGCCCATACAAATGAACCGCAAGATTCGGTATTTATTAAAAAGAAAAAAAAGCTGTCTTAGCTGATGTGGCGGAGCTCAGTGCTAGTCCACTCTTCTGCGACCGTGCATGATGATTCTCTACATTTGCCAATATAATAATTTTTAAAGTGTTTGAGACTTTTTTTTTTTTAATAGGAATTGTGGAATGTGGACGTCAGACTTCAGAGGGTATAAATTTTGGACGCATTTTATATCTTATACCTTAAAGAGAAAAACTTATTTCGTAAAAATGTGACTGCATCGTTTTAAAAAAGGGAGCTAGTAAAAATAAAACTACTCTTCTCCTGCGGGCATGTACATTTACCACTCGCCCGCGATAATGTCATTTTTGAGCAGCAGAATAATCTGAAGAAACAAATAAATACAAGTAATATGCTGTGACCATGCATCAAATAGAGGTGTATATATGTGGGCAGATTTAGTCGTACGTTAGAAACTCACATCATGCGTCTGAGATATAGTATTTAACTTTGTTTGTTTTAAATATCTCAGCGCTGGATTTTGAAAGTTGCGCATGCTTTAATCACATTTACCGTTTCATGATTGCGTCGAGCGCCGTCCATTGTAATTGAAAAAAAACAACTAAAAGATGTGAAATTTCCTGCGGCTCCAGGAATCCGTAGTTGTACGTAAAATGATAGCTTTATAGAATCATTCTTTAACTAAAAAAATTTAACACTTGAATATACAACTTGGTAAATGCAATGGATCACTACACATCATGCCTCTCAAAGGTAGTATTCCAAGTTTTAATTTTTTTCGCAAGATAGTAGGGAGTGCAAGCTCTTTCAAATAAAACGGTCTGACAAACGTGCTTGCATCATGTTTTAAAACTGTTATTATTCCCGCAATGGGTAATAAGTTGCTATGTTATCTGTTTTGAGCCCTCTTCCTTTTTATACATACGTATTTTATATATTATTCGAATTTTCTAAGCGTAATAGGCGCTGTATGTATCTTTTATTGTGTCATTTTTTCAAGAGCTTGGACACTTTTTTGTTATAGAGATTAAAACATGTATACGACTATATTTTCGCGAGGACCTAATTTTCGCGAATTTCGCGAATCGCCTACGATTCGCGAAAAATACGTCCCGCGAACAATTCGGGCAATATATAAACGCTACGGAAGCTACATTCGATTCGCGAAAATTAGAACCCGCGAATAATTTCAAATTTTCAGCTTTGGCCCGAGTCGCGAAAATTTGAGCCCGCAAAAATTAAGTCGTTTACAGTATATTTTTTACTTGTAACTTACCCAACGTAAGCAAAACGCCTGGCTAAAAAGTAAAAAGAAAAATATTTCAGCTTGAGGCTGCTTGGCCCCATATCAACCATGAGGCAACACAGCTGCTTGGACTGTGCCCCTTCTGTGAGGTGGGAATAAGGCTGGAATGGATGGAGGTACGAAACGTCGAAACATATATGTCTTTATTATTTGGCGCAAGATACTCAGAAACTTCCACAAAACGACTGCACTAAATTATTAAAACAGATACCACAGAGCCGGTGTTCGGCTGAAGATTTTTTATTTATCAAAGCTGAACATTTTATATTCAGTGATTTGCCACAAAATTAATTTAACTCATTAAAAAACACGTCTGAAGTAGTAACCAAAATTACAAGTGTTTGAGGTATCAAATTTGGTCTGAGAAGCTAAGACGATTTACAGGAAACACTGAAAACATTATATGTATTGTATGGTGATACGGGGGAATTACACCTTGTTCCCGACAAGTTACAACAGTATTAATCGTGTGAAATGAATGCTAATTAAAATCGTGCAAGCAAAAAACAAAACAAGAAAAAAAAAACAAGCAAAATTTGTTGTTTTTTGGTTTGCCTGGCCGACTTGCAAACTCTATACCATATGAGTCACCAGACAAAGAGAGGGGGAAAATTTGAACGTTGATCTTGGCGTTACCTTTATTGATCGTTTTTTCAGCAGCCAATATGAATTTATGATTGATAACCGGCATCCCGAGAAGGTATTCCGAAAATTTGTTGAATTAAGTATCTTTGAAACAAAAACGTCAAAACTTAAAAAAAAAATAAAAATCTTTTTCTTTTAGAAAATGAGCACATGCATACTTCTTCTTTATGATTAATTTTTATTATTTTTAAGTCATCTGGGAAAGGGCCTTGTGAATAGAAACACATTCGCGGTGTTGACGGGCCGGATAGACATGTAAAACGGACAGAGTTTTCATTAACGCACTCTCCAGATATAGAGGGTGCCTTTGTTTTTATGGAAACATTTGTTTTTACAAAAAAGGGGTCACAGGTATGGGGGTGCCGCCCTCATTGAGGACATTATGGGCAAAGGAAGGATCATGATTGGAACGATAATTAACTAAAATACGTTGATGAACATTTTTGAGTATTGCTTTTATGGGTCATTTTGCAATTGCAGTATTGATGGAAATTAGTAATAGAAGCCAGACCAAATTTAAAAAAAAAAATATTTGTGACACGTTAAATATTTTTGAGATATGCGATCAGTGCTTGCGTTTTTCTCCAGATTTAAAAATTACGCGCAAAAAGAGCGCAGCAAGCTTGACCCGCAATGAGGCTTGAGAGTAGCGGAGTGATTTCAGTCTCACTGTCATTATCTCGGCCGTGTGCCGTCGGTGCATTCGCTAAGTACGTCTGCAGGTACCGCCGCCTACAACAGGCCAACTAAAAAAAAAAAACGAAAAGTAAGCCACTTCATTGCACGTTGGGAAAGTGCGCAGTCACCTTTGCTTCTCTCGTGCGAATCCAACTATTACTGTCCCCCATAATGTTGAAACATTTTCAGCATCTAGGTGACATCATATGCGCAATATTAATAAACATTGTCTAGTCTGTTTTTATATTATTCACACACAGTATCAAGGTAGACAATGCGACAGCTGCGTCATAAAGGATCGCGTTATAGTTACAATTTATGATTTTTCAGAACCATCTTTGGGCCAGGCACACACACGACGTCAGTATTTTAGAACCAAAGGTTCAGCAGGCAAAGAATGAGGTAAGTGTTTGGTTGTTTGTGCGCGTATTTGAATTTGGACTAATATAGTACATAAGTACACCAAAAAAGCACAGGTGCCCATATTTATATATACTACTATATTATTTAATTGGTACGAAGATGAGGCACATTCCAGGAACTCTGTTTCAGATATGGTAGAAGATTCATGCATGTTTTGTCAGGTGGGATAAATTAGACAGAAAAAACAAAACACCAGTTCAAATATATATAATAACATAGCAAACGGTACTCGTATACACCAGCAATTCTCATGACGTGGAATTTTGAAAATAATGGTTTGGTATCAGTGTCGTAAGGCACGTTTGGAATAAAACGCATCATTTTCTTTTGGAGGACCGTAAGTTTGTTGACATTACATTTAGTCACTCTACCCCAAAGCAAATGACAGTAGTTAATTTTCTAGCTAAACGGAGCGAGATAAATTTGCATTTTAATATTTACAGGCGACAAAGAGCGACACTGACATATTACTCCAAAAACCTTTGACAGTTTCTGAACTATGTATAACTCTGTGATTATATCCCATTGCATATGTTCTGAACAATTGACACCTAGCGTTTTTTACTGTGACTATTTCAATATCGTCGATACCAATCTTTCAATCAATCAATGTTTAATTAATGTTTATTTTTCCCGTGTGCTAACCAACAGCTCGAAAGCCTACTGGGTTAATCACACACACTTGAAATACACACAAAATACAAAGCTGACAAAATAAAAATTTGTGAAAAAAAACATGCAAGCACACAAACATGTATATATGCCAATCAAAAACGCATCAAAATGATCGTTCTCCAAAAGACAGGTTTGTACTAAAAATATCGACGTCAGTAAATTGTGTGTCTAAAACATGTGGGATACGCGAAACCGATATGCGTTTCGAATGAGGTCTGGGTAAAATACTCTTGGATTTCTAGAGTTCGTTCTAAGTGGAACGCGAAAGTGAACACAGGGGAGGAGAGTAGGACTGTCTATTGCATTATGAATCAGCCTATGTAAAAACTGAACATCCCGAATAGATCTTCTTGTACATACTGTGCCCAATGTTAATTATGCTAAACTCGAATTATATTCATAAAAACACTCTCTTCCAAAATATCTCGGTTTTAGATCATAATTACTTTACAGAATCGATTGGTTTCAATTTTGCAGTGTTTATTTTGAGACAAGTGATTGTTGACCACGAAAGAAACCTTTCTAAAACCAAGTTTAACTTGGTTATGAGCTCGAACATATTGGACGCAGACTGAAATACACTGGGGTCGTCTGCATATATGATAAAACGTGATTGGTTGCAAATATTGACTAGATCGTTTATATACAAATTAAACAACAGAGGACCGAGTACCGTGCCCTGGGGCACGCCCAACTTCAAGAGTTGCAAAGAAGAAACATGATCGTTCACTGAGAGGCATTGCTTACGATGTTCTTAATATGAGTGAATAAATATCAAATGCATTCCACGTATACCATAACACGAAAGTTTATCAAGGAGCGTTCAATGCTAAAAACAGTCAAGCGCTTTACTAAGGTCAATAAATATTCCTAATGTTAAGTGTCTACGTTCTATATTATGTAATATTATTTCTTTCTGCGATATCAATTAAAACGCATTCCATAGACTTTCCCTTGCGAAATCCGAACCGGAAGTCAGCACTGTATACTTGGTAAAAACTTCGTCTAGACGATGTAATATAATATTTTCCAGCCCTTTAAAAACTATTGGCCAAAACAAAGGTGGGTCTATTGTTAGCAACCGAATCTTTGTCTCCACCCTTAAGCAAAGCTGAAACTTTCACAAGGTTCATGCTATCTGGAAATTTTCTACTCGACAATGCTAAGTTAAATATACAGGCTGTTTTTTTAAGCTTTACAGATTTGTTTAAAAAATGCGGTGAAAGCTACACTAATGCAGTTTGTGCAGGTGAGTTATGCGGCCAGGGGGACATATATATGAGGATAATCGTAACGATCAGTCGGCTAAATGAGCAAATTCGGTAATTAACTTTTAATTTGTAAAGATACACATATGGTTCCGATTGGAAACTTAATGAGCGTCGTCCAAAACTATTAATTTAGTCATTTTTAAAAAGACTTTGAGCGCGTGAGAAGCGCCGTAGTGAGCTATAGTTACCACTCGTGCAGCAGGTATAAGACTGGGGCTATAATAAGAGACAGAACAATCGCGCGGCCGCCTTATCGCACCGGTAGCCTTGCTCTTGCTTCACGAGTGGTAACTTTAGCACACTACTGCGCTTCTGACGTGCTCATAGTCTTTCTGACAATTACTGAATTAGTCGTTTTGGACGACAGTCAGCAAGGTTTTAATTGGAACCAAGTGTCTTTTTTCACTAATTAAAAGGTTATTGATCAAACTTTACTTAATTAGCCAACTGATCCTTACGATTAGCCTCCTATACTATGTCGTTCTGGTCGTATAACGCACCTGCACAAACCGCATAAGTGTAGCTTTCCCAACCTTCTTTAAACAAACCTGTAAAAAAAAAGAAAAAAGAACACCCTGTATATTCCAAAGGTAGGGCCTCCAGATCGATTACGAATTTAAAGGACTTTATTTGTATATCGTTTATGTCATGGCTTTTGCTTTTACTCAATCCCGTAAATACACGAAGCACTTCGAATTGTTCTGTCGGCTGTAGGCTGTAGGAAAATTGCGTCTGTTACACGGTCCGAGAAAACCAGGAAGCATGCTCATTGTGCGCGCTAGAAACACGTTACTGAAATGGCAGTTAAGGATCTAAGATAATTGTAATCCGGACACACTTTCACCAGAAAGCGAACGTTATTATAATACATTTTTTGTTTGCTGCGTTTAAGCACTTCGTTTATCGACTGCCAAACAATCGCAAAATGCTTCTTGTGAACATCACAAAAAAGACGTTTGTGATACTGTTTCTGATAATTTTAGTTCAGATGTTAGCTTATTGCGATGCTTCTTAAAACTGCAAGATCACCGCCATCCTTCAAAAATATGTAAGACTGATATAAGTGATTCTTTCTTTCTTATCATGGGTAAAATCTTTGGGATGAGCCATCGTTTCCTTCTTCGTTTTTTAGCAGTAACCGTCTTATACAGAAACGATGCGATGTAAGTCGTTTTAGAAATATTTATAAACCCATCATATGCTTCGTTTACACATTACTTTGAAAATACAGAGCTCCAGTTGGTTTTCATGACTGTGCTTCGAAAGGACCGCAGTTGGCAGTCAGTTATGTTTTGGAAAGTGGATAGTTTATCACCGCTCCTTGATAAATAATGAGTTTGAAAACAAAAACATCGGTAAATGATTGTTCATGTCACTACTAATGGTACCTGCACTGCAGGCTATTGTGCTTATGTTGATAGTTAAAACGTTTTTAACTTGACGTAGAACGTGTAATTCTAGTAAAAGACGTGATCACATTAAAAAAACAAAAAAAACACGACTCCTGAGTACTACTTAGTCGTGACGAAACAAGAGTTTTCAGAGTATTTACATTTAAGTCGCCGTCCAGAACAAGCGAGTAGGTATTTAAGGACTTAAAATCAAGATGCCTCTCAAGAAAGGACACAAAATATTAAAGTTCCAAGCTGGCGGTGGATGCATAGCAGAGGGCAGCTGGCGTCCGTGCTTCAACTGTTACGATTTCATAGTCATCTGTCATTTAATAATAATAATAATAATAATAATAACAACAATAATAATAATAATAATAATAATAATAATAATAATAATAATAATAACTTTATTTGGACTCCTTGAGTCTCAGCTGGAGGGGCGAAAGGTAAACAGATTTACCTGACGAGGCCCCACCTACCCTTCACATTGCTCAGCAGAGAAGCAAAACAGACGAGAAATGAACACAAGTAAAAACAACAATAAATCTTTAAAAAAAAACAATGTTTCACTGTGCGAAGTAGGTACGAAACAACCCTTCTACAGAATAGGGAATTATTAAACCACACCAGGAGCAAAGTACAATCTTGGCAGGAGCTAAGAGCTTTCAAGCGAATTAAAACAAATAACGGCGGTCAGAGCTGATTAAACTCTATTCAACCCAATGCATAACCAAAACGCTATTGCCTATTGTAAAATATAACGTTTCATGTTACTTTTGAAGGCAATGAGGGAAGTAGCATTCCTCCTTAATTCAAAAACACGGATTATCGTTCAAAAGCTGTGGTATTTTATACGCTAGAGCTTGGGAGTCACTAATTTGTCCGTATTTTGGGCTTTGTATATTTCATTTCTTAGATCATATTGTGTTGTTTTAATTTGGTGGATCTCGCAAAATTCATTTTGGTCACTGCTGTACTCGCGGTATATTATCATCGCTAGTTTTAAAATAAAGAGCTGATGGATATCTAAAATTCGATATTTTACGAAATATGGGGCTGAATGATCGGTATAGTGAAGGTTTTCGATGCAACGGACAGCTTTTTTTTTTGTAGACGGAACCATCTGTCTAGGATTGTTTTCGTTGTGGTTCCCCAAACTAGTAAGCAATAATGTAAATGGGACTGTATAAGACTGTAGTAGAGTGGGCACTTAAGCCAACAGGGAAGAGATGTTTAAGTTTACACAAGATTGCAATAGATCTGGATATGCTAGAGCGAATATGATTGATGTGATCTGTCCAGGAGGAGGACAACATTTATTTGTCCATAGATGGGGTCAGGGAAGAGGGAGTGTCGAGAGAGCCTCCCCCTCTCCCCCCTCAGTCGGCGGCCAGGAGTTCTTGTTCCTTGGCGGCGGCCTCGGCCATCTGGTCCAGCTTAATGTTTCTTCAAACCAGACACCTAAACATTTTAGGGAGGACACTCTTTCTAATTCTGAGTTGATAAATTGTACCAAGAAGTTACTATGCTCAGGCTTGAAAATAACATATTTTGTTTTGTTAATATTCATTTATATTTGACTAGACTCTAGCCACAGCGCAAGTTCGCGTAACCAAATGTTTGATAAACCTTCTATTACACTGAGATCCTTATCAGTAAAAAACACATTAGTGTTGTCTGCATAAAGTATAATATCTGGAGTTCGCGGAATGTTTACGATGTCATTTATGTACAACAAAAAAGTAATGGTCCCAGAATTGACCCCTGAGGCACACCATAATTTATTTGCATTAGTTGCGATTCATATACTCATTGATTTTTACATATTGTGATCGTCCAGATAAATAGCTTTGAATTAGGTTCCAAGTTATGCCCCTTACGCTGTAGTGCGTCAGCTTTTTTAGAAAAATGTCATGTTTAATCGAATCAAATGCCTTGCGAAAATCCCCCAAAATTTCTACTTTGTGTATGTGATTTTCAAAACTATTAATTAGCTTATCTTTGATATATAGAAGGCTTTTTTTGTCGATTTGTTTTTCTGGGAGCCATAATGTTGCTTTCCAATTTTGTTATTTTTTTCAAGGTAACTTGAAAGCCTAACGTTGATCACCTGCTCTAAACGTTTTGAGAGTAAAGGTAGCACGGAAAATGGCCTAAAGTTATTTATAATGTTGCGTGTACCACCTTTATGTATAACACACACTCTGGCAAGTTTCATTTTTTCCGGAAATATACCAGTCACTAAGGATGTGTTACAGATATGTTCTAGAGAGGAGCTTATAAAGTGCGTGATTGCTTTAATCGGTGCCGCTTTTATATCATTTGATCCGGCCGCTGTGTTATCACTTAAATTCAGGCGGAGCTTCGTTATCTCTGCCTCCGTCAGAGGGCAGAGGAAAACTGAATTTGCAGTTGCAGCTGGCGTCATATAAGGCTCGAAGCTACTACTTGATACGGATGTAGTGGGGCAGGCGCCACAACTTAAAAAGTGAGCGTTAAACTTTTTAGCAAGGAAGGAATTTGAATATGAGATACCATCAATTACCAGTTCATTTGGAAGTATATTGTGGGGCTGGAAGGTAAGACAACTCAGTGTTCCATACTTTTCTAGGATCATTATAACCGGACGAGAATTTATCGCCGTGATACTGCTTGCGTGCTTTCTTAATGTCTGCGCTTAACTTATTCTTCGTCTTTTTATATTCGCGTAACACCGATTCATTCCTTGTTTTAATAAAAGTATCATAGAGTTTATCTCGCCGATTTACTCTTCTATACATATCATGAGTGATTCATGGTTTTCTTATTTTCTTGTGTTTTTTTAACATTTCGGAAAGGAAATGCTTCTTCATAGCATTCTTTACTCCTAGTTATGAAAATGCCGTAGCATTTACTTGAATCGCTTTCACTGTATAACACATCCCAATTAATGCTTCATACAAGGTTATAGAACTTAGCTATATAGGCAAAATGGATACTCTTACCAGTTGTGACAGCTACGGGGTGCTTTGTGTTTATTCGTTTTCGTTGAGAAGGAAGAATGTAAAATATAGGCAAGTGATCACTGACTGGACATGAAAAGGTTCCAAAGCTTGTTTCACTCGGTAGGTCACTTGTGATACATAAATCGTTTATGGTTGAGCTTTGCCCAGTTATTCTTGTTGGCGCAGTAATAACGTTACTGCACCCGAATGATTCAATAGTATCAAGGAACTGTCGGCATAGCGGATGCGAGCCCGACATATTAATATTAAAGTCCCCTATTAGTATGATTCTTAAATTCAATGTGGTTATATGCTCCAAAAGTTTAACTACGTAATTCATAAATTCGAATATTGCCCCAGAAGGTGGCCGACATAAAGCAGCCACTACGGATCCTTCACATCTGGCAACAATCGATTCGTAGTCCCTATTTACATGTGAGTATTCGGACATAACACTATACCCTATGCTTTTACGAAAATACAATGAAACGCCCCCTCCTTCTTTGTTAGATGTGAATACGCCTTCACTCTTATAGCCTTCAAAACTCACCTGATCACTTGTATTATAAACCGAAGTTTCCGTGAGAGCCAACACGTCGAAGGTGTAATTCAGAGAGTTCAAAAACATAGTAACATAATCATGTTTATTTACAATACTCCTACATTCAAATGACAAAGAGAAAAATGTCTTTTAAGAGACGGTACATTATCTTGCAGAAGTTGTTTGAATGTATCCTGGCTATAGTACAGGGACATGAATGTTGTGTAAGCCATTTTGCATTATTTTGCCGAGATCATCCTCGGATTTAATTTTAATAGCACGCTGGCCTTCCTCCTTTAGTACAAACACCGTTTCGTTTTTTCTGCCATGTAAACGTATACCCTTGTTCACGAGCCTTTGTCTTCGTCATCCACAACAGCTTTTTGTTGGAGGCAGTCAAATTATCAAAAAAGCGGATATTCAGACCGGTATCTCTTAAGCCGCCTCATTTAGCCAGCCACTGATCACGCGTCACCCGCGACAAAAAGCGTACTAAGATTACAGGAATCTTTCCTGGCTTGGGCGGCAGCCTGTGTAGCCCATCCAGATCATTTTCCGTCAGTTCCCTCAACTCCAGTTTTCTTCCAATTTCATTTACTTTGCTTAGCAGATTTTCATTTTCGCTCGGTGAAAGTTCATGTATTTCTAAGTTCTGCCGTCGGCTATACTGCTCCAGGCTGTTTACTTCTATTTTTAATCTCTTTACTTCTTCGGTGCTGCCCTGCCTCTCGACATTTAAAACTCGTTTTTTTGAGGTCGGAGATCTTTTTCGACTGCTCCTTCATTTGCGCGAGCACTTCGTCATACTTATCCGACAGTTCCTGGACTTTCTTTTCAAATTTTGAGACAGTATCTTTCACCAAAATCAACGAGTCAACCTTTTCCCGTATGATTGCAAGATCGCCCAGTTTGTTGTTCATTTCAAGCAGCAGTTCCGAAGTAAGGCTCTGGCTCTCGTTTGTCTTTGCTCTGCGCCTGTGCTCCCCGAGCTTTCGAAGTATATACGTCGGGCATCTCCAAGTTTTCTTAGCGTTTTCTCCCCTAGACAAACGTGCTTTCGCTGACACCTGAGCAAGCACCCAGGTGATAGGCATACTCACAGTCACAACATTTAGAAAACATGCCATCATCTGGAAGCGACTCATTACAAAGCATGCACAAATCAGAATCAAACGGTTCGCCGTTGGCCGTTCAACACATAACCTTATGCCTTTTCATAGAAGCAGCAGCAGCGGCAAGGAAATGGAAACATTTCGTCGAAGGCGTCGAGTATTTCGCACCTAATGTCCTGTCTAACATAAATACAAACATCTCCCCCTTGTTTTACGCTTCTATTCAAAAGAAATGATTATAACCCGGTTCTACCTGAACATCGTTATCTGTTTCGTACCACGTTGCGGAAAGTATTATTACCGTTAACGACCCAATTTTCATTAGGACAAAATTCTCGCGAATTTCGCAAATTACCTACAATTCACGAAAAATAGGTCCCGCGAACAATGGGCTGGGAATCTTTTGAGGCTAGACAGGCAATCAGCAAGTTGAAATTTGAACAAAGACTTGACACAATTGAGGATTGACGATGGGCGAGAAATGTACATAAACATCTGTACATAAAACGCTTGAGCACTAAATAGACAAACCGAATCCGAAAACAAAAATTCAAATACCGACAGTCAAGTGCGGGGGCAGAACAGACTACCTATCTAGAAACGGAAGCAAAACAAGCCAAAATAAAGATGTGGGAGGAAAGAATGCAGATAAAATTAGCTTGAACTATGCATAGAGGACGAAAACAGGTAAAAGAAGAACATTGGTTTGATAATTTATGGCGGAGCTCGTTGTCCTTTCACGGTAGAAGAGGAGTATTGACGACATATAGGACAAAGTACGAGGAAATGGATACGCGGAGTGCCGTATGCCAAGAGGAAGGCGAGACAATAAAACCGGTGGTGTTGAGTCGCTAAAGTCTTGCTACCGCCCTCCCGTAGGGGGCGACGAATTTAGCCGTAGCGCTGGGGTTCGTAGAGGAGAATGGAAGAATGAATGGTAAGTGCACTTTAATAACAAAGAGGAGATTGGAGGACTAGTGGAAATTATCTAGGGAGAATTGAATGACGTGGGACTGACAGGACAGAGGAAAATTAGGACCCCATCCCGCGTGGCTCTGGCCCAAAGTCTCCACCCTGTCTCCCAGAGGGCCCAGTGCCAGGGTAACGCCTACTACGTTTGACCAGAGGAAAATTGGCGACGTCATCGCCGGAGGGAAGAGGGGGGGGGTGATATTTTTAGTTTTTTATTGCCCGATCCTTCGAAAGTCCTCCTGGTGATACTTACGAAATTGCAGAGGGTAAGCAAATTGACGAAGGAAAGAAATCATACATTTGGTTCTTAACTTCTCTGCTAGGTGGCGCAAGCTATCTCCCGATATAAAGGGTACAGCCGTTAGCATCCATCCATCCATCCATGTTGCGTCGGGATTCCTCGGTTCTTCGACAATTTTGTAACGCTTGTCGGGAACACTTGAGGCCTACTGCTCACCGTCATCGATCCTCACCCACAAGTGCGAGCTAAGGCTTAGTATTATTTTATGCTCTTCTAGCTGATGTGCGTGCTCGTCGCCCCACCGACCGCTGGTTTCTCACCGCAACCAACAGGGCGGACTTACACTTCAGCTCGAAATATGGCTTTGAGTGTTGCCAAAGGTACGGGCGCGGGAGTCTGGTTTTCCAAAGCGCTTTCTACGTATGGGTGACTGCTTGTGCGAGCGAAGGATTCTTCAGAACTACGCTTTCGCTCCCTGGCTTTGCCGGCGCCGAGGGCAACTGGTGAGACAGAATATGATCTTCGGCGCCCCACTGGATGGCGCTGTGCATTTCGCATATAGCCTACTATTCGAGCTCGCTATTGTTTTAGCACATACCCTGAGCTTGTATTGGACACGACGCTTGTGTCAGCGTTCGACGTTAACTCGTCTTAGCTTGTATCTATGGTGCCTGGAGCGCGTCTCCGACTGGTGTGTCTAATGTCTTATGCCGCCCATACATCAAATGTTGTCCTGAAGTGGCAACAAATGACGTCGCGAAAGCCGGAGCGTCATGCTGGTGGAGGTCGCGATCCTTGCGGTTGGCCAAAAATGTTGGCGAAAAGCACGAGCGGACGCGAATGTCGATGTCGTCGCGGCGTCCCAACTTCTGGCTACCTAAGCTTCCGTGGTCTGTTAAGCTTGAAGGCGACCTTCAGCAGAACAGGTGTCTGCCGCATTCACCACCACTGTTGGGACACCGCCAGGATCGCGACCGGCGACAGCATGACGCTTCTTTGAAGTCATCAGGCGGGAATCGAGGGACCACTTCTTTGGACGCGGTATACATATCAGTCGGTGACGCATTCCAGGCACCATACCGTAATGATCACTGGAATTCTGCAGACAAAGCTAGCGGCGCGCATGCTCAGTAGCAGCGTGTACCTTCGCTCGTGTTTTTCTAGTTGTTCTACAGGGTGATTCAAGGAGAGGCCAGGCTCTTTAAATCGACCGCAAGATTCGGTTTCTTAACCTATCGTGCTACGATTTTGTGCAGCTTTGCCCAGAAATGGTGCATTTTTTTTGTAAAATTTACAAAGAGCGAACTTACCTGAGGAAAAAGTAAAGAAAGAAAAAGGCTTAGCTCCCGTGGAAACGCAGCGACGCCACCGGTCTTGAAACAACACGGCGCCGTTCCGCACGGGAGACAAGAGATGGCGCAAGCGGCCGCGACGCCAACTGCCGCCAACGTACGAGCATACGTCGCCGAGAGCCGGCGTCTTTAGCAGACGATCTTTTCGGCTCAAAAGCGGCGCGAGCTTTTCTGATATCAGTTGCCAATGCATTATTTTATCATCCTTACTGAGAAAACATATTGAATGGACACTTAATCGATTAGAAAAATGGTTTGTCGGGATATTTTGACTGTTTTTTTTTCCGGGTACCGATGTCGTCTGCTTTGCAGTTCCTTGTTGTTACCGCGCCTGTTTTTGTTTCTGTAATTGTCACCGCCTGCGGAACGCGCTCCGCTTTTGAGACGAAAAGATCGTCTGCTAAAGACGCCGGCTCTCGGCGCCGTTTGCTCGTTCGTTGGCGGCGTTCGTTGCGCCATCTCCTATCTCCCGTGCGAAACGGCGCCGTGTTGTTTGAAGACCGGTGGCGTCGCTGCGTTTCCATAGGAGCTAAGCCTTTTTCTTTCTTTACTATTTTCTCAGGTAAGTTCGCTCATTGCAAAGTTTACAAAATATATGCACCATCTGTGGGCAACGCTTCACAAAGTCGTAGCGCGATAGGTTAAGAAACCGAATTTTGCGGTCGATTTAAAGAGCCCATGGCCTCTCCTTGAATCACCCAGTAGTGACCGGTCAAACAGAAAAAGTAGTGTTTTCATTTGGGTTAATCTCTCCTCTTCACTATGTTTTCTATTTTGTTGAACTTGCTATCTTTATGCTGCTGAATTGCTTTCTTGTGTTGCTTCAGTGTCTGTATTATGTTCATATTTGAAAAAAGTAACGAGTAATTGAAGTAATTCGTTACCAATATTTTGTAACGAAATTACATTACAAATTAGTGCCACAAAAAGTAACGTGGAAATTACAAGATTACTTAAAAAATTAACGAATAACATGTTATTAATTCAACATGTTACATGCAACAGATTACTTCCCATGTCTGGATTTTCGGAATGTTCGTTCATTTGAATGTATTTAACAAACGTATTAACGCGCCATGTTGAACTTGGATTATGAGCAGCCAGGTTTGAGCCTTATGGTGATGTCAGCGTCATAAAAATATGAAATAGGTCTCACGTAAACTTGCCAAACCTTCCTGAATATCATTAAAAAAAACAATTTGACTTTTAAAAAAAATTGATTCAGAAATACTATAATTTTTATTCTCCTTTAGCCGAATGAGACATACTTCGAGAGTGTTTCAAAGGAGTCTTAATGCATTATTTAAAGAACTGAAACAATTTCGAGCTGTCATACCTGCAGTTCCCGACCGGTGGGGAAACCCCCGTTTTCGCCTCGGCCACTTCAATGGTCAAAAACTAGAAAGTAAAAGATCCGCCAAACTTTTCGTTTGCGCGGTCTGTCATTTCAAGAATGCTCCGAGAGCCTAAATTGTTTTCGTCAGAAGTGAAAATTTGACGCCGAAGCCGTGCCTGAATTGAGATCAGGCACGTATCCAGGGGGGAGGCCCATGGGGCCCGGGCCCCCCCCGAAATCTCCCATTTTGCTGGGACCTCCTCTCCCCCCTCCCCCTCATACAAAATTTTGGCATAGGCGCCCCCCCCGCCCGAAACAAAATCCTGGCTACGTGCCTGATTGAGATGAAATATGAAAAATATTAAAGTGGCCTGCGTTTAGATTAGAAATATCTGCTCAAGTAGGAGTTTCTTAATGCACCCATTTCTTTCAAGTTTTGAGTATTCAGCCTCTGGTTTTAGCGTTTTTATACTATTCTTAGACTGAAGCGGAGTTTTAAAAGTATAAGGAAGTGTTTAAGATTGGGTCGCGAATTGAGATATCATAAGAAAGATATCTATAGTTCAAAGTGAATTGGATATACACTATGGGAACCTTTCTTTACAACCAAAGAAAATGGCTGCAGAAGAAGGACCAACAGAGTGAGGGTGCGATTTTTTCTTCTAGATATACCGGGTGTTTCTCTAAACAAAACTCCAATATTCATAAAAATAGGGTGTTTCAGGAAAAAGAAGCTCTCTTCGGGTACAAAAAGCCAGCTACGACAGGCCGTCAGGAATTGCAGAAAAAAATATAAATTAGCCATCAAATACCTAAAACTTACTTACTTATTTTTTATTTAGTTAAAATAAACACATGGTTCCAATTACAAACTTGATAAGTGTCATAGAACCGCCCTAAATTAGTCCGTTTTAGTACGACTTGATGCACGTGTGGGAGCGTGGGCGTGCTTTAAAGTTATCACTCGTGAAGCAGGCGCAAGACCGGCCATAAGAAAACGCGGATGATATTCTTATCTGCAGTTTTGGATCGGTGGCGTTGCGTCTGCCGCACAAGTGATAACTTTCGCGCACCCCCGTGCTTTGCGCGTGATGCAAGTCGTGCAATAGTTGGCTGATTTAGAGTTTTCGGTAACGCTTAGGAATTTTCTAATTGGAATCAAAGATTTATTTTCACTATTTAAAAGTCAATTAGTAAATGTTAGGTAATTAGTTAGCTAATTAGCATGTCTTTTTTAGATTTCTGACGTCGGCCGCGGCTTAACGTTCATTCCCGCAGTTTCTACTTTTTTAATCACCCACCCTAAAGCTAGAAAGTTCTGAAAGTATTCGTAGATCCACCGGATGTATAGTTACACATTTATTATAATACATACGCCAATGCTTGTGGAAATGAAAAAAAAAGGATTATTTTATCGCACCCTAATAAAAAAATTAAACTACCATTTTTAAAATGGTACAAAGTTCGCTTTACATTCATAACAAATATTATAAAAAGTGTCTATTTATGATCATGTGGATGATGGGATACCATAAAAAGCAGCACAAATACGGCTAGACAAGTATTCGCCTCATTGTTTAGAAATCGCAATAGCAGCAATTACGTGACAAACCCAACAAGCAGGCTCATTTTCATAGTAGCCACAGCATGCGTGTGACCAACCTCTTGTATCAAAGCGAAGTATGTTTACTGATTCAACGTAGAGCTTGAAGTATGACATTTGGAATACTGGCAATTTCTAGGACACGACTATGGATGTTGACGAAACTGGCGACGGCAAGACCTATGACCATGATTTAGGAAAGTTTTCTGAGGAGGTATGTAATGTGTTTTTCAATTGTAATTTTTGAAACCAGACGACAAGTAAAATGCTTTAAAAGTTGGGTTTGAAGCTTTAAAGGGTATTTCGCTATATTTCAAAAACACTCGGGAGAAAGAAAACAGCACTGCTATTTGCTTCGTCAGCACGCTGTTTGTTCATACATGATCCTTTTAGAAAGCACAGCACTCAATATTATAATACGAAGGGATGTAAAAATTATCCGCACATTTATAATCATAAAGTTACGATAATGTACGCTCAAAGTTCAACTGGCGCTAGTGTCTATGCGACTTCCGGTAGGCTAATTGAAGCAGAGAGCAACCAGTCTACTTTTGCGGGGCTCCTGTGCATTCCTATGGGAAAACGCGCGTTCGTTTTGTTTCTTCGCCGGGAAATAACATAGATCACTCCTGTTGCTTCGGTCGTACCGAATTACATGCACATTTATTATCATTGTAAAGGTGTAGCTGCTTTAGTTACAGTATTTTTCGTCATCAGTAAACGATGTTAAATTTCGCTATTATTAAGGTACAAACCTCTGTTCCATAGCAGGTGTGTAAATACGAGCGACGATTCCAAGCAAAATAACAATTGAAATAAATGTAAAATGTTCAAGGTTCGCCAGCCGTCTTGTCACGATATAAAAATGACCCCATCGTGCAACGTTATTAGCAGTTAAAATATTTAAACGTTAGTCATAAATTACTTGGGCTATGAAAAGTTTTTTTTTTATGTTATTTTCTGCGCCAGACAGTCTTTAGCATGCTGGAGTTTTCTGGTTCATCCCTATTTTCAAAGATTTCGAGCGCTCGGTGTTGGTTTGGAAACAGAAAGATCCTTTCTGCACAAGCAGCGATACTAAAGCCATACTTATTTATTGCAAAGCGAACTATATTGAATTGGCCTTCACTTTATTTTGATCGTCTTAATGCACTGGGAGCTACTGCTCCAATTTTACTGCGTAGTTATTGCCTTCTCGCTAGGTTTTTCAGGTGTCCTTTGTTCGTTTGGCACGTAAATCTCTCATGCTGAAACGCGACAACGCCGTGTTCGCACAACAATGTCCGATAGTGAACATAAATGCATGCATGAACCTGTTCAACTGACCAATACTTTTGTTTACGCGGTTTAGAGGTGTTCCTAAGTATTTGCTACGTTACAAATACTCGTAATATTTGGTCTTCAAATAAAACGAAGAAAAAGAAACGCTCCCGCTCTCCTCCGTAGAAATGCATTACCGGTAGTCAATTGCCGGATGTCAATTTTTGACTGGTTGCTGCCTGCTTCCATTTGCAACAGCACACACGCGTCAGCTGAACTCTAGCTTACATTATAGTAACTCTATGCTGACCATAACACATCTTTAGGCTTTCCAGACTGCGTTCTGCGCATGAGTTGATACTACCGTGGTCACGCTATTGTAGTTTAACCTTGATAGAGTAATTTGTCTTGCTTCTGTTTCACTGTAAACATGGCCGCTCTGCTAGCAGCGTGCACTAAAGAGAAACAAAGAGTAATGATTCGATTTTTTTGGTTGGAAGGTGTGTCAGGGGTTGAAATTTATCGGAGGCTTATCACACAATACGGGGACAGTGCTCTGCCACATAAAAGTCTTTATGAGTGTATCTAGACGTTTAAAAGTGGCCGGACAACCTGGATGTACGAAGGGGGAGCAGGACGTCCATCGGGGCGGGAACCGCGTAAAGGGTTGGGCGACCAACCGAAAGATTTTTCTTGGAGGGAGTACGCAAGGTAGTGGCGCTAGACAAAGTGCATCGAAAAGGAAGGAGACAATGTGGAAAAATGATGTTCTTGTTCAACCCCTACATTTCTATAATTTAGTATAAAATGTAAAGTGCAGATAATTGTTTACTTGCCTTCACATATACCATTCCCCACAAGGTTTTTTGAAAGGCTTTGTCTGAGAAAATCTAAATTTACTATTGAATTCCACTTAGAATGTTCGAGCTAACTATGATTAAAAATACCAGATGAATAAAATAATATAACCTAGTACTTGAGTGAAAACATTACTATCCCATTTTGCCTGAAGAGGTCACGCGCACAATCAAACTAGCGATCACTGCTGTGGCGCATTTTATTACAAAAGGAATAAAATATTGTTATAAACCATAAGTGCAGTGGTGTGCGCAATGGTATAATCTTAGGTCCAGAATTGAAAGACCGACTTTAATTTGTGCAATCTTCTATCCTCGCTCGTTGCTCTTCGTAATGTGTGGAAGTTTGCCTACGCAAACTTGCGACGGAACGTCGCCAGATTGCGTAGGTCATAAAAATAATTGATGAAAAGGGATGCGTCGCTGATACGTGTATGCATCAATGTTGTAATAAAACTTTGATGCGCAACATAAACTTTGAACAAATTATACTAACTCAGTTAGTGTCAGCGAAAATTTTTATTTTAATTGATTTTCAAACATACATTTAGATATTTGTATTCCAAAGCAAAACGATACTTTTTAAAATATATGTTTTGTACTTTTGCCGTTTGTTACAGCAGTCTAGATTGTCGTGGAAGCATTCACCAGTTTTTGAGGCCGCTGCTGAAAGCAATTCAACAAGTCGATTCAGTCAACCTATTGCGGAAGTGTCCAAATGCCCCCTGTGTAAAAACAACATCCTGGAAAGCAAGCTAAAGGTAGGTAGTACCACCAAAACCGGCTGCCAAAAGTTTCATTTGTTGAAATAACATATAATCCACTCCGTTACCTGCACTGGAAATGTATAGCTATAAAATAAATAATGCAATGTTTAAGAAGTTTAAATTATATGGTAGGAGTGAATTTAAAAACGCATTTTTAATAAAGATTTAGGTATTTTTAATAAGGTATCAGAAATGATTTTCGTTGCTGATATAACTGCAGAGTGAGGGTCTATGTTGTATTTTAAACGCGGTACGTAAAACGTCAACTATCAATTCTACGTGAACCTGATCATAGGCTTCTTTCTATGTAATTTCAAAATTTATTATATAACTTTCAGCCGTCGTTAGAGAAAGAAAATATTATAACAAGACATGTTAGGACAATAGAAAGGATAAACCCTTGAAACTTGTTTTAATGTGGTCCGCTACGAATACAAAGTAAAATTTGTTTTATGCCACAATTGTTTAGAATTTTAGTTGTCTTTTATTCTTTTGTTAAGATGTACACAGGATGGCCAATAATATCAAGAAAAAAGGAGAAAAACAAGTACTGGTTCAGAATTGCGCGCGAAAAGAATGTCCGAAGCCCCGCCCACAATGACGCTTAGGAGAGTAACGTACGTTTTAGTCACATCGTCACTATATCCACACTGTGCTGTCGACGTTTCCTCCAAGTACACGCAGCCGAGATAGTGACAACCTGATTGAGACGACTACGTTACTCTCCTTAGCTTCACTACGGAAGGAACTTCAGGCGCTCTTTACGAGAGCAATTTTTAAATTGGACAAGGAGTCAGGAAAAACTAATTTATAAATATCTAAAAAAATTAATTACCTATATTCCAATTCTTCTAATGTGTCTAACATCTTAATCTAATTTCCGTGAATACTGCAATTGCAACGTGACCCATAAAACCAATTCAAAGTTAATTACCAAAGTTTAGCTAATTAACCAACTTACGGTGACAGTTACTTCATTGCTTAATGTCCACCAAGTCTGGTAGTTATTTCGTGAGGACGACCCCCCGGTAACGCATCGTCTTTAAGTGCGTTCAAAATCAAATGATAGACTCAGTACGCTCTCATGATTGGGTACCCATGTTTTATTTGGAGAACACCTACAACTTGTTGAAGACACTAATATAGCATGCCGAGCGGTCTTTCTAAACAATATCGAAACGAACATTTATGTCGTTTATTCTTAATGCTGACTTGATCAACACTGAAAATCGGGTCCAGTCAACCTCCGCGCTAAGGGTAAGTTGTCGGCGACATCGTTAACGAAAAACGCTGTTCAATATTTCTAGATACTGCAAAATTTTAAAGTGACTTGTACTTCAAAGAGTAGTGCTGATGGGTACAATATCGTTTCTTTGATTACTGAGAAGTTCCAGGGAAATTACTTGGTAATATTTCCTAATCTTATTAACTTTCCTCGCGAATTTATGCCAACTCACCAGGAAAACTACTGATGCTTAATGAATAAAACAAACTAAAAATACAAGCCATTAGCATGCTGCAACGAGTGTTTCTTCGTGTCTGGATATATTTGTGATAAACTCCATATCTAATCATTGCATATCGCTGAAACAAAGCACTGGGTTGTTGATGAGTAAAGGAAAAAATAAAGTGCCCTTGCAACAAATAATTAAGCAACAATGTTCGGGTAGGATTTCTATAGACGACTGCAGAGTGCACGACGTAAAATTAATCTTGTGGTCCGAAGGGCAACAAATGACGTCACAAGAGCCAAATTTTTATGTTATCGGATATCGCGACCTTTGCGGTTGGTTCTAGAAGTCATGGCAAAACGTACGAGCGAACTCAAGTGCCGCTGTCGTCGTGGAGTCCCCACTCCTGGCAGCAAAAAGTTCTGTTGCCTGACAAGCTCGAGAGCGGCCTGCTGTAGAACAGGCGTGTGCCACATTCACCACCGCTGCTCTGTGTCAGCCAGAATGACGTACGGCGACAACAGGAAACTTCTGTGACAATAGACGGAAATGGAGGGACCACTTTTAAGGACGTGGTGAGCAGACCAATCGAAGACGCGTTCCATATTCACCGTAGTTGTACCCATTGTACTGCTTTAAACAAGGTCATAGTCATGTCGCTTGTTCCAGGCACGCGCTAATGTAAGATAAAGAAAAAGACTATCCAAGGCCAGATAATACCATTATAGTTGAAATTAAAATTAATGTAAGTTTTTATATTCTTGGTTTTATTTAATAAGGTGCACCTCTTTTTAAACTCCCACTGCTTTTTAAAAAAGGGCGACATTGCCACGTGCCTCTCCGAGCAAGCGCGCCCGTGGCCGAATGGTTATGGGGCTTGGCTCCAACGCAAAGGGTCGAGGTTCGATAACCATTCGGCCACGGGCGCGCTTGCTCGGAGACGCGCGTGGCAATATAAATGGGTTTTAATAATGATTTCTTGTGGAATCTTGGCAGTTCAGGGTGTTGATACTAGACACTACCATTTTTATGATGCGCTTGTTAGATAGTTTCGTTTTACGGATAGAATTATTATGATGTAGGCTAGTGGTTCAACTGGCGCTAGTGTCTATGCGACTTCCGGGATGCAAATTGAAACAGACAGGAACCAGTCTACTTTTGAGGGTGCTCCTGTGTATCCCTATGGGAAAACGCGCGTGCATTTTGTCTCTCCCCCGAAAACTAACATGGAACACTTAAGTTATTTGGCTCGTACCGAATAGTATGTACCTTTATTAAGTTTGGAAAAGTGTAATTGCTTTAGTTAGCCCATTTTTCTTTATCAATGAACGATGTTTAACTTCACTATAGTTCAGGCCCTAACCTCTGTTCCACAGCAGGAGTGTAAAAACAAGCGACGATTCTAAGCAAAACAACAATCGAAAGGAGTATGTGTATTCAAGGCTCGCCAGCATTCCGGTGACGCTCATATATTGCTAATATGCCAGTCCCTTCACTATATGAACATTACCCCGTCTTGCATCTTTACCAATATCTAAAAACATTAAAAACGTAAATAATAAAGTACGTGGGCTATGAAAGGTGTATATTTTTAATATTTTCTACGCCGGGCAGCTTTTATGGGGAACTTGTTCTCAAAGGTTTCGAGTTTGCGGGTGTTGTTTTGAAGCTAGAACAAGCATCTTCGCGGAGTCGGAGCAATAAAGCAGTACTAATTGAACGTTTGACTATATTAGAGAGGGATCGGTGGCCGGAGTGAGCTAGCGCACACCAGCTCGGAGCACGTGCAGCGAAAGCTCGTTCTGCAGAACCCAGGGATCCTGATTTCAATCCCCACCCCTGCCCTCTTCGATCTGGATGAGCATCACACCGGCGTGCGTGGTGCACGTTAAGGACCCCAGGCTAGCGGTTGTACTGCACTGGCTAAACTTCTCATCTACAGCTGGGGAACAAGTCGCCCGTTGAGTCATACAAAGTTCTAGGCGGTATATTCATACACACACTCGAATGTTTTTTTCTGACTACACTACGTGGCGTTTAATTTATTTTGATCGTACATGCACAGAGAGGTATTGATCCAGTGTTCTGGTGGTTCTTGCCGTCTCTCTTAGTTTTCTAGATGTCCTTCGTTCGTTTGGCTCTTTGGCACTGATATCCCCCATGCTGAAACGCGCCGACGTCATGTTCGCGCTAACAATGTCCGACCGTGCACATAAATACATGTACGAAGCCGCTTTAGCACCGTGTTTAATGTAATGAATAGGAAAGAAAAACGCCATAACCGACCAGTGATTTCGCCTGCCTGACTCAAAAATGTTCCAGGCTATCTAGTACGCACGAATTATTCGGGATATTTGCTCTTATAATCAAGCTCAAGGAGAAAATGCTCTCACTTTTTCCCATAGAAATGCATTACCGGAAGGCAATTTTTGACTGGTTTCTGTCTGCTTCAATTTGCCACAACACACTAGCGGCATTTGAACCTCTAGCGTGCATAATAATATTTTTCTGGTTTTATGCACTGAAATACAGAAAACAAAGCTACTAGAACACAACATGGCTGGGTGGTTTAATTTCAACTCAGACAGTGGAGTACATTGGTAACTGTTTGTTTATAGTTGCTTCTATTGTGCGTTTTAGCATGTACCATAATAAAAACAAAGCTCAAGATGTGAATCTTCAGACATGTCTAGTTCTAAAAAAATTTGGAAAAAAGTGGAAAAGACATTGGAATTGTGATGAATTTCGGCTAAAGGTTTAGATTCGCGCTCAAGTAAAAATGATCAAGCTTCTGGGAACATTACTTTTATTTCTCGCACCTACTTCTAGTTAAGACGAGCACCAATTGTTTCTCACAGTATAGCCATTGGCGACCTAATGCAACATTGATAAATTAGTCTAATCAAGTTGGGCAAGCGGTCGGTCTGCAAAAGCACATTTTGTTGGTACAGAAAGCCTTCAAAGCATAGGCATCATTCGCTGTAAGATATTTTTATAAGCGATTAGTTTCTAGTAACAATGCTTGTGATAGCTTATACACATTTAAGCAAGTTATTACTTTATTGAATAATTAACTCTTGCTGGCTATAATTACAAATCCTTTGTGTAGCATTTGCAAAATGAAACTAATAACTATTTAATATTGAATTGTTCCTCCATCTGTATTAGTATGAAAAAGTTGCACCACTGTACCTTATACTTGTACTGCTCCTACTTGACTGTTCATACCTAGAATGACTTGAAACTTCACACGAGATGCACTAAAATAATGTAAGCCAAAACGAATACACTGAAAAAATGTGTTATAATATGTTCTTCCAAGCTTTTTGCATAAACGCATGTAATGTACAAGCCAAAAGCACATAACAAATAGTTGTGAACCCGTAGTTCGGAGTTTCGAGTAATGAGAAGTCACCATGTAAATGTCTTTATAAAAGAGACGTATCTAACTTCAGGATTCAGCGGTGCTATTCTTCAGTACCCGGCCGCCCTCTGACTCATAACTATGCGGAGAGGAGAAGTCTGCTTTTTGCGCAGGGGTTGCGGTGACGTCAGAACGACGCCTAGTTCTGATTGGCTTTTATTGAAAGGATAGTCGATAGACCTCAATGCTAGATACCTCGAGGTCTATGCACTATTTTCAATCAGCCATCAGCCAATAAGAGCTCGGCGTTCTGACATCATCGTGACCCCTGTGCAAGGAGCAGACAAACTTGCGCTCCACATTGCGCAACACCTCACAAGAATCAGTTTTCTTTTGTGCAATGAACGGTATGTTTGAGAAGGTGCTGATTTCCATGCGGGTTCATTCTATTTTCATGCCGGCAGTTTCTGCGAATATTTTCAAATTTACATAGAAGTAGGGCGGTTTGGAAAAGAAAAACTCTCTTATGGAACAAACTGTCACCCGCAGCGGACGTCAGGGTTATTGAAACAAATACAATAATTTACCAAAATATTTACATAAAATTTAAATAGTTTTTTATTACTAACAATATACGCAAGGCTCCAATTCATAAAAATCCTAAGTTTGTCAATTTAGGAAGACGTGAAGGAGGTGGGAAGCGGGAGAGTGCGCTGAAGTTTCCACTAGTGCAGCAGGCGGAAGGCTGGTGTTGCGAAAACGCAGTAGATCGGATAATAATCCAGGTTTTCGCTTTTCCAGCCTTTCATTTGCTACAACAATGGTACCTTTAGCACTCGCCCGTGCTTCTCACGCGCATCAAGTCTTACCTACATTAACTTATTAATGCGAAAGAATTAACCGTCCCATGGAGCGAGCCGACGTCATCAGTTTGAAGCGAAAAAACGGCACCTTAAATCCTTTCTCCAAGTGAAGCCTGCTCCCAGCTCTGAAACCACGCGGAAAGCCTAGGTAACGGCTCCTAATTTACCCAATCCCAAAGGAGTGGAGTAAAGCTGATGGATTTTTGGCTTCGGCCCCATTGGCTTTCACGCTTCGACGAGGCTCCCATTGGCCGCTGCGCGTCAGTTTCAACGAGAGCTCTCCCCTTGGCGCTGCGTGTCTGTCAGCCCGCCATTAACACGGAGCGTCCAAGGTCAGCGCGCCCAGGGGACACGCGCGCTGACTGGCGACGAAAAGTACGCAGCAGACGAAACAAGGGAGCGGACGAGCGGCTTGCATGCTTTCGAATTCATAACTCATAAGAAATGCTTATGTGTACCTCGAGCCTTTTTAGCGGGTTTTGACAACGCTCAGCAAGTTCATAATTGAAACCGTTTTTTTTTATTTATAAGAGCAGCAATAGGTAAATATTACGTAAATATTTGGCTAATTTATGTGTCTCTTGCAACCCCAATGTCCGCCTGTCAGTTTCTTTCCGACACGTTTTTTTAACCACTCTATTCATAGAGAGTTTTGAAAGTATCAGTAGAAACACAAGTGCTTTTTTTTTGTTTATGTCCTACATAAGCAGTATGATTTTATTTTTGTATCGTTTCAGTTTGCAACCCACGCTAGGTTTTTTATTTTTTTTATTTTAGTAATCATCGCCAGTGTATGCAGAAGTTTATGCCTTTTCTCAGAAACACAAGTCCCTGTGTCCGAAGGTCGAAAGGAAGTGTTTCGACTGCGGTGTCAACGTTCTCAATGACAAAATACAAAATCATCAAGAAGAGGAGTGCCAGAAGCGAGTAGTTCTTTGTGACGCCTGCAACGGTGCAATGTCTTATGATGAACTTGGCGTAAGTTGTTTTTAAGGCGCGGAAAAAGGTGCACTATTTGTTGTCTCTATCGCGCTGCTGTTTCTTAAAATAATACCCAAAGTATGCCTCAAGCACTAAGTTTTTAGAATTTTTCTATTTCTTTTATTCCTGTTGTGATGAAGAAAAGATCCCGGTAATACTAAGAAAAGAGAAAAAAAACTGGTTAAATAGTTTACGCAAAAACGCGCCCGATGCCCGGCCCACAATGGCGCTCAGACGAGTGACGTAGTCGTCAGTAATGTTGTCAGTATTTTAACAGTGTGTTCTCTGCCCCGATGGTAGCGGCCTCGTTCGATTTACCATACCTTCACCTCCTGCACCAGCTGCACTCGGTGCACACCGCCGTATTCGATTTACGGGTGCAGCCTATCTGAAAACAAAGGAAGTACATTAACTCGCTCTTTTCTGCTGCGGTGCAGGCTGGTGCAGGTCAAAAAAGAACAACCCCAGTGGCAACGTAATAGACCCTTTGCGACATTCAGTGCCATCTGGTGGTTTGTAAAGTAGTTTAGGTTTTGCCATATCAATGGCGGAAATGAACTTGTATCGGCACCGTCACTTTCGCAAGGCAACGGCACGCGAGGAATTGTTCAGTGTGAGTTCTTTCTCGATCATTTTCAGTTCGATGGTGACCAAAAACCTGCATTCAGAACAAAGCTCCAACCCACTCAGATGCCTCGAGAAAATTCTATACACCAAAGTGCTTCAAAGCCGATTGTGTGCCGCCCACAGATTAACTGAATCTGAGTTATTAGAAATAAACACTTACGTAGCTCTTGTGTTTCATTCCTACGTCGCGTCGTACTGACCCCCCGAATGTACAGGCCTCGCAACATCCGCTTAGGAGCATCTTCAACGTCTTTCTTTATCAGTCACTAGAAGGCCGCCATTGGTTTGGCACAGATGCCACTCCACAGATGATGATAGTGATCAAAGTTGTCAGACTGAATTTCGGAAAGGGTCTTCTGAGATGACTACGTCACTCTTTTAAGCGTCAATGTGAGCAGTGCTTCGGGCTCTCTTTTTGGGCGTGATTATAAAATCGGGCAAAGGTCGCGACAACTAATCGATGACTCCAAAATTCCTTGCCTGTTAGCAAACTCTTTCAATTGGTGTAGCCCCTAATAGTAATTGCCACCAATAGCGAAATTCCAGCGTGCCTCATGAACCAACATTGAAAAATTTAATCAGCAGATGTTAATTAAATAGCCAACTTTCAGTGACTTGTATTCCGTCAAATAATGTTCGTCGAGCATGAGAAATATGTGCTGATACGGCAGCCATGCGACACTCACCCCCCTTTTACAGAAAAGAGTTTGAAATAAAATTAAGCACCCTGCATATTGTCAAGGTGTGAAACATACATTTATTTTATTTGGAGTATACCTACAGTTCTTAGATCGTGATGCTGACTTGTTCAACATTAATATTTTGCTTCAATTAACATTTGCGCTCAGTGGAAGTTGTTGACGGCATTCTTAATCAAAAACGATCTTTTAGATACCCGTATATCTGTATGCACAACCTAATTTTAAAGACTTTTTCCTTTTGGTGAGCACTGTTGATGGGTATACTATGATATCTTATCTCGAAAAGACTTATAAGGTCAAAAGATATTCGCTGATACTATTCCTGTCTTTTATCTTGTTCCCTGTGTTTATTGCGGATAAGAAATTTATACCAGCCCACCAGCGTAAATACCTATGTTTGAAGAATAGAACAAAAAAAAAAGAGATTAAAAACTGATTTGAGCGTGGTTTCGTGTCCAAATATCTTGCGAAAGATTTTATTTCCACCGAATACATTACATTACAAAAACAAAATACCTCGTTGCATACGACTAAACGAGAAAAAAAAGCGAAATTGTAAAAATAATTAAAGAACAGTCATCAGGTGTAAGTTTCAAAGACGAATACAAGGCGCGTGATGATAAACTACTCTAGTAAAGACAAATATAGTCTAGGCGGCCTTGTCATTAATAAGGCGATTTTATATAGTTTGTAACCATAGTCCGGCATGCATGGAAAAATAGTGCAGGTAGTACTTAGCATGTTTTATATTTTTATTGTAATTTGAAGGACCATGACGAAGAATGCCTAGAGAAACCAGTGGTCTGCGGCGACTGTAAGGGCGAGGTACTACGAAAGGAGAAGTCCAAGCATGCCTCCGAGTGTCCAATGCGTGTTGTGGGCTGCGAGAACTGCGAAGGATTTTATCCCTACTCTTCGGAAGAGGTGAGGAAGAAACTCGTGATTGGTTCTACTACGGCACCTGGAAAGCGTCAACGACTGGTGTGTTTAGGGTCCTATCCCGCCTTGACATAAAAAGTGGCCCCGAAGGGGTAGCAAATGACGTCACAATAACCGATTTGTCATGTTATTGGATGTCGCGATCCTGGCGTTTGGTGCTACGAGTCACGGCAAAAAGTACGGGTGAAGGCGAGTGTCGCTGGCGTCATGGAGAACCAACCCCTGGCTGCTAAAGCTTCCATGCCACTGTCAAGGTGGAAAGCGACCTTCAGTAGAACAGACGTCTGCCAGATTCACAACCTCTGCCGTGACGCCGCCAGGATCGCCCCCCGCGACAACATGACACTTCTGTGACGTCATCAGGCGAACTGGACGAACTATTTTTTAGGACGCGGGAATCCATAGAGTTAATATAATGTACGCTAGAGGTTCAACTGGCGCTGGTGTATATGTGACTTCCGTGACGCAAGTTGAAGCAGACAGCAACCAGTCTACTTTTGCGGTGCTCCTGTGCATTCCTACGGAAAAACGCGCGTGCGTTTTGTCTCTTCGCCGGCAAATAACACGAAACACTTTGGTTATTTGGGTCGTACCGAATAGTATGTACCTTGATTAACATTGTAAATGTGTAATTACTTTTGTTAGCGCATTTTTCTTCATCACTGAACAATGTTCAACTTCGCTACATTTCAGTCCCAAACATGTGTTCCGAAGCAGGTGGGTAAAAACAAGCGACGATTCAAAGCAAAATGACAATCGAAAGGAATATAGAGTGTGTTCGAGACTCGTCAGCATTCCGGTGACGCTTATATATTGCTAGTCCTGTCACTATATGAAAATGAACTTGTCTAGCATCTTTACGTTAAAAACGTAAAGATTAAAAACGTAAACGTAAACATTAAAAACGTAAAGAATAAAGTGCGTTGGCTATGAAAGGTCTCTTTTTATTATTTTTTTTTCTGCCGGGCAGCCTTTATTGGGACACTTGCTGTAAAGATTTCGAGCGTGGCGGTGATGATTTGAACGTAAAACAAGCATATTCGCACAGAGCAGAAAGAATAAAGCGAACTATATTACGTGGCCTTCAATTTATTTTGATCGTACATGCACAGGGAGTTACTGAACCAGTGTTATACTGCGTAGTTCTTGCCGTCTTTCTTAGTTTTCCAGATGTCCTTCTTTTGTTTGGCACGTGTATCCTCCATGCTAAAAAGCGCCGACGCGCGCACTAACAGTGTCCGAAAGTGCACATAAATACACGTACGATGCCGTTTTAGCACCGTTTTTAATGCAATGAATTTGAACGAAAAACGCTAAAACTCACCAATTATTTCGTCGGTCTGACTGAGAAATGTTCCAAGCTACCTAGTACGTACGAATTATTTGGGATATTTGCTCTTATAATCAAGCGCAGGGAGAAAATGCACTCACTTTTTCCCCTAGAAATGCATTACCGGAGGTAAATTCTCAACTGGTTGCTGTCTGCTTCAATTTTTGTGAGCACACTAGCGCCACTTGAACCTCTTGCGTACATTATAATAACTCTATGCGGGAAACACTCCAGTCAGAGACGCGTTCCATACACCGTATAGTTGTACGTAGTAGGTTTCCGTACACATTGTCATAGTCACGTGGTTTGTACTGAAACCTTGCTGATGCAAAATACAAAAAAGGGCTACTAATAACCAGATATTAATGCTCCATAGACCTTTCCATCGCTTATCACCCGGGCGAAAATTGCTGAGTCACTGAGCTGTGGACGCATGCGCAGCGTCCGTATACCACACACCAGACCAACAGCGCATGCTCAGAATGCGTTTCACAGCCCAGCAGACAAAGATGGCAGCGCGCAGAAGGCGATTTTTGCAAAGGTCTATGCTTGAAATAGATCTTAATGTATGTTTATAAATTTCTTGATTTTATTTATTAAGGTACACCTCTGTTTAAACTTCTACTGATTCTAAAGGGAGGGCGATATAAGGGGGGTTTATTAGTTATGTGGTCGCTGATACTAGACACCACAATTTATACGGTGCGTCAAAAAGTACAGGGTTGATAGATCACGCTATGAAATACAGACAAAAAGCTGGCATAACACAACATGATTGGGTGGCTTCATTTGAGTTCTGGAAGGTGTACTTATTGTAATTTTTGGCTTTCTTTAAATGTTTGTATGTTGTGGCATAAACTGTACAAAAGACAAGGCTTTACATTTAAAAGCTGAGATATATATTTAGTTTTTAAAAAATAAAATTTAACTGGAGCGTGAAGGACGGCGCAATATTTTATTGTCGTCTCTGACTCTTTACATTCGCGCTTGGGTCTAAACTATTAACCACAGATAATTTATACACCTGAAAAAAAAACATTTTTGTTTCCCATTTATTTTTGTAGTGAAGCCGATCAACCAATCTTTTCTTACAGCCAAGTCAATGATCACGTTACGCAATGTAGACACATTATAGTCTCGAATCAATTTAAGCGAATGATTGCTCTCCAAAAAGCAAACGCTGTTGGCAAACGAAGCTTTTAATGTAGAGGCGTCATTCGTTGTAATATATTTTATGTTATTAGAATCGAATGACAAGGCTTACTAATACATTATACGCTTCTAAATAAGTAAAAAGATATGAAAAGAATAACACTTTGCTGGAAATATTTATTAATTTTATTGTTTATAGCGTTTTCAAATGAGACACATATTGATTTAAGAATGCAATGTTCGTCCGTCGCTATAAATATCATAAACGTAGCAGCAATGTAACTCTGCTGGAAAGCAACAAACAAGTAAAAAAAAGAAGAAAATATTTAGTTCAACAACAAATCGGTGCCTTGACCGCCGAATTTTAAAGTTAAGTTTGTACACAAAAAATTAAGATAAACTGCTAGAGCTAGAAGCTCTTCGTTTCGTTTGATAGACAAAGTTATATTGACGATTGTACTTGATGCTTTATATTCTTCTTCTAGATAGCCTGATCTATATATTTAATTACAGGAGCACAAGGAGCAGTGTGAAAAAAAGAATCTTGCTTGCGAGTACGGCAAATTGGAATTGAAAGGCGATGATGAAGTGAGTATGGGCTATAAATGTCAAAGCGGACATATGGCTTGATTCTTAGAGTATGATGTTAAAATGAAGTGTTTATTCTCCAGGCAGCAAAGATAATAATGTCCCCCAAATTCTACCGACAGTCGCCTGCTGCTGGCGGCAGCCATCAGTTCATAAATCGACGTTTCGTGGACAGATGGTTTCATCGACGAGCAATGTTTCATCGACACATCGTTTCACCGACAGCTAAGAATAGCTTTCTTTCTGTAATGAGCCGCCCCAGACTGTCACCGCGAAGCGGCGTTAACGGGTAGGCCGAGTAGGATATCACGCGCTCCAGTGACGTGCGACGAAATGTCCCTGCAGTGTGGTATTCGAGTAACGCGTGTCATTGAAACGTGTTCATGAAACATGTATCCGCAAAACATTGCCCACGAAACATGTTTCCACGAAATGAAGGGACAATAAGTAACTTGGTATTCTAACGGCAGTCGTTGCATAGTTTCTGACATTTGAACGGTATTAGCGCACACGTATGAAGAAGAAAGAAGAGACAGAAAAGAGCGCTACTCACAACTGTATTTACAAAGAAGAAGAAAAGGAAGAACATCGTCAAGATCCCCATAAAGATTGCAAAAGAAAGAACAGGAAGCAGAAATATAAAACAGGAATATAAAACACAAAGTAGGGTGTTCCCTCGCGCGCACAAGCTTGAGACACTGGTTCTTTGATTAAACACCAAAACCTTTGTTGGCCTTTACGTTGCCGTGGTGCAGGGTGTATTTGCATCAGTCTTGGCTCGCGCAGGGTCACCTTTGTCTGAGGGGATGACGAACACCTAATCCGTGGTCGGCTGTCGCTTGGTCATCGTGCCTGATGTCTCGCGGCACCCGTGACTCATGCGAGTTCTTCATTGTCCGTGTTAAAAAGTCTGTTCCCTTGCTTGTTAAGGCGACCGATGCAACACTAATGCATTTATTAGCAGCGGATATGATGTGGAAGGCTTCCACAACCTCGCGGGTCAATTTATCTTTGTGCCTCTCTAGGGTTATTGTTTCCCCGAACAGCGAATTGCAACTGCACTCCTTGCAATGTGTTGCGAGATGGCCTCCCACTGTGGCTCTCAGAGAATAATCATGCTCGCGAAGTCTGTCATTAAGACATCTGCCTCTTTGACCTACGTAGATCTTGCCGCACGAGAGTGGAATCTTATATACCACGCCTGAAGTGCGTGGAACAAAAGGCTTAGCATGTCTTTTAGTGCACCTGTGTCTTGTGGCACCTTCGGCTAGCGAGTCGGCTATAGAGCAAATTTTGCTCATTTTTCGCGGGGCTGAAAAAAAGCACTCGGACCCCATACCGACTTGCCACGTTCTTTAAATTGTGTGACGTCTTGTGGAGGTACGGGATTACCTCAGGTCTTGTCTTTCCTACATCTGGTTTGTTGGCTTGGAGGCCTTTTGCCTTTTTCAACAAGGTGTCCGCTACATTAGCCAGTAGTGGTAACGGATAGCTGGCTTTTCTGAGTCTTTCAACCTGCATCGATAAGCTTTCTCCCATTGTGTGCCAACATGATTTCTTTAGCGCGGATCCCAAACATGTTAGAGCAATGCCCCTCTTGACGATTTTAGAGTGAGCCGAACTGAAATCTAAAATTCGTTTCTTGGAGCGTGGGGAGTACGTCCAGCACACATGCGTGTCACCTAAGTGAGGCGAAAGGTCTAAAAACTGGAGAACATTTTCTTGAGGGATCTCATACGTGAACCTAAGGCCCCCTCCATACTCAGTGAAGGTCGCCAAAATATTGGTCACCTGTGTGTGCACATCGGTGTTATCTTTAAGAACAACCAGGAAGTCATCCATATAGCGGGCCATAAGCTCCCTTTCAATGGCACAGTCTACAGCTCCCAGATAAATGTCATTGAGGACTGGGGCTACACAGGAGCCAATACATACTCGTGACTTTTGTACAAAGCACCCATCTTGCCACCCAACAATCATGGACGTTAAATAAAAAAGTAAAAGCTCTAAAAAGCTCTCCGTTGAAATTCCACATGAGCCTCTGAACGAGAGCTCTCCATTGGCTTCAAGACATGTCTTCACAGACTCCAATAATTGTGCATGTGGCAATGAGTAAAACAGGTTCTCCACATCTATACTGAAGGCAGCACCAATCTCATGGCTCTTAAACTGAAGAATTTCAACAATTTCCACAGAATTCACTACTCTGAAGGGGTCCTGTATATTTAAAGATGAGAGATGTTTTTTGGAGATAGGACGCGACTTGTCTTTGCCAGGAACCCTTTTCGGTGACAATCGCTCTAAATGGGCTTCCTTCTTTATGCGTCTTTACCGAGAAGAAGACTTCCAGGTGGAACTTGTCAACCTTCCCGATTCTCACTGCTAACTGAGTTCGCGACAGACGTTCACAAAGACGCTTTGCTGCGTCCCGAGTTTCCTAGGTGTCCACTTCTACCTGCTTGAAATTTTTCGTGATTGCTGTTGAGGCTCGATCATTGTACATGTTTTCTGGTAGTACCACAAACTGTCCTTCTTCGTCTGAAAGTAGGACACGTAGTCCATTGTCACCCATAAAATCCACCAGGGGCTTAAAATGCCCAACAGGTTTTCTCTTCTGCGGAGGTTGAAGACTGTCAACACATTCAGAGATGCACCGTGGTCTGTCCGTTTCCACTGTCCTATGGGCGATTTGCTTTGCTAGTGTAATCAGCTCCGGTGGGCTTATCACAGGTTCGAAACAGTACTTAGGGCCTACACCTAGACGCTTGCCAATATCCGTTGGCATCCTTACCTCCCCCAGTGTTCTGAAGAGATCCACCGTGGAGGGCAGCGGTTCGTTTGCTTTTTTGGTCGGGAGATGCGGCCAGATCCTTTCCCAGAGAAACTCCGTAGAGTCTTTTGCTGTCTTGTTCATTACATGGTAGTACCTTCTTCGTTGTATTTCTTTGCTTTACCCGAAAAACAGGCAACTCTCAGGCAGTCTCTCAGGAACCTCTCCTGACGCCAGTATTCGGATCGTAGGATACGGCAAATTCTTCTTGTATGTCCTATTGAAGGAACCAAGAAGCCAGATAGTTCCCTGAGTTCCACAGGACATGTACCCCTTCGAATGTGCCAAGAGGCCACCCGTCCATGATTGTTGGGTGGCGAGATGGGTGCTTTGTACAAAAGTCAGGAGTATGTATTGGCTCCTGTGTAGCCCCAGTCCTCAGTGGCATTTATCTGGGAGCTGTAGACTGTGCCATTGAAAGGGAGCTCTGGAAGTCGAGGAGTTAACAAGGTGGCCCGCTATGTGGATGACTTCCTGGTTGTTCTTAAAGATAACACCGATGTGCACACACAGGTGACCAATATTTTGGCGACCTTCACTGAGTATGGAGGGGGACTTAGGTTCACGTATGAGGTCCCTCAAGAAAACGTTCTCCAGTTTTTAGACCTTTCGCTTCACTTAGGTGACACGCATGTGCTAAATTACAAATAGCGCTAAGACAAGGACAAACCTGTCCTTGTCGTGTCTTAGCGCTATTTGTAATTTAGTATGTGTAACCAACTAGCCCGCCAGAATATTCTGACACGCATGTGTGCTGGACGTACTTCCCACGCTCCAAGAAACGAATTTTGGATTTCAGTTCGGCTCACTCTAAGATCGTCAAGATGGGCATTGCTCTAACATGTTTAGGATCCGCGCTAAAGAAATCATGTTGCCACACAATGGGAGCCAGCTTCTCGAGGCAGGTTGAAAGGCTCAGAAAAGCCAGCTATCCGTTACCACTACTGGCTAATGTAGCGGACACCTTGTTGAAAAAGGCAAAAGGCCTCCAAGCCAACAAACCAGATGTAGTAAAGACAAGACCTGTGGCAATCCCGTACCTCCACAAGACGCCACACAATTTAAAGAACGTGGCAAGTCGGTATGGGGTCCGAGTGGTTTTTTCAGCCCCGCAAAAAATGAGCAAAATTTGCTCTATAGTCAACTCGCTAGCCGAAGCTGCCACAAGACACAGGTGCACTAAAAAACATGCTAAACCATTTGTTCCGTGCACTTCAGGCGTGGTATATAAGATTCCACTTTCGTGCGGCAAGATCTACGTAGGTCAAACAGGCAGATGTCTTAATGACAGACTTCGCGAGCATGATTATTCTCTGAGAGCCACAGTGAGAGGCCATCTCGCAACACATCGCAAAGAGTGCAGTTGCAATCCGCTGTTCGGGGAAACAATAACCCTAGAGAGGCACAAAGACAAATTTACCCGCGAGGTTGTGGAAGCCTTCCACATCATATTCGCTGCTAATAAATGCATTAGTGTTGCATCGGTCGCAGTAACAAGCAAGGAAACAGACTTTTTAACACGCACAATGAAGAACTCGCATCAGTCACGGGTGCCGCGAGACATCAGGCACGATGACCAAGCGACAGCCGACCACGGATGAGGTGTTCGTCTTCCCCTATGACAAAGGTGCTGCAAATACACCCTGCACCACGGCAACGTAAAGGCCATCAAAGGTTTTGGTGTTTAATCAAAGAACCAGTGTCTCAAGCTTAAGCGCGTGGGAACACCCGACTTTGTGTTTTATATTCCTGTTTTATATTTCTGCTTCCTTTTCTTTCTTTTGTCATCTTTATGGGGATCTTGACGATGTTCTACCTTTTCTTCTTCTTTGTAAATACAGTTGTGAGTAGCGCTCTTTTCTGTCTCTTCTCTCTTCATCATACGTGTGCGGTAATACCGTTCAAATGTCTAACTACCAACTAGCCCAGTTATCAACCCTTTTATAGTTTCTGACATCAAATGGGAGGTGGCTGCCGGGAGAATTGCGCGGATTCTACCGTCTGTCGGGAGAATAGACACGGCCATGTTTAGGTTGTTTGGGCGGCGCAGAGTGCTTTTTCTTTTTTTTTTCGCGCACGACAGGATTAATTGTTTATGTACTACCGGCACCAGAATCATTTATTAGTGCAACCTTGAAACTTCATTTTCGACGGATCAAATGATTCATTAGGTGCAGCTTCCATTCGGAAAAAAATCTTTCCATTCTACCACAATTGTGAACAAGGCAGCGGTAATTTTCTCATTTGACGGAAATTAGAGGTTATTATTTCTTTGCATAAATAATAATTTTAATATTAATAGTCATAGTCATAGCCATAGTCATAGTCATTTGTATTGAAGAACACTCATGAAGGTACACAAGAGTGCGGGGGCAATAAAGCCATTAAAGGCATCTGTGACGCCGCCCAACTAAACGTTATGAAGACAATTGTACTAGAATGTACGACAACAAAAGCAGTAACTGCCGTACAAAAAAATCTGCAAAAGCAAGGTTGAAAACGGTTTTGAAGACAAAACAAAAAAGCAAGATGACAAGTATATTATGTAGTTGGCACGTCCTAGGTATAAAAATCATTAGGAAACATAACCGTTTGAAAAGATAAAATCCTATCATTGCCTTCAGCTGTCTCAGGTAGTTAGCCTGCAGAATTTTAGAACGCAAAATATTAAAGACACCAGGTACATAATATTCGCGTCTGGGCCTGCCGTTTTATGTCCGGACAAATGAAATTTTGAAAGTATATTGAAAACGAAGCGAACGAAGTGAAGGGTTTTGGGTTTTTAAATCACTGACCAAAAGTGGCGTAAGACAACGGTTTGAATAAATAGTGCTCGGAGATACGTGGAAATATTAAATAGTAAAACAAGACAGTACCATCAGGAATTTGCTTGCCATAGGAATCACTTTTCACTATAATTTTTTTACAAAATACAATTAATTTCGCCATGTCAGTAGCCGGAACGGTGTTCAAACACCGTAACCCTATATGTTAATACACTATATGCAAGCGCATGAATGATTATATTACGTACTTAAAAGGCATAAGTGGTCTGTTATAACAGGCAACAGGCACTCCTAAGTTTTGCACAAAGGGATATCAGTTGAATACTACAGGTTAAACTACAATCAAAAACAGTGTCAAGGTATTTTTCACTTTCAACATATACAGGAGCAAGACATTTGCAAGATACACATTTTGAGTGATCTAAAATAATGGAGAAATTCAGTCGCACGTATTTAAGAGGATCATAGAAAACATATTTTTATCTTATTTATATTGATGGCGATAAGATTTGGTTGAAACCATTTGATGCCCGTAGTCGCAGTGTAATGCATTAATCGGGGATCATCTTCGTAATTAATATGACTCGTGACAATGACAGTATCGTCTGCATATTAATAGTTTGGCTTCAGAAATAAATGTATGAATATCATTAACCAACAAATTAAACCGATGTGGAGGTAGGATCGCTCTCAGGATTGTTCGTGGACTTCGCGACTCTGCTGCAATTACACGTTGTGAGCGATTTTGTAAGGTATATTGAAATAAATAAAAAAACAGACCACAAAGCTCAAAACAATATAACTTCTTTGCTAGGAGTGAATGGCTAATGGAATCAAATGCTTTCGATACTTCTAAAAGAGAGCGCAGCTAACAAATTGTCTCTCGAAATCGGAAAGTAGCAAATCTGCAAAGTACTCGAGCAATGGGTGTGTTCCCCTCCCCTGAACAAAACCCAACAGTCTGGTTGAAATGGCATCAAAAATATCCAGAAATGACGACATAACATGGAACTTACGTTTTTCGAGACTTTATGCAATAATCGGTAACACAGAAATAGGGCGGTAGTCTTCAATCTGATTTGCTGCTCCACCTTTGAACAAGGGCCTTAAAATGGCGGCTTTTAGTTCTTACGGAATATCGCAACTTATAGTAAAAGCATTAAGCATATGAAGAAGCACGTGCTTCATAACCTTGTAATAACAATAGCAATAACAATAACAGCAATAACCGTAACAATAACAATAATAATTATGAATAATTAATAATACAGAATGTGATTCAGCGTCGAGCTAGATTCGATCGCCTCGCCGCCATTTTGGGTGCCACGGCAACTACAGTACCACTATTCCGGGAGCGAGACATAACAGAACGGAGAAGATGAAACTCACGCTGTGCCGCGAATTCCTCGTGAGGCGCTCCGAAGTAAAAAAAAAAACAAAAAAAAACAAGAAAACAAAAAAAAAAAAATATTGGATTGCTCGGCGGAAGCGCTCAGCGCCTGAATAGCTTGCTCGTTTAGCAAGTGCTGTAGAACGTGCTAAACGAGCTAGCAATCCACACTTCTCCTATAGCTAATTCTCCTATAGGACAAGAGCGCGTCGTTGGCGTCTGCTTGATTATGTCTTGTGACTCCACGGGAGTAACCGGGCATCTTCTGGGCAAGACGCGAGGCTGGCACTCGAGTAACTTGCACCTAATCAAGACAATGCGAGTCTGGCACTTGCGTTTCTAAATGACAAGGCATTTAAGAACGAGAGTGGCAGCCCCTCGCGTCGTGCAAACAATGGCAATATTATAAAGGGAGACCCCGAAAATGTTTCATATCCTTCATACTATAGATATCTACCATATGTTGAAGAGCTGACATACTTCTCTGCGCCCGTGTTCGCGGAATATACGATACAAAAAATGTATATTATGGCCTGTTTGGAAACAATTGCAAATATACGAAATGTTTCGGATAAAACCATGTCGTGTTTTTTAGTTAAAAATCAACTACGCATCGTCCAACGCTTAGTTCCTGTCCAAATGTAGCGCGAGCGGCCGGAACCAGACGCCAAAGTTAAAAAAAAGTCTAATGTTTTCGGAAATTTACTACGGTAAAATGGTGGCCGAAAACACCTACGAATACAAGGGAGTATCCAAGATAATGGGGGCGCTGCCGAGCATAATGAGCATAAATATAAAATCGCAAATATATCGTTGTGCAACTCGAACAAATACGTGGACAGAAAGGTATACACGACGTTTCGGGCGGACGCCCCTCTTGAAAAAGGGCGTCCGCCTGAAACGTCGTGTATACCTTCCTTTCCACGTATTTTTCAAGAAGCACATCCATATATTTGCGATTTCGCGAGTACATGAACCTGAATGGCGCAAACTACGGAGAATAAGCCCCATTTTCCCATTGAAAGTTTCAGAAAATCACTTAACTTTTGAATAAGATAATGGTTAGTTCAGAAACTGGAGGCTGGACGGAGCGCTAGCGCTACATTTTATTTGGCCGGACCCTGGGCATTCGACGATTGATGTTTGCGGTGAAAAAATCCCCGGCACTTTGTTTTGTGGCACGCTGTAGATAAAATGTCGCCTGTTAAACCCGCTAATCGCTAAGCCTCGTTAATTATGATCTCACAGAAAAACGCGCCCCTTGAAACCTGCGAAGACGCTTTGATTGGATGTGCTTTTAAAGAGTTTGGATGCAACGAGGAAGTGAGTATATTGTGTTTCGCAACATAAACGTATGTTATAGTGCCAATACTTTAGCTGGATTAAGACACAGTATGTACATATATAAAGTCAAATTTGTGGGTTTTACGTGCCAAACCAACGACGGGCATTTGGCACGCCCCAGCGGAGGACTGAGGATTAATTTGGACCACCTGGGGATCTTTTGACGTGCAACCGAAAGCTCGGTTACACGGCACCTCCTCCGCAATAAGCCTCCGTCAGATTACGGGCACCTCGGCCGGGATTCGAACCCGCCACATGGGGATCCGTAGGCCAGCGCTCTCGCCTCGGAGCCACCGATGTACCTATATAAAAGATTTCTTGTCATTCATTTCCAACAAGTATATTTCTTTTTTAGTCATTCATTTTGCCTTCAGTTTATACGGCTGAAGATAAGCGCTTGAACTTTCCTTAAACCCTGACAAATATGTGAAATTAATTTAGACTAATATACCTTGCTATGGAGAAAGCATATGGCTAAATATAGTGTTTTTCGGTTGTCGGCACACCACAAATGCTTGTAGTTAACGAAGCATATACCATAGATCAGTTGTCGGGGCAAACGGGGCAAGGCGCCTATCTATAATAAAGGACAAGCATCTTATGGCTTGCAAATAAATTCAACCTCAACTTAAACTTTATTGTTTCTCTCCAGGGCAGAAGGGGAGGGAGAGAAAAAAGTAGACTTTTGTCGCTTGACAGAGTTTCTTCTAAACTCACGCACGTTTTAAATACTCTGCCTAGGGAAACCAAGTGACTTTGTTAAGCTGGGTGTGTATGAAAAAATGGGATGGTAGTTGTTCTCCGGAAATTTTTTCAATGACAGTTTATTTTCCTATTCTTCGCGATTTTTATATTTCTAATGCGTAACCACTAGATATTGCTCATATTACAAGATATTTTCAACAACCGTTTTAAGGCCCCAAGGAAAGAGATGCGGGAACATGAGAAGGACCCACACAATGCACTTCTCAATAAAGTGATCCTTGTGAGTATACGTTTTTTTTTCTACAGCGAAGCTCTTTATGGTTAGGCTCCCGTGGATCTTTCGTGTGCGTCAACAAAAACTCAGAGGGCTCGTACCGGCCTCTCTTTGTCGTCGTTCCAAACTCTTGCGTGCCTAGTTTACTTTCCTTCCGTCTGGTGGCGGTCCCGTCGCGCGTGTCTATTTTCCTCCGGCTCCTCGGGGCGGCGATAGTCCTCGACATGTGTGTGCGTACATTTCGTCACAATGACCACCGATCAAGACAATAAATGTGTTCGTACCTTTGTTCAAAATACTGTGCACCGTCTGTGTCGTGTGCTAAACAGCATCGCTGGTCATCCACCTTCACAGAGTAGAATGGCTCATGATTTTTTTTCAGTTGTGTTTCTTGTATAGGCGGTTAGTGGTGTATCTGAGGCACTCGTATACGGGGCGTTCCGCGAGCCGTTGGCCAAATTGCATCCGCGAAAAGTACGCATTGCACTGAAAGCGTTTGTTCACGTTGGTGTTTGCCAAGAGGCATATATAGAAAGAACCTAAGAACGTCCGGTATAATTAAATTCTTGATGACGTTCCAGTAATAAACTATTTAAATACTACATTTCGCGTAATGGTTCCATTTATAGTCTTTCCTTGCATCATCGAAAACCACGAAATAGCGGGCTTTACTCAGTTCGAACGCATTTATGGGTTTCGGTTTCCTGTCGGAGTGCATGTCTGCGCCTGAGGTTCTGCTACCCGTGACCCAAGCGCGCGACTATCGTATCGTCTATTTCTCTCATAGAGAGAGAACTGTGGTGCGAGTCGGCGAACTGAAACGCTGTGCTGTTCGAATGACAATACAAGAGTACGCTCTGATTCTTGGGTTCACCTGCACCATTAAAAGAATGCGTTTCGGGACAGGTTGGTTGCGCGCTTTGGCAATGGCGGACCAAGACCGCTGTCCAGGAAATGTCTTAATAAAAATAATTTAAAAAACGAACATTTTAACGCTTCCTAACTGAGTGTTTCTCCGAACGCTGTAAAATACTTTCCATACCTAATGATCCTGAAGCGAATACGCGGCGAAGAACCAACAAACTTCGCCGGCAGAGCGTTCGCTTAGCGCGCGAAGCGACATACACTATTTCGAACCATATGCGAGTGAGCACGGCCGGGGCGAAATTTGTGTCTTCATTCGCTCTATAGAGTTAGCCTTTAGTTGTTTCTGATGGTGCCCACAAAGTTTCTAATTCAATAAATACTTTTAAATTTACTCATAAAAGGTTTATTACTTCAAGGTAATGACAACCTTACTACACCGAACGTTATTCATTTTCCTGAAAAGGCCATTTGGTAGACACCAATACGACATAAACCTTTCTTCCTGTACGGTGTGTCCTTTTCGCATCAGTAGCAATTGGTCCCGCTTTTCGAGAAATAGCCTTTGTATAGTATTTCTCCTTCTCTTGGTGTCAACTTTCCTCAGTCTCAGGTTGCCCCAAAATGTTCAGTGTACGCCAGCTCACCTGTGCCCTTACGTTCTGTTCTGAGAGTATAGGTGCGTGGTACTGGTGATTCATACTTACCAATTTTTTTCAAGGAGCTTCAAGAAAGAATCGAGAACCTGGAACGGCCGCTCACCGCCCTCGTTAAAAAACTTCGTAATGCGCATTCGGTGGAAACCAGTCAATGATCTTCGACAGAAAGAAATTTCGCAGTGCAATGTTGTGCCAGGAAAATTGTCGATATGAAGGGTATTGTGAAGGTCTTCAAATATCTAGCGGTAGTTCGATTTTTTGGGGGGCAACACAATTGTTTTTTTCTTGCAGCAAAATTTTTGGAAAAATAAAGTTGTAAAAAGTTCTCAGTGCTTCGATCTGTCTTTTAATGAGCTAGCGTGAAAGTAATAGCTTTGTGGTGAATTCGGCTACTTCACGCTTGCGGAGCTCCTTGTCAGCAACCACGGATCACGCGGAAAGCACATGCCGTTGGCTTTTGGCACCAGCTAGCACGGACCCCGGCCAAAGGTACCAAATGCAACGGGAGAGGACGCAGAGAACCACCACGACCAAGCCTGCACTATAGGCTCGACGACGTGGCTAGTGGTCGGAGCGGACGCTAAATTCGTCCGCACATAAGTTGTCGATTTAATATTAAGTTTGATCATTTATATGACATTAAAAACTAAATTAGTTTTTAAAGCACGAAAGGAAAGTCGTGGTATTCTAGACCAAGCTTGTTCAAAAGTTCGGGCTAAAAAGACGGGTGAGATAGAAATCCTGTGTTGCATTCTAAAAAACAAAAGTAAGTGAAAAGAAAAGAAAGCAATTCCTAGGTAAGCATTAAATGCAGATATTTAGATTACGGTAAAAATTAAAAAGAATATTCTTGGGTGGATGGATACATACATTTTATTTAAAAATGCGATATTTAGGTAATGATAACAATACACAATTATATTAACCCTTTTCGCAAGGCGAATCAAAGAGCATGCAAACTTTGGTCGGTTCAGACGGTGCAGAAGACCAAAGAGAACGGTAGAACTGATTGGGTCAATGTGCTATAGTTATTATGCAAGACACTAAGTACGGTATACAAGAGACCGTAACGGAATTTTAACGTTATTACACAGATTTTAAACAGGGGATTAAAGACTTGATGCTGATGACAATGTGCAATAAATATTTTGGACTAGAAGACCCGCGTGACAGTTGCAGCTCCCTCGTTCTTTCTAGCATTTTATTTTGCGGGTTTGGTGCGCGTTCCAAAACCAATTATTTTCGCGCTTTTTTGTGTGTCTTTTTTTTTGCGCGCGTTTTTTATTGGGATTGGGTCGTGGGCTGGGCGTCACTCCAAAGACCGCAATCAGCCGAGGGTCGGTTGAAAGGGCTCTGAGGGCCGGATTTGACCCACAGGCCGGGGTTTGAAGACCCCTAATCTAGATTCAAAAAACAGCGTAAACGTCTGTACGAATTCAGCATTTAATATTTGCCAATTAGGACTGTACATCAGTGTGTTGCCAAGTTTTATTTGTTTAATACAATAAACATGAATTATTACTCACTCTTTTATACTGGTGGATACTGTACATTTGATTACGAATATTTCTTGGCGAAGCGTGACGGCAATACAATGAATACAACGATGAAAACTCGGAGTGGCCATCAGTGTTATCAGGTAAGCAGTGAAATGTAGTAGGAGAATTATAACTCGAACTCAATGATACATTTTTTGAAGCATCGAAATGAAGAATTAGATACGTTTACAAATCTCTGTAACACGAACTTAGACCGCAGCTCATAAGGAGGAGGAGGGGAGGGTATGCACCTCCGACTCGCCTCCTCCTCCTCCCCTCCTTTTCTTCTTCTCCTTCCCTCCTCCTCCTCTTTTGCATCCTCCTCTACCCTCCTTTCTTTTTTTCCCTATTCCTCCTCCTTTCTTCCTTATCCTCCTCCTACTTCCATCCTCCTCCTCCTCATTTCCTCCTGCTCCATACCTTCCCCTCCTACTCCACACCCTCCTCCCCTCCTCCTCCGTACCTTCCCATCCTCCTCGATACCCTCCCATCCTTCTTCTCCATATCTCCCCTCCCACAGTTTCCCCGCTAAATTTAGCTAAAATATTGACGCCACGTACCTTCAACATCAATTCCCTGCTAAATTTAGCGGGGAATTAATTGCTGCTGAGGTCACGTGACGTCAACTTTCCCGCTAAATTTATCGGCAACTGAATTGCTGTTGAGGTCACGTGACGTTAATTTTCCCGCTAAATCTAGCGGAGAAACGGAATTCGACCGCAGGTGACGTGACATCATGACATGTGATGTCTTTTTACCCACTAAATTAAACGGGTAATTGAACTGGTGTTGAGGTCATTTAGTACGGTTACGCCGACGGCGACGTTGACGCCGCTCTATCCGGAAACGGGCGCCTAAGAGCTGCGCTCTAAAATGCTGGCGAAGCAAAGGTGGTATTATGTGCATTTCTCGAGCTATTCCCGAGTTACCCAGTTCTAATAAAACCCGAGTAAGAAAAAAATGAAAGGGGTTTACAAATTTCAGTAACGCGAAATTAGAGGGCAGCTCTTGAGGAGGAGGAGGGTATGCCCCTCCTCCGTACAATTCAGATTGGTGTTGAGGTCACGTGACGGCAGTTTTCCCGCTGAATCTAGCAGAGGAACTGAATTTGTTCAAGGGTGACGTGACACAAAGTCATGTGACTTCATTATCCCCGCTAAATATAGCGGGAAAATGGATGTCACGTGACCTCAGCACCAATTCAATTTCCCGCTAAATTTAGTGGGGCGGCTACGCTAACGCCGACGTCGCGAAACCCGGAAACGGGCGCCTAAGTGCTGCGCTTTAAAACAACTTTGTGAGTCAATTTATTTTAGAAAGCTATTAACGCCAACATGGCGCTCCTAACGCGCTTGATAACGGTTGACCAATGATCATTGATTGAGATGTTCAATAATCTCGCTATTCAGGTGGTCTATATTTCTTATTGCTGCTGTTATAACTTCGCCTCGGTGGGCGTCGACCGGGATCCAGACAGCAGACAGCCGGCTTCGATCGCACCCGCGTTCCAACTGGCACGGGGCGTTTATTTGTGAGACAAAGAAGAAAAAGACAAAACACGCGACGCCCTCCTAGCGGAGGTAATTCATTCAGTCACTACATTTCCCCACACTAATCCAAAAAACACGTTACACAGTACAATAGCAAAACTTCAACTGTGTCTGCCCACCAGGTAATAAGTAAGCCTCTGGGGTTGCCTACTTATTCGAAAAAAAAATCAAATTTGGGGGTTTTACGTGCCAAACCAACGACGGGCATCTGGCACGACCCGGCGGAGGACTGAGGATTAATTTGGACCACCTGGGGATCTTTGGACGTGCAACCGAAAACTCGGTTACACGGCGCCTTCTCCGCAATACGCCTCCGTCAGATGGCGGGCATTTCGGCCGGGATTCAAAGCCGCATGGGGATCCGTAGGCCACCGCTCTCGCCTCGGAGCCACCGAGGCGGTCTACTTATTCGAGTACTGTGCCTTACAGAAGGAGCGGGCACACCATGTTCGTCATCGTCACGACTATTGAAGTGGTTCTCAGGCTCCGAGTCCGAGTCATCTGAATCCGTGGATGCTGCCGGCTCACCGTGGTCCACCGGCGAGCTCCGTTCTGTTTCAAATCCATTTTGGGATCTTGGCGTCAGGTAATCACAGTGTACAAAACGAATCCTGCTAAACACCCGCACCAAGTATGTAAGAGCACTAATTTCTTCGTCACCTTTCCTCTCGCCCATCCCGTTTCCTCCCCTCTCACGTTTCGCAACCACACATTGTCTCCGACATTGAACTCCCTCGGCCTTGCCTGTTGGGTGTCAACGGTCTTCTTGGCTTCATTTTGTTTTTCTCGCCGAAAAGAAGCAGAACCGGGTTTCAACAAGGCAAGACGTGTCCGTGGCAAGCGTCCAAAAAAGAGCTCTGCCGGCGTCTTTCCAGTTACCACGTAAGGAGTTGTTCTGTACTGAAACAAAATGTTAGACAGCTTCAGCTGCATGCTCCTCTTTCTACCCCGCTCCCTATCCTCCAGCACTTGTTTCAGAAGGGATTTCTTCCCCATCTGAACTGCGCGTTCGGGAAGTCCATTGGATGCAGGGTGGTAAGGAGGAGTGGTCATCTGCAAGATTCCATTTTTACGCATGAAGGATCTGAACTCTTCAGACACCAGCTGTGGTCTATTATCTGTGACGACTTCTTCTGGCAACCCGAATTGCGAGAATATCATCTGCAGCTTTTCGATGGTGTGCCAACAGGTCGTAGACGACATTAGAATGGCTTCCAGCCATTTTGAGTGGTCATCAACTAGGATCAGTATGTTCGATTGGTCTTTCTGTGCGAAGTTTAAGTGCAAGCGTTCGAAGATCCTAGTAGCCAACGGCCAATGTTGGACCGGAGCACGGAGGGAGTTGTTCTGCGTTGCTTGACAGCCGTCTCACGTTCGCACCAGATTCTCAAAGGCAGCGTCTAATCCATTCCACCAGACATGCTGTCTCGCCAGCATCTTCATTTTAGATGCTCCTGGGTGCCCTTCGTGTAGAAGACGAATGATGACGTCATGTAATGCTTTGGGGATGACCACTCTCGTGCCCCGTATACCGAGCAATCCTGGTCAGTAGACAACGCTTCTCTTCTCTGGAAAAAGGGAATTAAGTCAGGATCGTCTACTTTCTTAGGCCATCCTCGTTTCGTGAGTTCGATGATCCGAGGTAGTATAGGGATCCTTTTTAGTCTCTTCCTGCACTGTCCAGCTTGTGACCGGAACATGATCGAGCGGCGAAAAGTAGTTAACCTGGTCACAGTCTTCTGTTCTCGTGGGAAGGGGGAGCCTTGAAAGGACGTCGGCGTGACCAATGCTGGTACCCTTCGCAAAAACGATCACAAAGTCGTACTCAGCTATCAGAAGTCGCTATCTCTGTATACGTGCAGCTGCCATGCCGGTTGACTTCTGCCCTTTTTTCAAAAGTGCGGTGAGAGTGTAGTGGTCAGTGACCAATGTGAATCTTCTACCGAAAAGGTACCTATGAAACTTCTTGACGGCGAATACGATGGCAAGCGCTTCTTTTTCTACTTGCGAGTAGTTTTGTTCGGCCGTCGTCAAGGTCCTTGAAGCGTACTCAACCGGTCTGTAAACAACCTTGCTCACTTCATGAGACAAAACTGCCCCTACACCATAATTAGAAGCATCGCAGGTCAACCTAAAAGGCCTATTTGAACAGTACAAGGTCAAGACATCAGCACTACATAGAAGCTCTTTAGCTTTCCTCACACATTCATCACATTCTTCTGACCACAACCATTCAGCCCCTTTTTCTAGCAAGTCGTACAGAGTCCGCAGCGATGCTGCCAAGTCCTGCAGAAACTTGGCCTAGAAGTTTAACATTCCTAGAAAACTGCGGAGCTCATGTACATTAATAGGAGGCGGAGCGCTTTTGACCGCTTCCACCTAGTCCGGGCAAGGCCGGAGCCCGTGTGTGTCAAGCATATACCCAAGGTACTTCACTTCGCCCACAAAAAACTTGCTCGTTTCCAGGTTCAAGCTAACACAATGCTTGGCAAGTCGTTCTAACACGCGTTTCACAATGTCAAAACATTCATCATGATTCCTGCCTCCAATCAACAGATCGTCAATGTAACATGCAACCTTCGGCAACCCAAACAAAATCTTATCCATGGTAGCCTGAAAAATAACAGGAGCTCTCAACACGCTGTACGGCAACCGCGAAAATTCGAAAAGACCGAGGTGAGTGTTAACTGTCAGCGCTTTCGTTGAGATGCTATCAAGTTTCAGTTGCAAATACGCAGCGCGCAGGTCAAGAACCGTGAACACGCGGCATTCCTTGAACGTTGCGAACAACCCGTCCACCATTGGCAAGGGGTAGTGTTCTGTGCGCAAGTTAGGGATTTACTGAGACGCTGTAATCGCCACAGATACGAATCTTTCCGCCGGGCTTCGGAACAATGACTAGCGGAGTTGCCCAGTCACTCGTCTTCACAGGAGACAAGATACCATCGTCAATCATTCTCCTAAACTCGCAATCAACAGCGTCCCTAAACGCAAAAGGAACGGTGCGGTGCTTGCAGAACACTGGCTGAGCATTTTCCTTGAAAACAAGGCTTGCCGTGAATCCTGTTATGGTTCCAGATTCTCTCTTAAACACCGTTGGAAACAACACTTTCAATGTTTCCAGAGATTTCTCTTCTGCTGTTACTGCAAAAACTGACCTCCAGTCCAGCTTTACTTGCTGCAGTCAGTTTCTACCAAGCAGCTTTGGAAGCCGCACATTGCCGTTTCTCACCACCACCAAAGGCAGCACATGTTTCCCATGACCGCTAGCTATTTCGACGTCGGATACACCGGCAACGTTATCTTTTTCCCCGGTGTACGTACGCAAGCTGAGGTCACACCGTTTTAGCATTCCTCGAGGTAAAATCTTTCAATACGCCTCTTCTGGCGTAATGATATCTGCGTATCAACCTCCAACTCTACCTCGTGACCTGCTATTTCCAACCTAGTCGTAACCGGTTGCACCCCCGCGACTACGTTAGAACGCACAACGCACACGTCTCCGGGACCCACATTAGGCCGTCTATTTGGCTTACCCCTGGTCTGTTCTCCTCTGCACATTTTTTTTTGTATGTGTCCTTTTCCGCACTTGAAGCGCTTCGCTTTAAGGAATGGACACTTACAAGGTTAATGCGCAGAAGAACCACATCGAGAGCAGACAGTTCCTGGCTGTCGCTGCTGTTCCTGGTCTTGTCTGTCCAACAACCGATGCACGTCGGTGTCATCTGGACCGCTCTGTCTCTGCAGCTCTCTACTCTGCTCTGTAGCCAGTTCCCTTGAAGGTGCCACCTTGTAGACGTCCCCGAATTCGGAACTGCCAACCATCTCGAGAAGTGGTCGTTGAATCTCGGCATTGAGGCAACCCGCGATGAACCGGTCTCGAAGAGCACTGTCGAGGAATTCACCAAAGTCACAAGTCATGGCCAGCTTCTTGAGGGCAATCACAAAGTCTGCCAGGCTTTCGCCGCCCTTCTGGAACCTCCGGTGGAATTTCGTCCGCTCGGCTATGGTAGACTTGGCCGGCGAGAAGTGGTTCTTGAGTACACATGTTAATTCTGACAAGCTCTTGGAAGTCGGAAGCGCGGGCACCGGCAATTCTTTAAGAGTGCGATATGAATTTGTCCCGAGGAAGTTCAAAAACGCTGCCGCCGCATCCTCTGGTTTCACAGCATTCACTTACCCAAAATCTGGAAGCGTTCCAGGTAGTCGTCGAACGTTTACTCGTCCGGGCGTAACTCGTGGAACTTCGGCATGCTGTCTGTTCATCGCATCGTCATCGCCAGTTGTTATAACTTCGTCTCGGTGGGCGTCGACCGGGATCCAAACAACAAACAGCCGGCTTCGGTCGCACCCGCGTTCCAACTGGCACGGGGCGTTTAATTGTGAGACAAAAAAGAAAAAAAAATTGACCGCATCTCCACGTGGTGAATGATGTTGCTTGGGACGAAGCTCTGGTGGTGCTTGTCTGCGTAGACGCCGAGCCGCAGCATGCCGAGCCTTTTCATTCATATCAGTAGGAGAATGTGTGGTTTCCTTCTTTTTCTTTTTTTTAAGAAGACATGGGATGGCATCTCAGAACCCCCTACTCTTTTGTTTCTTCTTTTTCTTTTTTCATAATTTTTTTCATTTTGTTTTCTATTTTTTTTTTGCCCTACACGAGCACGTGAGCATGTGCTCACGTGCTCGTGAGCAGGTGATCTCACGAGCAGAAGCACGAGCACCCGACGCCGGACCTACGGCGGACGGCGGACGGCGGACGGACAGCCCCTAAGGAGCTTCGCCCCTAAAAGACAAAACACGCTCCTAGCGGAGGTAATTCATTCAGTCACTACAGCTGCTACAGACATCCCCCGCAGAAAATTTTCCCCTAGAGTACATCACGACCGCAGATATCTAAAGATCGCACTGTTGTTGGGTGACAAACTATCACGTATAGATCGACACTCTGTTTACAAACAAGCCCGCGCTTGCTCAGCAACCAGATTCCCGTGAGGTGAAGCTTCTGCGCATGCGCTGTGGCGACAACAGCGCCACCGCCGAGGCGTGACGTCAGAGCCGCGTGTTGGTCTATAAAGTCGTAGAAAGTCAGATAAGAAATTACGAGCTTTAGTTTGAAGTTGGTGTTTGTTTTCGTCCTCAAACGTTTTGCTAGCTTTAAGAGGTCTATCCTCAGTAATTTCCACGCTATCGAACAGTCGAAGCCTGATAAAAGAGAAAAAAAAATAACAGTGATATCTCATTAATGTGGGCACGTCTGGTCACCCCCCAAGAGCACCCACAATGCGAGTTTTCCATAATACCGAGACAAAAGTGCATGTATTTACCAAATTCGTTCCCGAAAATTCTGTCTTTATATCGGGATGTCCTTATTAACTGGGTTCGTATTAAGTAGGTATGACGTAGCTCCTGGGCAACCGTAAATTTTAAGTATTCCTTAATGCTACTGCACAATGAACCATGGAACAAACCAAAAAGGAAACAAATGCAACAAAATAATTTACATACTCAAAAGTGGCTTGAACATCGTAAGATTGCCTAAATTCCTAAAGCTAAAAGACGTTTGCCGATTGTTCATTTTGCGTGAAGCTTTAGGGTGGCAATATTGGGTCTCGCATACTTAGTCTACTTTGATTGGGACCTTGGTGGGCATCCGCCAGCGTAGACTAGATCAACGCAGTTACGGCACTGCCCATGGACGCTGCTTCTGCTAGCAGTACCCGTCTCTCCACTCAAGGTTCGCCCCTCATCGCTCGACGCGCCACCGTTTTGGGGACGGATGCAATGGTAACTACAGTCTACTGAAGCTCAGCCTCTAAATCGCTTCACCGTAACGTCTCCTGGAGTCACTGTATATGCTTCGTTTGTGGAGCAGACAATCGCAACAATCTAAGATTTTTTTTTTTTTTTCATTTACTTTTAAGTATTGCGGGAGAAGTGAACTTCGCTCTCGGAGGGGACGCGACGGGCGCGACGTCAAGAGGCACGGTTCACCGCCTATGCACCGTCGTGCGTCTCGCGGATTCCACAAAAGCGCGCGTGTCCTGGCTTGGTCGTCATGGTTTCCGTGTCGTCTGCTTGCTCACAGACGCTTTGAAACTGCGCTTGCTATAAAAATAACGCAATTAAAGATATCTAGGTGCCACACACAATGTCCGAACGTTCAAGAAACGTTCTGCTGGTCGTCATACTTCTGTGCAAGATCTATATTTCGCGAGCGCAAAGCGAAACGTATGTCCCAAACACGGCGCTACTCGAGACGGCTTCCCCTCAACCGAAGTAGTCTCATTTAGGGCATGACACCCCTTCTCTGCTAATGAGGAGTTGGTGGCGAACGGAAAAGAAAGCCGATAGTCCGGCTCCGCCATTTGGGTATTCTAGAGTCTCCGAAGATTACAGTTTTGAATCACAACCTGTGGATGGCGCTCCGATCGCCTGATGGTGACCTTTAGGATGAGAGGGGGAGGGGGGGGGGGGGTTCGTTTATTTGCGAGAGTTCCGCACCGCGGTGTCCGCAACGAAGTTGATTTAGTTGGCTTCCGCGGCCTTCGCTTTCGCGTTATCACAGCTTTGATAAGAGCGTCAGTCGAGGAGGGAGACGGCGTCAGACAACTTCCTGTTTCGTGCAGTGCCTGAAATGGCTTCCAAGGGATGTACGAAGGCGTAAGTAACTTCTTTGTGTTCTACGTTTTTGTGTCGGGAAGAGATACAGCTTTAGTCAGGGTTCTAAAAGGAGGTAAGAAAGGTTGTTTGTGCTTCGTAAATGTCTTTAAGATTTTAATGATAGTCACACGATATGTGTACTGGGCGTGGCCTGCCAGCGTAGATACACAAAAGAGAAGAGTCATTCACTATTCTTGTAAGAAAGCGAGTGTCGTATAGAAGTGCAGTGCGTTACTACAGGTAATAAGGTTGGGCTGTGATGGTGCCTCCATAATAGTTGTTTGAACCAGCTTTGAGGGGGCGGCGAGCCTCTGCAGTTCGATACTTGTTTTTTTCCTCGTAAACTATCGTGGAGCATCAATGCCATCGGTGGTCGTCTCTTTTCGCTTTTAATCATAGAATGTTTTGTTAGGGACGTTTTTCATTGAGTGCTGGGGCCAGGTATAAGAGGGTCTTCCTTCGCAACGTGTTTGAAGAAATGTAGACGACAGGAACCCATTTAAATTCATGCGAAGCTAATTTTTCTTTAATATTCCAGTGATTTTTTAGCGTATTAATTTGTTAGATAAAAGAGGCTTTGGAATTATCTTAGCATGCAGAAAACCTTGCAGAACCATTCGATGTTCTTGCTATGCCCAGTGCATTACGCAGGAATGCATTTATGACCAAGTGCGTCGTTCTACGTCACTAACAATGTAATAATAATAAGAAAAATAATATTATGAATGCTTTATTTATTTCGTGCTCGAGAACAACCAGTTGGTCACAGTATGGTGGCACCTACAATGCAAACTATACCAAAACAAAATATGCTAACGCATCGCTATTAAACACGAAACATCTTGAATAATGTTTTCTATTTTTTTTTTTGAGGGGGAGCAATAAAGTTTTTTAAACTCAAACTACAACAGCAACTATTTCAATTTTGACGGCAGTCAATAGCGAGCGCATCAAATAATTGAACCAGTTTGCAAGAATATTGCGAGTGTTTTTGCGATATTCATAGACCAATATCCCCCCCCCTTCTTTTTTTTTTGTTGCTTGATCCCGAATCTACACGCCGAACCGGCGGCCCATATCCTGCCTATGACGCCTACAATAATTAACCACACTTGTTGCTATCCCAACAGCGTGACGTTGATGAAAAGGCAGACTGCAGTCAGTCGAGATTACGAAGCGGTAATCACCATGGCCGAATACATATAAAGAAAAATTAATGTTTGGGACGGCTTCCTGCCCCGCTTTTGCATTCAGGTTTCAATAGCTCGGTTTTACGACAAGACTCTAGCGCAACTGGTGCTACGATTCAATGGAAGCAATCAAGAAGCGAGAAAAAAGTGCCACGTCGCGGCGCGCGGCGTCGTCTTTGTGCGTTTTGCTATCACGGCTAAACTAGAATCACTGTTTGGGTTCCCAGAGTAACGAAACTCCGAAGGTTCGTTCTAGAACCGCGGCGCGACGCTGAAACCGAAACCATGGCGCCGCCATCTTGGGTCCACTCGTCGACGGGGGTACGAAAGCAATAGTGACATGCATTGGAACGTGTTGAAGGAGCTGGTTCATTCCGCGATACACGGAATGATCCAGCTGTAATCGGCACTCACCTCACAAAGCTTACTTGTTGCAGTGGGCTCGAAATCTTTCCGTTTTACTATGGCCAGCCAAGCATTCTTCCTCCGTCTTGCAGTTGCGTTCTTTACAAACGAGATCCGGAAGAGCCTCTTTCCATCCTCCAACCTGCCGCTGCACCCGAAAGCGCAACAAGCAGACATTGTGCCGTCAAGTACACAACCTCCTTGTTTTTGACGTCTGTAACCGCGTAGAAAAAACTGCGCGTAAACGCGCGTTCGATGAGCAGTTGTTTGCTGGACCCAAGATGGCGGCAGTTCGAGCCGCTTGAAGCGCTGATGGAGGTGAGTCTAGCGGTGCTTGTCACGTGATCGCTACCGTCCAATGATGCTCACCAAGCAAAACATGATTGGCTAGAGTGAGTATATGTTGTCGGCAAAACGGAAAAAGAAAAGGAATGCGTTAATCTGGGAACCCATACAGTGACTCTAGGCCACGGTGTAAGATATATTCTTTAGGTGAGGACACGGCGGGGCTGAACGCGCGGCGCGAGGAATCATATAGCGTTCGTTCGACGGGAATCCGAACGGCTGCATCATTCCGCGGCCACCGTGCCCGCGGCTGACAGTGTCGCCGGCGGCCAAACGGCGAAACTGCGTGAAAGCGAAAAAAATTATCTCGTTGCCGTGACACCCCGGTGCCGCAATTTCGCCTGTTCAGCGTCTGCCCCAATAATATCCGCATAACAATAGACCGATCTCACCAGCCAGTTTGACTACGCCACCGCTGCCGCAATGCATCGAGGGAGCTTTAGTCTTTCTGCACGTGCGACAACTCGCTGGAGCTCTGCGCGTATGGAGCATGAGGCTGCACGAGCCGTCTTTTGCACTGCTTCCTGCCTCTGCGAACTAAAGTTGTGGCGGCGTCACGCATGCGCCGAACGCTTGGTCAGATTGGTCTATTAAGAGTCCCTTTGCACGTTTTTGCTTCGTTTCGAATTGCGACGGAGACATTTGGAACTCCAGTCGCCATACGCTACATGAAATGAAGATTGAAGAAGCAGTGTGCGGCGTTTGACCACGCGTTTGACACGGCTTCAAAGCGCTGACAATGAGCCGGAAATGCTTCGTTCAGAACTGCAACTCAGATCACCCTAGTTGCAAAGAAAAGGTCAGTCTGTTCAAGGGTCCCATCCGACCCCACACGTCTGGAAGCGTGGGCTCAAGCAACTCCTCGCAAGCACCGTCCACTTGGCCCTAAAGTTTTGTTTGCATCAAGCTTTTCACCAACGACATGTTGTGAAAGGACGATACTTCGCTTTGCTGTAGAGATGTTGTCCCCGCGATGTTTTGCCAAGAAAATATGAATCCCAACGTTAGGTGTTTAGTATCTGATGCTCACGAGCCTGAGACCTAGAAAGGGATGAAATTCCAGGGAAGCGCCGGAGGAGGAGGAGGAATAAACGTCTTTATTGGTCTTCAAAAGCTAGCCCATCTGGCTAGGGGAGGCCGAAAGCCCCACCCGGGGTAAGGGTGCAGGGGGCCGGTTGCGGACCTGCCTGTCCCTCAGTTCCCGAGCCTTCTGAACGGCCCTTCGCTGTCCTTCCAGTGTCGTATCCTTGACTCCGGCGTCCAACATCTCAGGCAACGTTCCAGGCGCGCCTACCGGACTGCAGTCCCACAACACGTGCATGACCGTAGCTTTTCCCCACATATAACACACGCATCCGTTCTGTACACGCGGAGCCACATACGGCCCAACACCGGCGTGAAGATGCATTTCACTTGAAGCTGCCTTAGAAGGACGGCTTCTCTCGCTTAGGTTCTCGTGCGGAGGGGGATACACCGCCGCGCTTCTCGTTTCGCCAGGGAAGCGCCGACACATACTCGCTTAGCCCGTTTGAAACCGCGCCAAAGCATCTGTTTTAGTGTCTTCATAAAACTTCCCTCGCTGCCGTTGAGCCACAAAACTGAGACAAACCACAAATTTATGCTAAGCAACACACATACTACAAGTGCCGGGTTATAAGGAACGCACCTCATGCACAATACGACTTTAGAAAAAAAAAAAAGAGTTTCCCATTCAAAAGCGCAGGAGACGAGGCCCGCCGACCCACGAGTCGACGCGTCATCTGCCGGCGTCGCTTGAAACCATAGGGAGAGAGTGAAAGAGAGAGAGAGTGAAAAGCGAACTTATCGGCACGTCGCGAGGAGCGCGCTGTCCTCAGCTGAAGAGTATTATCTTACACCGTTCTCTAGGCTAAACCAATCACGCATAAAAACAGCAATCGCAAAGACGCCGTGCGCCGTGACGATGCACTTTTGGCACTAACCAAGTATTCGCGACTCCAGCGAACTATAGAGGGCGCGCTGCTCAGGCAAAATGGCGGACGAAAGGAGGTCGTTTTCGTCGTTCAGCACGCGGACCACCACAAATTCCTGCACTGCAGCATAAAATCAGTGTTACATTTGAAAGCAAAGCGATTTTTCGACGGTAGAAACCTTTTTCTAGTCATTGCGTAGGGACTGAAAAGGCGCAATCATAAAAATTATTACTGGAAACGATGTTTGTTCTATGCTGCCTACGAGAACCAAGCAGCGATAGCAGACGACGGAGTCGAAACGACCTCCTTTCCTGAGCTTCTCGGCGCTGCCGCTACGCGGCGTCGATTTCGCTAGAGTCGCGAATAGCCCTACACAACGACACGAGAACTGAATTATAGACGTCTCAAAGCCAATATACTTCTCGCTGATTTTTTTTTTTTCATTAGGTCGGTTACCATAACGACTGGGTTACAAAACTGCAATTGCAACGTGACCCCTGAAATGAATAGATAGAAAGTAGCTAATCGTTTAGTCAATTCGATAAATAATCAAACGGCAATTCTTGATGCATGCAAACGATAGCGTCCTTTATATTTTTAAGCACGACTCTGAGAAAAGACTATAGTGTACGCACGCAATTTTAGGGGCAGTTCAAACACGGGGCGCCCTTAAATGCTTTATATTCGTTAGTTTGATTGCGCGTTCCGTGGCATAACACAGTAAAGTGGTCTTCTGCGTCTTCGCCACATCTCGTGATGACTGTGAGATAATTTGCATACTACGCCGAAGGTCTCACGAATTAATAAAAACTTAACATCGTGGGATTTTTTTTTATACAGCGTATTGAAGAACTGACGTAGAAGTTTTTCAGTTCCAGGAAAGAGAGAGTGATTTTCAAAGTGGAACAAATAGAATGGTCAAGCAACGAGTACTACAGCTACGGAACAAGTATTCCAGAGAAGATGAGGTGCCACGGATGTGGCTGTGTCTCCAATACGATATATCCCCTGGAAAATAAATGTCAAGGACATGGACTTTGCAGAGATTGCAAAGAAACTGATTTCGCTTGCCACTATCATCGCGACCACGTAACAGCCGAGGCGGTGGGTACGATGTCATGGTATTTTTGTTTATTTATCATTGAGATTGCGAAAAAAAAACAAAAAAAATACACGGGTGGGCACAAAAATTGAAAAGCTAAAGATTCTCCTATATGGTCTGAAACCGAAAGAAAGAAACGCGAACCTGCGGTAAACGTCAGAGCTCGTACTGAAATAATTAGCAGGCAGGCGCAAAGCTAACTGCATTTGTGTCTATTCACTGTTCGAACACAATCGAACAATAACGCCGGATGCCGGAATTCGTCATTCTAACACGTATGGAGACAGCCAGCGAGCTTTGCGTAGACTAACTAATCATTCAAGTCGGAGCTCGGTTTCCATCCGAATACTATACCTTTTCTACATTATCCGAGTAACAATAGGCATGCTGTAACGTCGTTACTTAGAGGCAATGACGTTAGAGTAATCTGTGTTACTGCACAAGAGTGTGATGAGAGGCGTTGCATTTGATCAAAGTATGGTCTGCTGATCATGAGGATTTTTATGCATTCCTTATGTATGGTATATTAAACATGGACATTGCTTAACCATGCAGAAAGTATCTTGTTCTTGTGGTGTTGCAGACTCCTTAGCAAAAACTGTTACCGCATATCCAACCCGCAAGAGTTGGATGCTCTTTGATTCTGACACCGTGCCTGCCATACGACAAGTGCAGCAAAGGATTAAATGACACATAGGACTAGATAATTAAAAATGATAAATATCTGTCCTTTGATTTCAGCTACGGAATGCAGTTGGGCAAACAAATAATGCTGCCAAAAAACTTGGGATTCTGTGTCTCTTTTGCGGATCTAAAGAAGGTTTTTTGAACTTAAAGGTAAGTCATGAAACTATTGTAAGAATAACGGTCATGATTGGTATAGCATAACCTTGATATACATTTTTGCCAATAAAACTATATAAATATAGAAAACGTCCCAACAAAAAAAAAAGATTTTTTGTGCCCCCAAATGTAGTTGCCAAAAAAATTGTTTACTAATCAAATGCTAGCACAGAAATGCTCCCAGCTTGAGGTACATTAGACTTTAAAAAATTTATATCTATTTACGTATCCATGAAAGGAGCTGTGCAACGATTTTAACGTTGAAAGAATTTATATCTTCTACTTTTGACATTGTTTATATTGCCACAAAGGACGGGAAACACATCTCCTTCCATCGAAATGTTGCGATTGCGCCGCGTAATCGCGGGGCAAAAATTATAATATTTCCCGACCTGCAGCCGCGAGCGGCGGCCATGAGAAACACTCGGCGTGACGTCAATGGGGGACTTGTAAAAAGATAGCAAGTTGTGCGAATACTGCTTGATAAAAGGCAACTTTTCTATAAATCTTGTCGTTCCAACATAAATATAAGTGCGTCAAAAGCCTGGTATCATCGACAAAACTTTTATTTTATGGGGTTTTAGTGGCGCCATCTATCCGAGGTCAACAAAACCGTCAGCTCTATCTGCTACCTGTAAACAGCCGCCAGAAGTCGGAGGGGGGCGGGGGCAGAGCCCGACGGGGATGCCGGACCCGGACGAGACTTTCCTCCTTTCGCCATGTTGATCGCACTGCGCAAGCACGTGGTCATGCGGTCGCGAGCAGGTGAGTTCTCGCTGCTCAGTCATGGCTCTAGAGAGAGACCTTCACCGGAACCCCGCCCCAACCCCATTGACGTCACAGCACTCGTGACTCGGAAGATGGTGAAGGAGTTGAGAGGTGCCGAAAACCTCAATCTTTGTCCATTTTCTAAATAAAAACTAGGACATGCAGGCAAAAGCGTTTTTTATTCTTTACTTCAGGAAGGTCGAGACACCAACTCCCAAATTATTTAAGCAAAACACTGAAATTGTTTCACAGCTCCTTCAAATACTTTATTGTAGACGTTACTTAAAAATGACATCCGACGTAACATCTCATATAGCGTGAAAGTATTGTAAATTTTGTTGCGCGATCAATAGCTGCGACGATCAGAAGTTCAGGGTAATTGGAATACGTGAAAAAAAAAGTGATGAGAAGTGTCGGATCTTGCTTTCGCACACTTTACATTTTGGTTATGACCAGTACGATGGTGGAAGGCTTTCCAGATGTAGGATGCGTGATGATCTTCTCGCAAATGATAAACAAATTTGTAAAAAAAAAAAGGATAGCTTGTTAAGTTTGTTATGGCCAGAGAGGTTTGAAAAGGCCGCCGCGGATTCTTAGAAATTTGATGCGCTGGAAGGATGAAAAAATAATCTCAGTAATTTAACGCGTTCCTGAATTGAATTGGAGTTTGATTGAGTTCAATAGACCTCTTACGAAAGATTGCCCGGTGTTGGCAGCTGTGGAATCCCTGCACAATGGCAGATAAAAAAAATAATAATGAACCACAACGTCAGCAGCACACTTTGTGCGTTTGGTTGGATTATATGGTTAAAACACAGCCACCTCATTCCGCTTTAGCGGAGCGAATGCTGAATGGGAGGCGACCTCCATTCCACTGTTCGCTCTGCTAAAATGAAGAGGTGGGAGGAATTTCCACTTTACTCTTAACCTGTCCCCGACTATACCGTTGGCCGCACTCCGGCGTTTGCTATGTTATGGAATGACTTGCACGTTCCACGATGTCAGTTGTTCTACCATTGTGTAGTGGTTCCAACCCTCTAATACTAAACACGTGACATTCGAAAGGGGTTTTTGAATCATTTATAGGAGGCATAGAAATGCTAGTTTCATTTAGACATACATCAACCAAGGAAATTTTGTGCGCGTTCGTAAGGTACGGACGCGTTTTACAGTGAAGCTGTATATGTCTAGGGTTCTATAGATTTTTGGTATCCGTGTGCAGAAAGATTGCATGTAAAAGCGCTCCATTGTATGGAAATGCATATACGCCCCGTCAACTCGACATGCGTTTTGATAAGGAAAGATGTCGAAACGTGTGATAACGGCGATACATCCGAGAACAATGGGCCTTCTCCCCCTCTAGTCGGGTGACGTCACTGCTTTAAAGGCATTATTTGTATAGATTTAACTTTAGCAAAGAATCTCACCAAAGTTGTAATGGAACACATCACTACAGTTTCAAAATGATGTATATATACTGTAAATAGACATTTGATGAAGTGATTTTCGTGTTTTTCTGTGAAACATTTGGTGAAGAGCTTTTGTGTTTCTGGGTGAAACATTTGTGTTGGTGCTCTACAGCTTCGCTGGCCAACCATCTTCAGAGTGGAATGGCTCACAATTTTTTTTTAATATAATTAATGTCCACCTTAGCGGGTGGGACATTTGTTTTTTATAGTATCAATCAAACCCGCCCAAAACCTGTTTTTTTTTTTTTAACTGGTGTTTAAAGACACATTTTATTATTTAGTTTAATTCTTACTTTGTCTTTTTTAGGATCATATGTATAAAGAACACTCTCGGCAGCTGGCCGATATTCTCAAGAGTTCCCAGAAGACAGAATACGAGCAAGAGGTGAGAAATTTGATTTTAGTTGTAGAAGTGTGATGCATATTGCAGTTGAAGGATAAGGGTTACTGGAACTCGATTTGGTTCACCATTAATATAATGAAAAAAATAAGTATACACTTTCGGAAATAGATATCTAAACAATATTTGAGGGGAATGATAAAGAAAATAACATCCGTATCTACACGGAAATTTTAATTACGGCGGATATAATTACTAAGCAAGCATAAAAAAATCACGTGGTTAAGACTTGAGATTTGCAGGTTTTGCAACGATGCGGGAGGTTCTGATTTCTTAACTGGATAAGATTACCTCCGCCATGATGGAATGAGAGCTAAGAAATTTGATACATACTAAACAAAAGCTACGCGCCCCGCTCACTTGAATTACATCAAGGCTCAGTGCAGGGCTGCATTTGAGCAGCAGTAATCCTGGCGTTGCTTGAGAATGTAGAAACAAACACAGCGATGTTGATTCACGTTATGTGGGATGCAGAATGCATATCCGGACTTCCACAAAAAATATGCCTGTAGAAAAAAAGAAGCGTGACGAATTTGATTTAGTGTGCTTGTTGAAAATTACATTCCTTTTCTTAAAGTACATAATTCCCGGAAGAACCAAATTAACATTTTTTTAATCGAGAAAATAAACTACGCAACGTCGAACGCTCGGTTCCGTGGTCCGCACCAGATGTGCGGTTTGTGTAAGCGAATTTCGGCAATTTGTTTATTTTTTTTTAGTCTTCTATTTTGTCGGAAATTGGCAGACCGCATAAATAACCGTTTCTCAATTGATAACCAAAGTATCTTATCAAAATAAAAACAATTCATGAATTCGTTATATTTTCAAAATACGCCGGCCGCGAGGATTCCGGGAGACGACTCTCTACTAACAACGATGAAAAATCTCTACTTTTCCCTAATTGCCTACGTCAGCGGTGGGAAGGCGGACGAGCGATCCGGTAATTCGCTGAGCGGCTTTCCTGGTCGCCAGCGATCGAGATCATTTTTACGCAGCTTGGAGGTTGAAAGATCTTTTGCAATATGTAGCAGTCTCTGCTCGGCGGTAGTTTGTACAAACAGTGCTTGAAAAAACGAAATTTTACCATTGTTTTCATGGGAGGAAAAAATTCACTCACCGGCAGGAGTGGAGCCTCGGCCACGTCAATGTGCTTTTGCGCGAGCTGTGTGCTGAAAGAACTAGTGTCACATGAAACATTCTCACCTCTGCTCGGAATACTTTACAGCCGCGTGCTAAGAGTTGAGTATCCTTCTGCAGTTGGAACAGCTTCAAGAGTGGCAATTGCAAATTCAAGCCGGCTGTGGCCACTACGAACTCCGTCGGAAGAGGAACGCTAATACTATCGAAAAAAAAAAGAGTGCAAATTCTAGCACGAATCGACATTTGGGTGCAATCACATTTGTTGTTCAAACATACTTCAGTGTTTCTTTTTTTATATAAAAACTATGTCCGTTTGAGATATCAAACCTTGCACGCGCTACTGTCGAAGTTGAAATCAAGCGGCTGATTCTTGAAAGCCAAATGTGAAACGTCTAAAGTTCAAGTCTGAGTTTAGACATGACTTTCGACACAATTCGTGTCTGCCATTACAAACGTTTAGAAAGCAAGTATTGAACTCCATTAATATATGACAGAGCCGTTGCGTGGTTTGAATGTTGAATGGTTGGCGTGCAATTATATCTTGTGCTTTTCTATTGCCGAGAAATATTATATTTAATAGAAACGTTTTTAAAACCATAAAAATAGAAATAATGCCGTTGAGGGTAGGCGTCTACATTTACCTCGGATAGATGCTGTGCAAAACAAAAACGTAATAATAATATAATAAATCATATATAGAATTACCCCCTTCCCCATGTGCACACTCGTGGATGAGTGTTTCAATGCTTTGCATTCTACTCCGACTGTAAACAAACCAAAATGTAGGGGTACCAATATTTCTTCGGAAAACATTTTGTTAACTCGTTTTGAATTAAACATTTTAGATGCAATTCTGTACTTTTTTCACTGTTGTATCTAAAAGCAAATATTATTTAGTCGAGAATAAATAGTCTGTATATTTTATAAGTATTTCATTGCACCTTGATGTTTCGTTTGGTGGTTGCAAAAATATTTGAATTACCATTTTAGCACGATTTTCGTGAACCAATAACGCTGTCCTCTTGACCACACGGATGCAAATAATTCCATTCTATACATTTTAGTGTTTACGAGAATCTCAGTCTACTTGCGCTAGGTCCCAGCCCAGCACACGCATGTTCGTCGCTTCGGAAAGCGAGCAAAGCACGCGTCACACACGCGAACGCTGAAAATGGCACCGACCAGAAGCGCTATTCAGGAATGGTCTTTAGATGCTTTGCCTAATTACCCAAGCACCAAGGAGCATGTGCATGCTACGAGAGGAGTTACACGTGCTGGCGTCTCCAACAGTAACTTTTCTAAATAAGATCTAAAACAAATGCCACTTTTCCTTCAGGTAATACGAGCCTGTGGGGCACCTGTACCCACATTCCGAGCACTCTCCGTGGTGCTTGGGCAATTCGCCAAAACATGCACTGCGTGACTCTTTGACCTTTCTTCACCAGCGTATCTGCCAGCCTCTGATAGAAGAACAGATTTACGCTATCGATTTCATGAAACTAGCGAGCCGCGGCTTGAGCGCACCGAGTTGCAAATCCGGTTTTCTCAAAATCCCAATTGCTTTGTTTTTTTTTTCTTTTCTATAGTTTAGCTTGTAGGCCAAAGTCATGCGTTGTCCAAACAAAGGTTATAATATAATAATGAAATAAGTCATAATAATAATAATAATAATAATATAATAATTGAAAGAATTCTAATAAACTTTCATTCCATTCGAACTACCAATCAATTATCAATTTGAAATGGAACGAATCCTCCTGTTTTCTCGCTGTTAGACGCGAGAAAGGCCGGCGTCAGCGTACGGGAGTGCCGGCCGCGCGCCTCGCTTCCCGCCAGTGACGTCACGTTTGGATGGCGGGGAAAACTAGAGAAAGGGTGAACGAAGTTTTGGTTTCGGTAGCGAACAAAATATCACTTTTTTAAATTAACTAGAGTGAATCTGGGGGAACGCGATAGCATTTCGGGATCAGAAAGTAATCCGCATTCAGATGACACCTTTTAGATTAGGTAGTTCAAAAAATCGGCGTGGCGTAGTGTAAGCGTATAAACCGCTCCATACTGTGGAATGATGACGATCCACATTTTATTTTTGTTCTTTCGAAATAAATATAAGTGTTGTTTTCTCTTGCCCCAGCAACGTTGTGGTGGTCGACAAAATAAGGAAATAAATAATCCTTAAAAGTCTAGATGATCGAGTTTGAACCACAGTAACGAAAAGTGTCAATAAGACACAATAAAACACTAACAAGACAAAGGAATTTTAGCACGTATAAACAAAACGGCTTGCTTATTTTCATTTTGTTTTTGACTTGTGTTTAACATATCCTGTTATTGTTTATTCTGTAGAAACCTGCTTCCACCCAGGAGAGACATCGAACGAGTTCCTTAACATGGAGAGAAGACAATTTCAGCCAGAACGCGGATGTCACGGTGGAGTCGGAGGACGATGAAGCACCTGCTTGTAAACACTGCAAAGAAGAATGGGATGCGCGTGAACTTGGGGTGAGCTCGTCCCTCGCGCCTACTTGAGTCTCATCATTTATTTTTTTTTTCAGAAGAATGTATGAATTTCGTTTGAATACTTCAACAAAAGGCCGTTTTCAAAAGTCTGTCAAGCAACATTGGCGGTCGCCATTGCTTGGGGAGGCTAGGTGGCGCAAGCTACCACCCGTTACAAAGGGCATAGCCATTGACATCTATTCATCCATCCATTGGATACACGAAGCTTGTGATTGGATCCGAGTCCTCGCCGAACGCTGACGCAGCACTCGTTTTGAATCCCAGCTGAGCCGAGCTCACGTCAAAAGCTGATGCTGCAGCAACTCGTGTCTAACGTGCTGAGTGTGTGTGAGCAAGCAAAATGGCGGACAGGCGATGGCGCGGACATTTTATTTTTTAATGGGTCCATTTGTGCTTTGAACAGGACTCCGACTGGTGTGTTTATACCGCGTCCTACATCCTAAAAAAAAGTTGTCCTTCGATTTTCGCTCGATGACGTCACAGAAGTGTCGTTCTGTTACCGCTCGCAATTGTGGCGGTGTCACGGCAGCAGTGGTGGTGAATGTGGTATGGACGCCTGTTCTGCTGCAGGTCGCTCTCCAAGACTTGCCAGTCCACGGAGAAATTCGGCAGCCCGGAATCAGGACAAGCGACTACAGCAACACTCGCGTTCTTGTGCCTTATTTTCTTTTATTTCTTTTAGGACGCTTACGTTTATTTTCGAAGATCGGGACATCTAACAGCACGACACCCCGGCTTCTGTGACGTCATTTGTTGCCAGCTCGGGACCACGTTTAATGTGCGGGCTGAATAGGATGGGGAATTCACTCCAGTGCGGAGACGCTTTCCAAGCTCCGTAATTCAACTGCGTCTCCTTCTAAAGGCCGGTTCAGACACTTGCGGTTGAGTGCGTTTGACTGCGTTGCGGCGAGAACCGAAAGCCAGTCACCGGCACATCTGTGCTTCGTATGAAGCGTGGAACCCAATTTAAGGAATCTCTTGGCACGCGCTATGAGCAGGAGGAATGTCCTGGTTTCTCGCTGCCGCAACGCAGTCAAACGCAGTCAAACGCAACTGTCTGAACCAGGCTTAAAGCCCGCTTCACACAGTTGCGTTTGACTGCGTTTGACTGCGTTGCGGCAGCGAGACACCAGGACATCCCTGCTGCTTATATCGCGTGCCAAGAAGAATCCTTGAATTAATTGGATTCCACGCTTCATACGAAGCACAGATGTGCCGGTGACTGGCTTTCGGTTCTCGCCGCAACGCAGTCAAACGCACTCAAACGCAAGTGTCTGAACCGGCCTTAACTGTCCATTGTCCACGCACGTCAAAATAATGGTTTTGTGAATTTTGGTAGATTCTTTAAAAAAAATGTAATCAAGGAAGTATTATTTCTGTTATTTTGAGGGGTGAGAAAAAAAGAGTATTGACACATCTGCCTTTAATGCAAAATGCTGTAAATCACGGGAAATTGTTTTTTTTTTTTTCTGTTTAAAATATTTCTGTGGTCTCGCAGTTTCTGTAAACTGTAGATAGCGCAGTGTGGTAAAAAAAGAAGAGCACTCCTGCGTGAATTCAGAGAACACTCACAGCGATAGCTGCGACACCCTATCAGACCCTGATGTACCCTTATGCACCTGACACCTGTGTCTCTCTTGCCTGACACGGAGGTGCAATATCGCCAATGTCTAGTCGGGACAGGAAACTCGCCTATAGCTACGAAACTATCCGGGTAAATGATGTCACGTGACTGGTGGCGTAGTCATGTTACGTCATGAAGTCATGTTACACCAAGATGTCACGATACAGAGCGACGTCACGTAATACTCCGATGTCACATGACGCCGTAACATCACCTAACTTTGTGACGTCACGGTGTCACGTAACGATATCGACGACGCAGGCTCTAAATCATTTCGAGTTTGTGTGTGTGTGTGTCGGTGGGTGGGGGGGGGGGGAGCCAATAACGGCTTTCCCTGTATACATATGACAAATCACGCTTCTCTCCAGAACAAACGAGGAACAAATGATTGTGATTTAAGAGCGGTCCACAAGGCTTTGTTGACCCCGAAAAGTCATTCTTGAAGGACTTTACGAGGTTTCGTTTGGACTCCTAAAACAGATGACACTTTCTAATGAGAATGGTGTCTGCGACATTTTACTTGCACTTCTGGAGTTCGCCATGCTTGGCTTTGACTCTTTCCTGTGCGAAATCATACAAGGTTTATTAATTATGACTGTGATTTTGTTACAAAATGAAGTAACGATTAAGAGAAAGGCAAGGCACCTGCATTGTAACCTGCAGGTCAGTGGTTTGCAGAAAGGTGTCACTTTGTCTGTTAATAGCGTTTTAAATATATCTGAACAGGTTGCCGATGCAACCCACAACATTCGTGCCGTCCTCACAGACAAGATTTGGCATTTCTTTCTTTTTTTTTTTTACAGGATCATGAGAAGGCTTGTCCTAAAAAAGAGGTCCAATGCCGCGACTGTGATGAATGGATCAAACAGGAGCAGTTATGTGACCACAAGGCGAGTAATGCTTTAACATAAGTGCGGGAGATTAATTCACGAAGAAGCACTACATGCGGATGTTGCGCATAACTAGATAATCATATAATAAATCACATTCTGCTTCAGGATGCGTACTGAAAAAAAGATTGTGGAGTAAGACAACAGGCCAATTTCGGCGCTTGATCGCCGCGTATTAACGCACGCCAGATCGCCTGGTTTAGGTGGAGGGGGGGAGGAGGGGGAGAGAGTAGGGGTTCCCGAGGGATCCACTTGCTAGCCTTTAGCCGGCTGCCAGATTTAATTACACGTGGCTAAAGGCTAGCGCGGCAATAGCTGAAGCGTGTTTACCGAAGCCTTGGGACCCTCCTCCCCCCTCCCCCGCCTCTTCTCTATCGCCCGTGAACAACGCGATGTGAAGATCGTGACAACGTGCAAATCAGAGTGCCGAGAAGGGCTGGTTGGTTTACTCGACAAGCTTTTCCGAATATGTCTCAACGATAGCATCGGCGTTTCAGAAATGCGTCAAGAGCATTACAGTAACGGATACTGCCTAGAATAACTGAATCAATATTTGACGTGTTCGATCTAATGTGGCACTATGTAAAGTAGTGAAATCTACTAGTTCTTCCCTTGACGTGTGAAATAGCAAGACTGGTGGGCTAGGGTCAGAGTATAGGCATTTTTCCCTTCATGGTCCAAAGTCATAATGGTGGTAAATTTCCCACTTGCATCACATGAGATTATTAACATGCCACTTTTGTTGCTTGAGGCTCCATAAATTACACAGTAGGCAGGGGTGCAGTATATAGGTGTATAGTTGTTTTTATATATCAGATCGTTGAATAGATAGTGATGTATTTTATTTTATTTTATCGACATATTTTGGCCACAGTAACATCAAATATTTAACGTTAGGATTTGAAATGTTGTTATAGCTTTAAACAAAACTTTTCATACCTACATCTAGTAACCGAACCTTTGCAAAGTTGTGCAAAGCAAACGGCATTTCACGATTTTTTTATTTGCGTGACTGACTTAATTGCCTGGGGATTTCTTGATCATGGGTATATCTTGGAACCAAATTTGCCGGTGTTCTTCTGACCTTTGTTTCGTTTTCATATATACAGAAAAACTGCCAGTTTGGGAAGTGCAATTCGTGCTCCAAAATAATGAAGAAGGAAGAGGTCAGTAAACCTGGGGTGATTATTCAAAACTCAGAAACATTTCTAATGAGACCAACAAAAGTTTAAGATGTAATAAAGCCATCATATTACGGAAGTTTTGCGGGGGCCGGGCTGGGCAAATCGCTCCTGTGAAAAGTACTAATTGCCGAGGCAAAACGTTGATATCCTATTGGTTTCTACCAAACTGCCTATTTAAGAAAATAATATTGTTTGGTATTTGTTGATCCCCTTAAACTTTAGCTGTTAATTACTTCGAAGTATTTAACTTTCTAATTTGTATAGTAAATGAAAAACATTCTGGTGATTACCGAAAATCACTAAATCGGCACACTTTTGAAATATATGAGGTGCGAGCAACATTTTACAGCCATCCAAGGAAAATGTTCAATTTGGATGCGTTTTCAAGTTTAGTTTTCTTGTGACAAAGCATCACCGCGCCATCGGTCCTGCTCTTCAATGGCCAAAGCGCGCCACTAACGTGCGCCGCCACGCATTCTACGCACTCTCGGAGGTGAACGCAATAATCAAAGCTTATTTTCGCATTCTCATTCGCACGGCACAGTGCTTTATTTTTCCGACTCGTGCCACACTTCCTTCGCTCCTATGAGGACTTTTTCACCTCTAATTCACGTTTGCAGGTTTGCAGTTTGGATTATAGCAAGTTTCTTGGCGTTCGTCAGTTCTGGGGACACTCAAATAATTTTCGCGGTCGAACTAGCTCTGATGCAAGCATTATCAACTTCCATCCTTAAGCTTTGATATTCTAAACAAAGGGATGCGGATCCGCAGGATGAACTCTATCCATAACCAAAAAAAATTGGCCAATAAGAAAAAAAAAATTTAACACTTTGGTTGGAAGATACGTTTTTGGTAATATCTGTTGTGTAAGTATACACCGTTCCGTTAGGGTCATAGCAGAGAGGGTAATAGAGAGAAAAAAAAGCCTTCCCCTCTCACCCCGTATGTCGTCTGCGCCGCCGAGTGGGCAGAACCTGGCATCCGGCTTGCGTGCAAACTCTGTTTAAAATCGCGTCATTTTGAAAATTTCTAGCGCAGATGCGCAGATTTTGGTATGCCAGTTATAATGTAATACTATGCTAAATAAAAAGACTAACCTGGTCCAATTGCGCTGTTACCTGCGTGCAAATAAAAAAAAAATAGGGAAAACTGTGTCAGATTGGCCGGTCTCTCCGGCGAAAAGTAAATCCGGTTGCTGTACCTTTTTTACTATACAAAGTTCGTACTGGTGTAGGCCTTTAGCGACCATGAGTGGAAGTATGAAATAATAAATAAAAACGCGCTCTCCTGCCGCAATACACGCAGTAGTTGAGGGTAGTACTGCCGGCTGACTCAACTGCTATTTAAGTAACGGAAAAAAGATAGGCTAGTTCATCATTTACCGAAATAGAACGACAGAAAGCTATAGGCTGATTTTGGAGTAGCCATAACTATTCTAAGAACGCGAACCACTTCACAACGGCAGCCACGAACGAGAGTTCGATGTTCGGTACAGCCCGCCGGTACAGCCCAAAGATGGAGAACGGCAACCTCCCGGTTTGTCGTCTGCTAGCGGAGTCGGGCCCGTGCCCTCTCTCTCGTTTTACCCCACCGAACCCGCTGAATTTCCCGGATGCATGGAGAGGGCGCTGCTGTCGAACAAAATGGTGCCGCCCAGGGAGCGCTAAATGGAATGGTCTATTGTCGAGCAAGAAAGCTGCTTGCTGTGGTTGGATAATGTGAACACACCGAATTACGAACCTATTAATTTAACGCGCAGTTTACAAGCAAGCCCGCGTTTGCCTAGACCAGCTCTGGGCCCTACGATTGTGCAGAAACACGGTTAGCGTGCAATGAATCGTCTGCGTACGTGCCGTGCCTACAGAAGCACCACCCTAGCGGAATGACGTCAGAGCGAGAGCTGGTCTATTCTTAAAAGAAAATGCTTTTATACTTTGCCAGATCACAGGTTATTGGATGAAAGTTGTTCCCAGGTTATTAGATGAAATTCAGGTTATTGGATGAAAGTTCACGATGTAAGCACTTGTCGTTCTCCAGGCTCGTGAAACTATTAATTGATTTGGACCTTTCAGATGACTACACATGAAGACATATGCGAGGAGAAGAAAATTCCATGTTGCTATCGCGAATATGGCTGCAACGAGGAGGTAATAGTTCCTATGGGGGAAATGATTCTGGCGCGCTCCATTGCACTAAAAATGAAAAATCCAACACAGTGAATGTTTTAATTGTGATGCAAAATGACCGGAGGAATAAAAAGCGCTGTATGATGATTTTAACAGTGGAACTAGATTTTCACATTAATTTTTATTCACGCCTGTGTGGCTTTAAAATGTGTATTTTGCGTCCAGATAAAATTTCTTCGAAACATTTGCTTTCATTGCGTATTAATTCATATCATGTTACCGCGGGCCCACTTTTCAGACTTGTATTTTATAACGCAAGAATAACAGTGAAAACATTAAAATAAAGCAACTAGAGCTTACCAAGAAGTTCAGAACAAATACTACACAAGCGCCGTACCATTCTGGAAGCGCTACTGAATAGTCCCCAGATGGCAGCCTCTGTTTTGCAGAAAATGAGCTCTTTAACAAACTAAGGCTTCTGGTAAAACCTTGGCTGCTTGTTTAATGAACTAAAATTAAACTTGTAAACACCATGAATTGTATTCATGCCGAGGCTCAGAAGAACGTTAGTCTGCCATACCGAAATGCTATTTGTAACCACTAAGTAATGTCTACGTGTTTGGAGGTGATGCCTTTCTTTTCGTTCATCAGGGGAAAAGGAAAAACATCCAATATCACCAAGAACATGACTCGCATGCCTCGTTTTTTCTACCGAAAATTAAGGTATGTACGACACTTGCAAATTTATATTTCATATTGCTAGGTTAATCTAGACACCATCCCTAACACGTTCATCTCTTTTAAAACAATATCGTGACCATGTTATTTGTTTGCACTTAAAAACCGAGTAACTGCATTTTAATGCAATAAGGCCTACAATCCTTGACAATCTCTGGAAAGAGGCGGAAAGAAATTAAATATGAAACCAGTTATATTTACCTGGTATGTATATGTGGTCTAAACTGCAGGAGCTGAAATAAAATAATTTCAATTGCACCGATGTCCGGTTTTCATGACCTTCAAAATTAACGGTCTTGTGTCAAAGTGTCTTTTTTTGCGATAGTGCTTATTGTGAATCTTTTGTAAACAAATATTATCACAAACGAACGCATCTCTTGTCTATACCACACACTCAATACTAGAATAACCAGAAAAATTCATGCTTCTTTCTTGTGGGCGTCTATTTTTTCTCAAATTAATTGTAAATGTAATTTATACTTTTGATTTCACTGAAAAACATGTCTTTTGAGAACAAAAACATCTTTAGAAAGATAAACCCAGTTGTACTTCATAAAAATTGGCGAACATATATTCTACAATTAGAACACTCTTTTTTACTAGATATCACCATCCCAGGAATAGTAGTAAATTGTTACTTTTAGCTTTTCTACCCGAGAATGCTTTGGAATCTAAATTTATAAGGAACGCCTTGAATGGTTACCTACCAGTGTTACCAGACACAATAGAAAATTTGCAGGTAATTTAAGAAAGAAATATATGCCTCTTTCTTTTAGCTCCGTACAAACTCCTAAATATTATATAATCTTGAAATTAAAAAAATATATATATCTTGGTGAAAATTAATTAAAAGTCAGGTATACGACGTAGGTACCCCCGCCATTTAAAGATAAACAAACAAAAAGGAAGATTAGACAAAAAATATTAGCTTTTAATTGAAAGGAACACTAAAATACATTTTCTGCCAGTGATCAACATTGAATGGGATGCTTTAATATTATAGAAAATCAACTATGTCATTCTTCGTTACAGGAACTTCAAGAGAGGATTAAGCAGCTGGAGCCCCCAATTGGAGCTATTTTGAAGCGATTCGAGTCTCACACGTGATCTTTCAATTAGAGAATTTGAAGAAAGCCTAGAAATCAGAGTTTCGCCAAATTAAAAACGTTGATTATCAACCTGATCAATGCGGCTTGCTTAAAATATAACGTGATTTTCATGGATCTTAATATCATACGAAATATGTCTGAAAATTAATAAGCGTGTTTTAAAAACGGCGTTTAAACGGGAATGAGCTTGGTATGACCGGGAAGAAACTTCTAAACTCTAGTTGCGGTCAAATTGAATGTATTTTTTTTTCTTTATTTGCTATTGACGACGGCAGGGCCGAAATTAAGCTTGTGAATATCACATACAGTTCCGAAAAATGCGAATTATAAAATGTAAAACAGACGGGACTTTTCGCACAACTAGAGTTCAAGTTTCTAATTGAAGCTTATCGGTGCCCTGGGGTTTCTCATGGTCACCGCTGGGGAGGTTGCCCAACGCCCGTACGAGCGCGCCGATTTTGGCCGCTTGGTCATAGAGTAATGTACACAAGGTAAAGAGCGGACACTTCCATAGGCCCCAGCGGCCCATTTAGCTGGCAGGAGCGCACTCAGGCGGCCGTCGTAGTCCCCAACTGAATGGAGTCACAATAAAAAAAACTTACCGGATGGATAGATATCTAGTTTAGTGTAGTGTGTTGGGCGGTAGCCTGCGCCATCTGGTTTGCCGCGAGTTGTTTTTCCTACTATTCCCGCATGCCGAATTTCAGCTATAATTACTTCACACGTATGTGTGAATCCTAATGCGGACAACTAATGGACAATACTATATACAGTTAACACTGACTTTACAAGCCAGGAAACCCATGTAGGTTTGTGCTGCCCAGAAGAACACCACCAGGTAGTAATCAACAAAGTTTATTTTCGCAACAAAAAAAATATGATGGGCAGTTTGTGCCTCGTATATAATTACAAAAACTACAAAACACAAGCACCGTGTGTCAAGGATTCACAAACAGTACATCCTACAAAAAAACGACAAGCATATTATGGCATGCATGAAAATCTTATCAAATAACTGGAATTACAACTGCAATTGGATTGAAAGCTGTTTTGTATTCTCAAGCAAGTTCCATGGAAGGTGCACACACACATATAACATATGCAGCATCAGCAACAAATACTAAAAAAAAAAAACTGGCCATGCAGTATCAAAGCTCGTTGATCCAATGCAATTTGTATGCAAATAAAAAGTTCAGCAGAAGAATTCTGAGATGCACGATGACCACAATGAGAAAAAAAGAGACAAGTAAATGCCTAAACGAGATCGCCACTAGTATAGACCAACTTAGTTTGTGACATAGTCATTAAATAACCCTAACACAGCCTGCACTGCACAATTAAACATACTTGCTCCTGCCGATTTAAGTAACAATAATGACCAAAATAACTAGAACTGAAAGCCAACCGACGGACTAATGCAGGTTTTACGTTCATGTCATGCTTAACATGTCACATTTAACATGTAAGTTTTAACATGACCACTACCATAAAAAGCACGCATGAAATGGCTCACAAGACTGCTACAAGCAGACTGGTGCCCGGTGTACCTGCGACCCACTCATCACAAATGATTCCACCAAGGCTTGGCATGCAATCTGCACTGCCTAATTAAGTACATCTTACAGGGTGTCTACCAAATGACTTCTTCCAAAGTCCAGAATTTTTCCAGGTTTTCCTTGACTATTTCAATAAAATTCCCTGGCTGTTCCTTCCTTCGAAGGATGACATTTCGGGCAATGCTATTCAGCAGAGCCGTGGCGACACCTGATCGCCGGGCTTCGTTACGCAACACCGTGCCACTTTCACTGGTCACTTTCCCTGATTTAGCCAACCTTTTGACGGTTTCCCTGATAATTCCCTGACTTTTCCAGGTGATCCAAAATTTCCTGAAAATTTCAGGCTTGCCAGGTTGGTAGACACCTTGATCTCAATCTCCTTCACGCTTCACATATGTGTAAAGCAGAAACAATATAAAAAAAGGAAGTTTCATCCAAGATGAGTGACCTAAGAAAGTATTAACAAAGATCAAAATGGGAACTTACACACTCCACATGACCACAGTAGGAAATAACAGACATGACCATCTAAAAAAGCAGTCACTGCAATAGACCAGTAGAGGAGTAGAGTGCAACCTACTTGCTGCAAATAATCCCAACAAATGGCTAGTGTGCAGTCTGCACGGCCCAATAAAATCCCAACAAAATTAATTTACTCTTGCAGATATCTTATGAAATGCAACATAAAGGCTCAAACACATCACCAGAATGAAGTTCTACCCACTGAACTTTTCAAGCTGTACACCAGAGACGCGAGAATGAAAGCGAACTTTATCCAAGTTTCTATTTACGAAACGGACATGCCAGCACAATCGAATCCTGCAAAACATTTTTAAAAACTGTGCACTACACTCTGGAGTGCAAAAATTAAAATCGCCAACAACCTGTCGTCTTGTGGAACTCGGAAGAACTTTGTTCCTGGCTTCTTGCGCGTTCTTCCATTGTTTCCGCACCAGGCTACGCAACAGTAGCTGCCGTAGCCAAACATCCTGGCGGCATCAGCTGGGAAACGAAAAGAGCACAAGTCAATTTGAGATTACGCGAATTTAGTTCCTTCATTTCATAGCAATTTGGAAACCAAAATTGTTGAAGCGACAATAAAGAGTGGTGATAAAGAAAAGCCTTCCCGGTATTGTCACACCCCACTTCTTTGTATCGTCCTCGTGAGCGCGCTTTGCTTAGGATGGCCTCGCCCCAAGTAAAGCGCGCATGAAGGCTTCCTGTACCCTGCTTCACACCTGGCGCCAGGTACAGCGCTGTCAAAGCTGCTGGCGCGAAAGCCACGCACTCGCGCCACTAGCATTGACAGCGAAGCACATGAGGTATGAAATTTAGTATGCCTTAAAGGGGGACCAGCAGAAATATTCTTCAGCCTGGCGGAAAGTCCTCCTCGCCCTCTTTTTTAGGGCGAAGCTCCTTAGGGGCTAGCCATGTCCGTATATTCGTCCGCCGTCGGGTGCTCGTGAGCTCCTACTCGTGAGCTCCTTAGGGGCTCCATGTCCGTATGTCCGTCCGCCGTCGGGTGCTCGTGCTCCTGCTCGTGAGCTCACGAGCTCACGAGCACCCGACGGCGGACGAACATACGGACATGGCTAGCCCCTAAGGAGCTTCGCCCCTAAAAAAGAGGCCAAGGAGTACTTTCCGCCAGGCTGAAGAATATTTCTGCTGGTCCCCCTTTAAGTGCCTTGACTGTCGCTCTCGCTGCACGGGCGCACGCGCGCACGTGCAACTGCCGAGGCTTCATCCAGAGCAATTAGCTCGCGCTTTAGCCCGTGCGTCCAACTATAGCCAAAAGCAAGCAAAAAAAGGTGTCAGTAAAACGACTCACCTTTCTAACAACGGAAGAATGACGAGAAGCCCGCACAAGCCATTCAGGCGCAGCCCAACCGACCTTTTGCGCGACGTGACCGGAAAGCCACCGTCCGCCGAGTCGACGGCCCCAAAGCCATCCACTGAGCCGCAGCCAAAGCCGCAGCTGTTCAAATTGTTTTTAAAAGTATTTGAAGCTGCTATTAATTTTGAAATGTTAGGTTATAGAGTGGAGTTATTTATCAAGGGTGAAAATATGATAAATGTCTAAATTAAGTGTGTGACTGCAGGGCAACCGAACGGTCGTCGTAGTCCCTAGCTCCTGGGCCGCGAATCGGCTCGAGTGGCCACTCTTTTCGTTTACTGTGTTACTCTATGGCTTGGCGGCCAAGAGCGTCATGCCACGCGCAACTCGCACGCGTCGCCTTCATAGGGTACTATCATGGTGCCTGGAACAGGCCACCGCCTGGTCACTCGTCCAGCTTGAGAGTCTCCGGAAGCTTCAGATGCCAAGGGTTGGGGTGCCGCGACTACAATGACACTCGCGTTCTCTCATACAATTTGCCGGAACTTTAATGACCAACCGCCAGAATTGACATCTGACAACCTGACATGCCGGCTCCTGTGACGTCATTTGTTGCCACTTTGTGACCTTGAATGCATGGGCGGGATAAGGCAGTAAGCACTCCAGACAAGGACGCGTTTGAGGAACCGTGGGCAGGAGAGAGGTGGCGGGCGGGAACTCGGTGGCCGAATGCCAAGGCACCGGAACCCGGTGTCAGTATTAGTTAATATCCAGTTAGTGTAGTTTCGCGTTCTTGAAACCTTTGACACCATGTTAGACCTCCGGGGTCAATATGCAGCAAAGGAAACCGAGCACAAGATGTGTAGGTCAATGGAATCAACATGCGTCAGAATTAGGGCAAAAAGTAATTAGGTTCGCGTGTTGGCTATACATTATAAAAATGTTTTTAGATGCGAGTCACATGCAGGGGTGAATCAGAAGGTGTACCTGAATGACCACTCCGAAATCTTGGATTACTCCGAAATGTTGAGATAAACCTGTTGTAAGTTGAACGCAGTCCATGTGTATGCTGCCTTCTGTTTTTTTTTTTTTTCAATTTTTGTCTACTCGTGTTAAAGACCTACGAGACTGGTAACCAACATGCTTTCCAGTGTCTTTTTATGCTCATCATGCCTACTAAGTATTTTTTCGTCGTAGCTCTTCTCCCTATTGTCTTCAGTCATCAAGAACAGGTCGGGCCCAAATTTTTCAGGCTGCTAAATTGCACTCGTAACGTTTGACCTTCGCCTCAGCACTTTGGGATTCTACCTACGCAAGCAGCAACTACCCCGTTGCTTCATTGCCCGCAAACTATAAATAAAAAAATGTCACATTAAAGGGCCTTTGTCAATTGATGTTTGCTTGTCTTAAAATATTCTATCATGCGCCAACAACGGTAGAGAGTACCTTAGAATTCTACCTATGCAGAATACACAGAACTCAAAATAACTCGCACATCGTATATTTTTTTATATAAAGGTTAATGTATATAGGTCACATTTTCATTCATGTTTTTTGCCGATTTGAACATTTAAAAAAAATTTAATTTTAATATTTTGTATACATTTCCCTGAAATTGTTTTTGACTGGTTATCGCGATACTCACCACGGGCGAAGGACCTAGCTGTTTGTTCTTCATATCACAGAGGTGCTAAACCCGACGATTCAATGTGGCGTACTAGAAAATTCTGGTCAATATTTTACCGCCCATTTTTGACAGCGAAACTAGGTCTTGAAATTCGCTGCAGTCCCAGGATGCCGCTCCGTCTTCTCGCGCAGCCAACGTTCGATCCGGTTGCCTTGACACCGGTGTTGTTTTGCGGTACCGCTACAAGAGGAATCTCATTTCAATACTTTCTTCCGGCCCGCGGTTTGTACCGTCAATTGTTCTTGCAAGTATCCCGAGGGCCTCAGAGCTGCCCGGACGTTTCGCTAAGGGCTGCTAAGTCTTTTAGCGAAACTCTAATCGCCACCCAGAGTCCACCAGGAGAGTTTCACAGTGGAGCTGTTAAGGGCTAGCTTCCCAAGATCGTGTCCCCCCCCCCCCCCCCCCAAAAGCAAAAAAAAAATGAAAACACTAAACTCTGCACACCTACCATCTGTGAGCGATGGCGGCAAGCCACGTACTTGGTTGCCGCCGTCGCTCATAGATGGTGGCAGCCTGTCCACTCCGGCTTGCCGACTTCTGGCCGGCCATTACTTTCCATTGTACAGCTCCGCTGGTCTTCGTTCTTCACCAAAATGAAAAAGGCTGGAAGTTTTTTTTTAATTTTTTTTATTGTTTACTACCACCCTCTACTACCTTCGTGTCTTGTTTACCTTAGGCAAGGAGCCTGAAACGCGTCGTCGTATGGTATGGTTACAGTACTATCCCGCCCACGCCTCGAAGGGACTTCCGAAGAGGCAACGAATTGCATCACAGGAGCCGGCATGTCACGTTGTTGCATGTCGTGATCCTGGTGGTTGGTCGTAGAAGTTTTGAAAAAAAAAAAAAGGACGAGCAAACGCGAGGATCAATGTCGTCGTGGCGGCCAAACCCCTGACTGCTGGAACTCCCGTGGACTGTCAAATTGCATAGAAACTTGCAACAGAAGAGGCGTCTCCGGCATCCGCCTGCGCTGTTGTTCCATCGCCAAGAGGGTGGCAGGCAACAGCATGATACTTCTATGGGGAACGCGACAGAACAGCACACGACAAAACAGCACGCGACAAAACAGCACGGTCAAAACAGCACGCGTCAAAACAGCACAGCGTCAAAACAGCACGGCGACAAAACAGCACGAGTCAAAATAGCACGCGACAAAACAGCACAGCGTCAAAACGGCACAGCGACAGAAGAGCACGTGCCAAAACAGCACGGCGTCAAAACAGCACGGCGACAAAACAGCACGCATATAGCAACTTCAAGCGCGTTCTTCACCTATCTCTGCGCGAATAATATCGAACCTCCCTGACCTTTTCATTTATTGTCCCTAGGTTATAAAGGAATTTATTGCCTATTTCAGAGCTTACCAAACTCCGCAACCCGGAACCCCCCCCCCCCCCCCTCCCCCCATTTGAAAATAAAAAATCGCGTCACGACCCTCCCTCGGGTTTTTCACGAGGCTACGAGAGTCAGTTACAATGATGAATACTAGTAGCAGTCCACATAATAAAATGTATGCTGAAAATGACTAAACTTATAACCACAAAAAAAAAAAAATGGATCTGTCGGACTCAGAGTTTAGAAGGCACGGCAGTTGGTAGTGGACAACGATTTTTATCACAACAGGAGTTACCGATCGGCATCCAGCGTTAAGCATTCCCGTAAGGTGACAAGAGGAAAGCTTTAAACAAAGGAGTGCAATTGTTCGAACCTCCTTCAGCGAAGCTCTTGTTGGTGCGTTTGTTGGATTTTTCCGTGTCGTTTATAGTCAGCAGAAAAAGAAAAGGTCAGTATTAATTGAAAAAGGTCAGTATTTTCGAGGGCGTTTGAAGGGGTGGGGGGGGGGGGGGGCGGGGGATGTGATTGATTCCTGACTATATATGACCACATCCTTTCGCAGTTTTCAGCTTGTCTCAGAGGTCGGTTCAACTTTCAACAAAAGCTCCGGGGGCACAGGGGTCTTCAGGCTGAAAAGTGGGTTTTTGACCTGATAGGGACCTGATAGGGGTAGCGATAGGGAAGAAGAAAATCTAATCGTGAACTGCACAATGCAAATCAAGCGCGCCCGTAAATGCCGCACATTTTTAACAACCCTAGCTTCCGTCTACTAGAGAAGGGAATAAATACGATTATTTTATAGCCGTTTCTGTGGTTGTCGCGAATTTACAACTCTCGCAGTCGTGAAAATGGGGAAAAATCGCACTGAGTACAATGCTTGAAAATTTCTGGATTTTGACATTTGCCTTTCTGACCGAAGCGGTAGTGAAGCTCATGTTCGTCCTGTGTACAAATACGAGCACGCGAAAATAATGTCAGATCACGATAGGGCCCCAGTGCGCCTTGCAGAACAAGTAGCGTCGGCTGCCACAACAAATACAAATATCAGTACCTGGTTAACTCACTATACATTTTAAACAAACGCTTTTAAATATTACATTTTCGTCAGTATACTGATTTTCGTCAATAAACCGAAAAGATCCGAGAAGTTTATGAGTCTACAAATATTTACCGCAATAATTTTCGAAACACAATTTTTTGGGCACTGTGCTGTCTTGTCGTTTTGCTATTTTGACGCTGAGCTGTTTCGACGCCGTGCTGTTTTGGCACGTGCTCTTCTGTCGCTGTGCCGTTTTGACGCTGTGCTGTTTTGTCGCGAGCTATTTTGACGCGTGCTGTTTTGACGCCGTGCTGTTTTGACGCTGTGCTGTTTTGACGCGTGCTGTTTTGACCGTGCTGTTTTGTCGCGTGCTGTTTTGTCGTGTGCTGTTCTGTCATGGTGCCACTTCTATGACGTCATCAGGAGGACATTGAGGAACCACGCTTCAGGACGCGTTCTAAGCACCATAGCTTAGAAGTAAATTAGCTCAAATGTATGTGCCTTCAGTTTCCTGGGAAGCGGGAAGTCTGGACTTACCGAACTGGCGTCATGGAGACGTTTTACTGCGAGGAGTTTAATTAACGATAAGGTCGCCACGATGTCGGACGCCCTGCGTATCTACCATAAAACAATTCTCTCGCAATTTATGATGCTTCAATTACGTTCGCTATCTTCTCGCTCGCAAGAAGCTTTCACACACACAAAAAAAAACAACAAAACGTCTTCGTGCACTAGGCCTGCAGGGTGTTGGCACTGTGTGAGGTAAGTGGAGTGTAACTATGAAAAAAATCAAATTAAGCTTGAATTTGAAAAATACGTTTGATTACATAAATAATTGCTAACCCTACTGAAAAATTCGGTGTAACTTTTCGTTATCCGGATTATGGGACCGGAAATCTATCTGGATTTTATCTGGACTCTATCTGGAATTCGGGTTTTCAGAAATTATTCCTTTGTCTGCAATCTGGAATTCGGGTTTCAAGAAAACATTTTCCGGTTCCGTAATCCGGATAGTGAACAGTTATACCGGATTTTTCAGTATACTTTTTTGGTATAAAAGGTCCCGGAAGCCAGGTGATGGCTGTGATTGACATTTTCATGTACGTTTTAAAATGTCACCGAAGTGACGTAATGACGTCTGATTGGTGAAGGCAATTGTCTCCACCAATCAGACGCCATCATTTGGCTTCGGGGCCTTTTAGAACGTACATGTACATGTCCAACCTAGTCGTCCTACACGTGCTTGTGGAAGGTATCATAAAAACACAAACATTAAATCAGGTTTTCATTACTGAAATCTGGTTGCATGGCCTTTGGCTAAATTTATTGCGGCCGTCTCTTAACTATTACTCGGCAGTTAACAAAGCTAGGTCCGCACACAAAAAAAGTAACTAGTCCTGAACCGTAATGTAAAAATGACTTTCTTTAATACATGCTTCTTTTCTAATTCAGTGAGCAAATTGAATCGAAATCATATTAGTTTTGTTTGAACAATGAGTATCAATGACTTTTATTAATATAACCATTGCGCACTTCCTCAATTTTATGTTTACACTGAGTTTTATGCAGAAGTGTTTTTGAATGACGAGGTGTAGTTCTCTCTTTTTTAATGTCTTCTGTAGTTTTGTAAATATTTGATCTCAAAGTTTTGTGTCGGGAGTGTACGGCCACACCGAAACTACTGGCTCCAGCATGATGGCAACTCTGGTGATCTACTGCCTGGCCATCGTTTGACGGAAATCTCGTTTCGCGGTACCGCAAAACGTACGACCGCCCTAGTCGCAAGAAGAGTTCCCATCAGTTAGGAAGGATGCTACGGTTGCTTTACTGCTTTACTTTGTAGATACCAAACATCTGTAGCAAGCATTAATACACCTTCATAAAGTTGCGGACCGAAAAGCAAGTTTGCACCGATGAACGCGGGCTCAGAACGAGGCACCACTTATCTTCTGGGAAAAACTACAATCTTGGAGGTGTGTAGCGCACGTTGCAGAAGCGTTGTGGAAGCTAATCGTAACCTTGCGCTGAGCAGGAACGAACTAAACTATGGCCGATTGTCATCTTCGGCACCACGACGAGCTTGAGTGAACAGGGAGTCAATCACCTTCGTGCGCGGTCGCTGAGAAGCATACGCTTATAGAAGCTTTGCAGCAGCTCTGCATGGGCGCCGCCGTAACCGACCTTCAGTTATTTCACTTCGTCATTACCGTTGTAGGCCAGGTCATTGCCATTTTAAATTTTACTGCGTCCTTCTCCTCAGCATTGGCCTTTGTGGAGGCTCGTCGACGCCCGTTTCAGTGGCTCATATCTCGGTAAGCCAAGTGAAGGTCGGCAATGGCGGCCGCAGTTTGGCACGCGTGTAAAGCGTCTATAAAGGACGGCCGCTAAAACACGACTTAAGAAACAGAAATCTTCCGCTGAGATGGCTGATAACGCGGCAGGAAATAACGGCGAAAGAACTGAGAATACGAACAAGTAACGCTGCTTGGCCAGGCTTGGCCCATGGAGAAATATAGTACTACGTAAAGAGCGGACACTTCCATAGGCCCCAGTGGCCCAATTCAGCGTCCGCGAGCGCACCCAGCGGCCAGTATAGTCCCTTGTTGAGTGTTTAATAGATGGATACACGCAGTAACCGCTGGCCAGATGAATGAATGTTTCAAGGCGAATTCTGGCGGTATTTTTGTAACTAGCATGGTTTTTGTTTAAAATAGAATTGTTTTATAAGCATGCCTTAAAGGGAAAATGAAACGATTCTGAAATCGAATTTCATCCACCGATCGTCGTAAAAGGTGTGAAAAGAAACACAAAAACACAAAAATAGGGAGCCAAAAAAAAATTCTTCGCTATAGAACTTTTAAAAGAAACTGGACTCTTTTGCACCTTCTCTCCTTCGAAAGCTCTCTGCCTTTTCACTGCGATGCATCCGCGGAAACGCAGCACGTCAGCCGAATCCACGTCGCCTATTGGGTAAGAGCCTACCACACCAGCAACGCGATCGTAAACAATAGATAGCCGGCGAGTGTTTCCTAAACGTTTTGTTAAATAATATTCAGATCCACATTTTGTAGCATAGTTAAAGATGTGACGAAAATTGCCAAATTTGATAATGCTGAGAGCCAAACGCCATCTGTCGTGTGGTAAACGAAGCAACTACTGCACCTGCGCAGTAGGGCCGACCGGGCCGACAGCGTCGCTCAGTTACTACTTCGCGACGACCAAAGAACGTTTCTTTTTCTACGTGTTCTTCTCGCGCGTCTCGACTTCAAGCAGCAAGAAAAAAGTACTTGAGACAGACCACGACGAACAAGAACGCTGGATCCACAAACACCCGAGAAGAGCTACAACGGCGACGAATCCACCGGCTCTGACCAAGCGAGCTTGGCGGTTAGACCTAGCGGCGTAGCAGGCACTCCGACTCGGAACAGCGTTGCTTCAACGGTACTTGGCCAAGACCGTCTGCCCACGACCGGCTGGCGTGCTGAATGGAATATGCCCGGGCGACCCTTGTGGACCCTTCCCATATTATAGTTTGATCGCTGACCTCAATTTTAGATTAAGAGGTGAGGTCGATCTCTTCCCCTTGTTTTCCGAGGCAGTGTTGAGGAACACTGTCGTCGAAAAGGGACTCTCGTCGATTCTATCTTCTTGTTTTGTGTGATATAGAGCTCAAATAAACGCCGTATGGATTACCTTCGTAACACGGTATGTACACTTTGTTATTAGTATGCCATTTTTTATTCTGACACGACTGCACGTCACTGTCGAGCTATAACAGTTCGTGGGAGCTACGTGCAATGCCGGTCCAACCTTCCTTTGCCGAGTGTCACGTCAGTATCGAGTTGCAATCGTATAAGATCGGTCCCGAAGCGCTTACCAACAGCGCGAATACAGCACTTCCATCAAACGCGCGCGTCCGCTCCGAGTGTGAACAGGTATTTACGTGGCTCTTGCTGAGACTGTCGTAGTTCAAACGTATCTTTTTTTAACGTCGGCTCGCTCCTGCATCTCCGAGGCCGCGAAAAACGCCGCGGCAATTTGTTTCCATCTACGTCGCTTTGCAAATGACTGACACGGGCCGCCTTTTACCAACAATGACAGTTGGGCTGGCGTCTTCACCGGAAGACTCGCCGCACTTCCCAATAGGCATACCGGCGTATGGAACTAGTCCCATGCTGTCGCTGTAGCGCAACATATCTCATTGAATTTCGCTCAGCTGCGATGTGTCCATGCCTATCGTGGCGATGAGAGGCGCCGATTCCGAAAATACGTCGGTGACATCAGCGCAGTAAAACCTACCGGCACACCGTCAACTCGCCGCCGCTAACGCTCCCATCTCCTACTGCCGAGAGAGCTTCCGGTTCCGGAAACAGGGTACGTCACGACCGTCAAAATTACGCCGCAGCTTGTTTTGCGGTCAGTTGGAGAGAAAGAAAAAGTCGATATTTCATTAATTTTTTGTGTAGAAGTTAATAAACCGAGACGAAAACGGATGCCTGTTCGGCATTCAGTGAACATTGACGGTTTAATGTAAAAGTTATCTGGCAAAAGTAAGAAGGTCATTTCATGGTCCCTTTAATTGTAGTGCAGAAGAAAATCCATCCAGCGCTACATATGATTCAAACTGACCGCACACCGAAAAGGATACTTTCACATTCGTGCTAACTCTCTTGAAGGGACGACATGGGACGACACCAGGGATTGACAAACAAAAGTATTTATTTTTGTAACTATGACAATAAAAAAAAAAACATCAACTCTGAAGACAAGGAGTGATGTTATTCATACATTACAAAAATAACAATACACATGCAAAATGTATGTAAAAAGTCCGTCTTAAAAACTCCATTAACGTTAAATTTTGCACCCAAAGCTTTTAAGCTCCGAGAAAAACCATGAAAATAAGGAACCACAGCAAAGGTTCGTTTAGACAGGCTCACCCCGTTTACCTTCAGACGTGAGGGATGTTGCGGGAAAAACACAGAGATCCCTCAGTCTCCTGTGTCGCAGAGGTGGCTTACAAGATCCCCTTTGACTGCGGATTGTGTTATGTCGGTCAGACAGGGCGTTGTTTGAATGACCGTCTTGCGGAACATAAAAGAAATGTAAGAAATAGGGCACAGAGTTCGGAGTTGGCAAATCATGTTGGTTCTTGTAATAATTGCTCCCCTCTTTGGGATGAAACTTCCGTTTTGTGTAACGAAAAAGACTTGTTTAGAAGGCTAATTAAGGATACTTCGTGCATTCGCGAGCGGGTGAATTGTGTGAGCCAGCCGTCCTTGGTTATCGGTGATCGGATGAAAGAGTTTTTGCTTGTGTGAGGGGGGCTTTGCAAACTGGAGAGGGGGGGGGGAAAGGGGGAGGAAAATCGGGAAGCGCTTGCTTGGAAGTAGGAAATGAAGATTAGGCTTTAGCGTTTTTGAGGTCGCCGTATGTGTCTACCTTCGGGTTGTTGTTTTTCGGGGGGTAGGCTTCATCTCTGAAAGTGTTGGAGCCGGGGAGTGGCTCAGGCTGTCTGGGGCGAACTCGTTGGTCGTCTGGTTTTGCGTTTGAGTTCTTTCTTTTCCCTTTATTTTTTTCCCTTTCTCTTTTTCATTTGTCTGAAAGTCTATTTATTGGTGTGCTCATATCAATAAAATTCAGCTGCGTTTGAGATTTTGTTGTGTTCGTCCGTTTTTTTATCGTTCCCCATCTCAGGGTTTCCAAGATGTCGATTAATTACCAGCTTGCCTGCACTCTATCACTGCTTACGTATTTACTCTCGGTAAATCGATATCACTAATTCGACTTTTGACCGGTGTTACCCTTCAAGCATTATTTGTCTTGTAGTATACCTTGATTTCACCAATAGAGCCGACTAACTTCCGATTGTATAAACATACACACAACCGAATTATTATTATTGTATGTATGTACTTAGTTCTTTGGCGTTCATTCAAAATGCTGGCGGCAGAGCAAAGCAAATTGTTGTGTGAATGTTTATACAGCCGGAAGTTAGTCTGCCTCAGTGGGCGTCTTGTGTCTCAGCTGTAGATGAGCAATTTAGCCAGTGCGGTACAACCGCTAGCCTTGTGTCTTTAAAGGACCCATGAAACGATTTTCGGACTTCCGTCCAAATAAGATGTCGTTTGGGGATGCCCCTCAACTCATACATGTTTCCCGGCTCACGTGCGCACGACGCGCCACGGGGTACGCGGCGTCCGGTCTTGTCCTCTCCTTAGCACTGTGGACGTTGCTACAGTGAGAACACTCTCTCCCCTCTCTCCCCATTAATAGGCTGCTAAGACCGGCCATTTTGACGGTGTGGAATGCACGTTGCAAAACAACCCTGGAAGCTAGCCATCAGCACGCGCTCAGCAGTCGCGCACACAGCTATGGCCGCCAGTGAATACTTCCTATACTCTGTTTCACCTTGCGTTGTACCGCAGGAAAGGCTACAAACGCGAGCTCTTTGCTCTATGGCACACCTCGGCGGCCCAAGCTCTCGTGCACCAAGGGCAGCTGCCAACGTTATGAGCTCGCGCTTCTAGCCTTCGCTGTGGTACAACCTAAGGTGAAACGGAGTTTAGTTGCAGGCAGGCGAACTAGGCGCACAAGAAATAAAACGAACCACGCAGTTGCCGAAACATGGTTTTTATAGACCCTTTTCATGGCAAACGCCACCAGTCGGTGCTCCACTCTTTGACGTCCCAGAGAACTTCCGGTTCATGAAAAGAATGAACAAAGCCCACCTTAATACCGCTGCTTGAAATGTCGATGAAACGTTCAACCACCAATTCTCCAGGTGAACGCCAAAAGAACGAAGAAGCGCGAGATCTGTTAAAATATTTTCGAATATTCTTGTAAACCAAATTCTCTCCTTTAAGACGTTAAATTGTCCAGCCAAGGGCCCTCGTTAAATCTCCGACTTTGATGTACGTGTAGCATTTATGCTTTCTAGCACTGGTGACATAAGCAGGCTCGACAGGCTCGCAAGCACGGAACGACCGGAAGTCGCTTGGGACGCAGGAGGCAGCTCATGTTTGTAAACTGCAAAAGGGTCTATATCGCGTTGATCACACCGCTCGTCCGGTAGCAGCCAGCCAACGTTGCTAGGCAGCGGAGCAGGGGGGAGGGGATGCTTTGACTTACTCCGGATAGACGGCGCTGCGAAAACTTCGTGTACTGAACAAGAATATAAAACTTTCGATTCATTTGTTTATGTTGGAACGAAATCATTTCTAAACGTTCCCATTAAACTGAGAATATACTTGTTTAAAAGCGACATCAATAACCGCACCCGCCGTGACGTCACAAAGTTAGTTCCTATGGCCGCCGTACGTGAAGTCAAGTCAAGAAATAGTTCCTTTTGTTTTTGCGGTTACGCAGCGCATTCGCGACATTTCGAGAGAAGATGGTCGTGTTTTATGGTCTTTGTGCTAAAGTAAACAAAAAAAGGGTTATAAAAGCTGCACGTTCTCTTGATGTTAAAATCGTTTCATGGGCCCTTTAACGTGCACCACGCAGTAGTGATACACAACCGCACTCCGGTACTATACTCATCCAGATCGAAACGGGCAGGGGTGGGAATTGAACCCAGGATCCCTGAGTTCTGCAGCGCGAGCTTTCGCTCCACGTGCTCCGAGCTGGTTTACGCTGGCCCACTCAGACACCGATCCCCACTGGCGGCAGAGTCAAATAAGTAAATTAATGTAAAGGGTTTGGAGCTAAATGTAATTTTTGTTAATCTGATTTGTCACTGAGTTTTTCACGACGTAATACTTAAGCACATTTTGTCGACGAGTTACAGTGCTATTTCACTGTTATGCATCAATTTATTTACGGTTACGTACGTATCTTATAATTTATTGTTAATATAGAATACTGGCGGTAAAGACAAAAAAAAAAAAAAGAAACAACGTAAAGGGCATTGGTGTTAAGTGTTATGGAGTCCGACAACAACACGAGCTCCATCTCGCCCGCTCGTGGGAACGATCGCGAACCGGCGATCACGCGAGGCCAGACAGTAAACATCCGTTCCTGGCACCGCAGCAACGCTGGCGCCTCGTACTCTCGTACCCGGAGGTGTCGTTCTTTTTTATCCGACACATAGTTTTATTAAACGAGACTTCACCCTTCAGTCTTACTTGGGCACGTAGAGTTCTCCATGTGCTTCTTTCCGTAAATACATCTAATGACGTAACGTTAAGATAGTACTTATTGCACGATTTCGCAGAAACGGCTGGAGAAGCGATGGCCGATCTGGTGGACCTGATTGGCAGCTTAAGCCGATGGCAAGGCTTCTTCGTGGCCTTCGTCACGTACTGAGGCATCGTGCCTGGCCTCAAAAATCTGGCTTACGTGTTCCTGGTCACCAGCAATGACCACTGGTGCTCTTATCCGGACGAGCACGGGAACATGGCAGGGGAGCAGTTGAAGGAGATGTTCATTCCGTACGACAACGTGTCGGGATCTTACAGTCAGTGCCTCAGGTACGACGTGCCACTGAATGGCACAAGATCGACTGGCGTCGACAATGCCACGACCGTCCCCTGCCACTCCTGGATATACAAAGAGCACGTTTTTGGACATTCCGCTTCGAACGAGGTGAGGCATATAACTCGCTACTTATCATTCTACGGTGGTTTTACGAGCGCTATTCGGGTGTAAAATACTGAGCATAAACAAACCAATGAAGTGAGTTCAATTAAACTTTTTTTTACAAAGATACCTTTTGGCGGCGCCTTTATCATACTCAAGTTTCCTCGGTGTAGGTTTTATGTAGAAAAAAAAATATTTAAGCATTAAATATTTCGTTTATTTTTTTATGCGCGAGGAGGAAAACGTTAAAAATCGTATGGTTGAGGATGCTACTCTCAGGTGGCATAACATATATCAAGAAAGCGCGAAAGTTTCACTTGAGGAGAAGACCCGAGAGCTGATCCAGCCGATTCGAGCGCGTGTGGAGCCATCTGTCAGTAGCGGCTTTAATCAAACCGTTTTAAGGCATGAATTTTTTTTTTTTTTTAACTCTATCCCCAATCCCAAAATTTTGTCCATCCGTCCGTCCGTCTGTCTGTTCTTCCGTCCATGCGTTTTCCTATACGCCTTGAGAATGATGACGCCGCGTGACGTGTACGTCCACTCAGTTTCCGGAAAAACTTATCGAAACAATTCCTGTCTCGTGGCCGAAACGTCAATACAGTTTGCCCGCTAATTTTGGTTAAAAATTGACGTCACTTGACCGATACACCAATTCAGTTATTCGCGAAATTTGGCGGGACAATTCACGTTTTGTGACGTAGACACCAATCCAGTTTCCCGCCTAAATGTAGAGGAGAAAATCGACGTCACGTAAACTATCGAACAATTCAGATTCCCCGTTAAATTCAGCGAGAAAATGAACGTCACGTGACACACGAATTCTCTCACCTCATCCCTCTCCTCACTTCCCCCTCCTTTTCTTTCCATATTCCTCCCCCCTACTAGCAACACCTTATAGATAATCCTAGATAACCTTAATAGATGTTGCTCCCAGGCACAGCATCCTAGGTCCCAGGATGCCCTCCCCATCCATCTCCCCCTCCCTCACCATTTACCTCAATTCCTTACCTCCTCCTCCCACCCTCTACCCTCTCCCCATCCTTTCCCGTTCTTCTACGTATCCTTCCCTCCCTTTCCCTTCTTGGTAATGTTACACTGCAATTCTATTAATTTTCCCCGCTTCATGTCACAGAATTCTCTCTAGCCATTACTGCCACCTCCCTTTCCACTCACCCTCTCCTAATCTCTCTCCTCACCTTCCTAATATGCCCTCTCCCCCATCGTACATCATCTCAAACGATGATGTACGCGCATCACAGCCCTATGCAATCTGGAAGACGGAAAGCGATGACTACAAATAGCATGACGGCGGCACCACTTCCGGAATGCGTGCGCCTGCGCAATTCGCTTGGTGACATTGGTTTTTTCAGCTTCCTAAAAATTGATAAAAGTGGTTCTTCACTGTCGTAACGACTGTTTAATGCCTTCCCGACAATTGAAACAATCTCTCCTAAAAACGGCATTTCATGCATTGCAGGACTTTGAAGGTAAAACCCGCAGCCAATTTTTCATTTCAGAGCACAGCTCTTTGGCGCCCGTTTCCGGCTTGAGCGGCGTCGCCGTCGCCGTTGGCGTAACCGCGCGGTGCATTAAGGGAAATGTCCCATAATGCAACGTGACGTCACGAGGGTCACGTGACCTCACGAGGGTCACGTGACCTCACGTCACGCGTTGCAATATGGGAAACGTTCCATGATATGCAACGCGCGGGGAAGGGTAGGAGGGAGGAGGAGGGGCATACCCTCCCCTCAGTACCCTCCCCTCCTCTTCCTACTCAAGAGCTGCGCTCCAATTCGTCGTTACAGGGAGTTCTAAACGTCTTTCATTTAGTTTTACCGTTTTCTTTTTTGTGGATAAAAATATACAGGTCTTTTAGGTTTAATAATGTTTCCTAAAACATACACCCATGAAATTTAAGCATGATAAGTGCACAACTTAAAGGCACGTTTGAGAAAAGCTGTATTTCACTCAGTTTATTGTTTATTTATACAAATATTGTTTTACACCTGAATGATGATGGGATTCAATCTGTAGAGAAAGTACCCTTGATTCGTATTAGGTGAGCGCAATACACCTGGGCGCCGAAGAGGTCACGTGAAAGTGCGAACGCACCAGGTTGTATCGGCTAGGAGGTTCAATAAAATGTTTACGCAAACAAGCAAGCATGCAATAGGTCACGGTATGTTCAGTTTCGCTCCGAAGCCATCCTGCACGGTACACCTTTGAACTCTATCCACAAGGCATGCTTGTGATTTTTTCGCTGTTGCTTTCTCTGACAACAGGTCGAAAACATTTTCGAACGCCACACGCTGTATTTTTACATTACACTAAGCAAGAAAAGGTAAAAAGATGAAGGGTCGAATGTCCAAGGTTTAGCGCTACACGTGGTCTCGTAAGCGTCTCGCAGAAACTTCTTATGTCCAGGTGACAAACATATTCCGTGCTGACAACTTGGAGACCAGTAGCACAAGGGGGGAGGTACGGCACATGATCATTTCAAATCAAAGGCTATAAACGGTGTTCTTTTCGCTCTTCTCTGCGTGTTTCTCGTCTTCGTATTGATTCCCATCATGTGTTATCAGTCTGCTGGCACGCCGAATCTTCTTTTTCTATAACACTTGCCCAAGCATTTAGAAATGTGTATGACAGAAATATGACCAAATCATCTGGCGCATGTCAAGTATGGCGTCACCTCTTGCTAGTCTATATACATTTGCGGTGAATTATGTAAAAGCCAAATTGTAATTTGCTTTGTGAAATTCGTCTTCTAAAACGTTAATGAGTTGTCTGAAGCTTGCTGTGCTCGACATGTCAGAAGGTGGTTTCGTGCTTGAAATCAAGGTCCTGGAACATTTTCCAGCAAAGAAATTCCTTCAATCATGCTGAACTGCATAGTATATAAACCATATTTGCTAAGCACACAAACAGAGAATGCTGCTATTTTATGATATACGTTTGTTTTTTTACTAAATTGTGCAGTGAGATCTGGTTTGCGACCGCAAATGGCAGAAGTCGCTAATACAAGGTTCCTACATGGGATGTCTCATGATGGCCGTTATTATCATCGGAAATTTGTCCGACAGGTAAGCATTTATTTCCAATTTCTCGTGACCGTTAAACACATGAAATATGCACAGATACTTTAAAGGGGCGCTAAATTCTTTCTGGGGTAGTTTATTTATAGTCATAACTCAATATATTAACTCTAAGCATTTCAAAGATTTACATTCAAAACTATTTACATTCATATTTACATTCAACTATCGCAGACACCAGATGGCGCCGTAACACGAAAAGAGGCATGGCTCTGGCCTTCCTCGTCTGATGGTGCCATATAGTGTCGATCATTTCATTCCAATTTTAATGGAGAAATCGGCCACTAATGAATGTAATGTTTAGTCTTTTAGGATGCTTAGAACCACTGCATTGAATTATAAAAGTAATATAAAAATATTTTATCGCAGAAATCGGTTTACTGCCTCTTTAAGTTTTCTTCTTGTCTGTGTTGTCAATTAGAAAACCTCAGTACCATGCCTAGCATTGAGTAGCTTGCCTGCACCCTGGTATTTTTAAGGGGGAGTGTTTAGACAACATGACATTCCCTTTAGAAAAATTGTTTGGTGACACTCAAAAGGTGTGGGATTCGACTTGCCTTACTGCACCACGACGTCGATCCCGCTCCGTAGCTCGATGTTGAGGACTGCTACGGCAGGGTCCGTCCGGAGGCTGCCGTGGACTCCGAGGAGAGGAATCACTCCGAAACACAAAGATACTGAAGAAGCGGGCTTATTCGACTGCTGTGCCACCACGCTGTGCCCGTCGGCAAAACTAATAAATGAAAAGAACGGAAAAACGTCGGCGCTGTCGTATTAGACAGATTCACCTGGAGGGGGCTCCCGCTGCCGTATTAGGCAGATTCGTGGGACAAGGGGGAAGCACAAAAAGAAAGAGGTTCAGGACGAGAGCTTCCCCCAAAACGAGAGTCCCGGCCGCCGTTCGCGGGCCGCTTATCTAGCCAGCGGAAAAATGGACGCGCCCGGGGTAGGTGGTATGGCTTTTCCCGCAGATGGGCTGCGTCCACAATCATTTCCAAGGGTGCGTCGGAGGCACATTCACCACAAAAGGGCGAGGGTAGACACGCCCTCTTCGAGGAATGCGGCTTGCCCCCGTGTCCGGGATGACGTCGCCATAACGCTCCACGGCCTGCGTGCGCTAGGCCTAGATTGGGAGACGGGGAACACGTGGTTCCCACAAAGGACCCTATCAGAAAAATACAAATCTCTTTATTCGGTTTTATTATTTTATGAGCCGAATTATTTGAACAGATCAGTTCAGCCAAATGCAACATCAGGCGCTTCTGTTCGCGCTTATCTGTATAGCTTTGTGCAGCAGTGAAAAAACGCGCACCAATGTTCAGGCGCGTGCTGCAGAAGCACTGAAGTGTCAGTCAAATAAATATCCTGTATGCTAATGTTGCTTGAGGGTCCTTGTGAAATACTGTAGCTTTGTTTTAGTTGTGACGTTTGGAAATAACAACTTGTGTTGTCGAGCGAGTCTTGCCATTCTTATTTTTGAGCGGAGGTTTGACAATGCTGAGGAACAGGGCAAAACACTATCACAAAACAAGGCGTAAACATTCCCAAGGACAAAAAACACAAAAACAGATTTGTGTTTATGAATTTTATCTAATTGGGAGTTCGCAGAAACTGGAACATGTGTTTTTGCTGCATCTAGACCAGTCCCATGTAGATATTAAATTATAACCGTAGCATTCTTTATGGACGTACAACACGACTCACCCGTGATAAAAAGAGGCAAAAAAAAGCCAACCCAAATTTGGATTTAAGCTTTCATGGCGAAAAGGTAGGGAAAATATTTCCATAGACGACCTCTCTTGCACGAATCACGGCTTCTTTTACTAGCCCATTAGTGTTTCCGGAACTCGTCTTTCCCTAATTTGTTTAGTGTCCTATGACACTCAACAGACGGTGCTTCCACGAGCAGTACCCTCCCCCCCCCCCCCTTTTCTCTAACTCCTGTCGTTCGACGCGCCACCGTTTTGGGGATGGCTGCTACGTAAACTGCAGCGTATTCTATTGAATAATCACGTCATTTGAAGCAAAGCGTCTAGATGGCGATACACCGCACTCTACGAGATAAATAGTTTTGAAACGAAACTCTATATGGCACTTCGAACGACGGAAGGCTAAAACGCTTTACGGAAGGCGGACTGGAGGGAAGAGGGAGGTTCCAGCTTCCGCGTGACTTCCACAGCTGAGCTGATCTAGTAACTTTAAGGAGTGGCAACAAATAACGTAAAAGAAGCCGGTGTGTCATCCTGTTGGATGTCGAAATCCTGGCGGTTAATCGTAGAAGTTGTGAAAAAAAAAGAAGAAAAAAAAACGAGCCTAAACTTGCTGCTGCAGAGGCTTCCGTGGACTGTTGAGTTGAGAGCGGGCTACAGCAAAACAAGAGTCTGCTGCCCTCTTCTCTGCTGCTGCGATACCGCCAGGATCGCGGTATGCAAGAGCCAGGTACGTATCCAGGGGGGAGGCCCATGGGGCCCGGGCCCCCCCCGAAATCTTCCATTTTGCTGGGACCTCCTCTCCCCCCTCTCCCTCATACAGCATTTTGTCATGGGCGGGCCCCCCCCCCCCCCCGAAACAAAATCCTGGCTACATGCCTGGCAAGAGCATCACACTCCTATGACGTCATCAGAGAGAAATCGATGGCAACTTCTTAGGCGTGGTAATCCCCCCAGTTGGAGGCGCGTTTTAGGCACATTAACAAACGTACGACATTGATGATGGTTTTAATGACGACAGTCATGATTAACTCTAATTATACGATATACTGATGCCGGTATTTCTAAGACCGTCTTCAACTTTCTTTTAGATACGGCCGAAGGATACTTGGCGTATGTTCGAGCATCTGAATTACTGGAATTATCATCCGTAGCTTGCGTCTTCAGCAACAGTCTCTATTTCTTCCTGACAACGCGTCTCAAAATTCCATTCCGAATATTGGGGCTCCAAGTTGCCAGCTTTAGTCCCCGCAAATGATCTCGATCGTAAACGTTTCCTGTAGTCGTTCTTCTCTCCATATACCTTATATTTCTTATTACCGCTGGTCATGGCATTTCTGTTCAGCGACTGGTAATTTGGAGCCCAATAATGTTTAAATATGTTTATTTAGGATAATGCTGGCGATACATTTTTTCGTAGGAGTTAAATTATAAACCTTGCACCAGACAACACGTAAACATCGGATAAATACTGAATTCAATTCTTGTCACTTTCTACTGTGTCAGACGGACATTGTCTTCCGTAGCCTGCGTCTTCAGCAACACTCTCTATTTATTTCTATAGCGAGTGTCGGAAGCGCATTCGAAATACTGGAACTCCAAGTTTTCAGCTTCAGCAGCGTAAGAGTTGTCAAATATTAGGTTTCTCTGTAGTCGTTTTTCTTTTCTCCATTCATCTTATATTTCTTAATTACCGCTGACCATGGCATCTCTGTTCAGTAACTGGTAATTTGGAGCCCAATAATGTTTAAGTTTGTTTATTTAAAATAACGCTGGTGATAACTTTTTTATAGAAAATAAATTATAAACGTTACAATAAACATCATGTGAGGAATGTTTTCACTTAGTAGTACTATCCCGTCTCATTCTACTGTGTCAGGCGGACCAAAGTCCCTGAAGAACTATATTCGTGCATAAAATTGTACTCCGCTCAGTGATTATTGATTGGGTTCAAAAAAGCACTCTCTGAAAAAAGAGCAAAGGGAGTTTTATATTTAATGAGTGTATCGTGGACAGTATGAGCTGAAACATATACCTTTGTGGTTATTTGGCTTACCTGCCAGCTTTTAAGAGAGCTGTGGCCCGATCTAGAAACATAATGCGGAGTAGAGGTCACATACATTGGACTATTTGACAGGTTGAAGGATAAAAACAAAACAAAAAAAAACATTGTGAAAACTGAAATAAAAAAAAACGCCCGAATCGAATATTTCGGCTGATATTGTCCGCGGGGGCAGATGATGTAAAACAAGTACAATGTCATGCTTTAATGTAAAAAGACAGTCGATAGATAATACAGTAGAGGACAATGTGAGATTGCTCAAACATGCGACTTCCAAAGAGGTGCAGCCTAAAAAAAAAAAATTATGTGTGTTAACGTTCCTTCAAAACACAAAGCGAGCGAATCACGGCAAACAACAGAAGCATTCCATTGAATGAAATGACGAAGCAATGAGACGTACGCAGGGACCACGATGTTTCACCTGCTCACCGTCCCCGCGCGCGCACAGCGTTTTTAAGGTCTAATCGTATCCAGAGCAGCGTCATTCTCTGAGTTCATTTAACTGTTCATCGTTATCGACTGTCTTCATGTTCTGCACGAAAACGAACTTACACACTTTTTGTAGAGTGTAAACTTCCTCGCGCTGTGGTTCTGTGATGCAAAGCGATGGAACACATGGCGACAATTCCACAAAAGGGAATTTCAGCAGTAACTTCCGACATCCTTTCCAAACCTCACCAGACGAACCACTCGCCTGCACTTCCTGCGCATGTTCCAACACGTTTCGTGTACATGTTTCGTTGAGCCAGTTGCACATGAAAGTGAACTTGCACATTTTTCTTTCTTTCAACAGAACACCGTAATCTATAGCTTGGACTTTGGTGTTATAACAGTGATTTTTTTCTTTCAACAGAACGCCGTAATGTATGGCTTGGACTTTAGTGTTAAAACAGTGATGTTCTATGCTTACAAAAACATGTTTCAGTGGCTGAAACGATTGGCCAAAAGTCTAGAATTGCCTTGAATATTGCTTCGGCTACGGATGGATCGCGGGTCTCCTTTTACTGCCGTGGATCGTGTGGCTCGTCGAGGATTGCAGGAAAATGCAAATAGTCAACTTCGTCTTTGCAGTACCAATCCTCGTTATGCTTCCGTAAGTACCCTTTCTTCACTTCGGTTTGTAAGTTGCGCTCCAAATAAGATTTTCTTCTTAAGACAGAAAGTTCAAGTCTAGGCGCCTCTTAACTGGGTATCTGTGAGTTACAATCCATTAAACCGCGGCTGAATGCACGAAAAAAAAGATGAATAGGAGTATTTATAAAAGCCCTTAAATGAAAGTGAAACATAAATCTCCTAAAAACAAGTGTGGCAGTTTGTGCTTCGCGATTTCGTCACTTTGGAAACGTAAACAAAATTTCTGGCGTTAGCGCGCGCATTTAGCCCACCTGCTCGCCGTGACCGACGAATCCATAAGCGCTGACCTCTTAAGACACGCGGTGCGTGGTTAGTGCCGAGCATTATAGCTCCCCAGCCAATGAGAAAGCGACATTTAGTGATGAAAATACCGCAGGTTGAAATCGCGAAGCGATAAAGCGTAGTTCTATTTAGCCACGTACGCCCTGCGTTGCTCAAGCGCTAATCGGGTATGTTTCGGACTGTTGTCATAATTTAAGAGACCTGTCTAATAAGCCGCCCCCCCCCCCCCCTTTCCCGTAGCACGAAAAATGGTGAAATGATTATGCAGATTGGTTACCTATTTCAGTACGCCTACTTTTAAACGGGAGCAGTAAGCAAAAGCATGAAGGGAGTGAAGGCGCAATGCTCACTGATAAGAGTAAAACGAAGGAGGTTGAAGGAGTCCGAGTATCTCATTATCGCTCTCTGGCCAATAAAATTCCAGGATTATAGTTGACAAAAAGGCAAAGTAAGAAAACTGGGACCGAGAAGCGTAAAAGGAATAAGTCACGCCTTGAGTTTTTTTACGAAGACGGCAGAAAGAATAACACACTAAGGACAAAGGGACGACGGACACTTCTTCTTTCAACTCGCAACAACACAAATACAGTAAATCTCCTATAGTCGGTTACAAGTCAAGAAGGTAGGAGAAGCTCCTCCCACAAGCGTGATGCGCCCGTTGCAAATCTATCCGCAGTCGAAAGAAGAGTTTACTGGAGACGCTCATTGTTCCGCTTCAATGGATTCCAACTTGTCTCCGACCCCCTTTGTATTCATCGGAGGGGGAAGCTAAACCCCTCAAAGTCGTATTTGTTTCCATCGGAGGGGAAAAACTGTAATCTCCCTCCTGTAGCTTCCACAATGCTAAGGTAAAGTCGAAGGATAAAGCAAATATGTACAGAAAGGCAAGACCCTCCTCGCGCGGTGGCCGCGACGTCACGGAAACGATGGGACGCTATTGGATGCGGAGGTGGCGGAGGGATATATGATTCCCTTTGAGGGGCATTTGCCGCTACCTTCTTAACCTGTAACCGACTATAGCGGAGTATTTTGTTTAACCCACCCCTGCCGAGAATCATAAAAAAAGAAGAAAAATAAATCGATATTGTAAGCACAGGATAAACGTGGACAAAAAAAAAGGGGGGTGAGAGAAAAAATTGCATTGTCGAATGGAAGAATAAATGCAGTTATGCCAACTCCGAAGTATGGAAGACTATCTCATTCTTAGTTAATACGATTGAAGGCGCCGAAATCTTATTATTAACTAAGCTCATGATGAAGGATTTTATCATTTTTTCTACCAAACCTGTTATTGTGCTTTTCCAAAATTGTCCTCGTTGTCCAAAAACCAACACGTTCTCCAGTTAATTTTGAGATTTTTAAGCTGTCAATGACCACAGAGACAAGAAGAAAACCCCAGGAAGCCTTCATTTGAAATCCGGCATAGCGGTGCATTATAAAAGTGAGCATCTTATAACGTGCCTATATTTTAGAGTTTTTTTTTTCTAGATGCTCTATCGGAATTATGTGATCTATGAGCCGTGTTTGCGACCCAGCTGCGGAAAGAATTTGAAAGCGCCGATCATCTGCAAGCATCTCCGCTCTGTATCCTTTTCGCCACGTGCTAACGCACGCATGCGCGTGAGCAACCCAATCTGCGCGGGAAGTGTCCGTCACTAAGTTGCAAAACGCTCTGTGTGGTTTAAGTTACTACCTCTCTGAAACTTACGCTCTCTGGTGTCTCAAAGAAATGTAGGCGTCCGCTTTGAGGCTTCAGGAGGTTCCTTTCGAGACAGAGACACGATCATTTGATCACTTTCTCACTAACGTTCGTATTTCCTTGTGCTCTAGATGGGTGTATGAATCTCTAAGGTGACTTCTGAGCACTGGCCAAAAGACAAAGGCTTGCGAGTCCATAAAGAAAATTGCAAAGTTCAACCGACGCGGCGCTCAAGACATCAAACAGCCAGTAGAGCGGTTAATGGAGAACAAAGTTGGCGTACGTGTTTTCAAGTCAGTAGGCTCAAGTCAGTTCGTGATGTTGAGCTCGCGAGCTGAACAAAGCAAGAGAAATGACAACGTAAAGCTAAATATGATTTTTATATGCCTTGACAATTTACAAGCATTGATTAATATATATATATATATATATATATATATATATATATATATATATATATATATATATATATATATATATATATATATATATATATATATATATATATATATAGTGTCTTCGTCAGCCACAGGGCTCTTCCATGCGCTTCCAGCAATTAATGTGACCAAAGAGAAGGTTAAGACACAAAAGAAAATATGTGTGAAGATGATCAGCGGGAAGTTTCAGTTGCGTATTTTTCTGGCACCGGTCTTGTTTCGCTGGAAAGGCTTCTTACATCTACGTGCATTTTCCACTACGCCTTTACAAAAAACGCAGATGCAGCGGCATTCATTTCACTTTTTTTTCATGATATATGGCAGTAGGATGTTTAGTAGTAAACGCGGTATTTCACAGAAGTGTGTTTTCTGCGGCCATTGACCTGCACCTGTTCGTATATCGTACGCATTGTACATAAAGGGATACTTCAACAAAATTTGAAATATACCCGTTGTGTTCAGAAATAGGCTGAATATGATCCGCAATATTCGTAAGTGACAATCGCACGTTTTAAACTTTGAGTCTGATTGCTGTTTTTTTGTTTTTGTTTTGTTATAAATGGCCCACTCTGGCAAGCGCTCGGAGAGCATCCAATGGAGAGCACGTGACATCAGGCGCCATCTTGACGTAGATTGTGTCGGGACGAGCAAAGCTGCGGCGAGGCTGACGTGGACAGGATGTCCTAGACTCCTAGCCGTTCCCGCCACCGAAGCTGCTGAGCACGCCAGCGATCGGGCCACCCAAACTCACCGCAAAGCTGCTTTTCTATGAATTTTGAGTAAAGGGTTACCTTCTATAACCTTCTAGCGGGACATTAGCGACATCTGGGAAACACAAAAGAGAGTCCCGGTGAGAGGGGAGTTCCTCCTTCCCCTCTTCTCTCGTGGTGAGTGAAGAGCTGCAGGTGGGATGGACGTCAAAAACGGGCATCGTCACTACCTGTGTTGTTTCCTAAACGGGCATATATTACAAACCAGGTTTTATCGACATCCACCATGGTGCCCTTTGCTAATCGTTTATTTTGTTTTAAAATTCCTTTTTTTATCTTCTTCATCAAGAGATTGGTGCGTCCGATGTGATACTGCTCCCTTGAACACGAATAGACCAAGAAATAAGCGCCGAAATTTCGTTGCAGCATCCTTTAAACGCACTCTTCGACAAAGCGACTGTTTTATGAGCCTGTGTGTAAGCGAGTCTCGCCATAGCTCAGTAAAAACAATGAATGCCTCTAGCAAGTGCAGAACAAAAAACAAAAAAAAGAAGAAATGCGATGATAACATGTGTTTTTGCGGAATATATCAGAAGTTGAACGTTTACTAACCAAACAGAGTAATTAAATCGCGCGTTCAGTCATAAAATAACTTTATTAACAATACAGCGCCCGAAATAATAACCCCCCCCCCCCATCGCATCTAATAAATTTAAACGGGTTCCATAACTGATAAAGGTTTACAGATCATGAAGCTATCTGAACTCTAATTAACTTAGAAGACTCAAAAATACTGACAATTGCAGGCATCTGGAAGTGATCATTTACCAGTGGCAATAGGTTTAAGTGGATTGCTTTCAACAGGTCAAGTCAGTCCGAGGAAAAGTGTCTACCATTGTGCTTCTTCAAGACCAAACACCTCCGAGGAAACACAATCCCGCTTATTAGCTGCTCGTGAGTATCGCAGTTTTGAAAAGTTCCCGATAGTTCGGTCTTGTAGTCGTACTCTTCCCTACAAATTATAGCCGCGTCGGTGGCTCCGAGGTAAAGCGACGGCCTATGGATCCCCAGGTGGCGGGCTCAAACCTCAGCCGATGTAGCCGCAACCAGCCGGAAGCTTATTGCGGAATAGGCGCTGTATAACCAACATTTTGGTGGCACGGTGAAAGATCTCCAGGTAGATGAAATGGCAGTCCTTCTGTGGGGCGTGTCAGGCGTCATTTGTCGCCTTAGCACGTCAAAACACCAAAATCGGCATTAGCATTCCCGAAAATTACTCCCGCATCATGTCAGGACGGCTGCTTACTTCAGCGAAAAATTTCGCTTGATTTCGTGGTTAGCCATTTGCGTCAACACCAAATCACCACAGTTTACGTTTGCGCCTTGCGTATTTACGTTGCTGGTGCATCCCTAAGCAGAAGCAGAGATAAGAAAACGAAACGTAGTTGAAGTACGTTTCAATAAAAAACTAAAGAGGGAAACGACACGCCTTCACAAACCTTTTGTGAATAATCTTTCACGAAGCACCTCTGCGTCACAGACAAGAAAACATTAATAAGATATTTCTTTAAATTAAGCTCTGAGCAATTACACTGCGTTTTCACCTCAAGTCAGAACGCAACCGTCGTTGCCAGGTCACGATACCACTAAACAACGTCTAAAGAACATCTCCACGTGGTGAATGATGTTGATTGGGGCGAAGCTCTGGTGGTGCTGATGATACTGATTTTATTGTTCATAGGTAGTGCTGATGGTGCTGATTTTTTTCTATTGCTCATAGGTAGTGCTTTAGTTCCGGGTTGCGCTTCGACTTCATTATTACTGCTTTATGGTCGGTGAAATGCAGAGCCAGTGGTTCTTCTAGCGGATCAGCTTAGATCCGCTAGAAGCCGTGGGAACGCATCTCCACCGCTTAAGTCAACGGTCCATGTCAGAAAGAGAATGTGGGGTATGAAACGTGGTTATATACGCATTTGAGCATTTGAGCGCAGCGCCCTCTTGTCTATAAACGTTGAGCCAATGCATGCAAAGTTTAACGTGATTATATACGCATTCGACCGCAGCGCCCTCTCCTGTATAGACGTTGAGCGGCTACATGCAACGTTTCATCCATGACATCCCCAGCTCTTGAGTTACTACCACATCTCAGATCCCCCTTCTCGTCCCGCAGTCGTGGCCGAGTGGTTAAGGCGATGGACTAGAAATCCATTGGGGTCTCCCCGCACAGGTTTGAATTCTGTCGACTGCGCAAACATTTTTTCTTTTTTTAAGAAGACAGATGGGATGGCAATCGATGTGAGCACGGACGGACGGACGGACGGACGGACGGACAAGGCTAGATCCTAAGGAGCTTCGCCCCTAAAAACGTCATGGCTTTCGTCATCTTTGGAACGTGTATCGTAACTGGCAAATGAAGTCAAGTGCAATAAATGCTTCATCATTTGCCTTTTTACTACTTGCGTTCGCGCTTGCATGTGTCCGAGCCTTGCAGCACCCTGAATTACAGTGAAATGAAGTATATGACAAAGTTCCGTGGAATAAACATTAGACTGTCGAAGCTAGCGTTAGAAAGGCTCCCCCATTTCTAAACGTAACTAAAATATTGATACCGCACTTTAAGATTAAAATGTACATAATATGACAGGAATAAGTCAATACGCCTCGCAAGTGGGCTCATTTTCGTCTTGTGCGCATGAGAGAGGAGGTAGCGGTGACGTCAGAACCAGGGTGTAAGATAGACAGGTGGGGAAATGGCCCATAGAGGCCTACAGCAATGCCGTGACCGGATTGTGTACTCGTCTGCTTGCGGGTACCCCCGATTTGCGACAGATGGCGCTGCGGCGAGAAGAAAAAAAATCTCCGTCGGTTTAGCCGGTCGCCACCGGTCGCCCACCTGGAGTGAGAGTTCGCGGTGCTCCACATAGATGGCGCCACAAAAAAAGAGAAACCCGAAAGGGACACAATCCGGTCGCTCATTTGGCTCTCGTTTCCCCACCTGTCTATCTTACACCCTGGTCAGAACGCCGAGCCCTGATTGGCTGATCGCGACCCCCCTATCTGAGCGTCGTCTGCTCCTTTGCAACGTCGTCTACTCGCAACGTCGTCTGCGTCTGTCTTACCTTTCCTGCGACTTTCGGAAGTGCCGGTCTTTACGAGCGAGCTCGACTTCGCCTTTCAGAGAGGGGAGACGAAGTAACTCGAGCGGTACTTTGTTTTTGTCGAACAACTAGCAGACGCGCATCAAGGAGGGAAGTCAAGGGACTCGCTGGCGAGGTGTCCCGAGGCGCCGAGGTTTGTCTGCTAAGAAGCGAGAGTGTCCGCAAGTTCCATCCCAAATACTTTTTCCCTCCTTGCGTGTGCGGCGAGACTCCTCACTCTTAAACGGCGTCGACGGGTTGGTGCAGTTATGTCGTCTGCTTTACGTCTGCTAGTCAAAGCGATGGCTGCTTTACCTTTCCTGCGTCTGTCGGAGATTCACCGCTTTTTCACCGGCGAGACTCGCCGCTGCCTCGGAAAACGAGGCGATGACAAGAGGAAGAGATTGAAGGGTTCACAAGGGTCGCGCGGGCATATTCCATTCAGCACGCCAGCCGGTCGTGGGCAGACGGTCTTGGCCAAGGCCCGTCGGAGCACCGCTGCGCCGCTGCTAGGCCTATCTGCCGAGCTCGCTTGGACGGGGTCAATGGAATCGTGGCCGTTGGAGCATTTCCCGGGTGTTTGTGGATCCAGCGTTCTTGTTCGTCGTGGTTTATTTCAAGTACTTTTTACTTTTTTTCTTGCTGCTTGTAGTCGTGACGCGTGAGAAGAGCACGTACAAAAATAAACGTCCGTTGGTCGTCGCGACCAAGTAACTGAGCGACGCTGTCGGCCATGCTGAGTTGATCGTCGTAGGATTCCGTCGTAACCTGAGCAAAACTTACGATAATTTCGTTTCGTGAATACGAATTTATTCTCACGTTTTGTCTTACGCACTCTTTCGGCGTAACATGGTTTTGTGAATCTGGCCTCTGCACTTCCGAAAGTCGCAGGAAAGGTAAGACAGACGCAGACGACGTTGCAAAGGAGCAGACGACGCTCAGATAGGGGGGCCGCGATCAGCCAATCAGGGCACGGCGTTCTGACGTCACCGGTACCCCCTGCGCGAGAAGCAGACGAACTTGCCCTCCGCATACTGTCGTGAGCAAACACTCGTATGAACAGCGGATAAAGTATCAGAAATTTTCGTGCATATAATTATAAATTTAAATTGTTTTTCCAGTTCGGTAACTGCATAAAAACATTTACCAGAACTACAGTTGATAGCGCAAAAGTAAATATCTATGTTAAACTGAACATTGGCTGCCCTTTGAAAGTATTTTGTTACTAAATAACTTCATATCTTATAGGTTATGCAGTTATTTCTCGTTAATATGGATTCCGTTATTCAAAATACCTCGCCATTCAAATATTATCTTTCATGAAGAACTGAGTGCATAAATGCATGTTGGTTTCGTTTTTATAGAGAACTCACATTATGAACGCTTTGGGGAAAATCGAGGGACATCACTGTATATTGCTTACATTCTTCGTTAAATTGCTGTATTTAGTGTTCTTCTCTGCGTCCTTAAATGCTGTGCACTCCTACTTAGACTGATATATGTCTGCAGTGATAATAAATACTATATAGTTATAAACAACTAAATATGTACTAAGCTTATTACTCGTATCCTAACACTTCACAAAAAAAGTTGCTCCGAACGTATTGTTGTCTCTTTAATCGTAATTTCTTAAAGTGGTTGCTGCCATCCGAAATGAAAACCACAACTCGATGCCCACTGTTGTAATCCTGTTTTGCGCGTCTTTTCGTACATGGTGTACTACGGCTTTGCGAGGTCTTCGACAAGTCTCGACGGAAACCCATTCATCAACTTCGCCATTACTGCCGGCATCGAAGGCGTTGGGTACACGATTTCGTTCGGCACCACGAAGTACCTCAAAAGGATACCCGCTATGGCCGGGAGCTACGGCTTCCTTGGTGTCATTCTGGTTGCCACTGCCGTCATGCCAAAAGTCTAGAAGAAAATGCACCATTCCACGGACAGAATCCCGGTTTCTAAAGTGACCCTTATAGAGTAAAACAAGAAACACGTAACGGTGTACGCCTCACTATGCAAGGACTCAGATATAAGTGTAGACATCACGTGATTCTTGAATATTTTAAACCTCAGTCGCACTGTTCATACGTCATTCAAAAGACCCGCGGAGCTCTCTGCAGACATGACAGAGTTTATCTGCGGGCACGCCTCAGGCACGTCCGAGGCACGCTTGCTTCGTACATGGGCATTCTTGGAACATGCTTGCAGAGGGTTGTTGTATAACCAATGTGGCATGACTGTTATACATGAAAGTATACCACGTCTCAGATAGTGTCTGCATTCTTCCTTTTGAATGATGCATTAGCTGTGTAACCTTCACGTTATAGGAAGTAGAAACACCTGTTTTCCTCACCTCTGACATACCAACGATCTCCCCACGTCTACCACACCTCGGACGTTCTAACGCAGAATGTGTTTATGGACTGGATTACACGCGAAAATGGTTAAAAAGGGCGTGAAGACATAAGAAAGAGCCGTCACGCCCAAAGCCGCTTAAAACCACGCATAAGTATACAACGCATACGCAAGCGTACGCATTTATAATTAGCCGTACTTAATCATCACTAGTGGGATTTACCGACCGGCGTATCTAGAATCAAACCTCGGACCATGCGATCAGTAGCCCGGCGCCTTTGCACGGCGCAACAAAGAGGAGGTGGACGGGAGAGCAAGCAATTGGACTTAGTACGATTCAGGGAAGCCTGAGGTAGTAGGAAACCTTCGGCGCGCGCAGTGTTATTTCGAATGTCAAAGCGCGGCTCCAAAGGTGTTCTTACGACGTCACGATTCCTGAACAAATTTAATCTTGAATCGATCACTTTCATTAACCCGGGGAGGGCATGACTAGGTATGTCGTGCGTGAAACGTTTTCGCAACCACTCAAAGCGTTCCATTACCGCTCACGAAGACTCACGGCGAACACACAACGCATGCACAGCTCATTTTGTGCCCCCCGAGTTTGTCAAAATTGATAAACACACGCCTTTTTTTTTAAAGCTGACACATCAGAGAAGTCCCGAAGAGAGTTTCTATTTCGTATTTCCTCGCTCATTGTTGTGATTTTTACAGTCACAGGTTTTTGATGGTTGTTTACAAACATACTCGGCGAGCGTCATGTTGGAAAGTAATAAATTATTTTAGACAAGATAACTTCTGTTTTGTAAGAACGCTAAGCGAGCTAAAGTGAATCTATAAATAACTTCCGAAGAAGGACGCTCGGAACGGAAGAAGTTCAACTCTCCAACTGAAATGAATAGGTTCAGAATTTATGGCACAAACCCTATTTGGAATTATGACCCAAGATAAGCCTTCGGCAGCAAAGCGTGTCATATCTTGTCCCTATGCAACAATTTAGAGTTGTTTGTTGATCCTCATATCCTTCTATTAAATTGTTGCGACTCCCCCGTGCCGTTGACCCACAACAAATTGGCGTCGCAAAGCATTATTTTGAGTTTTATTGGTGTGAATCAGCTTTTCCTGGGACTAATATTCTAAACGCATAGAACAGTATAAATTTCAGGGTGCTGCTGAACGCACAGCAAATAGAATGCTGGCGATCCTAGCAGGAATCGACCTATTACTTTACGAGAAACACGTTTACAAGCCGCAAATACCAGATGCCGTTCTCATATTCACAGAAACAGCAAATACAGAAAACATGAATCACGCATAACATAATAATACGTCCCTGTTGATTTCCCCACCGTCTTATATACTTGACAATTTAAAGATACTGAATCGCAGGTCACCGGCTCCTCAATACCAATGTTACATATATGTTCGTTTGTTCTCGTCAATATGTCTCGTCATGCATAGTATAGATATACAGTGCAATACACTTATAACGCTACCACATATAACGATGCACCGCTTATAACGATCAGTTTCTAGAGGACCATGCGTTTTCGCGTGAGGTATTCTGTCCAGACGCAACGTTAGTCTGTTATAATAACAGCATTTTGTTTTGTTTTCTCATTGTCATTATAAGTGGATTGCACTCTAAATTCAAGGATTGCATCACTTTACAGCCTTTTGCCCCTGCCTCCCACACGGCTGTCTCCCTCCCCCCCCCCCTCCCCCCTAAAAAAAAACAACAACAGAAGAAGAAACACATGATTTAGTGCAGGTCATTTTCATTCGACATTGCAGCTAAAACAGGCTCTTTGGAGCGGGTGTGAATGCAGCAAAAACTCTTAAAAAATGATTGGTGTACTTACTTCGCCCTGGCACCCCTTTCCACACCCTTTAAACTCCCTTCAAACATGGAGGTTTTTTACTGGCAGCAGCACCTATTTACGATTAAAATAGGCTGACTACTCAAACCAAAGGTGCTAAAAGGCTGTAAGGGCCCATGTCTCCAGCCATCTTTGGAGTGCCGATCGACCCGCACAAATTCAGCTTAGGAAGTTCAAGCTAAAATTTGTAAACATCAAAGCGAAAGTAATGATTGAGAAATCTAAAATGTCTGCTTCCAGACATCTCGACGTTACGGGTCACAATCAGCATGATGGGCTCGCTAGTGTACACTTTGGGCTACACGACACGGTTCATCTACATGAACGAGTTCTTTCCAACGGTAGCGAGGAGCGGAGCCTTTGGACTGTGCACCACACTGGGAAGACTCGGGGCCACATTCGAACCCTGGATATATGTCATTGTGCGTATAAAGAGGCTCGCTTTGTTTACATATATCTTACTTTGAAAAATTGACGAAATACTGTACACAGTGTTTGCCGGTAAAAATGAAAGACATTAACACTTTTCTGTAATGCGAAATTAAAGCGCAGCTCTTAAGGAGGAGGAGGGGAGGGTAAGGAAGGAGAGGTATTCCCCTCCTCCTCCTCCGTACCCTCCCCTCCTCCTCCTGTCCTACTCCTCCTCCTCTCTTCCTGCCGTTAAACTTCCTCGCTAAATGTTTCTCTAAATTTAGCGAAACTTTTGCTGGAAATTCAGCGAAAATTTTGCCGTTAAATTTAGAGGGAAATTTAACGAAACTTTTCCCGCTAAATATAGCCGGTTAAGTTTCCTCGCTAGTTTTAGCAGGGAAATCGACGTCACGTGACCTCAACACCAATTCCATTTCCCGCTAAATTTGACGGGGCGGTTAAGCCGACGCCGATGGCGACGCCGCGAAAGCAGAAACGGGCGCCTAAGAGCTGAGGTTTAAAGGGATACTTCAACGAAATTTGAAACATACCCGTCGTGTTCACAAATAGGCTGAATATGATCCGGTAAATGACAATCGGCACGTTCGTATTTTGAGCCTGATGGCTGTATTTTTCGTTATAAACGGCTCACTCTGGCAAACGCTCGGAGAGCTGCCAGCGGAGACCAGGTCACATCGCCGCAGTCGTGACGTAGTTTATTTCGGGACCTTACGTCCGGGCGCAGCGGACGCTGCGAGCTATCCCAGCAATCCCGCTCTGTGGACGTAGCCCGTGATACGCTTTCCGCACGTCGCTGTGCCCCCTCTCCAAAATCACGTGAGATTCAGACGGCCTTGGATAGGCCCCGATGGCACGTAGCATCCGCTGAAAGCAGCCGAAGCACACCAGCGATCGGGCCACCGCAAGTAACCCCAAAGCTGCCTTTGTACGAATTTGAGTGACGGGTTAATCTTCTATAACCTTCTGAGACACACAAAAGAGTCTCGGGAAGAGGGGAGCTCCTCCTTCAGCTCTTCTCTCGACGTGGCCGAAGGCAATACAGTTATTCTCGCTACCTGTCAAGGTTCCTATACCCGTTTTCATCTCAAGAATTATAGTGAAAAAAGTCCGGCTTCTCGCGGAGCATTACTGATTTCCACCTTTATGTAGAGAATTAAGATATAGGTAGGTGAAACGTAGATTAGATATATACTGTCTTATCAAGACATACAAGTTCCAAACGCCAAAAGCATCGCTTTTTTCTTCGATAACCCAATCTCGTAAGAACTACTTCGCGCCGTGTATGAACAATGAGCAAAACTTGCTTTTTTCTTGAGGTGAAAACGGGTTCAGACGGGCATTACAAACGAGGCGTTAGCGACATCCACCAGGTGGTCTTTGCTAATCGTTTAATTCATTTTAAAATTCCTTTTCTTGTCGTTTTCAACAAGAGATTGGTGTGTCTGATGTGATAATGCTCCCTTGAACACGAATAGACCAAGAAATAAGCGTGGACATTTCGTTGTAGTATCCCTTTAAAACAAACAAGCGAAGAAGGAGATCGTTTGATTTGTTTGCTTAGAGAGCGAAAACGCAAAAATGAAGACACAAAAATCTCTGACGGGAGGTGGTGTTTTTATGTCGAGATGAGAACTAACCCCAGAGTAACAATCTAAGGAGTCTTGGCGCAACATAATTAAAAACAAAAACACACACACCAAACCATTGCTTATGTTCACTTATTTCACACTCCATTGAAATATTTAAAAATTATAAGAGTAATGCACCGTACTGATCGAATGAAAAAAAGACTACGAAACTGCGAAATAAAAAACATTGTCGGCGCCGGGATTTGAATTAAGGATCTCCCAATTTCCGGTAGGGCATACTAACCGCTATTGGCCTCGAGATCGACCTATAGGTGGCGCTACTGTCGCGCTATCATCATCATCGAAGCAGGGGTAGAAACATGGCCGCCCCATAGGTTCTCCACGTTCGCGCGCGAGATGGTGTAGATTCTTGAGTTTATTTTGCTTCATAGTACCGGAAGGAAAACATTTTGAGCGCAAGATGGTGCGGTACTGTTCGGTGCTTCAGCGAAGATCGATTCGTGTTACAAGCGTACGGCCTAAATTTAATAAATCACTCGTGCTGATCCGTTGTCGGCTCTGCGCAGACTTTTGGAAGCATGGATCTACAAACGACGGATGCCTGTTTTCGGGTGAGCCACACTATTTATATTAAATATTTGTGTCTTTTAAAAGATGTGTATCGGTTCGCAAGTGTAGAAATAAAAAAGAACAAGGAATTACAACTCGGATACATACTTAATACTGGCACTGTAGTTCATAAAATCCCAAGTTCTATGTTGTTGTTTTATTTTACGTAACGTTTAGATTTTTCACCAATGTAAATATTTCGCATTAAGAAAGGTTAGTGTATTTTTGAAAACTGCCGTGCTATTGCTAGCTTTTATGAGTAAGAACGTTCCGCTGCAGCAATGTTTCCATTCACTGTGCCATGGTACGCTTTTTGGAGTCTCAACAATTCTACAACGTTGCGATGATGTCAGAGTGTTATCGCAGTTGTCATGCCAACGAACAGTTCGCGGATCGTAACTCTTCTAGTTAAGATCCGCAAACTTCTCGTTAACATGACAACTGGGACAAGTGAAACCAAGTGTTCTAATATATACCGCGAGTGGAAGAAAGGATCTAGTAACTTAGCAACGCAGCAGCCTGCGTGTTATTAGTTGCTCTTCTCGGTAGTGTGGGTTCACCCTCTTCAATTTTCTCGGGGAGAGCCACTGATGTCAAGAGGCTAATAATATAAATTGCTGGCTAAATAATCTCCTAGTCAAACGTAGCACACTTTGTAACTCCTACAAACGACCCGCACCACGACACAGACAGCACCGGCCGCAGCGACGATTTTTTACTGATGGGGGCTAGCTACTCTTCGAGACTTTCCGATAACCCTCCATATCTGGACAGGGGGGGAGTTTATCGATTAACCTTCAGAGTTTTTAAATAACGTTTTAATTGCGACTTTGTTTCCCGTTTAAATGGAGTTTTGTACTGTATGAAGAAAGTAAAAAATGTCTGCTTTAATATTTCTGACGTCTTCATTTCTTTTAGGACAGAGGCTTGCACGGTAAACCCCTTTAGCATGCTTGTGATTGTCACCGAGGGTGATATACTGTTTAAATAATAACTTGAGAATGATTTCGCTGTAAAAGGCTTCCCGTGTTCATATTTGTGGGCGCCGGAATGTTAAGTTTGAAATGGGACTGCAACATGCCATTTATGCTATTTATGACATACTAAAAAATGTGCAGTTCGAACGTATTTATATAATAACTGTAAAAAATCAACTCACACATTTATCAGCTGATTACTCTATTAAAAGGAGGAGATCAGTCGGGTTCATTATTTTTTAATGAACACCCACCTCAGCACCCACCACCACTCAGCATTTTGATGTATTATGAAAGCTATTAATTGGTCGAGATAACCAAAATATGTGCGACCAGCGGTTCTACAAACCACACCACAAAGACTATGGCTTAGAAGCATCTGTCTCAATATTATTCGCTGTGCTGAATTTCCACGTCTGCCAAAAAAATAGAAATACAACACAACCTTTTGTAAAAAAAAAAAGAAAGAGAGACAGACAGAGAATTTAGTAATGATCGGATCCAGCTGAGCCGGAAACAGGCTTGCGTGGTCGAGATCCATGCTTCTGAACATGCGCCCGTAGCAGACGACGCAAGGCGGTATCCCCTCTTTCGCATCTTTTCACTTTCGGCCACACGGTTTCAGCACGATTCGATCTCGAGGCGAATACAGGCTGTTTGATTTTTATTATAACAAATTTAATATAAAAAAGCCGTGATATGGTGATTTATGCGTTCTGTTCGGGGGAGGTATATGGCCAGGAGGACATATTATAGGGGGCTACTCGTCTCGATAAGTCGAATAATTCAATACAATTTGTGATTTAACATCTTAAATATGAAAAAAGTATTATGGTTTCAATTAGAAACTTGATGAGCGTCACCTGAAACCTTCGAATCATTTAGTTTTCGAAGGACGTGGAGCAGCGCGGCATTCGGCTAACCTTTCCACTCGTGCAATATGTGCAAATCTGCCAGCCCAAAAAACGCGGATGTTAATATTTTTATCAGAATTTTCGCACCGCCAGGTTTGTCACCTGGTGCACAAATTGCAACTTTAGCGCACTCCCGCGCTTCCCATGTGAGGGAATTCTTGCAGAACTCCACTGATATGGTGGTTTTCCTATGCTTAGCAAGTTTCAAGTTGAAACCACATATGTATTTTTACTTATTGAAAAATTCCCAAATTTTAGTAATCTATTCGGCTTCTCGACGGGATTACCCCCTATTTTATTTGTCCCCTTGTTCGTATAACCCACCTGCACTGAACTAGTTAGTCAATCTTTCACAGCGTTTTTGGAGTAAATATGTTCGAATTAAATGTCATACATTGCATACAACCACTATATAGAACTGAACATTTTCAAATGTTTTTTCTTCGGAGGGCCGAAAAAATGATGGAAGTGCTCAGTGATACTCTCAGTCGAATATTTAGATTGATTAAAACATATCTCTGCTAAGAGTAGGACGTTATTCGAAGACTCACAGCGAAGCCTCCATCATTTCTAAGATATAAGCTAAACTGGATCACTGCGCACGTATCAGAAATAACATAATAAAACAATGCAAAGCTTAATCACCTATGCCAACTATTGTAAATAAAAAGGGGCGGTTTTTGTATCTCATATTCGTGAAAACACAGTCGGTTTGTTGCCTTGTTACTTTTACGATTTGTCCACGTTGCCTGGTTCTGAACAAAAAACACTTATTCTTATAACGGTCACCAAGAAGTTCTTTTTTCCGTTTTTTTATTTATAATTTAAGGACACGTGCTTTTAAATATTGTAATTTTTATAAACTATACTGTTTTACGTTTATTTAGTGTGTGAAAATTAGTGAGGCCATCTATTGTATTCCTGTTTAATTTCCAGATGCTCTCGTGGGGTGACTCACTTGTCTCGATAGTCTACAGCGTCATGATCTTGGCCCTCGCCGCACTGGTTACTCTCCTTCCAGAAACGTTCGGAAGCGTTCTTAATGATACTTTGGAAGAAGAGTAACGATTCTCCCAGTCCAAGTAAGAGAGTAACCGCAGCCGTCATTGTTGAAGCACATGCTTGGCCACACTTCATAAATAAGAGACAACGAACGAAAACAAGAAGGACAATGCGCAATATATTCAACCGAACCTATATTAACTTAGACTAACTCATCTAAATTCACCGAACCTCACCTAACTTCATCTAACTTCACCTAACATCAGTTTATTAACCTTATTTAACCTCATATAACCTAACCCAACCTAACCTCACCTGACCTAAAATAACATAGCCTAGTCTACCCTAACTTAAACTAACCTCACCTAACCTCACCTAACCTCGTCTAACTTAACCTCAACTATCATCACCTAACCTAAAATAACCTGACCTAGCCACAACTCCACTAACCGAACTTTAACATAACCTAAACTCACGTGACCTCATCTAACCTCACCTAACCTCACTAACCTATCCTAACCGAACCTAACCCAATCCAACATGCCCTAACTTAATCAGCTGACTTTGCTTGCTTTGCAATTGATCACACAGTTTCTCTTAAATTTTTCCTCTATTGCAGGTTGTCCAAGAAGAACGTCCAAGACCACGCGGGGCACTTGGAAGCTCACAAAAAAGTTGAAACCGGAGACGGCGGAGCGGAAATAAAGGTGTGAATTCAAGAACGTGAAAGAGTGTTGGACGACAATATCAGGGTGGTCAAACGTCCACGCGCAGTCAAATGTACATTCATGTTTTTGAAAGCCATGGCACCACATGATCCTCCTCCGGCGTTGGGTGTGCAGCAAAGAAAACCGATCGCAAGCTGTGTAGGTCAATGGAATCAAAATGCGTCGGAATTATGACGGAAACAAAATCAGGATTGTGCGTTAGGTAAATATTATAAGAGGTTTTTAGATGCCAGCCATACGCAGAGGAGAATCAGAAGGAGCACCTGGATGAGCCCTCCGGAATGTCGAAATAAAGCTGTTCCGATGAACGCCGTACGTGTGTATGCCTCCCTCTATTATTTCGTCACTTGTACTGGAGTTAAGAACCTACAAGGATGGTAAGCCATAATTGTTTTCGGATTTCCTTCATGCTCATTCTGCGTAAGACGAGCCTTCTTTCGTCATGGTTGTACCTCTTATGGTCTTCCGGCATTAGCAATGTTGTGTGTTGTCCCCTTTTTCGTCCGTCGTCTCCGGTTTTTGAAAAATGTGTAAGATAAACCAGCTCGCCTGCCTACTCACTCTATCTTTAATCACTATAAATGGCCCGGGAACCATTTCTTCAGGCCGCTACTCTCTACTCGTAAATCTTGCACCGCCTCAGCACTTCGGGATTCTACCTAGGCAAGAAGCAAGTCCCGCCTGGCAACATTACCAGTAAGCCATAAAAAAAAAAAGTTCCATGGATGCTAATATTTATTAATATTTGTTTTTCTTCAAGTATTTTGGCATGCGCCAAAGGCACTAGAGGGTAAATTATCTTTCTAGCTACGCGGGATACACGAAACATAAATTAACTCACACAAGGTTATATTTTGTTTAGAGAAACAAAAATGTGCATGGAGGTTGCAATTCATGTTGTGCTTTCTGGCTATTAGGGCATTTGAACAAGTTAAATTTTAACATTCGTTGCGAAATTTTTTGATTTTTTTTATGATTCTCAGCGATGCTCACCACGAATGAAGAAATTAAAGAGGGCCTAGCTGCTTTTCTTTCATATCACAGATATGCTCAACCCGACGATTCAATACGGCGTACCAGCTAGAAGATTTTGACCAAATTTATGCACCCGCCTTTGACAGCGAAATGAGGGGATGTTGAAATTTGCTAGTCCCAGAATGTCGCTTCGTCCGGGCTCGTATACTACTACAAGAGGAATCTCATTTCAATGCTTTGTTCTGGACGGCGGCGAGTACTTCCCATCATTCTTGCGGCTCATGTACTTAAAACGAAGCCTCCTGAAGGTTTCAGAGCAGCGCACGCGTTTCGCTAAGGGACTAGCTGCTATTTGTTTTAGCGAAACTTTAACCGCCACTTTAAGGCCTTCAGGATACTTTTCTTTTGTTATTGTTTCCTACCAGCCTTCTCTATCTTCGTGTTTTGCTTAGCCTATAGGCACGGTACCTGGATTGCGTCGTCGGCTGGTATGGTTAGCGTCCTATCCTACCCACGCATCGAAGAGACTCCCGAAGTGGCAACGAATTGCGTCACAGAAGCCGGCAAGTCAGGTTGTCGGTTGTCGTGATCCTGGTGGTTGGTCGTAGAAGTTTTGAAAAAAAAAAAAGGACGAGCGAACGCGAGGGTCAGTGTCGTCGTGGCGTCCAAACCCCTGACTGTTGAAACTCCCGTGGACTGTCAAATTGCTTAGAGACCTGCAGTAGAAGAGGCGTCTCTGGCATCCACCTGCGCTGTTGTGCCACCGCCAAGAGGGTGGCAGGAAACAGCATGACACTTCTAAGACGTCATCAAAAGAAAATTGAGGAACCACGTTTCATGACGCGTTCCAAGCACCAACGCTTAGAAGTAAATTAACTACAATGTATGTGCCTTCAGTTTCCTGGCAAGCAGGAAGTCTGGACTTAGCGGGCTGGCCCCGTGGAGATGTTTTACTGCGAGGAGTATAGTTAACGATAAGGTAGCCACGATGTCAGACGCCCAACGCATCTACCATAAAACAAATATCTCGCCATTTATGACGCTTTAATTACTTTCGCTATCTTGTCGCTCGCAAGGAGCTTTCCGAAAAAAAAAAAACTCATTTGTCCACTAGACCCGCAGGCTGTCGACAGTGTTAAGGTAAGTGGAGTTAAGCTACCGTAAAAATAATAAAGTTAAGCTTAAAATCTGAAAAAAAAGAGACGCTTGATAACATAAATAATAGGTCATTCAAAACTGCATGCGCTTGTCAAAGATTTTATAATGAAAACATTTTTTAAATCAGTCCTTTAAGACTCAATAGTAGTTGCATCGCCCCTGTGTAGATTAATTACAGCTGTCTCTTAACTGTTACTCGGCAGTTACCACAGCTAGGCCTACGCAAAGAAAGTTGCATATCAGTCATTGAACTGTAACTTAAAACTGCTTCGTTTAAGGCATCCTTCTTCCCTAATAATATGAGCGAATAGAATCAAGTTCGTTAACGTTTTGTTTGGTCCATGAGAATTCACTGACTTTTTTAATTCCACACTACTGAAGCACTTGTGAGTCGGGTAGCTACTTTTATATCACTCCTTTTTATAAACGGTTTTGTATATTGAAAGTACTTATTGCCTTGATGTTCATTCAAAATGCTGGCGGTATAGCAAAATAAATAGACTGTTGAGTTACGAGCAGTACTAATTGCATGACCTTGTAGGATCGAGTGGAGGAAGGATGGCGGATGTGGTGGACCTGATCGGCAACTTTGGCCGATGGCAGGGCTTCTTCGTGGCCTTCGTCACGTACCGAGGAATACTGACAGGCCTCAACAACATGGCCTATGTGTTCCTGGTCACAAACAACGACCACTGGTGCTCCTACCCGGACAAGGACGGAAACATGACGGACGAGCAGTTGAAGAAGATGTTCATCCCGTATGACAACGTGTCGGAATCCTACAGTCAGTGCCTTATGTACGACGTGCCATTGAACGGTACGACTGGGGTCGACAATGCCACGACGATTCCCTGTAATTCCTGGATCTATGATGAGCACGTCTTTGGACATTCCGTCTCGAATGAGGTGAGCCTTGTTAATGGTATTGTTCTTTATTATCTTTCTACAGGTTGTTCCCGAGCGTTATTCGGGAGTAAAAAAATTCGTATAAATGAACAAATAAACTAACTGCGATTAGGCTTTTGCACAAAGGTGACTCTAGGTGGTGTATTTATCATACTTAAATTTCATGAGTGTTGGTCATAAAAAAAAAGTAAAAAACGTTTTTTTTTTTTTTTACTAATGCACGAGGGTAGAGTTAAAAGTAATAACTGCCTGGTTGACGCTACTGCTCCCAGATGTCCCAACATGAAGCAAAACCATTCAATCTTCTTTGAGATGCACACCCAACAGAAGATCTAGCCGATCCGAGCGTGTGTAGTGCCATCTGTGAGCAGCAGCGCCAATTAGACAGTCGTATTTACCGTTTTTCTAGCTATGTGCATAAGAGAAGCGGTACTTTTAGGCTTAATTATTTTTTCCGGAATCCCACTCCTGACACTTGTCTATTATAAATACACCACCTAAATACATATTCGTGGAAACGTTTCAGTGAACTTCGTGTGTCGGTTCATTTAAACGTTTTGCTTTAACCCCAATTAAGAAATTAAGTATCTCTGGTCCGTACCGGGTAGATGTAACAGATTACAGAATGCGGCTATGTTTCGCTTCGGTTCGAAGTTATCCTGCATGACATCCCATTTATCGCTGTCTACGAAATGTGCAAGTGATTTTCTCCCCAGTCAATTTGCCTGCATTTTAGAACCACTTGCTATATTTCTGCATTACATCAAATGTGAAAAATGAAACATCCAAAGCGAAATGTCAAGCGTAACACGTCGGGTAGTAAACATCGCGCGGACATTTCCTATGTCCAGGCGACAAACATATTGCCTTCTACAAACTTGGCGACGGGTAGCATATGCGAAGACGTGAAGCGCGCATCCTTTTTGCGCGCTTCTCGTCTTCGCATATTGAGCAGTGGTTACCACAGTTGTTCATTGCGCCGGCACGCACGGCTCTGGCCGGCGAGCGCTCGACTCGTGTTGTACGCTGCAACTAACCTTGTCACGTGGGGCAACGTGGAACAACCCGCTCGAGGAGCGTCCTGCCGCTGCAACGGGAGCCGCCGAAACACGCTGCGCCGACTTCAAAAGGGCTACGGTGAATAATTTTAAACGCACAGCATTGCATTCTTATTTCTTTTTGGTGTTTCCATTATTGATAAACAGTCGGATTTTATTTTTTGTTGTCTATTGATGAGGCTTTATGCATGACGTTTGCGAAGAGAGCGATAGAAGCCTCCCGCATTTGGCCAGTTCGGCGGCCCCGGCGGTCCCCGATAGCACAGGCTGTTCCATGTTAACCCACGTGACTAGATTAAAAAACAAAAAGTTAGGGCGCAAACTAGCTGTTGATGAGTGAACATAATTTAAGACAAAACACCGAGACTGGGGAAAAACGAAACACGACGCAACATACAAAGTTTCAAATACAGCTCAATTTTTTTGACAAAAGTGCGAAGTCCTTTTGGGGGTTCTCTGCATGATCCCTTTCTCTCGTATGTATTTCTCGAAAGGGTGTCGCTATTTTTACTTTTCTCTTCTTTTGCTTTTGTGGAGTACTTGAACCCTAAATTAACTCAAACTTTAGTCAAGTAAATTCAGCTGTGTTTGAGACTTCGTGCGTTGTGTCGGCCTTCGGTTTTTCGCAGTCTTGAATAAGTTACTTTTAAAAAGTAATTCGTTACAGTTACAGTTACTTTCATTAAAAAAGTAGCGAAGTTACCGTTACAGTTACCGCAACAAAACATTAACTCGTTACAGTTAAAGTTACTTTTAAAAGTAACGACGTTACTTTTCAGTAACTTTTCTATAACGCTAAAATTGAGGAAAAACTAGGAAACGCCCCACACCAAGTTCTATTGCATAAAATTAAAAATTATGCTTTTTAGTTTATATTGTAACTTAGCAGCAGTTGCTTCTTGGAAATAGTGGCTGAAAGTTTAACTCGTTTGATGGCGAGCACGTCCCTGCCCTTGCTGAACAGGCCCCGCGCAAACAGCTGTAAATTTTGCCTCGACTGTAGACACCACGCCGGAGTAGTGGCGCAAATCGAAATACAAAACATGCGCAGTGCGGAGTTGTGGCGATAATCAAAATACAAAACATGCGCAGTGCCCTTCGTGTGTATTGTTGTTTCACGGTTGATTCACCCGATTAAAAAGCGTTTTCACACACAAAAAAAGAACAACCGCAACAAAGATAGGGCTTCAAGATATACTAATATGTAAGTGTTCTGCCACAAAGTAAAAACGCGTGCAAAACATAACTAGATTTTTTTTATCACATCTACACGTGGCTATATTCGGGTCGTGACTCGCGAGAAAGAACGTGTTCACAAGTTTGTGCAAGGCCAACTTGACACTCGCAATGTAAAAACAGGCAATTTGGAAAATGCAAGAAATAGCTAGATGTACTCGTTCATTGATATATTATTCATAAAAAAAACTGGAAAGTAACGACAAAAGTAACGTCGTTACTTTCATCGTTACCTCAGAAAAAAGTAATAGAACTACAGTTACGAGTTATATTTTAAAAAGTAATTCGTTACAGTTCAAGTTACCAATAAAGTAACGAAGTTACAGTAACGCGTTACTAGTAACGCGTTGCTACCCAAGACTGGTTTTTCCCATCTTAGGGTTTTGTCTTAAATTAGGATTCGATTAGTTGCTGCGAATGCCACCAGCCGAGTGTTCGCCCGAGAGAGCCGCGCGTTTCCGCGTTATGAACAAGTGCGATCACCACTGAACATAATGGGTTATCAGCCCGCCCGCGCACTCTGAATGTTCTTTTCGTATAGCTCTTGCCGAAGGAATAAAAAATGTAAAGGACAGAAATATGACCGACTCATGCGGCGCATGTGAATTATGGAATCACTGCTTGCTTTAAAACATTTACAGTGAATTTCCGCAAAGCCATCTTGTAAGATCTTTTACAAAATTCCTTTAAAAAAAATGTAATTTGTTGTCTTAAGTTGCTGTACTCGACATGTCAGAAAATGGTTTCGGGCTCGAAAACAAGCTCCTGGAAATTTTGCGAGAAAGAAATGCCTTCAGTCATGCTGAAATGCATTGTATGTAACATACTATTTGCAAATCATGCACATAGGAAATGCAGCTATTTTAATATTGCGCGTTTTTATTTTGCTAATATGCACAGTGGGACCTGGTTTGCGAACGCAAATGGCAGACGTCGCTAGTACAAAGTTCCTACATGGGATGTCTCATGCTGGGCGTTATTATCATCGGAAACTTGTCCGACAGGTAAGTATTTGTTTCAAATATCTCGTGGATGTCACACACATGAAAGACGTATAAAAACCTTACGCTTCCTTCGTGTTTATGTTGTAATATAGAAATCTCCCATTTCGGGTAAATATTTTAGTGTTAGCATTTAACAGCTTGATTGCACACTCGTATGTTTATACTTGAGCGTATAGACCGGTTTCGTGCGCTCTTCTAGTAACGTTGCGAAGTGGCAACAAATGACGGCACAAACTCCGGTGTGTCATGCTGTTTTATGTTGGAATCCTGGCAGTTGGTCGTAAAAGTTACGGTAAAAAAGCGATCCTAAACTTGTTGCTGAAGAAGCTTCTATGAACTGCCGAGCTGACAGTGAGCTACTGCAGAAAAGGCGTCTTCCGTGCTCCCTTCCACCGCTGTGCCACCGCCGGGATTGCGGTGTGCAACTGCATGACACTAGTATGACGTCATCTGGCGGAAATCTGGGGACGTTTCAGGACGCAGTAAGCGCACCAGTAGGACACGAGTTGCAGGCACCGTAGTATCCGTAAACAAAGGTGTCATTATGATGATGATTACAGTGACGATAGTAATTATGGTTGATAGTGATGGTAGTGGTCTTGGCCTCTCTTTAAGACCGTCTTCAACTTTCTTTTAGATACGGCCGAAGGATCGTTGCCGTATGGTCAAGCATCTTACTGGCATTGTCTTCTGTAGCCTGCGTCTTCAGCAACAGCTTCTATTTCTTCCTAGCCGCACGTGTTGGAATTGCATTCGGAATTTCGGGACTTCAAGTCGCCAGCTTCAGCCTGCGTAAGTGCTGTCAAATATGAAGGTTTAGTGTAGTCGTGTTTATACGTTTATTGTTCTCCATCCATCTTACATTTCTTAATTACCACTGGGCATGTCATTTCTGCTCAGTGACTGTTAATGTAAGCCATAGTCAAAACGTTGATCAAGTACAAGTTCATGATTTGACTTAAAGAGATAACTTGTAGGTGCTACAGTAGAGGACAATATGAGGTGACCCATTTACGTGCCGGCCAAAATGGTAGAACTCTGCATGGAGTGCCACCGGAATTCCAAGCCGTGAAACACACTGCCACAATTCCACAAAAGAAAAGTTTAGCAGTATCTTCCGACATCCCTTCCTAAGTTCACGCGGGGAGTCCCCCGCTCGTAATTTTACCTCTCGGGTAAGAGTAATGCTGAGCCGTTTTAATTTGCTGCACCCCGTAGAGAAAATGGGCATAATGAAGATGTCCTTGTATATTCTTTTTTTTTTTCTTGAAAAATTGCCGTAATGTTGCATTTGAACATAACAGTGACGGTTCACGTTTTTTTAAAAACAAAATGTCCTTTTTCAGTTGCTGAAACGATTGGTCCAAAGTCTAGGATAGCCTTGAATATTTGCTATGGCTACGGCTGGATCGCGGGTATCCTTTTACTGCCGGGGATCGTGTGGCTCGTCGAGGACTGGAGGAAACTGCATATTGTCAACTCCGTCCTCGGAGTGTCAATTCTCGTCATGCTCCCGTAAGTATTTTGTTTTACATCGATATGTCAAATGTGGTCTAAGTAAGATGTTATTTTAAGGAGAAAGGCGTTAAAGTGGAGTCGCCTTTTACCTGAGTATCTTCTTTTATTTATATGTTTCTGTTTATGTTTAAGTATTGATGCCCACCGGGAGCCTTCCCGGAACGCGCACATCAAACACTCCAACATTAAATACATAACGATACTGAGCGAAACAAAAAAAGATCAGAAGACAAAATCACACAGTTCAGACATTATTAAGTTTTCAAAGCAGCTAAAGGCATAAACACGTCAGTTGAAGGCGACGAAACACAATTAAACAACGCCACCATTCGAAATACAGGTAAGAGCTGGGAGCACTCACGAACATAAAACAGTTCCCATTACCTCAAAGAGCAAGAAGTCAAACTAAAAGCTTACGGAGGATAATAGACTTGAAGATGACACTTTGCTCTTTAAAAGATGCTGCAAAAACTACAAACCAGGAAGATATCTTCTGTCGGAAAGTATGTCCCTTTTACTCAGCAGCGAGTTATTATGATAATAATAAACATGCTTCTTTTTCTAAAACATCCGTCATAAAATAAACTAATAAAGCGTCTATGCACGCTTTCAATCTACAAACTACTCTCCACCAAACCACGGCTGAATACACGCCTAAACTCAAAGATAAATATTCATATATGCCCTTAAAATTAAACTGAAACTGACATACCCTAAAAATAGCGTGGCGATTTTTTTTTCTTTGCTTGTTCCGCTGGTTCGCCATGTAGGGGAAAGAAGAGATAAAGGAGATGTGGCTTTGTCTCTGTCGCCTTTGAGCTTCATGACCTTAGTCACACGGGGAAACATACAAACGAAATGCAGGGCGTTTGCGCGCGAATTTAGTTTTGGTATAAAATAAGACACAAATATAACTCATCTGTCTGCGCCAACGCATCGATAGCCACGAGCGCTTAATAATCGCAGTGCGCGTGATGAGTCCTGAGCAGTGTTGGCGGTAACACGTTACTAGTAACGGGGGTTACCTGTAGCACGTGGCTTTGGTAACGCTGTAACGTACTCGTTACCTTTTCAAAACAGTATCGAATAAAGTACACTTATTTTACTTGTTTCATGTAACGGGTAACGTAGTTACGTTACTCGTTACATGTTCTTCAAATGACTTAAAAAAATTACACTTCAATGTATTTCGCGTTTCTAAATGCCAAAGAGTTTAAAAAAAAAAATTTCTTTGCGTTTCTTCTTGTAAGTCTTCAGATGAAACCATAAATAAGATATGGTAGTTATGTTCAGTTTATGGATAGGAACATAATGTTTCTTTAAATATGGCGCTTATGCATACCTGTAACTTCAAAAGAGCAAAACGTGTTAATTCATAATTAAAAAGGTAACAGAAAAGTGGCGTCCGCTACTTTTTTATGGGTCACGGTTACACGTTCCTTTTATTTCGAGGTAACCTAGAACGGTAAGCCGTTACTTCTATGTGCCAGTAACAACGTATTTCGTTACTTTTTGGGGGAAAGCCTAAAACACTGGTTCTGAGGACATTATAATTGCGCCGTACAACATTTCAAGCGCAATAACTTGAAAAAAAAAAAAAACACCCCAGAATAAATTGCGAAATAAGAGAAGTGAGCACGTTAGGTAACGCCCCGCGTCTCTATACGCTCCGTGCGGGAACTATAGGGGGCGCTTTGCAAAACGCGCGTAGCGCCGCTGGCGGAGGAGCTGGCGTTCGACAGTGAGGCGCGTTCAGCAGCCTGCGGTGCCTTTTCGCATGCCAAGCTGTGGCGGCGGAAGCGCGCACGGACGGAACTGCTGCTGGAACGATGATATTTAGAGGCGAGTGAGATGTTCACTAAGTTTGTGCACGAAGTGTGCCAAGTTTCATTAAGACAGCAGGTGTGAAAGTTATGCTTCTAACGAATAAAGGAATAAAGCTGTACGGGATATTCAATATTGGACCCAAAATGTTGTGTTGCGTGCGAAGTGCAGATTTGGGCACACAGGTGCTTGGACTTGACAGTAACGTGAGACAGCACTTATTATACCAAAAAAAGGTGGCATTGGCAAACCAGGTGGAAATTCGGTTTGGGCGGCGTAACTCAATGGGAACCGGTTTTGACCATGAAAGGGCTGTCAAGAGAATACCACTCGTCGTGGGAGGTGCAGATTTTACAGGTAGGAATGGACTAGTGGACTGTACTTCCAATTGAAACAACTTTACGAAAGGTGGTTCCAAAGCCGAGAAAACAAAGTTGTTGGCCAACACACGGTTTGGCCGTCAAGGGCTTTTGCGGCCAGCTGTTGTGTAATAACCTGTTGTGCGAGGTGCTGATTTTCGGCGCACAGGTACTTTGACATGACCGTAACTTGACACAACACTTAATATACCAAAAAGAGGTGGCATAGCGAAACCAGGTGGAAATTTAGTTTCGGCGGCGTAACTAAATGGGAACTGGTATTGACCGTCAAAGGCTGTCAAGATAATACCACTCATCGTGGGAGGTGCACACTTTACAGGTAGGAAGGGACCAGTGGATGGTACTTCCAGTTCGAACCACTTTGCGATAGGTGGCTCTAAAGCCGAGAGAAAAAAAATGTTGTCTACAGAACTCGGGGTGTTAGCGTTTCCACATCCAAAAGGAGGCTGATCAAGAAAGAAAGCACACCACATAAACTTCCATACTTAAACGTCGATCCTCCAGTGATTCCGAGTTTCATTGTAGTTTTCCTTAGATTCATATTTGTCACTTTTTTTTACCATTCGTATCTTTCTTCATGAAGTACAGATTGCGTGCCATACTGGTCCGAAAATATCATCGACACGTACGATCGGGACGAAACTTCTTTGGAGGGCATTCCTCCAACGAAATTGGCACTGCATACCCGCGAGTGTGGGATGGCATTTAGTTCATCCCATCGGCGCTAACACGTGTAGGCGTTACTGGTACGAAAACAAACGCAGAGCGCAAAGCGGCAGTGTAGAATATGTCAGCCGTGCCGACACAGTGGCAGACATGATCGGGAGACCAAATTTCTCGCGTCGTACGGCACGGGTCCATCATTGTCGCTTTCCCACAAAACATCGGCGAGGAAAAAACTGTGAAACTTTGTCCCCACGAGATACGACGCATAACTATTGAAGCATTTAATGACGCAGTACAGGCAGTACTTCATGCTGTGAACCCAGCGAAACCACACCGCTCCGACTTCAATGCGTACCAACGTACGCGGCGTGGTTTCGGTTTCGTTTTCTCTGGGGCTCTCACTGCCTACCTTCGGTACCGGCCGCGCGGCGGCGCGCCAGTCGCTTCGCACGGAGTGTATAGTCATAGTTAATTAAAGCTATAGTTAAAGAAATACACAAATTAGTTGCCGAATTGAGTGCCCATATTTTAAGGCAGACGCATCAGGTAAAGCATGAAGACTTTGGAGCTACGTGCCCTCCGGACCAATCAGCCACCTCCCTCTTATCACCTGACCCGGCTCTCCGTGCATGGGTATGGCCGGGAGCGTGATGACGTGGTGAAAGAGAGGCGTAAGACTGGTCCAACGAAAACATAGCTTCCACACCAGTCGCAGCTTAGGGGTGAAAAGCGTTTGTTCGTGGTGGCCGCCATGTTGAATTCCGACTTGGCCGAGTTGGGCCACAATAGCACATCACTTCACTTGCCGACTGGAAGGCGCTAGCTTTCAAGGGGTTCGTGCCAATAGTTCTACTCTTCTCTTGGCTGCACTATTTTTTAATTGTAGATGGATGCTTAAACTATTTACTTTAGTTTCTTGTTACCCAACCAAGCTGCGTCATATTTCAAAGTGGCTACCGTCACACGAAAACGGTATATAGATGTTTGCGAGCAGCCGCTCTTCGTGAGCTAGTCTGTCCACCGTGGATGGAAAACGCTTTGTTTGGGCGCCACTCAGGAAACCGTAGGCACGCCTCAGCAATGCATGACTATTAGACACTCTGCCCACACCACCGACAAGAGGTCGTACTTGCAAAGGTTAGTAGGAAGTACTTACTGGCGGCCATAGCTGCGTGCGCGACTGCTGAGTGCGTGGTGAAGTCGAGCTTCACAGAGTTCGTTTGCAACGTGCATACCCCAACATCAAGACTTCCAGTCTTAGCAGCCTATTAACGTGAGCTCTTTCTGAGCACGCGCTCAGAAAGAGCTCACGTCTATAAATGTGGCGTCTATTGAATAGCCCCTATGCGGAGCGTAAGTTCGTTTGCCTCTTTTGCAGGGGGTTGTGGTGACGTCAGAACGCCAAGCTCTGATTGGCTCTGTATGAAAAATAGTGAGTAAACCTCAAAGCAAACTGCCTTGAGGTCTACCCACTATCCTACAATTGGAACCAATCAGAACTCGGCGTCGTTCTGACGTCACAGCAGCTGCTGCAAAAGTAGCAGACGACCTTGCTAATTAATCAAGCAGCGTCCAAAGCGCACGCCATTAGGCCTTTTTTGTGAATGATAGGTTCAGCGATGAAAGAACACGCGCTAAAACCGGACGAGTAGCACAATAGTGCGCTTCTGAAGCTGTCTGATTGGTCCCATTAGCTCGTAACGTCGGCTGCGTCTGCCATTGAGTTAAGGCGAAACAAAATATGCGGGGCACAATTTCGTCTGCCTCTTGCGCGGGGGTTGCAGTGATGTCAGGACGCCGAGCTCTGATAGGTTCTGATTGGCAGGATAGTGGGTAGACTTCAATGCTAGCTGCCTTGAGGTCTACCCACTATCCTTTCGATCGGAGCCAATCAGAACTCGGCGTCCTGACATCACCGAAACCCCTGCACAAGAAGGGGACGGACTTGTGCCACGCATAGTACCTAACATTCTCAAGAAACGCGTGGCGTCGACCTGCGGCCAATGAGGTTGCGTCATTATCCGATACAAACGCCAAGGAACGAAGCAAGAAACAAAATGCGTGAACATAAGAGGCTACGCTCTAAGCTTCTTAATCTGTATATGACTATACATAGAGTGATAACAGGAACTCCAGGAAGTCTCAATGGAGCACACGGGATCACGTGGTTTACGGGCCTTGTTTGCAATACACGCCGGGGGGAGAAGGCGAAAGTGTCGATTGTCTGCAAGCCTCTCCACCCAGTATCCTCCTCGTCACGCGGCAACGCACACATGCACATGAGCAACCAATCCAGGGGGGGGGGGGGATTTCGCCATTAAATTACAAACGTTCTCCGTGGTTTGAGGTGCTGTTTCTTTTAAATCACGGCTTTTGAGTATCTCAACCAAATGTACGCTGCCGCATTGAGGCTTCAAGAGGTTCCATTTGAGAGAGAGGAACACCGTCCTTAGTCTACTTTCTTTAAAAATAATGTTTGCCTTTATGTTTTCCTCTAGATGGTTGTATGAATCTCCAAGATGGCTTCTGAGTACGGGCCAAAAGACAAAGGCGTGCCAGTCCATAAAGAAAATTGCGAAGTTCAACCGACGCGGCCCGCAAGACATCGAAAAAGAAGTGGAGCGGTTAATGGAGACCAAAGTTGGGGTACGTTTTTTCAAGTCAGTCTGTTAAATCAAATTGTAATGTTGAGTACGAAGGCTAAATAAAAAGAAAGAGGAACGGCAATGAATGTAATGCTACATATATAATTTTCTATATGCTTTGCGAATTTGCAAACATAGGCTAGCGTATTATCTACAAAAATGTCCTCGCCAAGCGCATGCAGCGTGTAACGACACGAAAGAAAAGCTTAAGGAAAATATAATTTGCATAGAGATGATGAGCTGGTAGTTTCACTTGATCATTTCGCTAGCACTGGTCTTGTTCGCTGGAGGGGCTTCCTTGACGTCCTAACATTTTTCACTACTCCCTCACAATGAATGCAGATGCATCTGTAATTTAACTTCTCAATGTATGTTAGTATGTGTGTTTTGTAGTGAACAGAAAACTTCACAGCAATGTGCTCCCTGTGGCCACTCACCTGTACACATCGTACGCATAGTGCTTAAAGTGACTGGTTTCGGAACCAGTGTTTAACCGAGGTATGACTGCGCAGTAAAAGTGATTTGTTACTTTAACGAGTGCAAGAAAAAACAACCTACAATGATAACAAGTAGGGGTGTGCGAATATTCGCCATTTTCGAATAACGAATCGAATATTACAGTATTCGATTCGTTAATCGAATCGAATAATAATTTTTAAAAGTTTCGAATATTTTCGAATAATTTCCGAATAGTCGTTACGGCGTCGCTCCGCGAAATTCCCTTCAGAGGCGTCCCACAACGCTCCGGCACGCCTGCCATATGTGCCCGCAAGATGGCAATACGTACCCTCTTCTCCTAGACAATGATTATCATCATCGGCAGCAGAAGTTTCTCTCTATACGTACTAGTGATGGACCGAATCTGCCGAACTTCAGATTCGGCAAAGTTTGGCAAATGCCGAACTTTTGAAGGAAAGTTCGGCAAAGATTCGGCAAATGTCTGCGCACGCGCGAGAACGCGACGGAGCCATGGATTGCAAATGGACGCCGTACAGTCGTGCGGTTACCATCGTGGAGTGTAGTACAACTAGCGGTTACGGCGCGGTGTGGAGTAGGCAACACGGTAACTGTGCGTTTGTGAGCGAGTGTGGTTCTCTTCAATATTTTCTGCCACAAGAGTAGATGATGGACCAGTAATTTACGCAGTCCACTGCGCAAGTGACAAATAATGCGGTGCATTTTGAAACATTGAAGCACTTTCTGTTTTCGGCTCAGGAGTAGTGTGTTCCAAAACAAAATAATATTGCTTTTTCAATTATTGTTATTTCGCGATTTTCATGTACCTGCACAAAACTAAACACAGAACTATAATGCTCGACGTTGCACATTTGACATTCCTAACTCTCCCCATCTTCCGAAACGTTCGTGTGTGTCCTAACACCAGAAATTGGCATTTTAAAGGTTAAAAACGAGACGTTGCGAATATGGGACGCACACTTTCATGCAAAGTTGACGTCAAGTAACTCAAATCGAAAAACATGCAAGTCAACTTTCCGGGGGGGAGGGGGCCGGTCAGGATGGTGACGACCGATGATGATGTTCGCCCGATGGAAGTCCCCCGGGAAGTCGAATAAGAAAAAAAAAACTAAAAGTTGTTCGATCCCGCTGGACACATTACGACGTTGGTAGGTTTATAATGGCCGGTGTGGCCACGTTTATTTTAAAACAAAACGACAAGTCAACGGTAATATACAAAACTTCCAAAATTAAAACCCATACTTTAGTCCCCAGTCTCAAGAGCCGAATTTCCCTGAGAATCCTCCCGGCACCCCTTTTGTAGACTCGTAGGGGCCTCCTTTCCCTCCAGAGACGGACCAATCCCTTCAAATTTCACCACTCCCACGTGGTACACTGTCGCCCAATGGTCGGCGAGCTGTCAGCCAGACGCCCCAACCGCCAAATCCAAATTCTTTCTAGAATCGGTCTCTGCAATTTTCCTAGTCTAGCTGGCGCCAACAGCTAAATTATTACCTCGCGTAAAAAGCGACAATTTCACACAAAGCGGCAAAACCCTCTACACACAGGCACACTCGGTTAGCATCCACAAGCATCCCCAAGAACGGGCCGTCCCGGGTCCGTCCGAGCAGACTCCCGAAACCTGAGACGTTTCCTAACGACCGCGGGGGACCCGCTTCGTCCGCTCGGCCGCTCTGCCCCCGGAAACGCTCCCTCCAAAATGCCGATACCAGCCTAGAAAGCTAAAAAAACAATGCCGACGCAACTGTAGAAAGATAGACTTTTCTAAAACAAATCTTACTTATTTCAAACAAAATCCTTCGTTACTTAACAATGCATATTTACAATATTATTATTATCTCTTCTGGTGAAGGCTCAGCAACCGTTGCATTTGTTTTCACGCACAAAACCTTCATTTTAACAATGTAAACGCACATGCAGGCTTGCGCTGATGATGCCTCAAAACCGAAACTCTCGTAGCGTGATTCGCCACGCTCGCTTCTACCCAACCTCGTTGTCACGCCACTTCTGCAAGGAGTCACTAAAATTGCCAGTAAAAACACAAAAACGACACCGATACAAGTATCTTGTAGAATGTCGTCTTATTTAGTAATAACTATGTCAATATGCATTAGATGTTGCATATAAGTTGAGAAAGATGAAATATCAACGTTAAGTCTGGTAACAATGTAATTTTGCCGAATCCTTAGATAAGTTCGGCAAAAGTTCGGCTTTGCCGAATCCCGCGATTCGGCGCCGAACTTCCGATTCGGCAAAAGGTCGGCCCATCATTAATACGTACGTTGCTTTTACTTCCATTAGGGACCACTGTGTTAAGTATAACCCGCATGAAAACGATTCGGCAAGAGACGAGACAGGCGACGTCGACCCGCTTCGTTGTCGCTCGGTCAGTCGCGCGATGAGGCAAGCCGCATGAAAGTGGCGTGAGCAAGCGACCAAGGCGATGACGTTTTCTAGAAATCCAAACACCGAGCGACGAGACGAGACGTGGACAGTGAGGATCTCCAGTCCCCCGTCCTGCTGCTGACTCTCGTCGCCTGTCCGCACGTCTCGTCGCTCGCTAAATCTGTTACATGCGGTTTCAGACCTTTAGGGACCGCTTTCTCACGAGACCGCGCCCGTTTCACGGCTTTCGGAAAGCGTGTCGGTGGGAGACCGTTTCAGAAATGGTGGCAAACGGTACCCTCTGCCCTCTACATCGGAGCCAATCAGAACTCGGCGTCTTGACATCACCGCAACCCCTGCACAAGAAGGGGACGGTCTTGCGCCATGCATAGTCCCTAACATTTTCAAGAAACGCGTGGCGTCGACCTGCGGCCAATGAGGTTGCGTCATTATCCGATACAAACGCCAAGGAACGAAGCAAGAAACAAAATAGGTGAACATAATAGGCTACGCTCTAAGCTTCTTAATCTGTATATGACTATACATAGAGTGATAACAAGAACTCCAGAAAGTCTCAATGGAGCACACGGGATCACGTGGTTTACGGGCCTTGTTTGCAATACACGCCGGGGGAAGAGGGCGAAAGCGTCGATTGTCTGCAAGCCTCTCCACCCAGTATCCTCCTCGTCACGCGGCAACGCACGCATGCCCGTGAGCAACCAATCTGAGGGGGGGGGGGGGGGGGTGAGGAGATATTCACCATGAAATGACAAACGCTCTCCGTGGTTTGAGGTGCTGTTTCTTTTAAATCAAGGCTTTTGAGTATCTCGACGAAATGTACGCTGCCGCTTTGAGGCTTCAAGAAGTTCCATTTGAGAGAGAGGAACACCGTCTTTAGTCTACTTTCTTTAAAAATAATGTTTGCCTTGATGTTTTCCTCTAGATGGTTGTATGAATCTCCAAGATGGCTTCTGAGTACGGGCCAAAAGACAAAGGCGTGCCAGTCCATAAAGAAAATTGCGAAGTTCAACCGACGCGGCCCGCAAGACATCGAAAAAGAAGTGGAGCGGTTAATGGAGACCAAAGTTGGCGTACGTTTTTTCAAGTCAGTCTGTTAAATCGAGTTGTAATGTTGAGCACGCGAGCTAAATAAAAAGAAAGAGGAACGGCAATGTAATGCTACCTATATAATTGTCTATATGTTTTGCAAATTCGCAAACATAGGCTAGCGTAATATCTACAAAAATGTCCTCGCCAAGCGCATCCAGCGTGTAACGACACAAAAGAGAAGTTTAAGGAAAATAAAATTTGCTTAGAGATGATGAGCTGTTAGTTTCACTTGATCATTTTGCTAGCACTGGTCTTGTTCGCTGAAGGGGCTTCCTTGACGTCCTAACATTTTTCACTACTCCCTCAGAAGGAATGGAGATGCATCTGTACTTTAACTTCTTCTCAATATATGATAGTATGTGTGTTTTTTAGTGAACAGAAAACTGCACAGAAATGTGCTCCCTGTAGCCACTGACCTGTGCACATCGTACGCATAGTGCTTAAAGTGAGTGTTTTCGGAGTCAGTTTTCAACCGAGGTTTGACCGCGCATTAAAAGCGCTTTGTCAAAAAACAAATTAATGATAACATGTCTTTATACGAAATTGAACCTCAGCCGAGCAAGTTAAGTCGTTACATTGAGTGTTCAGTGATAAGATAAATGTATTGGCAATGCAGGGATTTAAATGATAAACCTCCCAACGCATATAATAGATCCAAATGGGTTCCATGACTGCTCTGATTAAATTTTGTAGATCACGAAGCCCCCTTAACTTGGATTGTCTTAGGAGACCGAAAAATATTGACAATTCAGGCATCAGGAGAGATCGTTCGCTAGAGGCAATACCAATAGTTACGGTTTTAAATTAATTTCTTTCAACAGGTTGACAAGTCAGTCCGTGGAAAGGTGTCTACCGCTGAGCTCTTCAAGACCAAATATCTCCGAAGAAACACAATACTTCTTACTAGCTGCTCGTGAGTATCGTAGTTTTTTTAAATGTTCCCGTAACTTTGGTTTCAGAATTGTGTTCTTCCATGCAAATCAGAGTAGCATCGGTGACTCTGAGGTAAAGAGTTGGCCTTTGGATCTCAAGGTGCCGGGTTTTAATTCCAGCCGATGTGCCCGCAATCAGACAAAAGCTGATTACAGAGAAGGTGCCGTGTAACCTAGATTTTCGTGGCACGTGAAATGAAGTGTATGACATCGTTTCATGGTGGAAACAATGGAGTGCCGGTGTTGTCGTCAGAAAGGGTTCCGGATTTTTAAGGATGAGTAAAAAATTGATACTGCTGTTTAAGATTAACATGTCACAAAATATGCCAAGAATAACTCTAGTGTTGTGAGAGCAAACACTCGTATTAACAACGGGTGAGCGATCAAGAAGTTTCGTACATATAATAATATTTCTGTGCACTTCAATAACGGGGTTGAGTCAGCCACCAAAATTTAAACTGACAGTAAAAATGTCAAAATATTTATTTTAAGTTTTATAGTTGCGCCTTTGTGAAAATACTTTATTACTAATGAACTTTATCTCTTCTAGGTAATATATAGTTTTTATGCCATGCTATATTGCTGTTTAGAAGCTTGTCTTTGCGTCATTTTATGTGGTAGACTCTGGTGTAGACTCACATAAGTCTGCAGTTAAAATGAATGTAATTAGATTGAAATAAAATGTAGTTACCAACGACTAATTATATACTAAGCTTATGACGCGAAACCTTACACATTACAATAAAACATTGCTTGAAGGGTATTGCAGTCTATTCAACTATATTTGTTTTAAAGTGGCTGCTTAAATCCTTAATGATTGCCGAAATTAAAAGCCTCCCCGTTGTGAATCTGCTTTGCAGCTTCTTTTCGTATATAGTGTACTACGGCTTTGCGAGGTCTTCGACAACCCTCGGTGGAAACCCATTCATCACCTTCGCCATCACCGCCGCCATCGAAACAGTCGGGTACACGATGTCGCTCGGCACCACGAAGTACCTCAAAAGGATACCTATCATGGCGGGGAGCTACGGCTTTTTTGGTGTCACCCTGGTTGCCACTGCCCTCACGCCAAAAGGTAACACTAATTTCCTTACTGTTTTATTAGTTGACAGATTTACGGTTTCTAAGACAAACCTTATAGCGTAGAACAAGAAACTCGTAACGGTGTGCACCCCACTATGCGAGTACTCAGAGATGAGTATAGAGATCACGTGACACTTGAAGATTCCAAGCCGCACTCGCACTGCTCGTACATCATCCAAAAGACACGCAGAGTTCTCTGCAGACAAGACAGAGTTTATCTGCGGTCACGCCTCAAGAATCTGCGAATCATGTTTTCTTCCCATATATGCATGCATCCAACACGTCTGCACATAGTGTTTGTATGAGCAATACCAATATGACAGGAGAGCCTTATACAGGGAAGAAACACGCCACAGACAGTATGAAGTTTTAGGGAACCATTTTTGCACATCCTATACGGCACGGTGAGCACTCCGGTACGAACTGCGCATGCGCTACCACATGCGCTGCCACAGAAGTATAGAAACGCTTGTTTCCCTGATCACGTCTGATATACCAGTATATGCTTCAAAAACGATCTACCAATGTCTACCACTCCAAACTTTTTTATGTTGTTACAGTTTATAGACTGGATATGATTCGAAAATGGTTATATACTCGAGTATATAGACCGGTTTTGTGTGACAGTTGCCACGTTTGAAACATGGCGTAGTTGGGTTGTGCGAGAAGAAAAAAATTAAGTAAATAGTTTAAGCATAACTAGGAAGTATTGCCAAAAACGTAGGACTATGCGGAGAGCAATTCGTCTCCTTTTTGCGCAGGAGTTGCGGTGACGTCAGAACGACGCTGAGCTTTGATTGGCTTTGATTTAAAGGATAGTGGATAGTCCTCAATGCTAGATGCCTTGAGGCCTACCCACTATTCAGTTTAACCAGCCTATAAGAGCTCAGCGTTCTGACATCATCGCAACCCCTGTGCAAGAAGCAGACGAACTTGCGTTCCGCATTTGCATGAACCTCTCGGATCCTAGCGCCTTCGAATCGGCAAATTAAGTTATTTGCCATTTTGCACTCACCAACGACACTTGTCATCTCATATAATTGCCTGACCAACTTCGCAGAGCCTAGGTATCACACCCTAACTTTTCTAAACTTGATTTCGTGAAAACCAGTGAGTCGTGAAAACGTTATTTGAAACTGAAACTGTGGAGGAACTTGAAAACTGGACTTCGAACTTTGAAAACGTGGACTTGCAAAAAATTCAAAATCTTCGAAGTTTTTTAGGTTTTTTTTCCAATTCAGCGTTAAAAGAGAATCGAAACTTTCGAACTTTTCGACCTTTATGCAAAAAGAAATTCGAAATCTTCGAATTGTTCGAACTTAATGTCTATAAAAATTCGAAGCGTTCGAAGTTTTCGAATTTTATTTCCAAAGAATTTCAAAATCTTCGAACGTTTCGAACTTCAGATCGTAAGAAAAACAGATTTTTCGAATATCTCGAATTTCAAGTTAGGAAAGTTCGAAATCTTCGAATTTATCGAACCTCAAGTAAAAAAAATATTCGAAATATTCGAACCCGCAGTTTAAAGCCCCTCTATCCTGGGAAAAGTGGCGTCATCCTTTGAACAAGCCGCCAAGCACACTACTGGTCAGTTGTCACGTGACATCCTGCTTTCGGTTTCGGACTTCCGGCCGCCATCACTTTCCCAAGCTATTGCTACACCACAGCTGACGGGCCGCTGCGCCTGTGGAAAAGTCGGCCGGAAAGCTTTTCAGTGTTCCCTCTGAAACCGAAAATGAACCTCGGAGGAATATTTCGCTTCACCGAATCGGTCGAAAAGATCTCAACCCGACGGGAGCCGCAAAGTTATGCGAGGTAAGTGCTCTGTATAAAGCTAATGAGCCTGCAAAAAGATAGTTGTTTAGAGCGAGTTATGCACTCCCTTCCACCCTAAGCGCGAGTGACGTAATAGCGAGCACAACACTGCCCACTTGGCATGCACGGATGCCCGTGCCGTGGAAGTAAGCGTCGTTCAAAATGGCCTTCTTCTGCTCGTGCTTTTAGCATCGGCGTCGCTCCGACTTACGGGTGCGTGCGGAGTACGCTCGCTCGTCAAGTGGTGCGTACAGTACGTGCTCGCATACCATACTTTGTTTCGCACACATACCTTGCAACGATGTTGCAGCTGCGGACGCGAGCTTGTGGATGTATCAATACCCCGTTTCAATATAAGTGCGAGCGCAACCAGTGCGACAAGCACGAGTATGTTTCCTCTGACGACGCGCTTACTGCACCAGCGTGTGTGCCTGTGCTTAGCCCACTCAAAGTGCGTTCACTCTCGTAGCTTCAATAAGGCCTCCTTCGCTCGCAGTCTTATTGAAACCAAAACGCAAGCAAATAAAACATTTGAGATCAACCCCACGCTCACTCCAGCAGCTTTGACAGCGCAGACTTCTCGTGCAGGTCTTTGGCAGCTAACCTAGGATCTGCAAAAACGGGCGTTTGAGGTGGCGTTACAGGATCTGGTCTCGACTAAAGTCCGATCTCTTCAATCTATTACAGGACCAATTCAGTATCGACCAATTTAAAACACTAATTGTACAAAACAAAGAAGAGCAAGAAATTGAGAAAAGATGCTCTCTCAAACATTTCCTTTTTCGTTATCTTCAACCGAGAGATTAAACCACCACTGCAAGGAAACTAGAAATGTAAATGGTACCTACAACATCTCACAAACCATTTTTTTTCAGTAAGACACGTTACATCCGTTTTACAATACAAATTCGATGCGCAAACTGATGATTATCGATGCCTCCTTTACACAAGGGAGTTTAATTTATTTTAGTTGGCTCCCTAAAGTCCCCAAGGCACCCCCAGCAAAGCCTGAACAGTACATACACCACAAGGCAATGCCCACAGTACTGAAACATCCCGAGGACAGACTGCTGCAGTGACTGAAGCTGCTCGTTAGTTTTGGCAGTCCGATACTGTTTCGTGGTCGACCGAGGCACACCTACCACTGGTGCCATCTCTGTCCATGTAAGAGTGCGTGTCCTCCAGAGGGCCCTCATCAAGGTCCAAGCGGAACGTTTTTTCCGGTGCAATCTGCCTCAGTGACCGCAGCTGTTGGTGAGTTCGACAGTCCGATACTCTTACCAGCTTGACTGAGGCTCACGTACCTCTAGTGCCGTTTTTGTCGATTCTAGGCGTGTATGTCGTCCTGAGGCCCCCAGCAAGTTCGAAGTGGTGCTGTACAGAACCTCTTCCCTAGAGTGGTCTGCTTCGGCAACCCCAGGTGCTGGTGAGTTTAGCACAGTGATACTGTTTCCAAGTCGACCGAGGCACACCTACAACGAGTGTCGTCTTTCTTCATTTATTGATTCTAGAAGTCTGAGCAGCGCCCTACATACCCTTGCTTCCCCAACTTGTCCTGGACAGATTGCCGCAGCAACAGCAACTGCTGATGAGTTTTCAATTTCGAATGTTGTCTATTTCCTGGCGGAGTGCGGACAGCTACAAATGGTTACTTACATCCGAGCTTATTGTCTCACTGTTAGCCACTGAACAAGACTAAATAATAATATTTTTGTTTTCTTTTTCAGGCACACTGTTTACACGTGGCATTAGGCAGTATCATCAGAATGCCAGTCTTCCTGGTGTACTGATGAGCTACAAGCTCATCAGTTCACCGGAAAGAGTACCACCAGTCTTTGTAGCGGAGCTAAAAAGAAAACTGTATTCAATGCAGCGAAAACAGATATTGGCGCAACGACAAGAGTATCATTTGTAACGCGAAGGGAACAATTTAAAATTTGAATTTAAGCGCTTTCTCGCTGCAGATCAACTTAAGTGTCTCGAAAAGTCCACTATGAAGGGAACTGCATGGAGTAAAGGCACCCTCAAGAAAGTTTTTAAGGTTAATCTTTCTTGTGGTTCCCGTGGTTTCAATGTGGTACTGTGGAATTGGGGGTAGCCTTTGCCTGCAGAACGCCCACTTCAGTGGCGTCTCCAGTACTTCAAGTTCGTGTTAGACGTAATGCAGACGCTGATGGATTCTTTAGCATACAAGGCAAGTAAAACTTGCTGCATATAACACACTCATCCTTATCTTGAGTATGCTTCAAAATCGTATCCCTGCAGACCCGTCTCATCAAGGAACTCGATGTTGAAACCCTTGCGGTTTGTATAATTCATTCATTGTTCAGGCGTACCATATCAGTCCCAGCATTAGAAGGTGTAAGGGGTTTAGACGTATTTTATAAAATGGACAACGGATTGCACCTGTTAGTAAAGCTACCTGTACATTTGTGAGGTGTTAAGAAAACATTTTGATTGTGTATTTTGTGTCTCCGTGTCATCTATCTCTTTTTTCATTCTGTGATCATTCTGTTATGTACTCAGCATGTGTTCTACTTGTAGTGAATACTCCTGCCGTGGCCTTTTACTTGGCTGGCAGTTTTGTGAAATAAATAAAATTGTGACTTTGATCTTGTTTTCTTTAACGTCATCTGTGCTTGTGTATTTTCATGCAGATTTCTTTATCTCGCATTCGCTTGTTTTGCATTGTTCTCTGGATGAAATGTGAATATATATATATATATATATATATATATATATATATATTTGTTAATTTTCCTCATTCGCTTTCACTGAACTACCAACCTGCAATTGTTTGCCTCTTTTTCTTAGATTTGATGTAGACTCTAGAAGCCTTAAATACAGCAACTACGAAAATTAAACGAAAACGAATTTTTAATTTCTGAAAAACAGCTTCATCTCATAAAATAACTAAAATAGTATATATATTACACTCGGAAGAGGAGCGGCACCGAGTAGCCCCGTAGCCCGTACAGGAAGGCCCGCGGTGTCGAAACTTTTTACAGCATGCACACAATACACACGCACAAAGATACCTAGCGATTTGTATCATAAGCAGTACTGCAGTCAATTTAAAAGTGGTAGCTTAGCGTCAACCGTGTCAACATTTACGAAAAAAAAAATATATATATATCTTGCTTTCCATGCTTTCTAATATTTTTAGCGCCCGTAGGCCAAACACTCCTGAAACCTCGCAAAGAACATGTATTAAAAAGAAGTAGTGAATCATTTGAAATCGTGGAGAATATAATTGCATTATGGCGGTTTGATGCGATGATTTTAAACGACTTGCGATTCCTGTGAAGCCGAAGGGCGGACAGACACTCACTAGACACTAACCGATAATGCAACTCGATAGGGACGATTGGGACGATTATCCAAAACACCTCCGGGAGCCACGGTTGGACGAAAATATCTAGAGATGCTTCATTAAGGTCGTATACGAATCCGGGAGGCTATAGCCACACTTATGTTACTGGAAAAGTCCACACGACCGGAGTCACGCAGCTCCAGACGACCGAGACGTCAAGACGCTTGGGAACATTTAGAGGGCGCCACCGTCGCAAACCGGAAGTTAGTGGTACATTAAAGAGGGTTTTTTTGGAGGAGGAGGGAAGAGAAGACGTCACTTTTCCCAAATACAGGGACTTTAACCAAGTTCGGTCTTGGTCAACTTTACTAGAAGAACTCAATTGACAATTTTAAGTGAGAGCTAAAATGAATTTTAAAAAAAAGTCTATCTACCTACACCACCAAACGGTATAACAGATTTAAAACAAATAAAAATAAATAAGTTCTAATCTGACAACAAACAAAGTTTTAATTGAAAAGTCAATCAACAAACAAAAACAGGGAGGCAGCGATACTACTAGATCCGGTACGGGCCTGCGTTTTGTCAGCAGGCTTTTATCGAGTATAAAATCAGGATAATAATGGCGTAGTTTAAAATATTGTCGATTTAGTTTTGTGCCTCTTGGTCTTGTTTCTTGGTTGAGAAGACGGCGACGTTTCTTGACTGGTTTCTTTTGCTTGTGCTTTTTTTTTCTCTTCAATATGTGATATAAAAGAAGACACATATATATTATTGGGTTTCTTAAAGAATGAGTGTTTGTTTATTTTATTACTTGAGGTTTAATCTAAATTACTGTTCCAAACTTTTTTTCCTGGTTTTCTTTTTTTTTTTGTATTCTAGAGCTAAAGTTTCGTGATAATGAATTTGAATATTTTTCTCTCATTAAGTTATGTAGCCATAGGGGTCTACGGTCCGTTCAGTGATAGTATCACTTTTTTTCAAGAGGTATACTTTCCCCTGTGTTCCCTCCAATACACCTCTAAGTAATTCAAGACAGAGTCCTTCTCAGGACCCCTCCTTGTTCCCCCATATATACATTAGAACAATTCAAAACAAAGTCATTTTCAGGATTCCGCCCCGAACCACCCCACGGTACCCTCGGCTTTTGCTTTTCTCCTTTTTTTCCCCTTTAAAAAGCATTATCTATTGTAATATTACCTAAATTTTCCCTCAATCTTTCCACTTTTCTTTCTTTTTTTTTTATTTTGCTCACTAAGCTAATATTTATATTAGCTCGTTCAATCTCACGTGTATTCCTTATATATATATATATATATATATATATATATATATATCTTGCTTCGAAGGAGTGATTACAAAAAAATTATTTATTAGTTTAATGAATATATCTTTCCCCCATCTACACAGAAACAATAACAATGATACATTACATTTTTTTTAAGCTAAGAGGAAGTCTGAGGCTACGGAACTAGTCCGCGCCTCCCTACCTAAGCATTGAGGGGTCTTCAATGCATGCAATATTTTAAATATATCTCTAATAGGAAGCAAGGATTAAGAACTAGTCCATACCCTCCTGACATTAAAATGCGTCTTCTTTGGGCATGCATATTTTTAAAGCTTACTGGGTGCTCGAGTCTGCGGAACTGGTCCCCCTCCTTAAGTTGCTAAATACTGGGATCTTTCTTTTTTTTTTTTTTCTTGCATGCGATTTGGTATGTTAGTTTATAGGAAAAAAGGAGCTTGATGGTTCCGTCTCCTCCGATATTACAAAGTTTTTCTTTGGGCACGCCTTTGATCTAACCAATATGTCATTTTTTCGACTTTTCCTTTTTGTTTTCTTTTGTTCTTGCTGTTTTTCTTTTCTTTTTATTCCTGTGAAAATGTGATGCTTCATAATTGCCTGCTTTTAAAAAAGCGACTCCGATTGGGGCTGGAGAACCGAACTAAACGCAATCGCAACGCCGCCATTTCTTCCGCTGCGGTCCCTCCGGGAACTGCACGGCTGCACGTATTGGTTCAGTCGAGTCGCGCTTGTCGCTCAAGGGCCGGTGGTTCTATCTCGCAGTGCCTTGTCGCACTATAAAAAGCAACTTTCATGTTTTGACTCGCCGCTAATGGGCGGCGCTGTAATCGTATCCAGTTTGGTCTCGGTGGACGCGAGCGGTCCGTGTATAAAGGGTGAATTTCCAACTGAGTGTTCTAGTAACGTTGGCCCTAACTTAGTTGCTTCATAATTCAACATGGCGGCCGTCACTGAACAAACCGTCTTTAAGGAGAGGCCGTTACACATAAGCCAAGGCAACTTAAAGCAAACAGTACATGGCCGATAGCAAGCCACGCGTAAGTATATGAAGTATACGAAGCATACCCAGTCGTAATTAGTCATACTTAAGGGAAACTCCGCTCAATACAGAAAATGTCGGAATAATGACTGATTTCACATAAAAAAGAACTAATAAAAGGCACTACGTCATTTGCTTCGCTAAAAATGGGATATATATTGTTAAATCTTACTCTTAACATGAGCAGAAATCAAAACTGAAACTTCGGCTCTATCTGGCAACATTGGCCTCGGACCGCCAAAAAAATGACTATCACGTGGTACGAGATGTCACGTGATCCTCTACGCAACGACGGGCGGGGCTCGGGCGCGCCAGCAGGCCACCGTTGGAGTGGGTATGTGCCAGCCGCAAGTGTCATTTCCACCGCACTATTCACCATGTATTGGTGGCTACGACACTCGATGACTTCTGCACAACTGCGGCAACAGTTTGTGCATGTAGTGTGAACGAAACTCCGAGAGAGAATAATCAGAAACGATGACAGGACGAAGGCAATTGTGACGCGGGAGACGACGGTAACGGCGGGACGACCGGGTGGCTCCCAAGAAGAGCGCTGCACAAGCACGTTACGCCAATCACGTGTACAGTGCTGAGCGCCGAGAGGAAACGTATAGCTGACGTGACCCGTTACGCTTTCCAATAGAAATAAAAACAAGCAAAAAAGAGCAATGGTGATAACGTTTAGCTCAATGTTCGCTACGCCCACGCCGTACACTTGACTTCGCTGTTGGTTGCACCTCGATTCGCCTGCTAGAGTGAGCCGATTTCAGCAACTTGGCGAGTTGCAAAGTTTGCCGGACCGTTCAATAAACATTTAGACAGTACTAAGTCGTAGTATTTGATGTGTAGTCTTCCTGGGTAATACTGAAGAGGACTGCATTGTTTTTTTTCCAAAAACCAAAATGAAGCCCAGTTGCCCTTTAAAGGGGTGCTCCAGCGATCTTTTTATGGTCGCCGATTTGTCCAGCTTGCTTCCACCTTTGCATTAATTGCATTATCATCATAACCTTAAAATGCATGCCGTTCACCCTTCTTGCCGCTAGACTGGTGGCAGCTGTTAAAATCGTTTTCTCTACTGACGTCTAATTCCTGGTTAGCCCAGTTCGTAGGGCGCTCAACTGGAAATTGAGAGGTCCATGGTTCGATACCTGGACCAGGCGGATTTTTTCAGTCGCGCTCCAGTCACCTAGTTGTGTTCGTCGTTTGTCCACCTTGTTCCTTTTCTCCAGGGATTATTATCGTTATTATTGTTACACCGATAGACACTTCTCTACCAATCTCCCCAGTAATGTGTGAAAAAAACAACCAAGTTATTGAATTTTCGCATTTCGTTCTCATCGTGTTCATCAAACGGAGTGCCCCTACTGGCAACAATGAAGTATGACGACAGAAATGGTATAAAATGGGCAGTAGACCACGTTCCCAAGTGATTGGAAGGCGTTTGATGGTGGGAAAGAAAATGCTTGGAAGCTCATTGACTGAGAAGCGGGAAAAAACGCACGACATACTCCGTTTAAGACTACCTGCGCGACCTGAATGCCTGCATTATTGGCGACGTCACAAAACTGGAGAGCACGCGGAAATTTGAATGTTGGTTTCGGCATCGTCTTCATGTACGGTTTTCACATTAGCTATTTTGAATTTCGAGACAATAAACAGCATATCGTGAAGAATAAAGTCCGAATATTCAGAAAATGCAATTTGGTCAGGTATTTCGAGAAAGGGGTGGAGTACCCCTTTATTCATCATTAGCGTGATTCACCGTCCGGGGCACCTGGAATCGAATTTAGGACAATGCGATCTGCCTCCCGACACCTTGTCTCGGCGCCGCTAAGAGGAGGCGGACAGAAGAGCAAACAGCTGGGCTAAGCATGACCCCAGGAAGCCTGCGGTAGTAGTAGGAAACTGTCGGCGCGCGCAGCTCTATTTCGAATGGCAAAACGTACCTCCAACGGGGATCTGAGGTCACGGGTCCTGCATATATTAACAATCCGGGGAGTGAATGAGTGTGCCGTGCGTGCAACGCATTCGAAACCACTCAAAGTGTTTCGTAACCAAGCACGAAGAATCGTAGCGACCGCATCTAGGCTGGGCGCTTTCCGGTTTTAACCGAAAAGCACCGATAACCATCCGCCTTTGACTAAAATACAAAAGCGGTTAAATCGCAAATACACCGGCGGTTGAATACTTTCGACCGACTAAAACCGGAAAACACTGGTCGTGGAATGTTTCCGCCCTAGCGTTTACTCTTTTCTTCGAAACTCCTTCCCCCATAGAGGTTCATCAAACATGTTGTCACGTGGATCCTGCTTTCCTTCCAGTTTCTGTTTCGAGGTCGCTGTGTTTTTTGGAAGACACTGCCACATAGTGTGGTTCAGGGTCACTAACCTTAGAGAACGCGCGTCTCTTCGCCTGGGAAACGGAGATGCGTTGATTGTTATATATTTAGTTTGATGTCACCGTGCCCTAGGTAACGCAGGAACTTTTCCACCGTTTCAGGAGGAGCTAGGCTGAGTAGGCTCCCGGGTGTAGGTTTAGTTGGCGTGCAGGTTTTTCGCCGTGTATAGAGGGACCGTTCTGAGCAGTAATGCTGTTGGTGGCATCACTTTGCGCCAGATCGGCTAATTTAGAGCTTGTCTGGCAACCAAATATAAAGGTTGGTTCCCTGGCTTCCCTGGATACTTGTGGCAAGAGATGCAACTGCAAATGCTTCGTCCGTAACTAAAACTCACGGGTTATGAACCACAAGGAGCATGCTGATATGACGGATGCAAGCCTTTCGACGTATGCTGGCATCTACTATAATAATTAAGTGTAAAAATAGATGCTCCCAAGGGAGGAAGAGTGCATAAAATAAGTGAAAAACAAAATGATGTGTTGCTGTCCAATTTGTTTTTTTTTTTTTAGCTTTGTCACAAGTTGTCCAACCGAAATACACCGATGTTTAAAAATACATGTAAACACCGGAAAATAGACACCCTATGCATAATACATTCTGTTCTCCCCGGGTTTATTAGTATGACCAACACACATTTTCGTTTTTGAAGTGGGCACCTCAAAAAGATTCAGCGATTTTTTTTTAAATTTTTTATTTGGTACTTACTCACTAAATGTCGTGATTCCTACAGTCATGGAGTCACGGGCGCCTGATTATCGTGCACAAACATATTCTGGGAGCGTCATTTTGGAGAATAATAAATTACCTTCTGTCTTGTAAATAAGCTGCGGGGGTTTCTCTTTTAGTTATCTACATATAGATAACCAAAAGGGAAGGAACGCGTCCAGCACGAGAAATACAACCCGCCAATTTGGATGAACAGAATTTATATGCGCAAACGCCATGTAGGAACGACGTCTCGAGATAAGCCTTCGGCAGCGAAGCGCGTCATATCTTTTCACTATGCAATGATGTAGAGTTGTTTGTCGAGGCTTTTTATCTCCTCAATTAAACCACCGCGACACTCACGTGCCATAGCTCTAGAACAGCTCGAGGTTGTAAAGGCAATCTTCAGATTTTCATTGTCTCGGACATTCTAGAAAAATTCCCTTGCACGTTTTTCTCGCAAGACACGAGAAAAGAGCTTATCAGACTACGAAGCGTCAAAGGCCCGTTCACACACTTGCGTTTGCTTACGACCGAGTCCTTGTGATCTCCTACTACGGGAGAACACTAGAGCGCCTAGATTGGATAGAGAAAGTCCATTTCAAAACCACGGCGAGCGTTTGCAATTTAATGGCGGACGCCTGCTGCGGAGATTGGTCGCAAGTGCTCATGCGCTGCATAGTCGCGTGGCGAAGAGGAAAGCAAGCGGAAAGGCTGAGACGCTCGCAGACGATCGACTCTTTTGGGGCACCTCCTCGCAGCTCGTATTGCAAACGCGGCGCATGAAACACGTGACCCAGAGCGAGCGGTTGGAAACTCTCTGTAATACAGGCTCTCTAGAAAACAACACTTGCACGCTAACGCCATCCATGAGTCGACCCTGTAACTGCCTGTCACAAGAGTGAAGGTTTTGCGGAATTTTTGAAATCAAATGTACGTACTATCTATGAGCAATGGTCGTTTATAACATTGCCGAAAGTTTTTCAAGCCCACCAAGAATATGATCCGCGGAAAAATTAGGAAATGTACGGAAATGCAAAGTGTTCAGTGGCGAACCGATAGGTGTCACCGGTGCGTTCTCTCGTCGAAAGGGAGGTTTTAAGGCACACGGTCGTAAGCAGTCGCAAGTATGGGGATATCCTTAAGAGAGTTGAAACATGGAAACTTTGTTTAATTTTCATCCTGCTTGATGGACTAGAGCTTCTTAATGCAGCTCGAAGAGTTCTCGGTACCCCTACAAGGCAAACAACAACACAGGATAAAACAAAATAATAAAAACGAAGAAGACAACACTACGTTATACCGACGGTGTGTGCTTTTATACAATGTTAAGTATAAGAATTTTGTTTAGTGAAGTGACATCAAATTTCTGGGGTTGAAAGGTGATTTAGTAGTTCAGGCTAGTATATCTTTAACTAATTGACGACTAAAGTTAGTGCGTAATTCAGAAATATGCCATGGACGTTTATGACTAGTTTGGTTAACAGAATTGCGCAAAGAAATGTCAGCGAGGTTTAGATTTTTTTTTAAAGAACCTATACCAGGTCTGGAAGGCTTCGCAAGTAACCAGTCACACACAGTACGCTTTCTCAAATTGCATTATCCTGTTTCAAAAACGTATAGCTTCTCCGTGAGTCTTTTCAGCCGGTCCCAGATAGGACAGCTAAATCAGCTACGCTTTCTGGTATAGCGTCACTTTCAACCCTTTTGTTTTATAATATCAATGTTACCGCTTAACCCAAGATTTCGTCGAGGAGCCTAACTTGAACCTTTAGAAGCACTTTCTGTTCTCCAGTTTCATAAAAATAAACCTTTACCGAGCAATGTGATATCGCAAACGGGCGGAAATTTGATCTCGAGCTATATAAAGTGCCAAGTTCCGGACGATAACTGTCGCCAACCCCGTGTGATTCCATTCCAAAATCTCCCCCTCCCCCCCCCCCCCCCCCCCCCAAACCGAGCCTCCACCAACGTGATCACTAATGGATTCACGCCGTGTCGCCTTGCTTGCATCACCCTAGTAACAAAATCTTATATGTACAAGTAATCTCTTCACCCAATAAACACATATGATCAAATATGATCATATGTGTTGCGGGGACATCAGAAAGACGCCGAACTCTGATTAGCTCTAATTGAAGGATAGTGGAAAAGATAGCTGCCTTGAGGTCTACCCACTATCCTTCAATCAGCACCAATCAGAGTTTGGCGTTCATTTTACATCACAGCAACCCCCCGCAAGAAGCCGACTCTACTTGCTCTCCGCATATGAACATATAAGAACAATATTAGATTATATAAGAAGCTACAAGAAACTTCTTATCAGTTTCTTATACCTTCTTATATAATCTTATATTGTTCTTATAGGTCCTTAAAAGGTTCTTGTATGTTCTTAAGGGATTTTATTTAATAATATGCGTTTATTGGACCAAGATATTTCTTATACATATAAGATTTTTGACTAGGGCAGCATTACCGCCAGCGCGTCTAGCAGCGTCTAACACCGACCGCGGGTACCAAGAGGGACGCGTCTGCCATTGTGCGGCGTCTGTCGCCGAACTTCAGCCTAATTTCCGTTTGGCTTGGGTCGGGGATCTAGGAACGACGACGTCAGACCAGGGCCTTGTCTACTAGGTGGTCTTGCCTACACTGCCCATGCATCAAGAGTGACCCCGAAGTATTAACAGATTATGCCACAGCAGCTGGCGTGTCATGCTGTCCGGAGTGTAATGGTCTTGGTAATTGAATGTATACAAGTCCCGGCAAAAAACATGGTAGATGCTTAAGCTTAGCCTTTAAGAGTAGAACGCGATAGCGTTATCGGGCCCCTTCGTCGCTTCACGTGCTTTTTCTACCAGTGAGCAGGAAGTGCGCCAGACAAAGGGTCGTGGGTTTGAGTCCTGCCTAAAATTCTTCGTATTTTTCTTTCACGCAAATTATTTACTTTATAAAGCAAAATTATTTGAGACATACGGAGACCTTTAAGTTCCATTATATGTCACGTTTTTTAATCACTTTCATTCTGCTCGTGAAGTCACGTTTCACGTGAGCGCTGTGGGCTGTTTGAAATCCACGCGCGAGGTCACGTGGCTGTGACGTCTGGACCCTATCGACCAATCAGGATTTTCCCGTCACGACGCCACCGACGCCGGCTTTTCTGCGACACCAGCTCCTCAGCGATAGCGCGTGAGAAAACAGTAAACGGAAGCGTCTATGTCGTCGCAGTGTTTCAATTTGTGGCTGCCGTAGTTTTTGTCAACGTTACTCGATCAACTCAGTTGGCGAACTCCCCCGGAGAGCGTGATCCCTTCTAAGACACGCGCTGACACACGTCAGTTTCCGCTGGTAAACCCTAGATTCGGAAATGCTGTTTGGAGCGTCATCCTTCTTGCCCGTCGCGGCCGTGTTTTAAACTGCTGTTGCAAGACGCGCCGCAGCGAGCAAGAAGTTTGGTGCTTCGAACAGCGTTAGCCCGGCAGAGGGGTATACGAGAAGGGATCACGCTCTCCATGGGAGTTTGCCAACTGAGTTGATCGAGTAACGTTGGTTTACGTGGACTGTCAAGCTGAAGAGCGACTTACGGCAGAAGAAGCGTCTGCCCTATCTATGTCGGCTGCTGCACCGCCGTCAGGATTGCGACGTGCACCAGCGTGACACGAGTGTGACGTCAATTGGCCGGAAATTCGAGGAACCACATTTGAGGGCGCTGTAATTGCGCCAAGTCGAAGACACGTTCCATCCACCGTAGCCGATCTTTTACATTACATTGGTGTTGCCAACGGGCCTGGAGACGAGTCAGTGCCTAATGAAGAAAACAGCGCAATTAAGGACATACATATACACCGACACAGTGTTTCCAGACAAGCCCGCTTTTCCCACACCAGGTGTAGGCACTGCGCTTGCGCAGAAACAAAATTCGGGAGGAGTGAAGCGTCTGCGCATGCGCGGTACCAACAGCAGCGCCACAGCACTGGCGTGACGTCAGTGTGTTGTGTTGGTCTATACAAATACACGGCGTTTCACATTATGGCTGACCGCTGTCAACGCTACAACCCGATATGGTGTTAATCAAAGAGCGCCAAGAATGTATCGTCGCAGCGATTGTAGTCTATAATTGTTATCGCCGACTAAAGCAATCAGTCACGTACAAAAAAAAAGTGAAATCACGCCGCGTTCCTTGTGCGTAATTAGTTTGGCCGGTGATGGCAAACGTACAACGACGACGAGCACCATGACGGTGCAGTTTTCGGCGCGGCTCGGTAGCATTGGCTGCAGTCGGATTTAATGTGGAAGGGAGCGTGGAAGACTCGCGCTGGGTGGCTTACGTATCTCTGCTCCAGACATGTACGAGTTACCCCTCCAAAAGTAACTGATTATCGTTACTCGCCACTCGCTCAAAAAGTAACTAAGTGCATTACTCGTTACCGATTCTCAGAAGGAACGCGTTATTTTACCTCAAATGTAACGAGTTAATTTTCTCGTTACTTTGACGACCAACTGCTTTTGTTTCATGGTTCATTGTTTCCTTTTCAGTAGTCGTAGTGCACTCAAGCAGTAGCTGCCTCTCGAATGTTGTTATCAGTTATGTTTCCCCGCTTGCTAGAGGATACATCTTCTGCAACGCTGGAGGGTCGTTGTACTGATGCGCTCGAGTTGAGTAGTGTTGAGAGGGGAAAAGGAAGGGCTCGGAAGATGTTAGCCACACCTTCTGTAGGAGGCGAAGGAACGGCAGTGCTCGAAAGAACGCTCGAAGGAGCGGCAGTACTCTGCTTCAGGAAGAGCTGGTGAATCTGGGATTCCCGTCTCTCTTTTGTACTCTCTGCTTCTAAACTTTCAAATTGACAATGGGTTATGTGTGTTATAATGATAATGCAATTAAATGCATAGGTGAAAGCGAGCTGGACAAGAATGACGAAAATATTCCCTGGAGAAAGGGGACAAATGACAAGCTCAAATCTCCAAACACAGCTAGGTGACTGGTGCGCGACCGAAAAAATCCGCCTGGTCCTAGTATCGAACCAGGGACCTCTCCATTTCCAGTGGAGCGCTCTACCAACTGAGCTAACCAGGAGTTAGACGTCATTAGAGCAAACGGGTTTTATCAGCTGCCACCAGTCTAACACCAACAAGGGTGAAAGGATTGCATTTTTAAGGTTATAATGATAATGCAATTAAATGCAAAGGTGCAAGCGAGCTGGGCAAGAATGACAAAATAATCCCCGGAGAAGGGGAATAAGGGGGACAAAAGACAAACACAAATCTCCAAACCACGCCCCATTTTGGGATACGCTCATGGTTTATCAATAAATTTTCTGACAAAAAAAAAAGAAAATAAAAACCATATCTAAAAGCATGTCCGGAATGAGAAACATCTTAAAAATTACCTGGAAACTATTGCATAGCTGTGTATGGAGATTTCTGTTTGTCCTTTGTCCCCCTTGTTCCCCTTCTTCAGGGGTTATGGGCCTTCCCTTAATGTCAACCTCCGGGGTTACATTCGGTTGGTACACGATTCTAGAAGGTTCAACCAACAATCCCTATTGTGTCCGCTGGGTGTAGGACATTCCCAGCTGTACAGTTCAACGGACGTCTTCGGCGATAAACGTTGCCATACTTTCATACTGTTTAGTTGTTTTTCGGGTTGCCCCTCGGCCTTTGTTGCGATAGACGCGTACTGAGGCTGCTTAAACGGTGTTGTATGCGCTACTCCTCAAAAATACCCTACAGACCGTACTTGGCTTTAAAAGTAACTAAGTACGTTACTCGCTCTTTATCTAAAAAAGTTACTAAATAGGTTACTCTCTACCAAAAAAGTTACCAAGTAAAAGAAACTCGTTACTAGTTACGCGTTACGTACATGTCTGGTCTGCTCTTTGTTGTCGAGTACTCTTTGATCTGTTCTATTTATTCCAACCCCAAAGGCCAGCTTATGGGTGTTGAAGCTGAAATTCAGAAGAGTTAAAGGGCGAAATTAATAATAAAGCATCCCAAATTTTATGTTTTTCAGTTCTTTCGACATTACGTATCACGATCAGGATGATGGGCTGGCTAGTGTACACCTTGGGTTACACGACACAGTTCATCTACATCAACGAGGTATTTCCAACAGTAGCCAGGAGCGGAGCCTTTGGACTCTGCACTACATTCGGAAGACTCGGCGCCACGTTGGAACCCTGGATATACACAGCTGTGCGTATGGAGAAGCTCGCCTTGTTCATTCAGTATTTGCATTAGAAAAACTGCATACATGCTCTGCATTCTTCTCGATGGTATTAGAAGTAGCGAGGTCGTTCGCTGATATGATTCAAATATTAAAAAGAATGAACAAATAGAGGAGAAAGAAAAAAGCACCACAAAAGGGGGTGATCATATGTTTGGATCAACACCAATCCTAAAGTGACATGTTATGATTTTGCCGCAACATAACTTAAATTTCATATGTAAAATAAAATGTCTATAACGCATTTTTTCATTTGTACTTGGATATTTAGATAGCTTAAATCATTGCTTCGTTAACCTCAAGGCGTGATTCGATGATCAGCATCACTGTTTCCATTAATGCTGACGGACAAAAGAAACTGGCGGACAAATGAATCGTTTTTTGTGAAAACGCAACGAAGTATATAGCTCAGCTGAAACCATTAAAATAAAAACAGGTAGTGTTTTTTATTACCTGTATGTTAAAACAAAATGCCTTAATTGCCTTGTCAGTTTTACGCTTTGTGTTTACGTTGCTTGCTTCTTACAAACACAGGGTAAACAACACTTTAAAAATGATTTTTTTTAACTTTAAATGTTTATTTTTTGTGCACATTTTCTATTGTCACGCAGTTCTTGCAAAGCCATATTTTGGGCTGAAAAACACTGTTTCCAAAGCAAAGAGCGGGTAACCACGCCCCCTTTAGGAATACTGTACCTGTTTAATGAGAACTTTTCCAAGAAAACAAAAATTCCAAAAAGATATCTAAAAGCATGTCCGGAGTGAGAAACATTTTAAAAATTAGCTGGCAACTATAGCGCAGCTCTTTTTTAACCAAGACAATCCCGAGACGCTGTACACGTTTTTTTTCACATGTGTATACTTTCAAGCGCCTGTGTTTTTTAACGACAAAATGGCAACATTGGCTGCTGTTCTTTCATTCAATGGTGGTATCATCGCCCCAGCCAATACTTCGAAGTCATTTGGATTGAGCCCTGGGTGGATCACCATCAAGTGGCTGAGGGAAGTTGACAGCACTCGAATATACTTTTCGGACCGAGCAACACGACAGGTCACAAAAGAGGCCGGGCAAGCAAAAAGATAAGCTAAAGAGCGAATACATGACTCTTACAAAGACTGCCAAGCTGGAAGCTATTGAGGCAATTAGTCTGATGATGTTGGTGCCAATATAAGTGTGCTATACACCTTTTTACTTTAACTCAATTATCTCAAAACAGTGCTTTTTCAGTGTATAGATACCATTATTTTCTTAACCTACCATTCTATGGGGTTGTTTTTTCTGTCACCTACATAGGTGTTGAAACGTACTGAACTAAAATTAAAGATTTGCACCTAACAGACTTTTTGCTACCAATTTTTTAATACGCAAAAATATATTTTAGTACTAAAAATGAACATAATAAAAATTTAATTTTCAATTGGTTTAAATAATTCTAGTTCAGTAAAAACAAAGTGAAAAATGATAAAGATATATATATATACAGGGTGTTTTTTTTTAACTGCACCAAATTTTTAAATAAAGGGGGCAAAAGTTTTATGAATGCGGCTTTCACTGTGTGTTTATATGGCTCGGCGGACATTAGATGGAAATATAGCCATCACTATTATCAGATTAATTAACTAAAATGTGTTAATTAACTTTTTAATTACTTTAATTAGGATAAATGTTTATATTACGAACTTTGAGGCAGTCATATGCCAAGACTATTCCATTTTGTAGAATTCGCGTAACCAGCGTGTGTACCGCGATATTCGTCCACGAAGTTTGCACTTTTATCCGGCTAATGTAGCAAAGTCCGGCTATAGTGGCCACTTTCGTGGGTTTGCCGAATTGAGTGGACAAAAAGTCGGATTTAGTAAAAACTTCGGGGGCAGATATCTTGGAACACAGGCACATTACGCGAATTCTACAAAATGGAACAGTGTTGGCATATGACTGCCTCAAAGTTTGTAATATAAACATATATCCTAATTACAGTAATTAAAAAGTTAATTAATGGATTTTGGTTAATTAGCTTGATAATAGTGATAGTTATATTCCCATCAATGTCCGCCAAGCCATATAAACACGCAGTGAAAACCGCATTCATAAAAGTTTTACCCCCTTTTTTTAAAAATTTGGTGCAGTTAAAAAAAAACACCCTGTATATATATATATATATATATATATATATATATATATATATATATATATATATATATATATATATATATATATATATATATATATATATATGTATAACGAAAATAATCCTAATAATTACAGAGAAAAATGTTCCTCAACATGACCTTAAATGCATGGGGAGCAATATATGACTTACCCTGTGCCTTAATGTACGCTTGTACTCGTATTCTATATTGCTGTTGTGATGACTCCCAACTCTTATTTTTGTTGAAAAATGTACTTTTGTGTGTGGTGTTTTCATTAATTAGACTGCTCTTTCCTTTTTTTTATTTTGTGTGTGAATATTGGTCGTGTCACCAATTGTGTTCCTGTCGAATTTTCAGACGCAGTCGTGGGGGGACACGATTGTCTTGATCATCTACAGCGTCATGATCTTGGCGATTGCCGCACTCGTCACTCTTCTCCCAGAAACGTTCGGAAGCGTTCTTACTGATACTTTGGAAGAAGGGGAACGATTCTCTGAGACCAAGTAAGAGAGTAACCGCTGCCATAATTGGGGAGGCGCGTACTTGGTTACAGATATTAAAAACCGGAGACGACAGGCAAACGATGGGCCAATACAAATACGTCTCTAATTAACATAGCCTAGCCTAACCCAACCTAACCTAACCTAACCTAACCTAACCTTACCTAACCTAGCCTAACCTGACCTAAACTAACAAGACCTAAACTGAGCTGAACTAACCTAACCTAATCTAACCAGATCAGCCGACTTGTTTGCTTAGTTCGCCTTGGTCCAGTTACCTGGCTTCTCTTAGACCCCTTCTCTTCCTCGATTGCAGGCTCTCCGAGAAAAAGAGCGCCCAAGACCACGTGGAGCACTTGGAAGCTTACAAGAAAGTTGCCACCGAAGACGGCGAAGAGGAAATAAGGATGTGAACTCAAGAACATGACGGAATGTTGGACAAGAGTCTCAGGGTTGAATGAATAAACACCGAGTGATACAGTTAAATTCGCGATGTTTAGAGTCGCCCTTGTTTTGAACGAGCAAGTAGCAACTCGTTATAGAAAGATTGGACAAAATAAAAAAAAATGTATGGGCTCACAAAGACGGTGTAATATTTATTTATATTTCATCATAATAAAAACCCTAGACGGAAAACAACGCACACTGAGATCACAAGCTCAAGCGGAGCTGAAGTTGTCCAGAAATCGCGTGACTTAGACATTCCGTCAAATGTAATGAAACTTCGACAGCCCTTGATGGGGCAGGACTTTGAAGCAGGACATTGAAATACCTACACGCCTACAAGCAGGACTTTGAAATTCCTCCACGTCTACTATAGGACAATACGCAGTTCCTACCTACTACGCACGCAAATGCGTGTAGTAGGGTAAGGACAGTACAAAATGGCAGTCTTTGTGGCACCAAGGAATGGCCTTGTTGATGTTATCAAAATGAAGAGCTTGACACTTTGGTGATTAACTCGGCGCGGGCACCAACTTGTTTTCGTAACAAATGAAATCGCGTTCTACAGATTTATGATGTCATATCTGCAGTTCAGCAACTGCTGTTGCAGAAGTCTCAGTAAATGATTTTCTTAATATATGTTTTTAAAGCGTATGTTTTAGAATGAACGCAGTCTTGTTTTGAATTGTCACACTTCTCATGGCATAATTTAAAGCAACAATAGCACGTCGTGATGACGTTGAGATGAAACAAACGTGAATTCGCGTATTTCTGGACAAATAATTTTGAGAAGAAACTATAACTGAGCCGAGTTACAGATTCCTACCAGTCACGTAACTTAGACGTGGTTAAAGGCACTGCAATATTTTTCTAAGCTTTGTAACGATTGTTATTCTGACTTAGTACACAATTACATTCATTAAACAACTTCAGAGTTACTTCTCTCCTATAAATGTCTTTGATCTGAGGTATAATGAACGACGCGGTACGTCCGAATGAGTTTCCCGTAGAGCTTGACCACACGAGGCTGATTCTGTCAAGAACGTTCATCCAAGGAAAGCCACTAATCATGCTGTTCGTGCTCTCGCATAACATAAAGGGGAAAAAAAAAACAGAAAGAAAACCTCTTCCTCTAGCTCTGAAGAGAGCAGCTTACAACCGGTTTTGAGGGGCAATTGTAATCAGCTGAGCTTCGTTTTCAAGGTGGGTGTGTTGCGATCGATCGCTGCTCTTGCATTTAGATGATCGTGTCGAAGCGGAGCTGTTCTATACTTCAGGAGAGCTATATTATCATTGCGAAGTTCTAAAATTAGCCACCGCTAATCTTGTATTTGACGGTCGTCCCGGCCAACTTTGTTACCGGAAGCCGGTGGACACAAGGCGTTTATGGCCTCTCCTTAATACGAAGTGTGTTAGTGAGTTGTCACTACAAGTACCGCCAACTGCCGGGAGATGTATCTATTGTTAGATATCTCTAACGGTTTGTTGTATAAGATATCTGAGGAAAAAATTTAAGGCTGTTTTGTCTTCTACAAATTTTTGGTGTTCCGCTTAATACAATATAAAAGAGTTCACAAAATACTTATTGAGTTCCCAATCATATAGAGTTGAAGTTCCCGCCTCTAACGTATTTAGCCAGGTACCTTAAACCATTTTAAAGTGTCTTGGCGGTATGGTATATTTGTGCGACAAAAAGTAAGCAAATAATATAAAAAACTCCTATTTAGAGAACACACTTTTCAGAGATAGTGCGGTAGTTTAGCAGGGATGTTATTGGTTCTCGAAGATCAAGTCGATCCTATTCTGCAGCCAAGTGTTTTAGGCACGGAAACTGACTGTTTCCTGTGAGATCGAAAAGAGCGGATCGAACCCTTGCCACCATGTCAGGTACGCGTTTTGATGACGTGTACATGATATATGTTACACGAGCCCGTCGAAGGGGTCTTGCCAGCCAGAATAACTTTCTTGTCGTAAATGCGACTAAATTCAACCGCAAAAAAAAAAAAAGAAGTAATACTTTGTTTTGTTTCAGGTTTTTTTATGAAAGTGACTGGGCACGTGACCTCACTTTTGAGACATGTGTCGTGATATCGAAACGAGACAGTCTATAAGGAAGTAGGCGAGACAGCGCTTCACTCGGATCACCCTTCCTCTTTGACGCCGTGCTTCTGTTTTTGCGCTGTCTACTTTTAGTCAGTCACGCGCCATCTCCGTACGAATTTTATTTTTTCATATACCTCAAAGGCCACCCTGGCGAGAAGGAATTTTCGGTTTCTCTTTTACGCTGTGCCAGACAGGGAGTTACGTAAATGCGTTTAGAGAAAAAAAAAAAACATATTTCGCAACGGTCTTGGTTATTAGGAAATGGGCACATCTCAGCTTCATGGACAACAACAGCGACGTCGGGAATGGAGGTCCTGCTTAAAATTACTGTGGATGTTCCGAGAACAAGGCGTTTTAAGTACTTTACACGCAATTCCAACAGCGTTTTGCGCCGACAACGCCGAGGTTGTTTTGAGCATGTTAGACCTTCGCGGCGATGCCGGCAGTCATCGCTCAGGCTCAAGACTGCCAGCCCCTGATCAGCATAGCAACCGAGCCCTGGCTACAGGAGTAGTAGCGAGATGTGTTCTGAATTGTTGCCCTGTGGAATTTCTCTTTAATACAAGGTCAGTTTAACGGGAAAGTCACAAGTCACGTTTTAACAAACATCAAAATCATTAATAACGGGTAATGTGTGTCGCTTTCAGTATGCTACAGACAAGAACGTGACAAGAAGGTACTTTAATTTTAATATCCTAATTGACCTACGAACTTGGTATGAAACCCACTCGTGAATTGATTGCTCAGTTTCTTGTTTCAAGGCTTATACTCATATTCATCTGCTATAGAACGAAATATGCGTCTAAATTGCCATGAAAAGCTTTCCTCGCCGTTGAAAACAAAGTGAGCCTTGAAAAGAACGGAGTATTGATCAGAAATTGTTCAAGTAAGCGTTATTGTCCGAGTTTTTTTCGGATATTAAAAACTCTCTCGCATGCCAACATAAATAGAGTATATTAATCCCATAAGGGTTGTCGACATGAGATAATATCAGTTTGACTATTTATCAATTTTATGACTGATGATTATTTTTCGTGAAAAATAAAAGGCTGGATAAAATAAAGCATCAATGTTTCTTTTTATTTTTGATATTAAATTTATCCAAGGATTACCCACATTACCTGGGTCTTGTTGATTGCCTGTACCGATACCCAGAGATTGCTCGCCTACGGGCATAACCAGTAAAAACGCTTTTTGGTATTCACTGATTTGCCTCAAAATCGGTTACAACAGATTAATATACAAATATAATGTAGTTCTCACACTGCAAGTCGCACTAATTATTTTCGCGAAATTATTCAAGTTTCCGATCTTGGTTTCAATCACTGAGAGGTCATACTGGCCACACAAAAAAAGAGACGCTAAATGTTTTAATGCGAGGCAATAGGGGGGCTTTGCAGCTTGTTCCCAACGAGATATAAGAAGTTCATAGTGGTGATAGAAATTCTGGTAAGGCTCACGCCAGCAAAACTGAAAAAAACAAACATGCTCGAAATTCCGTGTTTCTTCGGCTGTCTGCTCCACTTGAAAGGTGTATGACATGTCATCGCACCACTAGAAAGCGCCGTAAAATATGAATTTTGATTTTGCGATCACTTTCATTTGCTGCTTTTTCTATAGCTATTTTGAATTTAGCTATAATAATTAGCATGCTGAAGAGAGTATGACCTGGGCATTCTAAAAATGTGTTAGGTTTGGTAGCTGAAAAAAGCCAACAAACAAACATTCGAATGTTGGTTTTGTCATTGCCTTTCAAAAAGTACTGTCTCGCGGCATGGCGTTTCCTGGTATTCTCGCAAAATGGAACGAAATTTGTTTCTTCAGAATTAACGTTTTTTCCGCGAGACCGGTTTCATCATGTCACGTCCAGCCCGAGGTATCCGCGCACTAAAGGGAAAATAGAGAGGATATTTAAAACTGTAAAAAGGCTTTTCTTAAGAAGTCCAGTGACCCTACTTTGCTAGGCTGCAGGAATATCCCGGGGACCCCCGGGAAAATTTCCGGCTGGAGTTTTGATGACCCGTCGATTCCGAACCACAGCCCCTCTGCACGCTAGAAAGTTAAAACCTCAAGTTGCAGACCAAAAGTTCGTTTGCCAAAATCACCGTGCTGCCAGAAGAAAAGAAAAAAAAAATGCCTGGCAAATTGCCCTGCAATGTGTTGCTACGTGAAACGTTCTTGGTTTAGCGCTAGTAACCTCCAGGCATTCCTTCTCGAGCTCTGCCCTCCAGGTCTCTCCACTCCTCTCCACCCCATTGACTCATTGACTTTCCCCGTCGGGTCGGCCTGGATCCATAGAGTATGGGGAACGACGGGCTGCGGCCGGTCACGCGTCAATGTTTCCGCTACATTTAGCGGAAAAACTTAATTTATGTGTAGGTCACGTGAAATGAAGCCATGTTACGTAGTCTTCCCCGCTAAATTTAACAGTGAGAATCCCGGTCACGCGCTTTTTTTGTGGCTTCACTGAATCTCAAAACCTAGCCTATCAACGTCTTACGTTAATAAACAAAACGCACAGACGAAATTTTACTTGTCGCCACGTGACCCCTAAAGTCAGGACCAAGCTTGTGTGGGTTCCAGGCTGCAAAGCAGCGGACATAGTTCAAGGACCCGCCAGTAGGCCATGGTCCTACATCCTTATGAGGAACGGGCAGGGCGGGAACGGGACAGAAGCTTTCTTGTGTACCTGAGGACAGATGATGAAAAAAATAGAGATGCAACCTAAGAAAGACAGTGCGAGGGTGAGAAAAGGCGCGCACGAGAAAAGCCGTTGTGGAAAGGAGGTTGCTCCAGTCCACTTCAGCTTCCCTATAGTTTCCGTCCTTTTCCTCTTGCACTGTCTTTCTTAGGTTGTATCTGACTATACAGTATACACCAACTCATGTTTACTAACCAACTGGAGTGCCCCTAGTGGGTGCCACCGGCGTCGCGCATGCGCGATGGAGTGTGGGCAAGAAGCTCGCCGTCGCCCATAAACAAACCATTGAAATGCAATGTTGTCGGCGTCGGTGTGAGTACCCCTGCCCTTTTTCGCGTTCGAATTGTTGAATCTACGTCTTCCTGGCCATTTCTGACTACTTGAGCGGCCTCAGCGAAATTACTGAGGCTCGTTACACCGCAAAACTTCGCGTGAATAATGTGACATGTGGCGATTCCTTTCGCGTGGACGCCGCAGAATGGGCGCTAAAGCCTGATTCGCATAATGAGATTTCGCTCGCAATTTTCAGTCGCGACGTCGCTCGGGCTGCAAAAACGTGAACCATAGCTGAGATGGTCGGCGTCGATACTGAAAATCGCTAGCCGAATCGGACCAAGTGAATTGGCAATAACAAGTTGGTGATGGCCACTGGTAGCAATGATCAACCTCTCCTTGTGTCTACTGTTTACGCCGAGCCTGCTTACCAACCTCCAAACTTAAGTCTTTTGAGGCCTGCACTTACTTCTTATCGCAAGTACCGGCCAACATTTGGTCTACGGGCCGGTGTCGTCTAAAAGAGCAGACCACAAGCAGAAACGTTTGAAAGAGCAGATGACAGTTCAAACGATCAGGCGGCTGTTTGAACTTGAAGACGCACTAAACGTAGTCCGGCAGGTGGTCCGTACAACTCGACGGTTTTTCGGCGTTCATGTTGGAACAAAACAAATAAATCTGATGACCACATGTATCCGTGAATTCAACCCCAAGTGCTTCTCGCCCAAGCAATCGTGGTCCGACGGCGCCTGGTTTTTTCCTTTTTACGGCACATATCCACGTTCTCGGACGAACCGAGCACATGAAAACTGACCTTCGAAAATTTCTCGACTCTTTTGTTACAGCCCCTCGTCGCGGCGCTTTGTCGAGAAGGCAGGATTTTGTCTGGTTTCTTTCAAAACAACGCAGGAATACCCATCTCACATGAAAACTTCCGCCCACAGCCCTAGACCGGAAGTGCGCCCGACGCCCCACCACCGCGCCGTGACGTAACAGAGTTGCGTTCGTCTATAGCACAAGTTCCGGTTTGGTTTAGTTGCATCAAGAGCTGTGTGAGCATTCTTGGAGAGGCGTGCATAAATGTGTCGTAGTCCGACGGTGTGATGCAAATGCCGTCACGGCAAAAAAGCGCACACTTCTCTAAAGAAAAAGAAAATAAATCGTTACGGCTCATGCGTCTCTTTTTAATTTGAACATCAACCACACAAACTGCACGGCTATCCTCCTCGCCTTCTCGCTGTCGTCTTTTTCTCTTTCTTGTTTTAGGAGACTGGGATCCACATCAACAGCGCAGTGTGTGAGTTGCTGTCCGACCCACGTGATGAGCATGTTCCAACTCTCTGTCCAAGCGTCCAATGCACTGATTTCTAGCATAGACCGTTTTCGTGATACGTTTGCCATTTAAAATATCACTTAGTTGGGTTAAGCGACAAACAATAAAGTACACAGTTTAAGCATAATCACAATAAAAAAATCATGGCCAAGAAAAATGTAGAACTATTGGCACGAACCCCTTGAATTCAAGCGCCTTCCAATAGGCAAATAAAGTTATTTGCTACCTTGCCCCAACCCAGCTACTTCAGAATTCAACACGGCTGCCGTCACGAAGAAAATTATCTTACAAGTGACCCTTTCCACTTTTGGTGCATCTTTACTTCAATCAGCCCTTCGGCTTCTCTTTACACAGCTAATCATGTCGTTTACTGCCCTAGATTGTGCTTGCAGAAAAGGAAAAATGCTTAGTCAAAGAACAGACAGAGAAGGAAACGTCTCCCTTCTGTGCTTGTTCGTTCGACAAAACGCTTTTCCTTTCTTGCACCACAGTATCAGGTAATAAACGACACGCTTCTACCAGCAGCTCGCCTGCGCACTAACAGCCTTTACACAGCTGTTTTCGGTCGACACCCGAAAATCATGACTGTGCAGCGGACAACAACAATGCAGATAGTTTCCAGGCGAGAAAACGAGCAATTCTTCAGATTAAAATCACGTTCGCCGCTATCGGCTCAAAAACAAACGCCGATAACACGGACGCGCCAAGCGTCGTCGCAGGGAGGTTCCCACCGCTCTCTTTTCTTCTTTCCCAGTCTCGCAACGGACGGGCGGGGAGCATCAACGTTCGTTCGTGCCGCACTGTAATCTACAAGCTCATCACACGCGCGCCTTCACTGCTGGCGCGGACACACGCCGCACACACACGTCCCAGTCCTGAAACAGGCTCGCCATGGAAATCAGGGGAGCACTGCTCCTTCTCTGCGTGGCGTCCGCAGTGATTTCCGAAGTTCGTGGCAATGTACCAACTGGCGCGACAACGGTAAGTCGGAGAATACCGTTTTGCTTCTTCTTTTGACACCATGGAAAGGCGGGCGCCCGTCGCCTCGAAGTCTTTATCTTTCGTGTGACAAGAGTTGGTTGTTCGGGGGATATGTTTCTTGCGGTTTGCAGAAAGAGAAAAAAGTCGGCACTCGCTAATTGGAGAACGTGTTTTGAGCTACGCTTGGTGTTTTCGAACGCGGGTCTACTAAACTCGGAGGACGTGTCACGACTTTTAGGGACTAGTTTCGGTAGCGCCTGGCGGATCGTGTGCAAGCCAGACCTAAAGCACGTTCTGCATAAAATTCGAAATTGACCTTCAGTCTTCGCATAAATTGCGAGAGACGCAGAACGCGTTGCGTGAGTCTTATCCCCTGTTTTGACGTTTCTGACAATTCTAGAATTTGAGGAGTCTATTGGCTCCTGAATGCCTTTTGGGGGCATTTGATTTGTGTGAGAGGCTAAGACCCACACAACGCTTTATACGTATGAATTCCGCGCTAAAGTTATCGGGAAAGTTGGGCCGTATATTTTGCTAGTGTTTCGCTCCGGACGGCAAAATCAGCTGATGAGTGCGTTCTTTATGAAAACTTTCCGAGGTTCTTGGTGAACGACTAATTGAATCTGCAGTCGCGAATTTCCGGTTTGGGAAATGTGAGCTTTATTTTTACGTCCTGCAAAACTACTGCACGAAGCTACCGAGCTGGGCCTTGTTTAGCGTCAATAAGGTTACATCTGATAAGTTATGTAATGCTTTCAAACTAAAAAAAGAAACAAAAAAAAACCAGGGGAATCTGGCTAATTGACGTTATCGTCTTAGCAGTGTAACTGTGTTAAACATTGACGAGACGAATTTCCTCATAAATTAAGCCGTCAGAAAAGCGAAAGAAATCTAGTCGTCTCATCGGGAAAGGATTCGGAGGATTTTCTGTTTAGTTGAAAATAATTGGCGCTGAATATTAAAACTCCGGAATTTATCCCAAATCAGGTGGTTATGAACTAAACCGACACAATATTTTTAACGTCAAATTAAGGTTCTTCAAAGGGTTCGAAAATTAAAGTAACTATCGTGTCTGTAGACGGTCTGTGTTTAACGGGGGCAAGATATGAACTGTGACAAAACAAGATGTTTACCGTCATGTATCGACAATTGTTGCGGGAGAATCGCGCCCTTGTCGGAGCAAGCGTTTTTTAGCCGCTCTACTCCTATCAAGACAGATTTTGTATTTAAACAGGGCAAGATACTCTAGAGACAAACTATTCTTTATTCGACAGGTTGTTTTCCTACATTCGAAAGCTGTACGATAACGCTAAGCGAGTCCCTTTCTCTCGCTAAGATGTAGCGTATCATGCGTAAGGATAATGCGCAGCCGTCATGCGCAGATGACCTGTGCCGATATCAGTCATGCCATGAATTCTGTTGGGTTTCAAATATAAAAATCTTGACGGGGAGGGCTTAAGCACGCTTTTGACCGAGCCAACATTTTTGTCTGCTCGGTAGGTATGGAGACCTTTTTATCCGAAATGTCAGACACCACTCATACGCTCACAGTGACTATGAATTTTTACTTTGGTGATAAGCGCTGAAAAAGGGTACACGACCAGTCGACGAACGCTCGTTGAGCTAAGTATGAATCGCAACTGTGCATTCACAGGAGCTCTTAGCCTAGTACGCCGATAAGTTATAAACAAAATTGATGGATTGGTGAAATCGGCATTCACTCGGCAAGGCACCGCATTATAAGCCAAAGCGCGTTCGAAGGCTTGTGCATATGCAAACGCGAATACACATATTAAAAAAACGCAGGTCATGGGGCATTCACTGTATTTCATTGTTTAGCCGATGACAGAGCACGCACGAAGAGGTGTCGAACGCAATGACGTCGCGCCTTTGCTGCTGTTTGATTGGTCCCATCGGTTCGTAGCGCCGATGGTGACCTGCTCTCAAGATGAAACAAATGTAAACACTTTTCAAACGCTTATCACCCAAGTGAATGGTTCCGTGTCAATGGGGTGGGGACGCCTGCACGGTGTCTAATTTTTCCCAGAAGAGAGGCACATACTGTGGATGTTCCTATACACGCACCACAGCCTAGACAGAGATGGCCGCGCACAGAAGCCGATCTTCGAATGGTCGATAGTTGGCCGGCCGAGAGGGGAGTGTCGACCAACAACGGAAGAGTTACTGAATTGTCGCGCATAGATTCAATGCCCGATTAGAGTTTCGTTTTTTTTTTTTTTGTTTTTTTTTTGTTAAGATGGTCCTCGCTGCTGTGCGAGGATCATAGAAAAGTTGACCGTGGCTTTGTAACAGGGGGTCAGCCAACAGTCGCACATTTTAGTCATTGAGGTGAACTGTTGTCCCCTCATTTGTAACTATAGCGTTGAATTATAGGAGTTTAAGTAATACTCTACTGGCACCCGTTATGAGGTTGCGGATATCCTCCGTGGTTACAATAACGTTCATCTGCTCTATGAAGAAAAAAGGGGTTCAAAGCATACTCGGTGTACACTGAACTATTCATGGTAACACGTGTGTAGTCATACGTGACAGCACTTTATAAACACAGCAGTTTCAACTGTCGGTGTAGCTTACATAATAGCTTTCCGAAATCGAAAATATTGCGTTATGCGAGTTTCACGTTTTGGGGGTTGTTTCTAATATCACAGAACAAATGCAACCTGCACCAATACGCTACTTTCGTATTTTCATTTATATCCTCATTATAACGTACTACACTGTTACACAATGAGCGTTCACTTGGTGTTATAGATGTTAGTGTTTTACCTTTTTTTAAAATCCAGTATATTTATGCATATTGCTTACTTAATAGCGAATTCAATACCGTTTGATGTAAGAGGAGCCTAGATCGAATTACAACACATTTCGAATGAGGTTTTAGACTGATTGATGATGGAAATTCGCTTCTTGATTCCAAAATATAGAATGAGCCATGCATTTTTTAGCGCAGAAATGATCTGAATACATAACGCGCTTTTTAGTATGCTCTCGTTATCGCGCCCATTGCCACGCCAATTTGTGTGATTGGAAATTTAAATGGTAGTTTTGAATATCATTACAAAATTTGCAGTCAAGGTAATTTGTTTTGATGTTTTTTTGCAGGACTTCTCTGAAAATAGAGGTTTTCCAGAACCCGACAAATCAGGTATGGTCTACCAGCGAGTTTTTCTTTTCAGCTGGAAACTGTACCAGTGGCGACTGTTAGAAAAATTTCGTAAAGCGAATGCTTCAGTGAAGCGTTTTTAGTGGCTAACCTAAATATTTCTGTAATATTTTGAATCCTTAGTAGATGCAAATAAACGGTACACAGTAAGATTAGGTTAACATATCTCACTCAGTCGGTGATCGAAACAAAGTGATAGGGAGGTACAAAAAGTGGAGGTAAAAAGGCAGAGGGGAATTTACACCCCCTTTTCCGGTCGGCATGGGGGGGGGGGGGGTACAAACGTAAGCCGACATGAGTTGAAGAAAACAAAGAAATTGTCGTGTCGTCATATTGGTATTTGACTACGTATTAAGATCTGATATGAAGTTGCGTTTTTGCATTGTCGATTTTTTTTTTTGTTCAAGGTTCTGTCTACCCGCCTCCGAAGAGCTTATCACTAATTGACATTAATGGGGCCGATGGTCCGGTGGTGAACATAACCTGGATACCGGAAAAATCAAGGGAGGAAGACATTCTTGGCTACCACGTGGAAGTTTGCAGCGAAGAGTGCCTTGCCGACTACACGCGAGGAGCGTACCTACACTTTCAAGGTGTTTGTCCTCTATCAAGAGGGGGATAACCGTGTCCTTAGCAGTCCCTTGATTCGTCAACACGAGACTGGTCCTGGAGGTAAGAAAAGGCGCTTCCTAATCTAGTGGGGCATTCCATTAATAAACAGATCGACAACTACCGCAAAATCACGTAAGCGCGCCCTCCCCCGAAAATCCGAAATATCGCCCACGCGATCTCCGACGAGAACCACATCAACTGCGCGATCTGCGGTACCGATATTTCTACCATGGGAGTTTCTAGCGGGTTCCAGCGTTTTTGTCCGTGATCTTGTGATATTGGTTCATGTGATGTGCAAGTTGATCCCACGTGTTTATTGCATCGTGAAATGCGAGTCTGCTGCGTCCGCGATACGCGGTATTTGTTCCCGTGGCATGCTCGTTCGCAGTGGGTTCCCGCGTTTTTTATCCGGGAAATGCGCACGCGATATTGGTTCCCGTGACATACGAGTTGTCCCGAATGTTTGTTGCACCGTGAAAGGCAAATCTGCTGCACCCGCGATCTGCGGCATAGGTTTCCATGACATGCGAGTTCGCGGCAGGTTCCGCGTGACCTTTGCACCGTGTAGTGTGTTTGCACGATTCTAACGCGCACTTTTGTGTCGCCAAAAATCTGTGCCCAAAACTACATGCGCGTTACAATCGAAACCAAAAGTCGAAACTCGAGAAAAACGCAATGCTTGGTATAAGATGGGTACCCCATCACCATCGTAACCGTTTGTTTACATCACTGATCTCAATTATCATAGAGATCAGTGATTTACATTCGCCACTTTGGTATTCGTATCACGCGCATTCTCTCCCGTCTACGGACTCTTGTCCACAGTTTTAAAATGAAAAAAAAAATCAACTGGGAGGCTTTATTTAAACGAAAGGCCGTCACGCTGGCGGGAAAGATAACAACGGACAGCACCGCGTGGCCTCGCAATCCCAGCGACCCTACGAGCTCGCAAAGTGCTTGGAAGACGACCCTCCGAAAGGCGATTGTCGTGCGCTCGTACATGCGCGCGCGGCACTTCAAACGCTTCAGACGAAAGCAGGGATCACCTCTGTGGACAGCGAATAACCATGGTCGAACTCTGACAATGGCGACTGGTGCCCGGTTTTTATTTTTGTGTTGGCGTACGTTTCATAACATCCGTTCTATGAGGTATGTGTTCAATCATCATTATTTTACCTGCGCGTTAGAATCGGCCACACTTTACTTTTCGTAGTGTCTAGAGTACCGTCCGAAGGCACTCCTGCAGAGCGTTCAAGTGCCGTCCGTCGGTACTCCACTCGCGCGTTCAAGTGCCGTCCGAAAGTCTCGTATAAGACGAATTGTCAAAACGAGATTTTCGAAGCTGTAGCATAGTTTAGTGGTAAGACGTCTTCGTCATAAGTATGCGGTCCCGGGTTCGATCCATAGTGCGGGATTACATTTTTTTTTCTCGAGCATTTTGTCTTGTCGGGGCATTGGGCGATATTTATGACATTTCTTGTTTACGATCAACACTGAAAAAAACTAATGTTGTCGACGAAACTTCGCTGACCGAAATTGTATGGGACTTCCTTTCCGTAGGTGCATGGGGGACAGCGGGACTTGGGTTGCCGGCTGGAAGCCGCGAAGCGGCGTGTACGACGGGGCAAGTGGATTAATAGTTCTATAATTAGCAGCCGCATACTATCGCCGCGAAGCGGCGTGAACGCAGGCGGGAGGGACGGGGGTGTTAACGAGCTCCCCAGTGATACACGCGCCGTCCGACTCTTTCGGACGGCGCTTGTAAGCGCGAGTGGAGTGCCGTCGGATGACATGCACTGTAGTCACAGCCTTTACTTTTTGGATATCTGAAAGCTAAATCGGCCTGCGCGTTAGAATCGTGTGCAAACACTGTAAAGCGAATCTGCTGCGTATTATAAATAAATGGTGGGGCGGCAGTGAAAAATCAACTGACCAGCCCTGAGCCACACCGGCATTGGTACAAACTCTTTGTGCGGTTCAAGTAATACACAATACACAAAGAAACACATTCTTACAGCAATGACACTAATAATTAAGTACAAAATTTGCATTATCTGTATTTCTCCCTATACAGCTCTTAACGAACTTGGTAACTATATACATAACCATTTGTTGTCCCTCGTTTAATCTGCACTTACGAAAGTTTCAAAATATGTTGGGTGAGGGAAATTGTATTATTTTGTAATAATGAATTATGGAGGCCACAAACGCGACAAAAAATTGCAAAATAGCAAAAAAGCGTAATTTTGATTTTTAGGCTATTTTGTTAAGAAAGGTGTATACTCAACAAACGTAATAAGTGAGGTTTGTATTCCATTCAAGCCGCTGATTAGAATATATACTCCCTACGTTTTATTACATGGGTGCAAAATAACTAATTTTAGTCTAAAAAGTTGGGACTATATTTCGTGTTTCTTAAACGTTGAATGTCACGCGTATGAAAAATTGCCTGCATTCTTTTCATTTGCCTAACACAAATATTTTGAACAATAAATAAAAATTTGTTCATTTTAACATTTTAACATTTTGCCATTTTAACATTTTGCTGCAGTAGGTTTCAGACTCTTCCGGACGCCTACCTCTATGCGCTATTAAAATAATTGAGAGTATACCTCCTAATTTTTAATTGCTTCTTATTCTTTATTAGTTGGGTCAAATAAATTAGTGACGCTTTCATAAAGATCAACTTTATTGAACAGATCAGATTTACATTCAGTGTCAAAATATGCGCAGAATTATTCGTAGTTATCTTTTTATAAACCAAAGAAATCATCATGGCTTGTTTGCCACACGCCTTTATTGTATTATTTTCCAGCTCCTGGTCTTCCGTCATCTTTGGCTGCTACAAGCCACGAATCGGACGCAGTCATAATTTCGTGGGGAAATCCGTCGCAGAGAACGCCCAGAAACCCGGATGGATTTACTCTTGCGGTCTGTGAAAGAACAGAAGCCGAACGCTGCACTCATAAAACTCTCAAATACTCCAAAGATGGCTACCAGGTTTATGTTGATCGTCTCGTAGAAGGCATGGATTACCTGGTGCAGGTTTCTGCCTACATCGAAGACGGTGAAAATACTTACACGGGCCCTACCGCGAATACGACTGTACGGACGCTTCCACCTCGTAAGTATACACTTTTGGAGCACCTACTGTGGCTATTGAACTACCGGCGTATTCATGCGATTTTTTATTTGTATGGAGTTCCTGCGGAGGTGAATATACTAACATTTGTAACACTTAACACAATATTTTCTTCCGAAACAAGGCGCACTAAAACGTTTTATAAAGATTGTAAACAAAAGGAGTTCAGCCAATAGGTATTTTAGGACAATGGGTGGCATCGGAGCAGGCGTAAACAAAACGGTAAGAAATTATGTTTACATAAATGCACGTCAACCTAGAGCGGCACAAAGATTTCAACATTAAATTTTCATTCGAGATTTGCTAATGAATAAGAACAAATATAATTATTGCGCACATGATTATACTGAAGTAAATTATTGTACCAGCCTGAAGATACGGCGGCTTTTTTTTTTTCGGTGAGAAGTTCGGTTAAAAATGTCAGGTATAACTGCTAACGTCTTAAAGGAATGGTGAACCGAAATTTGGAGTTCAAAAAACAATGCAGGAGCTGTAGGCGGGACACTACAATCCCTACAACACTACTCGTAAGGCGATATCTCGAATGGACGGCCGTATTTTTGAAAAAAAAAGGTCGAGATTGAAACCAGACCGACGAGGCGCGTGACGTCAAGATATCTCGTTTCCTCCTCTCGTTGTTTCACCCCATCACGGCGGCGAGACGGAGAAGACGCAAGGCCGTTCCCTCTTCTTCTCGGAGAAACATGACGTCAACATATCTGTCAGATGCGCCTCCTTTTTTTTTTTTGAAAAATACTGTCATCCGTTCGATATATCGTTGTATGAGCGACGTTTTGATGTTTGTAGCATCCCGTTGCCCGCTTTTGCCGCCATGCTTTGTGCAGGAGCGCCATGATACTAAAACGCTCCCTGCGTTTCTTACCGCTCTTGTCGACTCCAGCAGCTTTCGTGGAAGTAAACAATTATAATTCGATGACTAGTGAAAGATAAACGTCTACGATATCGCTTTCTTTGCCCCTCGTTTCATTGCAACAGGATTCCAAGAACCTATTGTCGTACGATACCGGCTGGTTCCGTCCGATGAAGACGTGCAAGGCGTTCTCACCTGGAAGATGCCGAACGGGACCGATCCCCTTCCGGAACGATTCGTCGTCCAGGTGTGCCGCCTCAACAAGTGTCGTCCACACTCTACCACGACTCCCCAGCTCGTCCTCAATGGCTTGAGATTTTGGTCTCGATACAACGCCACGGTGAGGGCCCTGTATCCAACGGCCAAGAACGCGACGGTCTGGAGCAGCGGAGCGACAGTCACGATGCACACTGGGCCCGGAGGTACGTTCCGATCGATGGTGTTCACTTTGTGAAGTATTTTGAAATCTGTGACAAAAGCTATACAAAACGTTCTAACAAAAATTCGCAAAAAAAAAAAAAAAACTATTTCTGAAGTTTTATATTGCACTTACATAATTCAAGACAGTCTGCATACACTAGTTTTAGGGAACCGTTTTTGCACATCCGATACGTTAACGATGAGCCCTCCGGTACGAACTGCGCATCTGCTACCGCAGCAAGACTCGCGCATGCGCAGTTGGTACCAGAGGGCACATCGTACCGTATTGGATGTGCGAAAAACGGTTTCCTCAAACTCTCTGCTGTCTTTGTTGTGGTTCTTTCTTCGATGACATGTTCATGGATGACCCATGACTCCATGGGTCGTGCAAAAACTGTCTGCAAACATGTTCGAAGCACGCATATATGTATGAAGCAAACATGATTATAACATTCTTCTGTCGTGTCCACAGCTACTTCTCATGTCCACAGGGAACGCCGTGTGTTTTGTATGATGCATGAGCAGTACCTGTGTTATCGTGGCTTTAAGCTGCTAGAAAACCTTAAAGAAACATACGTCCTGGAACTCTTATGAATGGTGACTGACATTTGGCCTTTTGAAGACTTGGTTTCTTGAGGACTGTGAAGAAGCTAGTTTTCTTAGACAAATATATCTGACTCTCACTTTCAGAATACCAGGAGATGCCCTTCTCGCTTATTACGAGATTGGGAGGCGACCAGAACATTTTAACGAAGTTAAAAAAAAAAGATATATTATTAACTTGCCGTCTAGGTGATGGGATATTACGATTGTTAAGATTTTAGTTACTTGCTTCGATTATCGTACCGGCGTGTGGTCGTGCATTATCGCTGCGTGGTGCACGTTAAAGTCCCCGGACTAGCGGTGTTTGCTGAACTGGATAAATTGCTCATCTACAGCCGAGACACCGCGGACGCCCCAGTTGGGGCTGATTAACTTCCGGTTGTGTAAAAATACACAAAATTCAATTAGTACCGCCATGACATGCGCAAGAGCGGTCCTGATAAGAGAACACCAGCAATTGGCGTTTTAGAGCGCAGCTCTTAGGCGCCAGTTTCCGGGTTTAGCAGCGTTGGCATAACCGCGCGCGTTGCATTTTTGGACGTCAGTTACTCCGCTAAATTTCGCGGGGAAACTTAATCCGCTAAATTTCGCGGAGGAACTTAACCCGCTAAATTTCGAGGGGGAAACTTAATCCACTAAATGTACCGTCTAAATTTTCACTAAATTTCGACGCTAAATTTAGCGGCAAAATTTGCGGTAACTTTTCCCGCTATATTTAGCGGGGAACTTTTTGCTAAATTTCATGCTACATTTTGAGGGAATATTTTCGTATACTTCCCGCTATATATAGCCATATTTTCCCGCTAAATATAGCGGGGAAATTTGGCGACAATTTTCCGCTAAATGAGAGGGGAGCAGGAAGGGAGGGTTCGGAGGAGGAGGAGGGTCATACCCTCCCCTATGTACCCTCCTCGCCTCAAGAGCTGCGCTCTAATTCGGCATTAGATAATTGTAAACGTAAATTTTGTTTTCTTTTTTGTAAAATTTTTATAATTTAACAAATATTTAAAAAATCTGGACAATAAAAACTGACGATCCAGGTGGTGGGACTGCAGCCAACAAACAAGAAAAATCGACTCGTAGACGATTTTTTTTTCTTATCTGCTTTGGTTTATCTATAGAAATAATTTATTGCGCCTTACTAAATTGAAAAAAAAAGTGGCACAGGAAAATATAGAATTTGGTGAAACTATCCTCACCACCGACCGTAGTTCCAGAAAGGCAGGGTATGGCTTATGTTCGCGCTTTTTACTTCGCGATTCGTACAGTGTTCGTATCGGCCAGTGCCGCAGTCTGAATGCCTGCAAGGCGACGATAAAATATTAAAAACTCGCAGCGTCCTGTGTTCCTTTAAGCTGCGAGTGAATATAAAACATGACAAGTATTTTTTTTTTACATTACAAACTGGTTTGTCTACGCAAACTTTCTATTGGTTTTTACCCGGTTCATTTATTTTCAAGGGGAGTAAGTTTGCAATGATAATGCGTGCGCAGACCAAGGAACTTTCTGTTTACCTGCCTCACCTCAATTATATCGAACATGACGCGTCTCTACCACCATTTTACGTCCCTAGTCCACCAGTGTCACGAACTCGATTCGCCAGTTCGGTGTCGGTCTGCCGCATTAACGCTGGTTCACACATTTGCGTCGATTGCGTTCATAGCGACGAACACGACAGCAACGACCGGGAGAGCGGTAACGCGCGATTGCTTCACAAAGCTATGCGGAGTACAGGGGGGATCGGTGGCCGAGTGGGCTAGCGCACACCAGCTCGGAGCACGTGGAGTGAAAGCTCGCGCTGCAGAACCCAGGGGTCCTGGGTTCAGTCCCCATCCCTGCCCGTTTAGATCTGGATGAGCATCGTACCGGCGTGCGGTCGTGTATCACTACTGCGTGGTGCACGTTAAGGACCCCAGGCTAGCAGTTGTACTGCACTGGCTAAATTGCTTATCTACAGCGAGTGACTCGTCGCAACTTCAAATGGCTGACCAACTACACGCTGTATAAATACCCACACAACCACAATTATGCGGAGCACAAGTTTGTCTGCTTCTTGCACAGGGGTTGCGATGATGTCAGAACGCCACTCTTATAAGCTGATTGAAAAAAAAAATGGTGGGTAGACCTCAAGGCATCTAGCATCGGTTTCTACCCACTATATTTTCAATCGAAGCCAATCGGAGCTCAGAGTTGTTCTGACGTCCCCGCAACTAATGCGCAACAAGCAGACGACTTGCTCTCCGCGTACCTATTGCACTGTTTGCCACGTTTCGTACGGGATTTTAGTTTGTCTCGGTGACTTTGGTCGCTGCCGTCGTTTCGGTAGCTTTCAATGCAACCAACGTAACTCTACGCGTTTAATTGCAGCGACCCGGGCACCCACGTTCCTCTCCGCTCTGCCGATGGGACCGCATGCCGTGACACTGCTGTGGCAGTTTTCGCTCGATTCGACGGCTCCTGTGCCAGAGGCGTTCAGAGTCTCCGTCTGCGATCGGGCACAGCGCTGCTTGAACTTTTCCAAGCCCTTTGACGAAGACGGAATCCAGAAGGAGACTGTTGGACGACTCGCTGCGGACACCAAATACCAGGTGGCTGTTTCCACCGTTCTGAGTTACGAGAACGAATCCTTCGTGAGCCCTGCCGCTACCACCAGCTTCACAACAGAAACGATACGTAAGCATGCTTTTTTATGCTTATCGGTTTAGTTCTATCATTCATTATTTCAAAAATTGCTAGTTTAAACAGCGTATTGTCTCGTATTCTGCTTATTACATCTAAAAAATAAGGCGCGGATATTGATAGTAATAAATTGGACAGCATGATGGCCTCGGTATAAAACTCTAAAATATATATGAAGTTACCAAATGCCCGTGCAGGGAATCTGACCACGCGCGAATACTGTAAGGTGCAGCCGAACCCAGGGTAGTCCTTGTTGTCGGGCTCTACCGGAGCCAGGTACCGACTAGGACATCGGGAACATGGGCCTCGGAAGCCGGGTGACTTTTCGACAGACGTTTAATTTACATTTGTACAAGTAGAAAACCAAAGCAGGAAGAGGATCCTTAGCAGCCGTTCGCTGCCCCTTTTTAGAAGAGTTGCTTCTTGCACACGCCCCGAGATCTTTTGGCGCTGACGTCAGCCTCCCACTCTTTCCTGCATCCGCACTCGCAGCACACACAAAATGGTACGGTTGGCGCCGAGCAGGGTTGGGCAGTAACGCGATGCAAATGTATCGCAATAGTATTTCAGAAATACATTTCGTATCTGTATTTCTGTTTCGCGATACATTTTTTTATACCAGTATCTGTATGCCTGTATCGAAATGCATTTGGAATACCTCTTTGTATCGCGATACAATCAAGATGAAATGTATTCCGTTACATTTCTTGAAAGACTCGCCCCCCCCCCCCCCCCCCTTTCCTGCCAAAATAGAAGTCCGAACGCCTTTTCTGTTTTTACTTCTGAGGGCAGCAGGGTCAAGGAGATGCTGGGGCCAGGCATGTAGCCAGGGGGTTATGCCCCCCCCCCCCCCCCCCCCCGTAATCTTTCATTCTGCTGGGGCCTCCTCTCCCCCCTCCCCCCCGTATAGCATTTTGTCATGGGTGACATCGAATTTATTAGAGGTTGAAGTCTTCTCGCGTCACTCGTCACACAGACAGGATGGGACCGCGGTCAATCCTTCATGAAACGTTTTTTGAGCCCACTGAAGACTCCTCTTCGTTCGAAACCACTACCTTCAAGGCAAACTGCCAAGCCTACGGAAAAGTAACTTCAGGATCAAAAACTTCCACTTCAAACTTCAAGCTTCATCTCAGTTGGCATCTCTAACAAATTGAAAAATGTATTGCAGTATCAGTATTTCTGTACTTGTATTTCTGCCCTCCTTATAATGCATTCCTGTATTTTTATTTTTAAAGACTTTTTGCCTCTTTTTAAAATGTATTTCCGATACGTATCGCTATACATTTTTACAGATCTATTTTAGTATCTGTATTTTAGCAACAATTTTAATGTATCCCAGTATTTGTATTTCCAAATGCATTTTTTGAGTATTTCTGCCCAACCCTGGCGCCGAGGCAAGTACCGTTGCGCTGTCACGCGCAAACGCACGAGGGCGCCGAACGTGAAACCTTCGGCATCGCACTCATCGCCGCCGCGCCGAACACGATACCTTCGACCTCGCACTTTTATTGTTCTTGACTGCAACCGATAAACGTTGGTCGCGCCGCCGCCGGATGGTCTTCGGATTTCGTCTCTCGGGCGAGCCTACGCTTGAAAGTCCGTCTGCCCTGCTTCCGGTGTCGTCTACTCGCCGTCGCTCCGGATCCTCGCTCGGAACTCGGCTGGGTGCGGCATCCGTCGACAACACTGGGCAGGCTGGTTGACCTCATGCGCAGATTTAACCCCGCCACGGGCCACACGTAAGAGTCGTCTGGCTCGCTGAGCTGACAGCGAACGGATCACCATGAAGAGATTTGGCCGAGGTGGTCGGTTCATTACAAAGGACAGACGTATCTGCTCATTGTCTTACATGTGCTTTTTGTATAAACCGGAAAGCCATTTAACCCGATCAACACTATGTTAAATATTTGGTATAGTGTATATTGGCAAACCTGTGTTCCGACCTAAGTGAATGCAAATGCGGTATATTCCTTAAAAGTTGTCTTAAAAATAATTAGGGAACCCAAGGCGCGTGCAGATGAGATGTTAAGCCTGAGATCGATTTACGTATTTTTGTAAACACTAGATAAATATTTCTTATGCGTAAGAGCAGTCAGGAATATTTTATATTTATGTAAAACCGGTACATACTCCGGATAGCTAACAATGCTTAGCTGGACAAATGTCTAGAAAATGTTACGTAACGTATGCAACCAACATGCACCTAATGACCAAACAGCATAAATAATCTTCCCACTTCGCTAAGAAGAGCAGGCATGTAATAGTATGTTTTTAAATCCTAGGCACTACAGCAAAATTTGTAAAAGCAAGGCGGATGGGGCTGGAGTGAATTTAATTTTTTGTTTCAAAACGAATCGTGACGTGAACACATTAAGCAAGTTGGTTCAACTTCTAAACTTGTTCTATATTCGGTATATTTCAGTCGAAATAGTCCTATTCTTTGGTCAGCGGTCAATCGGCGGATATACTAGTTTTCGGCAGGAGTTGTCGAAAACTGATGGTGACGACTGGTACAGCGGTCACAGTATCTTGGGTTGAGGTTGAAGACAATGTCTGCGAGAATTTACTGCTGTGCAGGACGAGTGCCGCCTACGTGAACTTGTTGAATTTAAAAACGAGGCTTGGACATGATGTCCAATGCAGGCGCATACAACGTGCTAGATGTTTCTTCCGCAGTGGATTCTCCGCCAGCCAACCTCTCGGCGTCGCTGAGTCCTAACAAGCACGACGTGGACGTCACCGTAACCTGGAGTGTCCCGGGCCATCTGAAGACTCAGCCGTTCAAGTACAGGATGGAGGTGCGCGGAAAGTCGAGTCTCATCGAGGTATACGAGATCGACAGTCCCAAGCTGCACTTCACCCTAAGCTTTGCTCTACAAAAGCGACCGTTTTGGACGAATTACACTGTGGACCTGGTGGCATTCTACCATAGTCGCGAAGGTGTCGTCATCAGCCCCGCCTCCACGTTGTCGGTGTTCACGGGTCCTGGAGGTAAGACACTTTCCCGTGGCGACTCTGGTCACTGCCTACTTACGAAACGCAGGGCGTGGTATCTTATCATGATTCTCACTTTCTGATTGGTCCTTCGTGGATCTTACTGACTGGTGCTAGAATCCCATTGGCCGCGGAGCGTTATCAAGATGGTCCGCACTCTCCGCGCCGAGCTTTCTTGGGCTGGCAGTGGCTAAAGAACCGATCATCTTCCCTTACAGACACTATCGATGCAGGTCGCAAATTCGATAATCTTGTGAATATTGGGGTATTTGGGCTGAAATGCGACTGCACGAAGGCGTGAATATTAGAAGTCATTCGCGAGCCATTTGGAAGTATTCAGCCATTAGGCTGGCAAGAATTCTGCTGTGGAACTGTTACTAATATGTCGCAAACGCGACTAAACGATCATGTGACTTCTGCAAGTTTGAAATGTTAAAATGTATTAGGTGCTGAACTGAACTGCGCATATAACGGATATGTGCTCATTTACATTTCATGCCTCAAAGTGCGTGTGCGTGTCAGTTAGGAAGAGGACAAACCGTCTTTGTTGAGTGGATCGCATGCAAAAAAACTCGAACCCACGGCAGTTGTTTTTCGAACCATTCTGTAACTGAGTCGACTAAATCTCTGATTTTTTAATCATCTTTCATTCAGCGATCTTTCAATATTGAAAGCGTGCCACAAGACAGTGGCGTCACAATGCGGCTTCCAGCAGAAGCATTTGGCCTTGACATCGCGTGTAGCAGTCAAATTGAGTGTCTAATCAATGTCAGCTTTCCTGACCTCAGTGCTATACATTATGTTCAATACCACAAATGGCCCACTTTTTTTCTTTTTGAACGATATTCAGAAATTGAGAACACATCCGTTCCACGCGCTGGGAAAAAAAAACAAAACAAAGTACCTCGATCATCTCAATTACAGTACGTCTACCCGATCCGCACCAGCGAGCGAAGGGCTATCTGACAACAAGAGGAGCGAAAAATACTTTGTAGTTACATCTTATCATTTCGTAGCACTGGTGATGGCAGTCCCCTAGTGATTTACGGACCGTCGAACACACAAAGCGCTTCGTAAAGGCATGTTTTAGCGCAGATAAACGAACAACATGGCGGCGTGTTGCAATCGTCGCGGCTTACGATTGCGGTGGACAGGATTGAATTCAGCTCCGAGCAACTCCTGCGGTTCTAATTACGTGAGGGTACAGGTACATTGCGATATGGGACGTGGATACGTTTTTGAATGTCAAGGTGCCAAACCTTTACTCCAGATCGATATCGAGAAACGCGGCCGCTGGAAGACGCAGACACGGCCGAGACCGCTGCGGGTCAAGGCCTGCGGGCAGGTCAAGGCTCGAGGCCTGGGCGTGCAGACCTAACGCGGTCTCTTGTCGTTTGCGTAGCTGTCAAGATGGACTCGCACGCCCCTTGAGGTGTCGCGCGCTCCCAACACTGGAAAAAAAATGTTTGCTAAGATTATTACTCTTCGAACTTGGTATTATTTTAACACGATCTCCACATTGTACACAGACTACGTGACCAGCATAAGTGCGGCAAGATCGCGACGACGTGACATCGATCTTATCCACTTAAAACATTCCCTTGCCGGTTCGATGACTTCCTCACTCCCAGGATTTCTGTTCATTTATAACTTGTACGTGCTGGAACGCTCGTTCTGAGGTCAATATTTTTTTTCTTAACTATTTATATATGTTTATTTATATTTTTACGAAAGGAGGCTTTGCGTGGCATAAAAATTTCAAGACGGTAGACGTACACTTATTGAAAATCCATTGGTATTTCTTGAACGCAGATTGCGTAAAGGACGCAACTTCCAATAAGTTTTCTTTTTTTTTTTTCGGGGGGGGGGGGAGGGATTTTAAAGACGTGGAGATGTATACCGACAAGCTGTGGCTCCCCCCCCCCCTTTTCTTTGTCTTTTTTTATGCTTTATTGCGACCTTAGTTCAGAGACCAAAACACTATTAACACTTGTTTTTTTTTTGTTTTATTTGTGAATGACCACTTTGCAGCTCCTGAGGTCTCCAACCTTACCGTGACTGCTCTGGGCTGTAGTGAGCTGAAGGTCACCTGGAATGCCCCGCAGGAGCACGTGGATAGATTTCAACTCGCAATTTGTTCAGCCGAGATCGTCAGCTGCGGGAACATCAGTCTGTCACGTGATGTCCGCGAGTACCGCGCCGCAAACCTGGAACCTTGGACGAGGCACACAGTCAGAATTTCGGGATTTGTGAATTACGGCGGCAAGATCTACCATGGAACACCTGTCCAGGCTACGGGGATCACCGACCCTGCAGGTATCATGTTGTGTGACGAATATCAAACTTAAATTTTGGTTTAAATTTATGCGGAGGATTTGGAAGGTGCAGCACAATGATGTTCTGAGCAAACTTGTTAACCTAGCTTACCATGCTTCCATTGAGCACTAGTCTAATCGTTTTTGTTGCGGCTTTATTAATCTACTGAACTGTATTTTACATCTGTAGCCTATGTAGCTGAACGGCTTTGAATTACGTACCAACGTGTTCAAATGAAATGGGAACAGCGGAGCCCATGGCCGTCGGTACATGCTGTGCCTCCTGGAGGCCTCTTGAAACTGATAAAACTGCGGGTTAGAGAGTAGGGCGCTGCGAGGGTGCGCGTCCTACTCCGATGTGTTTTACCCTCGACCTGCATAACCCAAAGCTTCGACGCTGCGCCGGTGGTGTGCTGGAAGTTCCGTCGCAGCCACTCACGTTGGCTCGGCGTGAGCCATGCGAAGAAGTTCTCCGCTCGCAGCAGGAGCAGGCTGCTTGCGCGCGCTCGTCCGTGGAGTATTGCAGCGTCATGCTCCCTCCTAACTTTCGAAATTTGTATATTGTTTCTTTTTTTAAAATGCGTTGTCATTTTCTAGTGAACAATACAGCCGAACGTGTTTGAAATTCGAGACAGAATAACAAAACAGGACGGGTGCTGATGCCTAAGTGAAGTCAATTACCTGGCAAAGTTTTGACTCAGCTCCAGCTCTCGCCTTGCGTCTCCTCTATTTCGTGTGCCTCGTGTGTATCGCTAGGACTGCCAAAATGCAGGACCACCAACTCTCGAACCTACCAAACATTTTAATAAAATGCAGTAGCTTGATCGTTAGCATTTTGCAGGCAGCCAGAACCTCGTTCAGCGCGCATATTAAATGGTCCCCCCGTGTGTCAGAAGTGTGAAATAGAAGCTAAAGCAGTTCGTTCGAGCACGGAAAACCTGTGGAGCTAAGAAATTACAGAGGAGATGCAAGCGAGCTGGTGAACTTTCAAGATTGTAAAACCCGAGACTTGGGACAAACACATCCTCGTGAAGGACCTAGAACGCATGGCTCCTGCAAAATAGTGAAACGGCGTGGACGTGGAATGACGTGTTTATTGCCAGGTAGCATTTGTGGAAAAATAATGAACTAGAAAACACGAATGCTGCAACCTGCAAAGGCTGACGCTTCAGGCAGCGCTGCTGCAGTAGCTGTCTGGGCCGGCTTGCTTTCGCTGTTGTATACCGCTAAGCTGGTCTTAGTGATTAGCCAATTCATACTTTGTGAAGTCGCCCTCAGCGTCAACAAAGGCAGCCATCCGACGAAATAGACCTTCCATTATGCGGGATACCAGGTCCGAAGCTCACAGCCGCTTCCACTCAGCCTCGACCGCCATAAAAACAAGTATTAAAAACTGCGCAAGTTGGGAGAGACCATGACGCTGCGGTAATGCTCCACAGACGCGCGCGTGAGGCGCGCGCGCAAGCAGCCTGCTTCTGCTGCGAGCAGCGAGCCTCCTAACGTTGTTCATGGCGAGCCAACGAAAGTGGCAGGAACGGAACTCCCAGAGCACCACCGGCGCAGTGTCGAAGCTTGGGTTGTTCTGGGCGAGGGTCAAACGCATCGGAGTAGGACGCATACCCTCGCAGTGCCGTACTTTCAAACCCGCAGTTTTATCAGTTTGAACAGGCCTCCAGAAGGCGCAGCATGTACCGACGGCAGCGCGCTCCCCTTGACTGTCGGTGCATGCTGCGCCTCCTGATAGTACGTCAGTGTTTGCCTAGAGGTTTGACTCGGAACATTGCACCTTTTTCAAGATCTTGTAAAAGTGTCGTTAGCCACCTCTCAGTAATGTCGGCTAGCTGGAAAGATGCGTTGACGTTTGTCAAAAGTGCGAATGAGGTATAAATAATCGGCTGAAACTGCAAGGTTTGTCCCAGCACGGCTGTGCTTCGGTTTTTGTCCGCATCAACAGCAGACTTTGATATTTTGTCGTCTTGTTCGTCATTTCATTTCTACGAGTCTCGGGGTTAAGAATATGTAGTCCTCTGTTTCTCTCTGTCAGGGGGTGCTGTAGAGTCCCTTCATGCATGATCCACGGGCGTAAACTCCCGTCTAGCGTCTTTCAGAGTCCCCCAGCGTCTGTCGACAGGCACCAGCAGAGCGTTTGAAAGGACGCAACGCGACGCACAACGAAAGCGCGACCTAAAATACCCGATTTTGCTCGCCAGCGGCGCTGCTTGAAACTTTAGATAGAGGTTTATAGCCGTTCGTTAGTGAGCAGCGGATTTCATATCGTCTGTCAATTAAGCATTTTTATTTAACCTTTTTTTTGCATTTTATGTTTCCAGAGCCAACGGCTGTGCGTGACCTTAAGGTGTCCCTCCTGAACATTACCGATATCAATGTCAGCTGGGAGGAACCAAGGGAAAAGAGAGGTCCGTTGAGCGGTTACGTTCTCAGCTGCAACAGCACCGACGTTCAGCATCTCCATACGGTGGAAAGAATGGTCCCCAGCGGAGCAACACATCTCGTTGTGGACTTGGTGGCACAGGTCACGACCTTCGAGTGTTCTTTGTGGGCGTTCCACAGTTTTCACGGGATTCGACTCAATGGAACAGCTGCTCGTCACAACGTCACCACCAAGGGAATACGTAAGTGTGATTTGAATACAGGCAGGTCAGCTTGAACATTACACAAGCACCGAGGGTTCTAAGCTGACCTCCCTGTATTGACATGTACCAAAAAGTTCAACTTAAACGTGAGATTTGTATGCAGAAACTTTTATCTTCACGGTCACGCAGTTAAAATCTGGCGCTCAACTATAGCACTCATCGTCCCAAAACGAGTCCTAAGTATTCGTACTTTAAAAAAAAAAAAAGTGTTAATATGCAAGAAATTGAAGCAACTAGCTTTAATTTATTGTGTTCACGGCGAAACATTACGTATCATAATGTAACACTTAAGAGTCTGGTGCGGAACAATAAATTAGCTCAAGTTGATGAGACAACAGTCGGACAGCGTCGTTGACATGTTTTCCTACTGTTGTCTTTTCCTTCCACTTGAATGTTCCTTAACTTTTCCACACCAGTCTCGGCTGTTACATTGATTAATTATCACAAGCTCGCCCGCACATTCATCGTTTTTATCGATACCCAACGTACCTATTATGGCAACTAAACATTCCAGTGGCACCGACGGACATACTCAAAGGGTTCATTGATATTCAGAACACAGCTAGCAGAAAGTGGTTCTTCTGGTGTTACGTTCAACAACAGGATGAATACAGAGACTACAGTTAGAAACTATTCTCGTTTCCCGAAATACAATCATTTTCTTAGGAGAAAACCCGCAAAGTCTTGCTTCTATGATAGAGCGAAAAAGTAGAATCTATGTTCATTGTCCCCATTTAATAAACGGGGCTCTTTTTGAACGCTGGGTTGATGCTGATGATTCCATGTCTGTGCCGGGGCACATACGTATTTTATTGGTCACAAAGAATGAACGGCTAACATTTAAAATATTTTAGTACTACCTGGCTGGCTTGCTCAATTTCTGTGCTTCACATTTTCAGGAGCACCGAGGAAGCTTGCCGTCACCAAAACGTCTACAAATAGCTTGAGCTTGGAGTGGGAAGTGAATCCGGATGCGCTGAACTTCAGCGTCAGCGTTAAGAAGGTCCCGAAAGGCGGCGATGTATCGCTTGTCGAGCAGCATGAGAACGATTGTGACAGAAACACGACGGTTTGCTACAACGTGACGGGCCTTGATCCAGGTGCACGATATGAGGTCATAGTGAGAAGCTGCGCCAGATACTGCGGAAATCCGGCTGTTATCACAGCTATGACTCAAGTCGCAGGTGAGTTAAATGGATTGTCCGGTCGAAACTGGAAGTACCTAAGCTTTTGCGCTCGTTACGTTAAGAGAGATTTCATAAAGATAAACGTCTTTTTTATTTTTCTATATGATGCACCAATAATACTTAAACATTTCATGAGTGCGTGTATGAAACTGCACCCTGAATTTTGCCAGTGTCAGTGGCTGAGATCCGTAGCTGTTGTTTGACGTCACATAACGCAAAGGATCGTCGGATGGTCGAGATAAAAAGCGTTGGTCGATGGATATTTTGTATTTTGCTGCGAATTAGTCTACTAAGCTGTACCCTTCTGAAATAAGTTTCTTGAAATGCAGTTCCCAAGCGTGTGCAAAAAAGTTGCGCCTTTTAGAAGGACATCTCTCGAAAACAGCCGTTAGCTTCGAGCAAACGTATTTCGTTTCGCGCATAGACAACTGCGACGGCAACCAATCGGAGAAGCGCTTGCAAAGAGGATGCAGATTTTGCCTCTGAAGCGGCATCTGGGTCTACAAAGCGGCATCTGGCCAGGCCTACATATCGTTGGATCCACTGAATCGGTGATGCGACTGCGGGTCGTTTCCTCGGAGGGGATGCCGGCAGGTCGGAGGCAAACGGGGAATTGTTAAAACTGCATGTAACATTTCTAGATTGTCACTTGACTCGGACGAGCTTGGTGAATCGTAGCCACGCTCTATTTTCACACGCGGGTCAAACAGAATCGGGCTGCACGCGTGCTAGCTATTGCTTTTAACATCGGTTCAAGATGGCTGGGCTGTTCGTTTCGGTTTCGCTGCATATTCAAACCTATTGATCCAATTTGAGCGAAGAGCGGGTGGACGTAGTTGAGTATCGTTGGCACAGCATCACACCTCAGCTTACCAGCCTTTTCTCCGCTTCGAGCTCAGCTCATAGCTGTCCTCTGCGAAATGATTGCTGGAGAAGCGAGATTTCGATCTTGACGGGAACCCAGTGACAAGCTTCTTTGCTAGGTATTCGATTCGGAAGAAGTTAAGCTTCAGTTGCTGACGAGCATTGCTCGGCAGCGACTGTCGAGTCACACTTGGATAGAAGCGTCGGTATCGGCAAGCTCAATGTAGCTAAAACAAGTGTGCGGAGCTGTGCGACACAACTCTGCGCGCGTGCACAGCTAAGAAGACAGCACGTCATTTACTCTGGTGAATGCAGAACCTTTTGCTACAACCTCCTCCACAGATCCCCCCCCCCCCCAAAAAAAAAAAGAGAACCTGAGGCTCTGTATAGCCCTGACGCACGCCGCGCAAGCTGTAATGTGATGCTCCAGGCTTGTTTTTGAAAGTTTTTTTAATATAAAACAAACAATTATGTGCTGTTATTCATTAAAAAGATCACCCACAAAGACCGTTACACGGGTTCCTTTAATAAATTTCACCGTTTTTAATCGGTATAGATGCGAATAACATAGCCACTCGGTGCTTTGACATAGCGCGTCGTCTGCTCCCATCCTAGCAGCTGCGTCACAGGAGGGCGCCCGCGAGGTGGCGCCTCCAAAACAACTCGTTGCCCATAGAGCGCCTGTTTTAGAGTCCTACTCGATCGGAGGCACATGGTTTATGGGCCGCATTTGCTATACGAGCTGGAGGTACGAACGCGTTGATCGTCTGCAAACGCCTCCGCCATTCCTCCTGCTTTCCCCATCGCCATGCGAAAACGCCAGCGCATGCGCACTTGCGGCCCGATCGCCGCAGGAGGTGTCCACAATTAAATTACAAACGCTCCACATGGTTTGAGATGGACCCTCTCTAGAATCTAGGCACTCTACTTACGACGAGCACACTGGCGCCATCTATTGGGCGGTCCTGAAACACTTCTGTTTTGGGTATATTTCCCAACTTTTTTGCGTATCGTTCTTTCGCCATGGGCTTCAAAAATTTTGCTGATGTCATAACCCACCATTTCTTGTAGATGGCACGTATATTTGATCTCGCAAATACTGCAAACCCTTCAATTTAGTTATACGCCATTCCAAATTCTATCTGACAGATGGCGTTACCGGGCCAGTGTATTGTTTCCGTTTTTTGTGCGTTCCCTCGTAGTAAGTGAAACGCAAGTGTGGGAACAAGCCTTAAGGTGGAAAGAGAAGGCGATTTTTACGGTGGACAGTTAAGAAAACTGGAATCGTAATTGGCACATGATCTAAAAAAGCATTAACATGTTCCTTGTTTTAAGCCCTTGCAGCCATGACCGCGTTGGTAATATTATAGCGCTGCGCTCTTAAACATTCACTTCTTCCTTTCTTGCAGCTCCTTCAGAGGTCAGGAACCTCTCCGTAACGCTGGTCTTGAACAAGGCCACTTTTCAGTGGCAGACTCCTAACCAACCCAACGGGCCCGTCGACGGCTACTTAGTCAGAGTGTCGAACCTCGAACGACGAGACAGCCAAATACACGACGTTCCAGGGAACACGACGACCTTTGAGGCGAGACTAGGCGAACAGTACAACAATTACAGCGTCTCCGTGCAAGCCTACAACATCCTTCTTCCTGTGCGGAAAGCCGGTCCAGCTGTTGTAATGAACTTTGAGAGCACCGGTGAAGGTGAGGTCCTTTCTCATTACTAGGGTTTAGAATATCGCACACAAATGGCTTAGAACCTACGTTTCCAGATTTCTGACGATACCTTAAGACAAGGATTGATGCTTGTATCAGTTTTTCGTAGGTGGCGACACCCCCCAAAAATATTTCGAATTTTGCGCGCTGCTTTCTAGTATCCTTTGTGTGAGCGAACCCCTTTTTGTTCACATCTCTTATCTAGAAGCTGCTAATGTTTCCCAGTAAAAACAAAATAAATACATTTAAGCTTGATTTTTTCTCAAATGTCTTTACAACAGTGGTTTTCTTTTTGCTTTACATCGATGTAAACGTCGGAGCCTTTCTATTTTGCCGTATCTGAGACCTCACCCACGTAAATACGCCCCCCCCCCCCTCGCACAGACACACCCACACACACTCCGATACGTGGCATACGTTTCCGCAATATGCTTCTCTTAAAGTAGGTCCTAGTGCTGAATCCAACAGTAATCTTGAGGTGCGAAGAAAGCGGTGCAGTTGAGTGCATGTAATTTTTTTTTTTTAAGTTGGGTGGAACCCCACATAGATTAGGCATTGCTGAACTCCATTGTTTACAATAATTTAGTTGCAAAACTGGGTATACAAATATTTGTTAATTGAAGAAACGAAACGAAAGGATATAAAATCCAGCCTTCTCGTGCAAGTTGCTATGTGAGATCAATTGCGGCACCTACCCGTTAAAACGTCAAATTTGTTACAAATAATTTAACGTCGCTTAAAACAAAGAAATACAAAATAAAATATGGAGGAATCAATTGTTTAGAAATTTGTTTTGTGTGCATGATTTATTCAAGGAAATAGAAATATTCTCTTATCCTTTGGGTCGAAAGCTCCTACTTGGCGTTTTGGTAGAAGTTTAGGAGCAAATGATTTTTATAAACAGAGTTGTATTTGTCGATTTAGTGCGTCATGCCAATAAGATGAAGCACATCACAAACATGATCATTTTATATTTTATGACAAAATTTACTTCAGTAGATTAGTTTCAGTTGTAAAGGTGCTTAAACCTCCAAGTATCATTCGATAAACCGAAGCAGTCTGTTTTATATCGGATGAATTTAAACAGGGTGCCATAGTAGTCTAAAGATTTGTGACTGCATCAGTAATGGCTACGACGTAGTTGACACCTTGAGCCGAAGTGACTTTTTTGCACAAAGGTTAAATTCTATTGACTACATTCTCCATGACTCCAACAGGCCCTGTGCCACCTCGACCTGAAGTGGACGACATCCAAATCCACGACATAGAACTGTCGTGGTCAAAGCCCATGGATAAGGAGCACGAGATTATTGAGTACCTGGTTATAATAAGTGGCTACAATGAAAAGTTTTTCACTCCCGATACAAGGGCCAACATTTCCAACCTTCAGACGTGGACTGAATATACTGTGAATGTGTCGTCATGCACGGCCGAGAGCGAATGTGGTCCGCCCAAGACATCTAATTTCAAGACCGACGCTGACGGTAAGACTGCAAGCGGTGTCGGTTTCTAACGCGCGACTGTAGCTGGGGCTGCGTGATTATGTAGTTTTATATATCCTAGTCATATGCTCACTCCGGAACTTTTTTAAATAGAAGATGAATATAATTTCCAAGATCGTACAATTTCGTTTTTGTTGCCTCTGGTATAATTACGGGCGGCTATGTAAAAATAACCGTCGCCGTTATTAGAGTAATGTTCTCGTAAATTTAAAATGTTTGATAAGTTATGTGGTCTAAATGACTGGGCTATATTTTTGTAACGTAAACAAATCATGGGTCACCAATTTACCTGGCAGTCTTGTGCACTAGAATAACGAACCAGAGCAGGCCGCATGAAACCTGGAGCTTCCGTTTACTATTGAGGTCTCAATCGAGTATTATTGCCGTGTCTCCTAAGTGTAGACAATAGCTTTCTACCCTAGCAACCTTCAATAATGAGTCATTCATAATAAGAACGAGACAAAAATTCATGTATATACCCAGTTCGTCCAAGAACATTCTTTTATATAATGAGGGGTATCTATTAACGGGATCCATATTGAAGACTTGACTAATTTACCTTCGGAAAAGAACATGTCTCTCTATTCGCTAAGTGTTAGTAGATAACGGTAGAATCCCTAGAGGTTTTAGTTACGTTTCTTGTACAAATGTTTATGGGCTGCAGTAGCGAAGTGGATCGTTCTAACATGTAGCGTTGCGAGCAATGATCTGAAATGTACGAACGCTGGTTATATGGGCTATGGTGTTAAAGCTTACGTATGTTTCTCTTTATTTTGCGCAGCCCCATCTGTCCCTCTGGACCTAAACTACACCTCTGTTGGGAAGACCTGGGTGTCGTTGAATTGGTCTCACCCCGATACACTTAACGGACCTCTCAGCGGATTCAACGTGTCATGGACAAACAGTTCTTTCACGTCGTCGGCCCTTATAACCTCGAGCCAGTTCAATATTACCCACTTGGATCAAGGTTGCTCATACACGATCAGCGTGTTCGCCTTCAACAACGGTCTCAAAGCTGTGAAAGCAGGGCCCTCTACCAATATTACCGTGAAAACGGAGGGTGAGCGTAAGTAACGCTACCTGATGATGGGTATTTCGTTTGTGGACGTAGCAACCATTGTTTCTCGTATGGTCGGTAGGTCCACGGGTAATACGTTGGACGGTATGATCCTTAACAGGCGCGCCTGTCATTTGACGAAGTCTAAGAGCGGTGTAGGTCTGGTGCCAGAAGAACTTTAAAAGACATGTTTGGCCATTGTTAATGGAAAGTTTGCTTTGTTTGGAAACTATGCTGTATTTTTATTAATTCATGCAACTTTTGTGAAGGGACAAATCGACCAATATGTGTGTACGAGTTCGTCCGGTACATTGGACGAACCTAAATAAAAAAAATTAACCATGCGGGATAGTTTCATTATATTCCGACTTGTTTTGCATATCAAGTTGTGATAAAGCTTTGGTACGAAATTAAGGATAACTAAGCTGAATACATGCATACTTCCAGCTTCGCTACCCTTGGTGTTTTCTTTGGACTTCAAACAAATGTTCTCTAATTGAGGTTTGTTACGAAAGGACTACACTCACTATTTTAAATAACTGATCGTTCCTTCTTTTGTGGAAAGAAAAAAGACAATAAAAGTGGTCCTTATACATCGCAGCCTGACCAGTCAATGTTTGGTGGCAGCGTACGTCATTGATTGTGTTTGTCATCTTTTTCCCGACAGCAATCCTGCCTGGGTGCACACTGTGTCCAACAACAATTGTTATGATGATCGTCATTCCAGTCATCTGCATCGTTCTCATCGCGGCTTACGTGCTGTACAGGAGAGCCCTCAGGAAAAGGTATATCATTTTGTTACACCGTATGCTTTTTTAATGTTAGCAAGTGTTTTTCCAAAGAAATTTCCGGGCGACTCTTCTTCAGAGTTTGATGCGTCACTGAGTCCTAATTTTCCTTCTCTTTTTGATTATCTTTAGGGCCTTTTTTTTCTCGAATCCCAAGTCCTTAACTGAGCCTCTTATTTGTCTTTGATATACTTTAAATGATCTTTTCCCCACTTTTCAGAGAGGAGCGGGCCCTGTTAGCCTCGGAAGATACGTGAGCAGAAAGCACAGCTGCTCCAAGGTTGCCAAAAATACCGCTGCGACAAACAAGAACCCTTTGTTGTCCAGTTGTCTAGTTCAACTATTTTTGTTTCATTAAACTATTTATTTGTTAGACCGTTCGTCTGGTTTTTTTCGCTGTTTTTAATGAGACAGCAGTGTGTATTTCTGGAACAATTTACAACTGAAATCCTGGAAAGAAGCAAGATCGTTAAAACTACTTAGCTTGAAAATAAATAGTAATTTACTGTGGTTAGAAATTTCAGTGTAAAATTTCGACAAGTGACAAAAGTCTAGGATTATGCGATTGCTTTCTACTAACTAAATGGTACTCTTAGAATGCTTAAAAGCCGCATGCAAGGCATTTCGAAATGCTTGTCCTTTTAAATTTCGATGAATTTATTAGCTTGTTTTTTATGGGCATTACAAGAAAGCAGGCTGAAAGTGCATAACTATCTACAAGTTTTAAGCAAATGAGTTGCAACAACTGCAAGCTACCGTAGGTAGGTTAGGTATATATATGTAACGGTTAACAGGTCCGAAAAAGGGAAGACTGAAGGATGAGGGAGATGTTCAACATGCTTTTCATATTCCGCTTACAATCCCGAAAGAAAGTTTCCGAGTTTCTTAAAGGTTAACTGCAAAGAAAAAGTGTTTTAAACAGCTTAAGTGGGACAAGCATGACACAAAACAAATCTTCCGTGACAACAAATTGTCTTAGCAATATTTACGCCACAGGACGTAATTTAGTCGGAGTCACAACCTCTCCACATTTGAAATTCCCGCTCTTTCGACCCGCGCGCAGGAGAACTACGCCCTGCCCCTCACTTTTGGTTTGCTCTTGGGTTGACTTGGCTGCGGAGTTGAACGACGCAGCGTCTCGACTTCCGGTTAGATCTGGCAACAACGCACGTTAAACAAGGCGCCGGTATTGTTTTGGTTTGACGGGACACGAGAAGCTGCGCGGTTCGCGAGCACATAGCGAAGACGTGACCGGAGAAGTGCCCCTGTGATGTTCCCGGAAGACGGAAAGTATCCTTCGTAATCGTCGTGTGTGCTTTGAAAGCGAAGGGAGTCACAGGGTCCACGAGTGCGCAACCGCAAGCCAACATTCACGACAGAGCTGCGTTGACTTCGGCGATCTCGTTCTGTTTGGTGCGACACCTCGATGCGACAAAGAACTGAAACGTTCGTGGTGTGTGGTGCGGGGCTTGGAAGTAGAAACCCACACTAACACGGAGCGCAAATTGGTTGTTGTGGGGTTGACGTTCAAAGGGTTCAGTCCCGTCGTCGTCAGCTGACCCGGTCCAGCTGGTCCGGGAGGACGCAGCGAGCTGTGGCAGCGAGCGTTTTTAAAAGTAAATCTTCCTTCGTTTCGTTTCAAAATGTGGACGATTCCCGACGCATACCGTGAGTAAAAAGCTGCGGGGCGTTTTCAACAAAAATATGTCGTTTTAATTGAACAATGGACTCCGGATTGTTGTCCTAAATCTGCCGTTTTTATGCTTCGTGTTGTTAGACGGCGGTTGCACAGCGAACGTGTTTGCACAACGACGCACACCGCTCGAGTAGATGATTCGGTCCTCCAAACGACCGGTTATACAGAATGTCAGGGAAACTTAAGTGACCACCGATATTTTCCTGTAAATCTCGGGCGAGTTTGTAGTGCTCATCATGCGCTGTGAATAAATTTGGGCAAGATTTCCTACCTGCCCACAGATGCATGAACTGAGACCATTTGTTACGTAGTGAACATTGTGCTTTTTCTTGATTTTGAGAAGGGGCGTTGGTGCAGTTATTATGGTACAACCACTTGAGAGTTCAGAAATTGGAGAGAGCGACCAAGCTTTCCGAACTTTGTCTCTTTCCTTTCTGGCACTGCCCCAAGTTGCAGTTTCAGTAAACATACCTACTAGCAGGTACAAAATGCTCTAAAGCAGGTAAAAGACTAGGAAGTCAGGTCGGTGCGGACTCTGTGTTTCGCAAGACGACTGGGGAAGTTCTTTTGCGAGGTACGCGGAATATGCAAACGATTTTGTTATGCCCGTTGTTTGCGTCTCTCCAGCAAAACGAATACGAGTACCTACAAAGGCGTAATCACAAACCAAGATTTACGATAACAGTACACATTCCATTCAAACAACTTTACGTAAAATAATTCGGAAGCCGAAAAAACAAATCTCTCGTCTAAAGCAGAATTCGGACGTCTGAAGGCATCTGCGGACAGCTGTTACGTGATAACCTGGCTGTGCCGGGTCTTTTACGTAACAGCTGTGTCTCAGTCGCGGACGTTCGGGGCACCCTGTGCGAATCTCGAAGGCCCCCGAAGCGAAATGACGAGAACATACCTGGACTCGTTTGTCGCTACGCGAACGCCCGATTGCCTGCAGCCAAATAGCATTCAGCTTGTGATGTTTCGGGGTGACATGGCTGGGGAAGACTCGCTGTCGCGATCAGTCATCTCGCAGCACTTTACAGAGCAACGGCGCTGCTTACAGGAGCTGACATCTAAAAAAAGTCGGCATTTGCACGCGCAAGCAAGAAAAAAAAAACACGCTAAGAAAGCAAAGAGGAAAACGAAAGAAACAAACCGCGCTATGAAAGCCAAAACCCCGCGTCGCTTCCTATCACTAACACTGGCGACAGCTGCTAAACACACTACTTCACTTCAGAAAGTCTCACTCAAGTACCTGGGTCAACACGAAACACTGATCATTTCGGCGAAACGACTAGTCGCAGTAGGCGAGACAGGCGGGAGCAGAGACTTCGGCGGCCATGAAAGAATGGCGAAGCTTTTGTTTGTTTTGGTATGAATCCAAACTAAAGTGCCCGTCTTGTAAACCTTTTTGTAAAAAACAATAACTCTCATTACATCGGTTATTCTTTAAACGTAAAAATATGCCGCTCAAAAGGAAATTACAACATATAACAAAGGTTTAACAACCAAGATCTAAGCTGTCAATCAAACTCTTAGCCTATGAGAAATATAGCAGCCGATTGGGATTAACGTCACGGAATCCCAACTTCGTGGCGCGCGATTTAAAACGGACGAAATAGCCGCAAACTAAAATCAGTCTCACGCAATAAATATTGCTGTAAACAAAATTTTTTTTCGTGAAAAAATTGTTTTTTGACATGCTTGTCCCAATTAGGATGTTTAAAAAAAAACTTTTTTTCTTTGCAGTTTCCTTTAAGATTGACTGTAGTCGGGAGTGTACTTAATAAATTCCGATTAAAGCTTTCTAAATAAATTGCGAGGTTTTGTTTCTGGTTTTCAACACTCCGGACAACCAACTTTTTTTTTGTTTTTTGTTTTTTTGAGGGGGGCGGGGGCACAAATAGGCCTAGCATGCAAGACCTAAGAGCGTTTACCTACTCCGTTCATTTAGTAATGTCGTTGGGTTATGTCTTGTTGCTCAATGGGTTCTTAGCTGCTCGTCTTTTTGTATACTTCCATATTCTTCCTATACTAAATAGAAAAATTCAGATCGCACCTCAACTTTGCTGCACGGAAAACACGGAAAATGTAATATTGAGAAGGAAAAAAAAACTATAATGAAACCTTAGTTTGGCAATGTTTTAGGAGGAACATAGGGCGTGCGCATTGACCCCAGCCATACGCGTAACAAACGGTACACGACATTATAAACTGGCCCAGTCAAGCGCTAGCCGAAATGGGTAAAATCCCGCATGGGGTGCCAAAGGCGTGCTAAGCCGTCAAAGCGACGGACACATTGCGACAATAGAAAATACGCAAGTGTATTACGCGCCCCCCTTTTTCAACGGCTTAACATATGCTCCTCGCATAACTTTCCTGCCACCCCTGCCTGAAGCAATCCCAACTAGAACCCGCCAAGCGGCAGATTCACGTCTCCCACTTGTCAGCATTGTGAGATGCTGCAATGACGCGATAGAGGTGACGATGACGCAGGCTAGGCGTGGATCCACTATAGACCTTTTTCGCATAACCTCAAACCAGCCAGTAACTGACGTACCCTCGACCTGGTGCATTTTTGGATTGCCCGCTGACACAGGGTATGCAACCGCCAAGGGTATGGGCGAAAAGGCTTAAAAACGGACGTCGTGCATGATGTAGTTCCGAGTGCTCCTTTTTACCGTGCTGCAATTTCCGAAAATCTACGGTTGTCTAGCTACCACTGCGTGGTCGTCGGATGGATAAATAATTTTAAAAAGCATAAGAACAATAGCAGAAAGTGTGCCATGAGCACAAGAAGCTGCAGCGCGAGTGTGGCTGCAATGTTATCGAGCTTCGCATTTTCCCCAAGAATCCTTATTTATGAAGTCAGTCGATTGCGAGCTTGAATCGCGAGAGATTCGTATCAGACTCAACGTCACGTTTAAGCTCACGACCACTTCGTCTACGACAAGAGGACCGATTTTAATTCCCGGTGCAGGTGGTCCAATTAGGTTATCACTGCAAGCCCCCATGGTATGTGAAAGGTAGGAAAATGTCTACATGCCACCACTCAAGATGCAGCTATCAAATGCCGAGAGCTTACCAGCATAGACTACATTAAACTGCTCATGTATACTTCTCTGTGGAAACTCAATCAAAACACCCCACCGTCTTCGTCGTCGTTCTTTCGAGGAGTCAAGGTGATGGCCTGTGAGTAGCCAGCTAGATTCAACCGGACAAGCTCCAACCAAGTTATTGCAGCCCACCATAGCCAAGTCTAGCCAAGTTCTCCCCATACCCACACCGTTGCCTACCAAGATAGCTGTGCTGCCAGAACTAGCCGGTATTTCTTTTTCTAAACCGCTAGACGGCGTCGTCGGCGCCGCAATTCTCAAGATGGCGGCGCCGTTAAAGAAAAGGTCTATACTTCGTTTTATATTTAGCCCAGACACAGCCGACGCCACGAGCTCATGAGACTAATCTGACAGCGTTAAAAGCGCGCGATCGTTGGGTTCGTCATGCTTCTGTACGTGCTCCATGATCGTTGAACCAATCATAAACAGAAAAGGCCCAGTTACTTGCGCTTTTGATGCTGCTTGTTTGGCCTTCTAGGTGGTGGTCACTGATCTCTATGTCTATTTGCTGGATAGCGTTTGACCAGCTCCGTCTATCGACGGAAATGCGGCCACGGTCGGCCATCTTTTTGGTAGAGTTATATTATCTCTGCGCATCATAGTAATATGGCGGACAGCGCAATGGTGGAAGGCTGCCATAAAATAGCCGTTGATCTAGTACACTGTACCGTGGGTGATATTTCGTGCTTGATTGAAGTTGTTCGACGAAGCAGATTCTTGAAACCCGGCGTGAACGGTAGCCTCATCTTTGAGGGCCCGGGGAAAGTTCTACGGAAGCGCGTCACCGGGGCAAATCAGCGCAGCTCGCATTGAAAGCAGACTCCGTACCGGCGTCTGCTTTCGATGCTTCTTTCGATGCGACGTTCGATGCGACGTTCGATGCGTGCTGTGCTGCATTTCCCCGGTGCTGCGATTTCGTGAAACTTTCACGGCTGCGTATTTTCGGCACCGATTTGATGTCCAGGGGGCGCGGCCAATGACGTCACAGACGTCAAAGTTTATTCGCTGTTCTTTGACGTAAACGCGTTTTATTTTGGATGCCGCCGACTGCATTTGGAAACGTCGGTGACGTCGGTCGGTCGGCGAGTGTGTGCGCGTGGTCGGGTGCTCGGCGGCTCGGTGTACTCGAAGGTGTGTGTCGACGTGCCGCCTGTGCTCGTCGCGTATCAATTGCCGACATCCAGAAACAGTGTTTTCCAATTTCGTTCGCCCGGTGCCGTCGGTCACTCCTGTTGCAAAAGTCAAAAGAAGATTCGTAGTGACTACATTGCTGTTCGACGGCACTTTTGCAGAGCGTTCAGGTGCCGTCCGACGCCGGTACTCCACCAACGGTACTCTTAAGTGCCGTTCGAAAGTCTTGTATAAAACGAATTGTCTAAACGAGGTTTCCGAAGTTGTAGCGTAGCTTAGCGGTTAAGATGTCTGCCTCATACGCAACTGGTCGTATTTTCGATCCGCAGTGGAGGCTAACCTATCTTTTTTTTTTTGAACATTTTGTTTTGTTCGGGCATTTGGCGATATTTACGACATTTATTTTTTACGATAAACACTGAAAAAAAAAAAAAAATGTCGACGACAGTGCGAAAAGAGCGAGCTAGTTGCTTTGGATCACGCGGCACGAGCGCTCCTGCAGCGGGTGCAGTCATGCCAGTGAAGGCTACTCGCTCGCTGCTTGCACGGCCTTCGCAGCTATTCTATGCAAGGGTAGTAATCCGTCGTATTACACACAAGTACACTCCAGAAAAATGCGTACAAAATTACTGCGGCTGGGCTCTGTCGCCTCCGGTACACGTTATCTTGATTTGCAACAGGAGTGACGGACGGCACCGTGCGAAGTTTGAAAATGGAGAACGCGACGAGTACAGGCGGCAACGTCGACAACACGCACCAGCGCGGACACCGCCGAGCGACCGACATTTCAAAATGCAGTCCGCGGCATCCAAGGAAAACGTGTTGTTGACGTCAAAATAACTTAAGTCTTCAAAATAAAAACTGTTGGTTTGACGTTCATGACGTCATTGGCCACGCCCCCTGGACTTAAAATCGGTGCCGAAAATACGCAGCCAACTTTCACCGGGTTCTCAAAGATCGGGCTACTGTCCACGCCGGGTTTTAAAAACATGTTTCGTCAAACAATTTCAATCAAGCACGACATATCAACCACCCTATTTTGACGGCAGCCTGCCACCACACCCGCCAAAACGCTGTCTGCCATGGATGGATGATAGTGGCTGCAGGAGCTGTACCTTGTTAAAGTGCCAGCTGAACGTTTTAAGGACACACACACAGAGACGAACAAAAACGGCAGACACACCGCTGGACTAGCAACTATTTTAATGAAATCTTTCTCTTTAGTCGACATATTGCGCTAAACGGATTCTTCCTCTTCTTCTATATCTGAGCCTTCGTCTTTCACTCTTCCTCTTCTTTCATGTGCCTCTCAAGTGCGCGGCTCTTCGCAGGTATACCAGTTCCTTCTGGTGCAGCGCGATTGACGGTGCACTCACGCAATGATCCCCCTTCGCGTCACTAGCGAGGGCCTCGAGAATTTCTCGAGCAACCCTTGTGCGATTTTTTTGCCAGGATGTCAATATTGGCAAGGTTTGGCGCACATGTGCACGCCCGACAATGGGCCGCGAGGTGCCCTGCTGCTGTGATGGCCTTCACCGACGCTGCGTGCTCTCTTGTTTTGTCGTTAATGCACCTTCCCGTTTGACCAATGTAGAATTTGCCACATGTCAAAGGAATCTGGTACACGACTTCTTTTGTGCATTCGGTGTATCTGGTCCTGTGAGATGTGCTGCAGCCTGTCTCTTCGTTGTTGTCCTCCCTGTTCACCTTCCGGCACATGGAGTATGCCTTATTAGGCGCAGAGCATATGACCTGTACGCCCTGTCGGCCAGCAATCTTTTTTAGTCGATGGGCGAGCCCGTGGATATAAGGAGCGACCACATAGGGTGTTCGAGGCTTCTTTGTTGTTGTTGTTCCATCTCCTTCAGGTTGGCGCTTGATCTTTGCACATATCTTTTCACAAATCGAAACGAGAAGTGTCCTAGGGTAGCCCGCATCTTGGAGCCTAGAGATTTGTGTCTCACAACTCCGCCGCACCTGATGCTCACATGATCTCTTAAGGGCGGAATTGAGCGCTGTGGTCGCGACTGCTCTTTTCACATTTTTGGTATGTTCGGAGCTAAAAGGAAGAAACCCCTTGCAAATCGTGCCTGATATCTCCAGCATACATGTGTGTTCCTAAACTCTAAGGAGAGATCCAGGAATTTTATGCAGTTGTTAACGGGGATTTCGTGGGTGAAGGTAAGATCAGCGCAGCTCTGATCGAAACACGTCATGACTGCTTCTTTACATCCGTTGGTTGTTTCATGAACCTCAGTGTTGCACAAAATTAGGAAATCATCCACATACCTGAAAATGGCCTCTACTCGGGGATCTTTCAAGTTGTCTTGGATAGCAGAGCCGCGTGCCGCATGCAGATATAGAAGAAGAGGAAGAATCCGTTTAGCGCGATATGTCGGCTAAAGAGAAAGAAGATTTCATTAAAATAGTTGCTAGTCCAGCGGTGTGTCTGCCTTTTTTGTTCGTCTCTGTGTGTGTGTCCTTAAAACGTTCAGCTGGCACTTTAACAAGCATGAACCAACTAGCTCAGCTTCAAGCCGTCACAAGCTGTACCTTGACTGGAGGTAATATAACTCTACCAAAAAGATGGCCGCCAGTGGCCGCATTCGCGGAGCGGGCAAACGCGATCCAGCAATTGTCATAGAGATCAGTGGTGGTGGCACATTGCCCGAACTCGTCTGCACCAGCTCATATTACCGCAGCTTGTGTACATAAGATGCGTGATTTCATAGCGCTTGTGTAAATCTCGTAAAAATATTTCTTTACGAGTTTTTTGTCCCCTTAATTTTTGTATAGCTTGGTTGTTTTCGCCTCCTCGAAAGCACCAATTAAAAGTATAAATGCGCCCTCTTCTAAATACGCGGCGATTCCCGAAGCAGAGCTCCGTTATATCACGGTTCTCCTCGACTTTGCTGTGCGACTTACTTCTTCGTAAGACTCTGTAGACTTTGGCGAATAGCCACTCTTCAGATGTTAGTCTGGCCACATTGGGTACAAAATGCTTTATCGTAATATCCCGAGAGATAGCCCACCTAAAATCGAAAACAAAATGGGTGAAAATAAGGAGTGCGCTAACTTTCGGTGTTCAATCGAGAAAAGTAAAACAAAAATGCTATTTTAAGATTGTGTCCCTGCCAAATTTGTCATCGCGGCGGGGCAATAAAGCAAAGATGAATACTTCCCAGTCAGTAATGCTCGCTTATATCGCGCCATAGCTAATTAGACGCATTTATGCCGATGTCATCATTGATCCCAACACTGCGACTACTAGGAGTGGGCTATCTTTCGGTGTTTAAAAGTAAATAGCAAATCAAGCCAACAATACGTGTGGGCTACCTTTCGGGGGTGGTACATCTTTCGGGGTAATTTACGGTATTTGAACGCGTCTGACAACCGTGAGCACGCATTACCAGGGCGTGAGTATCAGACGATCTAACTTAATAGCACGAAGACAAGGCCTGCGCCTCCCCCTCCCCCTTAAACGTCATCCCTGCATGGATTTGACTAAACCCTTCGAATGTGGCGGCGCCTGGAGCCACCTAGTCAGTGTTTCTTTCTTTTTTTTTTTTTTTTTTCCCGAAGCCACCGGTCTTCAAACAATAGGGCACCCTATTGTTTGAAGACCGGTGGCTTCGCTGCGTTTCCATATGAATTAAGCCTTTTTGATTTTTTTACTTTTTTTCTCAGTTAAGTTCGCTCTTTGCAAATTTTATAGGAAAATGCACCAGCTGTGGGCAAAGCTGCACAAAATCGTAGCACGATAGGTTAAGAAACCAATTCTTGCGGTTGATTTAAAGAGCCTGGCCGCTATTTGAGACACCCGGCATATCTAGATATTTCTAGTGAATCCACGCAGCAACGCCAACACGGACGTGTCTGCCGCTTTGCGACGTCTCTCGTCAAGCTTCAGCGTCTTTGCCACTATGTTCGGGTAGGAGATCCACTAACGATGACGTAATTCGCAGACCTGGGTCTTCTACGTGGTCTTGTCTAACCACACCAGCAGGAAGATGGCGGTGCCTATAGTCGGTTACAAGTCAAGAAGGTAGCGACAAATGCCCCTCAAAGGGAGTTTTGTATTCCTCCGCCACCAATCGCGTCCCGTTGTTTCCGTGACGTCACGACCTGCCCGAACCAATCTTGTTTTGGCAAATGAATATTTTCAACATGGCTGCCGGGCAGATTTTCTACGACTCCAGTATCTTCCAGCAATTATTCTGTTTTTTAACGCGGTTTTTTACTGACCCGACCATACGTCGCTAAGTCCACAGTCCGCGTCCACTTTTATTCGCAATAGGTTCTGCGCGACAGCGTGAAAATCCAGCGATAGCATTGCCATCGAAAAGTTCGATGAGGGAGTAAGGCCTAGCATCGTACATACGTCGAACGCCGTCTGCTTCTCTGCCTCAGGTTCCGCCTCAACATCGTGACGGCAGCGGCTTTTCTTCGCAGTGGTTTCCGTGGAGCGACGTTAAAATGCAGCGGTCACCAAACTCTTCTTTATAGGTGTAGTGGACTGTGCGGGAATAAGTGAAATAAGTGAACCGTGAACACAGTAAGTGTCTTCACCCGATTTCGACCGTATCTTTGCTGGCGTTAATAAATAGTCTGTCTACTGAAATGACGCCTTCGAAGCAGTATGTATTCATCTGTGAAACGTGGTGTCCTTGTCAAGTTTCCGCGTCGCAATCAGCTGCACGCTAATCTATGACTGCGATAGTACCCGCGGGTGCACCCTCGTTTACAGTAATGAGCTGTAACATACATGTGGCATACAAATGATAAAGCCAGTGATGCGTATGTTACAAACATTCAATTGATATTGTTTTGGACGTTAAGAAGCTGATGTCTTCTTTTGGGAAAAATATCAGAATTTGAGGGAAGCAGATTTGGTACTTTCAAATGCTTCCGAACATTCTGCTTGCTCTCAGAGGCCCTGTCAGTCGTATGTTTATGCTTCGAAACCCGGGTGCGTGGCGCGTGTACCCCCACTCGCGTCGCGTCGCGGCCTGGGGTATTACCGATAAACACGCACCAACATTTCCAATTTACTTTAGAAGGAAAATGTGTCCACAATATTGGATCGCAGCATTGGTTTAATAATTTGTAAAAGATGAAAAGTATGTCAATAAAAATTGATTGCAAGGGCAGCTTCCCGCTTCATGAATTGTGGCTTTCTTATATACGAAATATTTGTTTAAATCAAAAATTGAAAACATACCGAATACTCAGATGTCCTGATCTTGGTCCGAATGCAAGTGGCAGAATGATTTGTCTTTATAACAATAAAATCAACAATGTTTGAATCAAGCTACAGCTCAAACCGCCTAATTACATTTCTGATGTATGTTTATCTCTGCATTATACCAGGCCGAAGCCGCGAACGAGCTCTTCAGAGTCTGCCATCATCTTTCTGGCCTACCTTGGCAAAGACAGACTCGTGTAAAAACATATTGAGCTTCTTGGAGGCAACTTCGCAGTCCTCATTGTCAGAGCTTTCATGAAATCATCGGAAAGAAGGGTCCCTATTGTTTCATCGACACATGTTTCATCAACTTTTTACGACTCTCGTTTCATCGACACTGATTGTTTCATCGAAACTACCACACTGTGCTGTAAAGTTTCATCGACACACAAATTGCACGCTGTAGGAACATTTTGTTATGCGTTTATCACTAGGGCACATGTTAAACTATCCGACCCACCCAGTTCACGACGCTTTGCGGCGACAGTCTCCAGCAGTTCATTACAAAAATGTGGACCCACCCAGCCCACCCGTACATGCCGCTTCGCAGCAGCGTGTAAGGGTGGTCCTGCCCCCGTGCGTGTACCCGTACCCTTGCTCACCAACAAACCAGCGCACCCCTAAAGGCCCTGTCACACGGAGGCAACACGACGGCAACATCAACACAACACGTTGTCCAACAGTCGGGCAACTTGTTGCTCGCTCCCCATGTTGTCCGACAAACCTGTCACATCGGGGCAACAGCACGACAACATGTACGACAACTAAAATGTTGCCTCGGTATGACAGCTTTCGGCAACAAAAACAGCAGCAACTTGTGTTGGACAACGCGTGTTGCCCTGATCGCTGGCTGAGCGAATTTCGGGCCGGCAACACGACAACATAGATAGCTTCGATGGTAGAGCTAGTCCCCTATCAATAACGTCTTATTCAAATAAAGGCTTGGAAAACGTTGTTTAACAATAATTAGGGCTGGCGTGCAGCTAAGATATTTTCGATTATGTTCTTGCTCCGTAGTTACGGAAAGCGATTTTCGAAATGGTCACAGCTACGGTCGTGAACGTTCAGACAGGTTTTGAAATTAGAACTGCCGGGAGACCAGCTCACATTACTGATAGTAAAATAAAATGGCATGCCTACTCACCCGCTGATGAAGTATAATAAAAATCACCAAGAAAACCAAAGATTAAAAAATCGAAGCATTAAAACGACCATTCTGATCATGATTGTTGATGCTTGGAACTTGGAAACAGCCGCTACCAGACACCTGATTTGTTTTCAAAATACCCAGGACGTTTTGGGGGAATGAAGCGATCCCATAGCAGGCGGTAGGCAAGTAGATAGCGTTGAAAAAAATTTATTCCACCGATTGTTATCAAGGCCGATCGTGTCGGCGTCGCAGTTTTGAAGCACTGTCAGTTCAGCTCAACACCACGCTACAAAAGACGCTTTGGGGTACTGCCGGTGCTAACTCAATTTTAGAGTAGAAATAGGAATTGCATGAAAGAACCGGACAGAAACACTTCATACGGTGGCGTAAATCCCGAAAATGTATCAGCGATGTCACTTTCCTCGGTTAGGGCTATCTGCTTTGTCAGCGAATGAAGAACATTTTGATAAAATAAAGAGCGGAAAATACTTCCCGTGTCAAGTTTTCTAATCACAGTCACTGGTTGATGTCGTACCGTGGTAATTCCTGGCCCTTCGAACGCACTAGCACTTTGTAGAGTCACATATCAGCGATTCCGCGCCGCACACGAACGAAGGTAAACAATCAAGATGGCGGAGTGTTCCCCGTGTTGTCCTCGCCGTCAGCTCAGTATGACAGGGTTGTCGGACAACAAATCGGGACAACACGGTTGCCGGGCGGCAGCAACATGTTGCCCGACTGTTGTTGTTGCCGCGATGTGACAGGGTCGCCGGCAACACGACTTTCCCGTGTTGCCGGATAGAGTTGTCCAACTGTTGCCTCAGTGTGACAGGGCCTTAACCAAACAAAAATGTTGTCGACGAAACATAGCAAGATATGTCGATGAACGAGTGTCGAGGAAACAATTTGTTGATAAAACGTCACAGCGTTGATGGAACGAACTGTCGGGGAAATGTCATTTGATGAAATGAGTGGCACCGCACAAAAAGCCTGTTTCCGAGCCGCGTTACTTAAACACTATCGCAGGCATCATTTTTAGATACCCATTGCCAGACAAAATGCACTCTGAACAAAAAAAAAGAAAATGAATTTCACGTCCCTCTGCTGCTAACGTTCACGACCTGGAATTGGATAAGGAGCCATCAGGCAAATTTGAAATGGTTCTGGACTGGGCAACATGAACTCGTCATCGGCGTTATTGGTTCAAAATTATGACGAGTACAGCGGGCTCGGGCCTGAGAGCTAAGGGTTAGCGGGGGGCTCCCAAAGCCGAGGGGTATGGCAAGTGCACACCGACAGTGGGAAGCGACCAACTACCTATCTGATCTCGTTGCTAGCCTTAGACCTCAGCCTTCAAAGGGCTCTGCATAATTCGTCGTATGGGATAACTTCTTAGCAGCCCATTAGACTGATCCTACAACTCCGCTCCAACAGTACATCCTCAGGCCTTCCAGGAGGCGATCCCACTTGATCCGGGTGCGAGAAGGGACCCCAAATCATGACCTGCACTATATATTTGACCTCTGGGCCAGCTGATGGGGGCACTACAGCAGCACCAACGGAAAAGGACATTAGGCCTGTTACAGACTATCGCATCACAAAACCCAGAAATACCTCCATTCATTCTAAACCAGTTTTAGAAGCCACCCAAGCACTCAAAAACGACCTTTCAGTACTTCACAACTCTGTCCTCGGCAACAAGTCAGGCTGCAATCTGTGCATCATGGTTCTTATCGGCTTTAAAAAGGTTTGATTAAATCCTCTACAATGCACTAGTCCGGGAGGCTCAAAACTGAGGTCTCTATGGAAGACCGCTTCACCTCATCACAGCGTTTCTGCAAGACGGACGATATCAAGCTTGAGTCGAACTGAACTAGGCCCAGTTAATGGCATTGGCATTCCTTAGATCTCCGTCCTCTCACCAATTCTTCATCAATGTTGTAGCCGACGTTTCCTCAAGTCAAGCAAGCGGTGCTATTTTTGCGATATATTTCAAGCCAGTACAATGACGCTTCTGAAATTCAGGAAATTTATGCCACACCCCTTCAAACTGCACTTCAGCGCACAGGGCAGCCTGCTCCTCATCAACCACAAGGTGTTAGCCAACTCGCCGAAGTGCGACCCAAAAGTCACAATGGCCGTCGACTTCAAGGGAACTTTCGACGTCTCTATTATGCTTCGAAACGAAGCACTGGCACTGGGATTTTGCTCTCCATTGTGCTAACACAAGTTATTGTTATCCCCAGGGTGGCCTCAGTCGTGTGAATGGCCACAGACGTCCCGTTTATGTTTCGAAACAGACCATTAGCAGTTAGAGTTAACTGCTTACAGGGCTGACGTACGTTATTGTTATTCTCAGAGTGGCCTCGGTCGTGTGAATTGCGACCGACGTCCAGTTTATGCTTCGAAACAGATCACTGGCAGTAAGAGTTAGCTGCCCACAGTGCTGACGCACATTACTGTTATTCTCAGAGTGGCCTCGGTCGTGTGAATGGCCACTGACGTCCAGTTTATGCTTCGAAACAGATCACTAGCAGTAAGAGTTAGCTGTCCACAGTGCTGACACACGTTACTGTTGTTTTCAGAGGGGCCTCGGTCATGTGAATGACCACAGGCGTTTCCTTTAGACTTCATAAAATAACACTGGTACTGCGATTTCGCTCTCCGCTGTGCTAACACACGGTTTTGTTATTCCCAGAGGCGTCAGTCGTGTGAATGGCCACAGATGTCCCATTTATGCTTCAAAGCAGAGCACTGGCAGTGATCTGTTGTCGTTTTTCTTAGACAAAAAAGAGCTTATTTACAATCAAAATTCTATTTGTTGCGTAGCAAAGATGTTTAGACAGCGGGAAGGGCCAATATGGCATCTGATGTCTTTGCCGTAGATGGGCTGCAAACTTTTGTTTTCGCGAAGTTGAAATCTATACTTGTGATTCATGGCACAGTGCAATGTATAGACCAGCTTAGACATTATCGCAACAAAAATAAAAAGTTTGTCTGGTGGCTGCATATCAAAATGCTATACGGCAACGTGCAGAGAAGCATGACAACATGAGACACGGGAGGTCTGTGGTGGACAAGAACAACGATCCGATTTTAAAGCATATGAGTGGTCCTTAAAAGGACCGTTTTGTGTTCCGAGATGTTCCACGCTTTCTCCATAATGGTGGCGTTAAGCTTCGTCAAAAGGCTCGACACCAGACAGGTCACTCTCGGATGCGGTATCCTCTCGATCCAGCTGAATGACGATGGGCTGGATGTGGGCACTTGTGGCACCGCCTAGTCGGAACGTTGCTTCGATGTCAATAACGTGCCTGACAGCATTAACCCAGTTGTCAGTGGTGACCTTGTCAACTTCTTCGTTGAGGAGTGTCCCCACGTCGACAATCTTGAACGTCGTGTTTCGGGCAGCAACGCCGTTCTTGATCTGCGCCCATATCAGTTCAATGGGGTTGAACTCGCAGTGATACGGTGGGAGCCTGACCACAGTGCAGCCAGCCGTCTCGGCAGCAGTGTCCACATGATACTTCAGGTGCTGTGGCTTCACCAAGGCCACAATGTCGAGCAGCTGCTTCTTCAGCATCATGGGGTACCATGAAACTTTTTTAGACGTCAGCCACTGTCGAATATCGTCCTTGCGGGAACTCGTCGTCGGCACTGCTTCCAACCGCCGTGAATGGTAAGAAGCGTTGTCCATGACGATAACGCTTCCTGTCGGTAGGTTGTCGAGGACACCGTCGAACCACTTCTCGAAGCGGGCGCCATCCATTTCCTCGTGGTAATCGCCGGTCTTTTGTCCACGGAACACGTCCAGGCAGCCGGTCGACGAAGTCTTCATCGCTGCCGATGTGGGTGACAATAAGACGCTGGCACTTCCCCGATGGCTGCTTGAGGCCAGTCGAGAAACCACGCATGAAGGCGTCGTGAGACGAGGCCATGGTCGTGTCTAACCACACCCTTGAGAAAGTGCGCCCTGCCGTCACCCACGTCTCGTCCAAGTAGATCTTTCGACCATCTTGTCGGTGACGTGTGATCTCATGCAGGTACTTCTGCTGCCAGGCGACGATGTCCTCTCGTTCAATCAGCCGCGAGTTTCGTTCCCTTTTGTCATGCTCGAATCTGATGTCGTGGAGAAGGCGACGCACAGTCCAAGCTTTCAACGAGGGAAGTTCAGTGCTCGTGCAGAATTCGGCCGTTATCCTCTTGACCGTGGGGACCTCGTTCCGTCGAAAGAAACGGTGGACGCACGACTCAGCGCGCACAACGTGAAGTCGCCGTACCTGACTTTGCGCCGCCTCTTGCCTTCACTTGCTGGGCGCTTCCGAGAAGGTATCACAACTTGTCCCTCGGTTTCTTTCGCCTGCTTCCTAATCTCGAGGACAGTGCGTACACCAACGCCAAGCAGTTTGCTGACTTTGATGCAGGACTCCTCCACAGTGAGGCCGGGCTGGCCGGGCTTGGCGGGCGGTTCGTGTCGCATCTGAACGTACGCGTTCATTATCAGCTGCAGTGCAACTCAGTTGAGGACATCGCCGCTCTTATGCTTCTTGTAGAGGCGCCTTGGCGTAGACGGCGAGGCTGCACCAGACTCTCTTGACGAAGCAGAATCGGAGGAATTGCATTCCGCTGTCTCCACGTTGGGATTCATAACGGAAAAGAAAAGACGACTTCGGATTTTTCAAAACGCGAATTGCAGGGGGTTTCAAAACCCGAAACGCATGGTTTTTTTTAACAAACGCAGCAAATGCACGGAATGTACCTAATTCGTGTAGGAAGGTTATCAAGCTAAACCAACAACCATATATGCATTACTTATAAAAGTTACAATTTTCGTTGCACTGAAGCCTTCTTTTTACTTCAACCTTCCGGAGCGAGTAATTTGCCTCGGCTAGGTGGCGCAAGCTGCCACCCGCTACAAGGTCTGTCTGTAGTCAATATCTATCCATTGAAGCAGAAGGGGCGTTTTCAGCGAACTATTTTCTCGACTGCGGAGGCGTCTGAAGCGGGCGCATCATGCTTATGGGGAGGAGCTTCTACTACCTTCTTAACTTGTATCCGACTATAGATGTCGTGTAAAAATCTATACATTCCGTCCTAGAGCAAATAAGCGGTACGTTTTTTCGTGTTTTTTTTTTTAACGCAGCCGGTGTTTTCTTGAGTGATGCTAGTCCAGTGGTCACAACCACAGCCGTCCTTATACGTCAGTCGGATTCATTCTTTACGATCGCTTATCTAAGTAAGGTATCTATAATATAAAAAAAGAAAAACATTACCTTTCACATTTTCGTCGTAGATGTGTGCTTGAAAATGAAGCGCTTCTTCAGTCCGAAGTCCAAGACTTGCTGCAAGTTGCTGCCACGAGTAAGTTTCGAACAGTTGCCAAGCCGACAAAGATAGTGCCTAAGAATGAACGCTACAGACAAGGCAATGCTCGGTGCCTTTACTGACGTACTTATATGCAGTCCTAAATTTCGGATGAAAGTCAAATAAATGTCGGAGCGTTGAGTAGTTGTCTTGTACCCACCTCTTGTTGAACCCGAGGCACGTGGTTGGTATATGTACGCGAGCCCGCTCAGATTTACTGCAGAGGCATTTGCCCCTGAACGCGTTGATGCATCATTCCGTGCAAAAGTCTTTTCTTGTCAGTCTGATACGTATCCACAATATCATCATCTGGACGTCGTACTGTCTATTTCCTGTCCCATGTGCGCTTTGATGTTTCTATTCTACCCCAGTCTCTCGTTAATTCAACATGATTGATAATCATTGTGTTCAACACATTTCTAATATTCTACTTTCAGTTACTGGCGGTGGCACGACGAAGATGACCCCACTTTGCTTCTTTCGGTTTCAGTTCTAAATTGGGAGCGTGCGACACCTAAAGGGGGCTCGCAGCCCTGCCTCGGAACTTGGTTGGCAGCGCCACCAACGACAGCGTCCTCGTTAAGTCGCATATGGTGAAGCTTAACTGGCTCTGCCTGCTCGGACCTCTTCGAATGAGCCCGCAGCGTCTTGACACTTTCAGAAACCTACCCGCGACCATCAATGCTCAGTGTGTGTTTTCCCATCATTGCGCCCGCAGGAGTTGATGATCGGAGCGCGGGTTCAATCGCGTGTTCCTCAGGTGTAAGTGGCACCGACGGCAACACACCGCCATGTTTTGGAACCATAGTTATTAAGACCCAGTTCAGACATTTTGTGTAGGTTACGTTCACGGCGACCAAAAAGTACAGCAACAACCGGAACGCCGGGAACTCATTATTGCTTCGCAAAGCCACCACTTGCATTGTTTTGCCACGTTTCGTCCGAGGAACAGTTGTTACGTTGACTTCGGTGTCGCTGTCACTTTGGTCGCTCTGAACGCAAAGCAACGCAACTGTCTGGACCTGGCTTTGTGGGCTCTACTTACCACTGGAAATGGCGTCCGTTGTCGTTGTTGTCGTAGTATGGTGTAGGGCGTCTGTCGTCGACACCGTAAAATGCTGAAAAAAGATTGGCCACAGCCGCGCTCTTCCGACAATTCGATCCTGGGTCCACTGCGTTTGAAGCGGGCGCGATTCCACAGAACGACACCACAGCTGTTAGGCTCTGCTTTTGTCGGCATTCAATAAACACAGTCCGTATGAGTCTCGTGTAGTGCCCTCTAGATGGTCAGAGTTGCTATGACGTTGTGATAGCAAATTTTATATTATTTCAATTAATTTCAAATTTCATCAGATTTCATCGTTGAAATTAAAAGCATGCGGCTATAGACGCTTTGAGGCAGCTGTGCATGGGCACCGCCATAAGTGACCATCAATTTTTGTTTCCTCTTATTCTGTTCGCTTCACTTCATCATTACCACATCAGGACAGGTTATTGCCACTTTAGGTGTTACTCTGGTCTTCTCGCTAGCATAGGCCTTTGCGGGGGCTCGTCAACGCCCGCTTCAGTGGCTCGGTATCTTAACGCAAGGTCTGCAATGGCGGCTTAATCTGGAGCGTGTTTAAAGCGTCTATATAGGTGGCGTAAGCCGCCGCCCGATTATGAGAGATCAGCGGTATCCATCCATCCTTCCATCTATCCTCGCATCACGTTACTTTCGTTGGTCCCTCGCCCCGTCGTATCACGCCACCTGTGACTGTGCATCACGTCACCCTACCCAATATCACTTAAGCCGGAGTCCGCACCGCTTAACACGTCAAACAAAAGACAGTCTGCGTACAGATTATTGGAACGCGAGCTTTGAATGCCGCATATGGCAATGAGTTCGAGGAGGAAATGTGGCACGCGGCTTTCGAATCACAGATATTGCGTGGTGACTCGTGTTTGCAGACCGTCTTTTGTATACGGTGTATGAGCATGTGTGACTCCGGTTTCGGATGACAAGGCTCATTGTGAGTGATTGGTTTAGTCGGCGATAGCGCGCAAACGCACAACATCGACGATCCGCCCTGACGATGCACTTCTAGCGCCGCATGATTGGCTCCGCAAGATCGTTCTGACGTCACGCCACTGCGGTGGCGCTGCTGACTGGACTGCGCATGCGCAGATGCTTTGCCTCACGCGAATCTGGTCTCTGCGCACGCGCGTTGTCCACACCCGGTGTGGGCAGACGCGGGCTCGTTTGTAAACAGTGTGTTGGTCGATAGGCGCACGCAACGCCACCGACCAAGCAGCTTTTGGGTCACATTCCTATTTCAAAAGTTAAGAGTAGACATTTTTTTCTGTAGATTTTCCTTTGCGAAATTTGGCGACAATACACGTTTGCAAGAAAGCCTCCTGTGCGCTGCCATTGTGAGCGATGCTGGCGCCGCGTAACATTTCTGCCATGTCGAGGTGGGCTAGGGGCGGCGTCTGCTGCATTGCCGGTGGCCGACGTTAGCGCACGTTAGCGACGTACTTACTCTTTCGAAAAGCAGGGGGAGGTATTCACACACAGTCATGGCAACAAATATTGTATACACCTTTTCCACAAGGCCGCAGCCATCTTGAATGTCGTCACTTCTGGTATGCGGTAAAACATCGTTTTGACCTCTCCTCGCCGCTGGAAGGTGTTTACGAAAAATCCATGATCGTCACACATTCTTGTTAAACTTTGCCTATATTTTCTCGCATGTTCCAGGTTGCGATGTTTTATTATTCTTTTGTCCCGCATACCAGATACGGAACCCACGTTACTGAGAACGACAGGAAAAAGAAAACGTCTATAGGATGGGGCATGTTTAAGGGTTAGAACTGACTTTGTTACGAATCTCAGCCTGTATTCCAGCACGTCGTGGAAGCCAGCGCTGCCTCGAGCGCAGCCATCGTTGATGCAATGGCCATGAGGCTCCTGACGTCCCTCCCGCTTGCTTTCTTTGGAAGCATTTATATTTTCAGTTTGGTTGTGACTGGGATGAAAATAGTCACGTATCGCGTGCTAAAAACGTTTCCAAAGACAACAAAGGTTCGTTCTGTTTTTTTTTTTTATTCTTATATTCCTTAAAATATATACTTCTCTTTCGCAAGAGACGCTTGGGAACATTGTACAGCAAGCAGCGAACCTCCTGGCTGGAGAATAGGTTCGCCTCACATGGGCGCGCGATTCGAAATTAATTAGGGAATCCACTTACAAAGGTGTATGGTCTTGCCGTGGTCACTTGTATTAACCCGTGGTGACGATATTTTAAATGCGGCTATTAGCTCCGACATCGAGCACGGCGCGAGCAGCCGATTGCCTCGACGAGCATTTGGCTAGTTGCTCTTCCCAATCGCGGCGGCGACAAATACTCGAATCTTAACAGGATATAGGATTGAGCACGCGGCGTATGCTCCACCAAACCAAAGCGCGTGGCTCTCATGAACATTTGGAACATATAATCGGCACCAGATAACGTGGCCGCTTGTTCTAGCGGCGAGTCAAAAAAGTAAACGCTGCTCATCTTTTTTTTTTTTTTTTGTAACTCCCATTGCACTTGAAGGAATAACTGAATCGTGAATATTTGAAAATACTTTTATAGTAAAAAATACAACAGCAGCCCCGCTACTAAGCAAGCATAGAGTCATGGAGCTTGCCTAAATGGTAATATCGGCGGTAGTACCTACGTAGGTGCTGTAAAGTACAGTTGGGGTGGTCTACACTTGGAGCAGAAGAGGCTTGTGTGCGCTTGTGAAGACCTGCACCTTTGTGAAGTATACAAGCAAAGAGTTCAGTTTTCTTTTCCGTCGTTCCGGGGAGCCACCTGGCTGAGTCCACTTTCTGACGGAGGTGGGCTTGGGTTCGTTAAGGCGGTTCAACGGAAGCGTCATGTTCGAGAGCCTGGGCTTCGAAGTTGAATCTGGGTCTGCGCACCTCAGATTGAAGACCACTCGAGGTGCGGGACTTACTGCGTTGTCTGTCCAAATTCGTCCAAGTCTGACAAGAGCCCAGCGGCCGTAGCCGTTACGGTCCGAGTCTTTATGCTAAAACTTCGCGAGTACGGCCCGTCTTTCTTGTTTGGCAAGTTTGCGGCTCTCCTCGCAGTCCTGGTATTCTTTTCTGTGTATCCTGGTTCCGAGAAGGGCGAGTCGCAATATTCGGAAATTTGACTTTTGCGCTCCCGTGCTGCTGAGTGCGCCCTCTCGTTCCCTGGTATCCTTTGATTGCCGGGTGTCCATAAGATGGCGATCCTATGGCTTGCCTGTTCCAGGTCTCTTGCGACGGTACGGATGCATTCGACGGTTTGACTTCTGGTGGCGTGCCCTCCACACTTTCTGACCGCATCTCTGCAGTCAGAGTGTTACGAACGTCAATAAATAAATCCACGCTTCGACACATTACTAAAAAATTGATTACACTTACTATTACTTTTGGGTTAAAAGTATTCAATTAGATTACTTGATTACTTAAGAAGAAAAGTAATTGACCGTTACTTCAAAAACTAGCCATTATTTCTGGGATTCAGATCCTCAAACCGGCATATCTTCCTGCCGGTCTGACAACTGGCATATCGCACTGTTCATTATTGAATTAGAATCACCGGATCGCGAATTACTCATCTTCTAAATCCACCACTTCTGGTGAACCGTCTCGTTGTTGAAGACCTGGTTCGACAATGCCTTGGTTAAGAAGGAAGGGGAAAGGAAAATGGTAAATGTTACAAATAATTTTTTTGCATTCTAGAATAAACAGATTACTATTGTGACTACTTCATAATATATGTTATCAAATTATTACAAAATTACTTCGAAAGGTAATCAATCACAAGTAACGGTACAAACAAGTCTGAATGAATCTAAGCGGTAACAAGTCCACCACCCAACGGCGCCACATTGCTATTATGAAAGCATCAGGCCGCACCAAATTTTGTTGCACAATAACCATATCTTGACTTTTTCTTTCTTTTTTTTCTCTACTGAGGTGTTTGTTAAATTACCGAACCGCGGCGCGGGTTGTGTCTTGACGCCAGAGCGGTTTATACTGAGAGTTTGGCCAATGGGCGGAGCTTGTTGCCCGCTAGAACCAGCGGATTTCGCGATAACACAAAGTGGCGTTACTTCTTTGTCTTGTTTATTCCTGAGAAATCGCGTAGAGTTCTTATGAGTGAGAGCTACAAAATGGCGGACGAAAGTAGTCATCCCCCTGTTGTCAAACTACGCTGCTGTGGTTGCCAGGCTGTCCAAATCTCCTTAAGAAGGCCAAACTCTCCCAGTTAAACGGCTCTGCTTGAAGCTATGGTGTTGGAGGTGTGTTGTTGCAGTTGATATGCAGATAATAAAAAAAGGGGGCGGCTACGGGTTTCAAACATCGCCAGAACCACATTTTTATAGTCAGTTATAACGTACTATTACCTACAGTTTAATCCGTGGGTACAACTATTTATATTCATTATTTTTTCTGTTGCCGACTTGAAGACCCGAAGCACAGCAAAACTATGCAGGGAGTTTAATTTTAATTTGAACAGATATCTTACAAAACATTCGTAAATGGTACACTAAGGCGGTTGGTGCAGGTGAGTTATACAGCCAGGGGTACATTATATAGGCGGCTAATCTTCACAATAAATCGAATAATTAACAAGAATGTCTGTATTAACTTTTTTTTTCATTTGGGAACATACACATACGGTTTTAATTAGACAGTTCCCGAGAGTCAAAACCGGTAACGAGGCAATTTTATGACGATTCGAAGCACGTGGGGGAGGCGGAGGTGAGCCAAAGTTATATTTATTTTATCCGCTAAAATCCAGATAGCGCCCTTAAGGATTCAGCGCTACAATTCAGCAAGGTTGGTTGTCAGTTGTAAAAATTATGATAGCATTAGAGATTTAGATATCCCGGGGGAATTTATTTATTCTTGAAGTTCCTCTTCAAGTTACGTGAAAAGTGTGAACAAGCATGAAGAAACACAGTAGTCACAATAAAACTGCATATAACTAAGCGTCCAACTTTATTCTTTGCTTAAACTATATGGCACTCAGGGAACATTTCGCGATATTGGTTTAAGATTGGCCCTACTTGAAAAGGCTGCCCGCTCGTTCCTTCCACCTGAAGAAAAAAAGGATACAGGAAAACAAGACCCCTTTTCAATCCTAGCATCCAAGAACTCCAGACAGGATTTAAATTGCACTTAGACATTGCTCACCGAGGTTTAGATCCATCTCCACAAAACATGTTCTGTTTCACATGAATTCCGACAGCAGCTAACGCTGTTTCACATGAAGCCCAACAGCAGCGTCAGAAGTGTGCCGTCATGGCGACCGTCGTTTTTGTACGTTTGTCATCGCCCGTGAAACATCTCTATTTAGAATGAATGCGTCGTGATTGTTTGCTTTTCTTTTCTTTTTTTTCATTTTGTGCGCACGTGGTTAGTTTAGTTGCTGAAAGCAAACGCACAAACAACAACACAACCGCCATGACTGCAGTCGGACTTAATGTGAAATGGTGCATAGTGTAGAGTTCGTGTCACTTTTGGCGCACTCTTCCAGTGCGAATTTTGAACACGCAGAAGGGCGCGGGCAGTTCAAAACAGATGTTCGAAGCTTACGACTACTAGAAATATTGCAACCGAAAAATTATTCTAAAACTCCCCATACTCCATTTTATACTTAGCGTGCAACACTGGAAAAGATACGCAATTAGAGCGATAAAAAAGTAGGTATTGGTACTCCGCGCGTGTCGTGGCCTTGACAATAATGCAAATAAAAAAAACTACGTGCCGTGGCCTAGTGGAACAACCTAGTGACAAGTGCATAGGTTCAAATCAACAGAGGGGCCCTTCCCCCCCCCCCTTTTTTTTTCCCTGTGGTATCAATTTAAATTTTGTGGAATTTACCAGATAGCTACTCACAACACTGCACGTTTCAGTTTATTTTGAACTTAAAAACTGCGTCGAAAAATTACGATATATGACGAAACATTTCGTCGTTTACACTGCAAGTGGTCTTTGCGGCGTTCTGTTTGGTGACTTCTTGTGAGAGTTTAGATGTGATGAGTGCACATGCATAGCCTTAATCAGCTGCCAAATTGCGCGTGTACCCACAGCCTTGACTGCATTTCCCAACAAAACGTTGTCCGGAAAAACAAGATTTAACGATTAATTAACATGCTACTTACACGCAGCAGAAAATAAAGAAGTATGTAGCGAGTGTGACTATAAACTCGAATTCACAGCAGAATGGTCGTGCAGTAAACCGAAACGTCTCGTGGCTTGAACAATTTATTTGAAGTTATCCGTTTATTTTTATTTGTAACTGAATTGCTCTTGCATCATGTATCTCATATGATGCCAGACAAGACACAAATCGCTGCAATCGCTGCTGTAATCGCTGCAAAAGATGCCGTTTTTTTCTTTTTTTAAACTGGCGCGATGCGACCGAGTTAACTGTTACCCGGATGTCTGGATGACGAAAACGCGATTGTGACAAACGAAAAACGAAACAAAATATTTTACGGTATCTAGGTGTTTTATCCGCAGTATATTTGCTTTTTATTAGAATACTAACATAAAGAGTAGTTCCTATTTTTGAACGCACTGAGTTTTCTCTTTTATTGCAGCGATACTAGAGCGATAGCTGTTCTTCGCGGCAAGAAGTTAGGGTATCGCCGCCTGGTGGAATTTCTTCACAACCCAGATTGAGGATACTTCAACTTCCTCTGCTGGTGCAAGCACGTGCACTGCCAAGCTTCTACGCACTATGGCAATTAAAACATAACCGCGTGGGTAGTACGTGCACTGCCCATAGTGAGGAAAACAGGAGCGCCCCTAGCGAGCTTTTCATCGCGAATACTTCGTTTAAGCTTAAGTCCAGAAGCAGCCAATGCTACAAGCGCGAACTCCGGGCCTTCAGCGTCGCTGCCGAGCACGTGCACTCGTGCAATGCAGGCACTATTCGGGGCCACGTGCTCGCGCTTGTAGCCTTGTCTGCGTCTGGATCTACGCTGAAACGATGTATAGACGCTTTCAGGCAGCTGTGCATGGGCGCCGCCATAACCGACCTTCAGTTTTTGTTCCTTCTTATTCCGTTCGCTCCACTGCATCATTACCACAGTAGGTCAGGTCATTGCCATTTTAGATTCTACCGCGTCCTTCTAGCCATCATAGGCCCTTGTGGAGACTCGTCAACGCGCGCTTCAGTGCCTCGGCATCTCGCGGTAAGACAAGAGAAGGTCGGCTATGGCGGCTCAATTTGGCGCGCGCTGAAAGCGTCTATAGTGGGATACTTCGCTGTCTCGCTTCGTCGACCGCGCTCCCACGCGCTGCATATCGACGAGGGCCATTTTCGGAACCCCGCCAAAATATTCCACGGGCCGTTGATTAGAAGATTACTCGCAAGCAGGATAACATGCATAATCTGTAAAACAGCCCTCGCCGGGCAATCTTGCAGTGCACTGGGATAGGTGACCATGTGACCCAGAATTAGCGAAAACAACCATTCTCGAGAGATACGCAGATAAAACTGCCTTCAAATTTTACGATGCATTCTGTATGAGAAAGCAACTGGAAAGCAAGTGCGTTAGTGACCCATGCACGTGACAGATAGTTTTAATTTTCTAAACAAATAGCCAGGAAAAAGGTATTAATAGAGAGAGAGTTTGTTTCAATAAACCTTCATTTAAAAGTGCACTTCGTCTTGTCTACTTCATTGTCCCTGGTTTATTCGGCGCTTTTCCTTAAGCACGTGTGACTACCGAAGTGACGTATGAAAGCACACTCCCCTCTCACACAGACAGCTGAAGTGCTCTCTACTTAACACACTTTCATTGCTTCCAAAACGCTATAGAATTTTCGTCCGGTGCGTTACTCGGTTTTATTCCCAACGCCTGTGCGGACTCTCTGGTGCGCGCTCGCACCTTTACCGTTCATTCAGCCCATCTGCTCTGAAATGACACCTTAGCACCAGTGGCGTAGCCAGGGAAAAGGCTTTTCAGCCCCTCCCCCCTTCCTCCTTTCCCAGACCCCTGCCCCCTTAAAAAGAAATCCAGCCGACTTTTTAATAGACGCCTACATTTGGACCCCCCCCCCCCCTTTTTCCTCATGGACATCCCAGCCTCCTCAACCCCCCCCCCCCCCCCCCCCCCCCCCAATCCCCCGAAAAAACTTCCTGGCTACGCCACTGCCGCCGACGTCCCACCTCAGCTTTCGCCGTGTTTCACCTTACGGGTTGTGTGTTTAAAAATGTTTGATTTGACAGATGCACTATCTTGTGGGGCGCACACAGTGTTGTAGACTATGCTTGAAACGGAGTATATATACGAGTGAAAAAGGCTCCTGAAATAATAATCAATGATACGTTTTAGATTTAGATAAAAGTTTGGCCGGAGTGGAGGACGAGATTGTAATATAATATTTAGCAAACTGAATGTTTGACATTTACTAACTTGGCAGGCAAGTCACAATTAACAATTTGTAGTTTTCGTTCCCAATAAAAAAAAAACTAACGGCCGACAAAAAACCAACAACGAGAAAACAACAACATTAAGTTCTTGTAATCAAGATATGCTGCACCCCAAGTTATAAACAACCATAGTATGACAGCGACGGGATCGCTCTTGGACAACTACGAGGGTCGACTGATAAGTAATAAGACCAATTTTTTTTTATTCCCCTAACTGGGTAATTACTGGCTTTTATTTTTTTTTCAAGGTCAGCATTCAAATTCAATATATCAAATAAAATGTTAAAAAAAAGTTCAATATAAAATGTTTGTGACATCACTTTCAGCCATTCAGCCACGACTTTGTTCACTTCATCCTATGAACGAAGTTTCCTTCTGTGGAGTTGTTTTCTTTTTTGCGGGTGGAAGATGCCTCGAATTCACACGGCGATAAGTCCGGGCTAAACAAAAGAGTGTAGTTATAACTCTTTCAAGGTCAACGCAAAATTCAATCACGCACTCTCTGTCATACTCTCACAAGCACGCGTCTACGTCATACGCCTTGACGACACGTATAAGGTAAATATCTTGTTGCGACAGAACGCTAAAGATTTTACTGTATAACTGCAGGTTTATACATGTGGATGCCTTATCTACACAATCATCAGCACACAGCAAAAAAATCAAAAACAAAAGCAATTTATTTTGCTTTTTAGTCAGCCCAAGTAGTTGCCGCTGGTTTACAAAACATTAGTAGCCGAAAGCTTATGGTTTTAGGTTGGTGTCATGGTTGCACTAACGTGTCCTGTTGATCGTAGACATTACGAGAAGCATCAGCTGCCATGACTTCGAACTGCGGGCTTTTTCTTGGCTTATGATCAGTGGACGCGTTTTCTTGCGTTGTTCGATGAAAACGACCAAGCTTTGGATTAAGAAAGCCTTAGCCAAGCTATGAAAGTGTGGACTGTATAGTGTTCCCCCGGGGCCCGAGTACAGATGCGCGTAAGAGTGCCTTACGTAGAGTAAGTACTTTGATGTCGGGAGTAAGACTTGTGTTTCCGTATTAGTGTCAAAACTGTGTTCCCCTTCGGATTCTGTTGATTTTGCAGAAATTAACCTTCGACGTACCCAATGACAAACATACAAAGTAGACAAATGCCTCATTTTTTTAACAATAAACCAAATAATCATGCAAAATATATATCTGAGTATTGTGTGCGGCTGTATTTAGTTAGTTAGCTATAAAAAAACAGCCCAAAGAGGGCGGCGGTAACCACGGCTGGAGCGAAGGTCACGAGCCAAAGAAGTTTAAGGAGTAGGTATCTCGGTGCCCTCAGTAGAAAACATGTAATTCGGAGCCAGATGCCTAAAATACGGCGCGGCATCAAAACCACAAAAAAGACTACCACCATTAAAAGACCAAGCAGGGTGTTGCCACGGTCGTCTCCATTCCCGTCAGACGGATCCACTTCTACGACCTTTGTGGGGGAAATAGAAACAAAAGTAAGGGCCTAACCATGTACTCCTTGTTTGAGACGCAAGAACGTAAAACACAGTATTACGAAAGAGAAACAATTTGAGCATCCCCAAAATGTGCTCCTACATAAAAGCAGTATGCTTATACGAAAAGACACTGAGGGAGAGGAAGACATGATAGCCGGTGGGGACGACAGAGTCGTCCCCACCGGCTATCACGTCTTCCTGATTGGAAGCATTAGTGGGTACATAAAAAGGGGTGGCTGCCTTTGCGTTTACCCACTTATCCTTCCAATCAGAGCAGGGCTCTCTGATGTCCCCGCCTGCTCTTATTTCCTTCTCTCTCAGTTTCTCTCTGGGTAGCATTATTGTCCTTATTATAATTTATCCCGTCTCAAGAGAACCGCAGCAACACAGAAGGACAAGTAGCCTATACGAGTAAGGCCTAATGTGCAGCATTTAATGATGACGCGTAACATTTTTTCAGTTCACACAAAGAGGCTCACGCTGGTACACGCCTTGAAAATTTTATTAAACAACACTAAAGGTTACTGCTGCCCATTGCAGTCTTTGAAGACGTTGAACGATCGAATGATCGTAGGCAACAGTTTCCGGAGCTTTGGCTGCACGAGTACATCACATGACAAGCTCCTAGTCATACGTTTGTGTACCGATTTTGCCAATGTGAACACCTTAAAACATGTGTATACCGGGTGTTCATTTTTAATTCGAACAGATTTATTACAAAAAATCCGTAAAAGATGCACTAGTACGGTTTGTTCAAGTGAGTTATACGGCTAGGGGGACATTATGTGGGTGGCTAATCCTTGCGAGAAGTTGGCTAATTAATTAAAATCCGTTAATTAACTTTTTAATTATTGAAAATAGACATATGGTTCCAATTAGAAATTTGCTCAGCGTCATCGAAAACCCCTAAATCAGTCGTTTTCAGAAAGACTGAGCGCGTGAGAAGCGTAATAGTGTACTGAAGTTACCGCTCGTGGAGCAGGTACAAAGCTAGAGGTTGCGATAAAGCGCCCGCGCGATTTTTCCGTCTCTTATCTAGCCCCAGCCTTGTACCTGCTGCACGAGTGGTAACTTTAGTGCACTACTACGCTTCTCACGCGCTCAAAGTCTTTCTGAAAATGACTGATTTAGGGGTTTTCGATGACGCTGAGCAAGTTTCTAATTGGAACCACATGTCTATTTTCATGAATTAAAAAGTTAATTAACGAATTTTAATTAATTATCCACCTGATCATTACGATTAGCCCCCTATAATATGTCCCCCTGACCGTGTAACTCGCTTGAACAAACCGTACTAGTGCATCTTTTAGGGAATTTTTGTAATAAATCTGTTCGAATTAAAAATGAACACCCGGTATTATTACATGCTCCGAGAACACATTTTGCCACTGAAATATATGATGCATCGAAGCAGAATACCAAAAATATTCATATTCCTAGTTACGTGTTCTGTTTATATGTTCTTGCGTCATTTTTTGCGGTTCATGCCCAAATGGTTATTACAAACGAAGCAGTGGGATATATATATGTGGTCCAGACAAATCACAAATCTGTGCAGCGTTTAATCTTAAGAATATTTTATATCCGTTACAAAGAAAGTCTTCTCGTCCCCGACAAGAACAACAACTAGACATTGGCCTACTGCAAATCCACACTGTTTTAGTTCATTTATACGATTCAAAATAAAGGAGCTGCAGATTGGCGGATATATTAATACCGTATAAGAACTTATTGAAACACGTATGGGTTTGTCACTACATTATTAAAATAATTCCACGCGTGGACCAGGAGGCATTTCCTGGCACATTGTTACAACAAAAGAAACTAATATCTTTGCGGTGGCTACAATTTTAAATTCTCTATCGAACCCAGACATAGCTAGATTACCGTATGTTTATTATTGCGTTTATGACCTTCCGCTGATTGATTTTATTTGATATGTCCACTTTCTTGTATAATGCCCAAATAAGGCATAGAGAAACAAAATTATAAAAATATTGATTTCTTTCAACTAATAGCGATTGCGTCGCTTGATCGACTCACTCTGTAAGAAAAATAATTGGTCGATTGATGAACTGAATATAAGGGCGCAGATGAGCTGGTTTAGACTTGAACATGACGTAAACCCGGAGACTGCACGTAAAAACGAAAGCACACACACTAAAAAGTCTCCAGACCATTTAGTTTTTGTGTTGTTTTTACCTGAAGTTTCGGGGTTTATGTCAAAGTCGATTAAGTATTGTGTGCACTTCAGATTCTATCCGAGCGTAGCGCAAATCAATTGGGAAAAGATAACACCGTTCCCGAATCTCCGCGTTATCCCATTTCAAAGTTGCAAGAGTTCTTCTGAAATGTATAGGTAAACGTCTGTTATCGGAGTACAGCTTGTAATTGTTTCCGTATTTACGCGGGTTCGATAAACCGTTTGTTCGTGGCGGCCGCCATGTAAAATGACGACGTAGTTGAGTTGAGGCAAGACAGCAAATCTCTTTTTTGCCGACTGGAAGGCGCTAGAATTTGAAGGCATTCGTGCCACTACTTATTTTTTTTTGCTATACTTTTTATTGTAGTTACGCTTCAAATGTTTATGTAATTTGTTTGTTGCCTAACCCATGGCTACGTCATATCTCAGCATGGCGACCTTCACACGAAAACTGTCTACACTTCGTTTCAGCTCCAGTTCAGACGCATCCGACTCTACGAGCTAATGGAATCAATCAAACTGCGCCAAAAGCGCAAGTCACGGGGCCTTCCTTGTACACGATTGGTCCGGTGATGAAAGAACACGCACGGAAGCACGACGAAAACCAAAATGGTGCACGTTTGACGATGTCTGAATGGTTCCATCACTCCGTTATTTTAATTTCCCCGAGTAATTATTTTTCACTTACAAATCGCACATTACATTAGGCTTATTCTGGAAGCGTATTTTCAATAGTGAAGAATTTTAGCGCATCGTTCCGCTACCACCCGGTGACAATGCAATGCTAAAACTTAATACTATGCTGATTTTGAACGCAACGCTAAAGGGAACCGTGAATTCTCAAAATTCAAAGCACCCGCTTATCAGCTTTGTTACGAATATGGTTTAACACGCTCGGAGGAGTGACAGCATTATTAATGTTCATTAAATGGACGCCACACGACAATTAGGCCTGTAGGTTTTCTGATTTTAACATAAAAAAGCCGATAAACGTCCGTCGGTGTCAAAAAACACAAAATCGGTTAAGCCGAGAAAAACACCAATAAGCATCCGTTGGCGGCAATACAAAATCAGTTCAAAATAAAAATCACGTATTTCTTGAATTTTCTGCTAAAGCAAGGACAGTTTTTGTAGAGACCCTCCCTTCCTAGAACCGAATTGTGTGGGTTTGATGCTTTTTTTTTTCCGATAATAATTGCTTTTAGCGTCCTTTCGGAGTAGATCACCGAAAAATACCGAAATCTTAAAAATAAATAAACACCAAAAGTATCCGCCTCTTTCCCTTATAAACATATACACACCGGAAAATCTGCGGCCTAACTAAACGGTTCCATGATGTATTTCGATCAGATCTCTTTTTCGTAAGCTATCATATCCTAAGTACCTTGGCCACAAAAAGAATGCGTCAGTTACGAACACAAGAACAATGAACGAACTGTACGGCTGACAATAAGACCAAAATACCGATATGTTTAGAAACGACCACCTGCGCTTTCTTCTTGGTCAGCCGATATGTCGGACCTGGCGGATATGTCAAACCGTCGTCCTACTTTCCGGAAAACGAGTTTCTAGCTCATGAGGAACAGTAGTAGAAGGGGTTTTAGACTCGACGCACACAAAGTTTAGGACCGAAGTTATGGAGCGAGCCGATTGGACACTCGCGACTATATGACACCCCACCTTTCTGGCCGAAGTTCAATTGGCGCGCTCTGCGAACTTGATCGGCTCATACTTTGTGCTTGGCAAGTCTAGCGCCTGATGGAAGCTGACTTCTCTGTTTGCCTAACAAAAGTACTTGTAGTTTTCTAAAAGTCAGTATAACGCAGTCTCATCAATGTTGTAAGTAAAAAAGAAAAAAAATTAGCAACGATAACCACGTAAAAGCGTTTAATGAACTTCACCTGCAAACAAAAACGTTATTCACTCAAATATAAAAAAGACATAGGGGAAACGCAAATATTTAAAAAAATAATTTTTTTTATAGCCCCCTTTGAATTGGAGGGTTAAATGTAAGCTGGAGAGGTCCTTGAATTCGAACAAACAGTAAAAGTTGTAAACACCTTAAAAAATACGTGTCTTAATATTTCTCTCGATCTTATTAGTAGGAGCGTCATAATAGCCAATTAAAATGTCGACGTAGACTTGCCCGTTGCTGAGCGCCGGCGGTAAAACAGCGCGAAAGCGGAGAGGAAAACTAGCAAAAGTGACGTCATCAGCGGGTTGCCACTAACCTGACTCGGAAGTGCCGCCGATGACGTCACGACGCTCTGGACAGATAACAGGCGGTAGAGAGGATCGCCGCTTGCCTGGAGGCAATCGCTGCACGTATTTGTCAAAACAAATGCGGTTTACATGTGCGCCCCCAAGGTAAGTGCGATAACTGAATTCACGGGACAAAAAGTTATAGAAGTCCGCTCCTAACTCTCATTTCTTGAAAAGTGCTTCCGCTTCCTTTAAGCTTAATGAGTACTAAAAAGAAGTATAACACTTTGGCGGAATCGCAAATTGAGGAACGGGGTTAAACTTAGCTATGTCCCTCGTGTTTATAGTCTTAAACGTAAACATTTCGGAGGAACTCCGCCGTGATTAGGTAAACAATATGGTACCGGTACTTAAGTAAGCTCGAATCCAATTTCTTGATCGTGCCCGATGTTTCGAAGCCGGCTCGGCTCCTTGTTCACGGGTCCGGAAAGGTCGCAGCCGGTTGTTATTTTCAACATACTGTCAGCATTGTTCTCTTCAGTTTTTGTGTGTTTCGCATCGCAGCCCGCATATACAACTGGTTGGAAGCGTTCTGGTGGAATGGTTCAGGAATGCTGTTCGTATTCTGTATGTGCCAAGATTCTAACAAGAGTCGTCTCCTCCAGATATTGACTTAAACAATGTTGGCTATTCCATATCGCGATGGCACTGCAAGCAAGTCTGTACGCTCCAAGTACATGAAAATATAGAGTACTATATACTCTCTGGGTATTTCAATTTAATTTGAACATATTTACTAAAGGGAGGCCGTGAAGGGTACACAATTGCTGCGCGTGCTGTTGAGTTGTACGATTAGGGGCACATGATATAGGAGGCCAATCGTCAAGGTAAATCGAACATTCAACTAAAATGCACCAACGTTTGCATTTGAGAAAGTCACCATATGCTTCCAATTACAAACGTGCTGCTTAGCGCAAACAAACCCCCACGTCACTCACTTCTTGAAAGGCTTTAAGCCCGCAAGGAGCGCCGCGTTGCCTTAAAGTTGCCACCCGTGCAGCATGCGCAAGACTGGCGGACCTAAAATTCGGATGATAAATAAAATAGAGAAATGTTAGTCAATTGTCCAGCTTATGGTGATGATAAGCCCTGTATATATATATGTCCCCCCGGCTGTATAACTCACCTGCACTGATTCTTTTAGTGTACCTATCATGGTTTTTTTTTTACTAGATCTTTTTAATTTTAAATCTAACAGCCTGTAAACGTGTGTTGCTGAACAGTTTCGAAAATTTCTAAAAAAACAAAAAGTGCTTAAAAAATAAAATAAACGCCGGCCTTGCGTCTGTTGCACGGAGTAGTAACTTTTGCGCTCCCCGTATTTCCCACGTATTTCAAGTCGTGCTGAAATTCTGATATAGAGGTTTTAGATGATGCTTAGCATGTTTCTATAGGAAACCATCTCTTTTTAACTAATTAAAACTTGCTTAGTAAAGGCTATGTAGTTTTTTTTTTTAGATATTATGTTTGTTTGCAATCCTTCACGTCCGCCGAGGCTGTCAGTTTGTTTCAAAAACAGTTCTCTTTTCTCAAACTCTCTAGTTTTGAAATCCTTGGCGTAAACAGCCGATATTTAAGATCACATCTTTCATAAAACAGCCCCTAAAAGGCCGATTTTAGGGGCGTCCTGAGTTGCGATTTTATGCATCAAAATAATACGAAGAAACTTACACATTTGTTCAAACTGAACTGAGCGCAAACCTTTATTTCCCATCACAACTCAAGGGAACACAGTGGGTGAAGAGGTTAAGTTTGTCAGGGTGTCTAGAATTTTTTTGTTGTTGGCCAGTTAGGTTAAATGCATTTGCAGCAATGAATGCCAAACAAATCTCCCAATGAACAGCTGTTGCTCTTGGGTTCGATCGATTCATTAGCTATTTGCGGGTCGCTACTCAGCAAAGGACTTGCCCCATCGTTTTCAGAGTGGTCGGGGTCGAGGGGGCGTGGGCAATCCGCTCCTCTCTTCGGCTCCTTTCGGACTACGTCAGACGCCTGGAATCGGGGCAGTATTATCATAAGGCATAATAAGGGACATAAGGGCGACACTGGTGTTATAGGCTAACGCCGCGGAAAATAGTGCTAGTACCACATTTTCCGGTTCATCAGTCGCATTTTCGTACAAGTTGCAGCTTCCCATGAATTGCGGTTTTCAGAATAAAAGTTGGTAAATAAGTTGTCTTGTATAAGTCGCACGCACACTGGGTCAGGCACGTAGCCAGGGGGTCCCATGGGGCCCCCCCCCCCCCCCCCCCTGAAATCTTCCATTTTTCTGGGACCTCCTCCCCCCCCCCCCTCCCCCTCCCCCTCATACAGCCTTTTGTCGTGACCGGGACTCCCCCGAAACAGAATCCTAGGGTGCCTTCATCAGCGCTTCGCATAGGGTGATGCCAACTGCCTGTTTCCCTTTCCCACACCCTCTTCCACCGCCATTTTGTTCCTCTCATTGTTTCCCCGTGTGCCCGAAAGTGGCCTTTGTGTCCATCGGTAATCCCATCCGAGGGGGAAGATGCAAATCCTCCCTCCGTGGGTTCCACAACGCTGCTGTCCCACGGATTATCGCCGAGAACCAAAATGGCTGCTGGTTTGTCGGCGAGTGGTATTACAAAGGGTGGCATCACCCTAGCAAAGCGCACATGAAGGCTCCCTACAGAATCCTGGCTACGTGCCTGCACAAGCTGTTTTGTTTTTAAGCTTAACAGATTTGTTTTATATGTGCCGTGAAAGCCACACTAATGCCGTTTAAGCAGGTGAGTTATACGGCCAGGAGGGACATAATACAGGTGGCTAATGGTCACGATAGGTCGAATAATTAGGTAAAATTTGCCGATTTATTTTTATTTTGTGGAAATAAGCTTTTAGTACCAATTAAAAACTTGCTGAGCGTCGCCGAAAAGCACTAAATCAGCAATGTTTACAAATGCTGCAACAGGCACAAGGCTGGGTTGAGAAAAGGCGGATGATAAGACACGGAAAAAAACCAGCCGGGAGCGTTATCGCACCGGTAGCCTTGTTCCCGCGGCACATGTGGCAACTTTAGCGCTCCACTGTGCTTCCCACGTGTTCCAAGTCTTTCCAATAGTAAACGATTTGGTGGTTTTTGATGGCGTTCAGCAAGTTTTGAATTAGAACTAGATGTTTATTGTTAATTACAACGTTAATTAACATATTTTAGTTAATTACCCGACTGCTCGTCACGATTAGCCCCCCATACTATGTTCCCTTGGCCGTATGACTCACCTGCAGAAGCCGCATTAGTGTAGCTTGTACGACATTTTTAAAAGATATTTGTAAATCCGAAAGATACACCCTGTATATTGGTGAACTGAAAGCTGGGGCGCGAGCCATCTGGTGGTGGTTGAACATAAAGACTCAAAATCCCAGACTAGGGTGAACGAGGGTGTCGGGTCGTTCCACATTCTTTCTAGTCTCGGGGTTTTAGTCTAGTATATATATTTTTTACTGTCGGCGCGGCTAAACTATAGAGAATTCCGCATATCTGTATGCGCCGAGAAACTGAGGAAGAGGAGGAAACGAGAGCGCTCGTAGCAACCCAGCCGATTTTCACGCGGACAAGTTTTAGAAACACATGAAACGTCTTAGTAGCAGCCGTGTGGCGTTCAAGAAAACTTGCAAGGTACCTTACTGAAAAAAAAAATGCACCCATACCATCTATACTTTATGATCAGTGTTGGTGATAACGCGTTACTTTTTTAGGTAACGTAGTAGTGTACCCGCTACATTTATAAAAGGGTAATTAATGGGTAACGTACTTACGCTACTCATTTCGAGTAACGTGGTTACCTAGTTACGCCACTCGCTACATCTTCTCAAAGCCTGAAAAAAGTACACTTAAATGTTCATCGTGTTTCTTTACCTCGTTTCAGCTGGACCCCAGACGCAGCCGAAGCTACGAGCTGACGGGACCAGACTTGGAAAGTAATCAGTTACTTTTTCAAGTAATTTTGTGATTACCACGTTACTTTTTTTTGCGGCAGTAATTTGTAATGTATTTTTTTTAGAAAATATCGGTAACGGATTACTTTAATTACCCGTTACTTTCTTAAAACAGTGAGCACAATACAGAAACTGGAGCAATGTGAACGTGCGACCGCCCGCTCGACCGAAGCTGAAAAACGAGCACTCGCGCCTATGAAATTTTTCTATACTGCGTGCAACTAAACTCCGTTCGTGCGTAAGCTGTCAGTACAGTGCGTCAAAGCTACAGGGACGAAACTGTATTTCGGAAGGCCGATGGACGCAGTTACGTTTGAGTGCGTTTGATTTCGTTGCGGCTGCGAGAAAGCAGGGCATCCCTGCTTCGTACGTCCTGTGCCAAGACTCCTTGAGTTGGATTCCACGCTTCATGCGAAGCGCAGATCTGAAGGTGACTCGCTTCCGTTTCTAAGACGCAGCGCAGTCAAACGCACTCAAACACAAATGTGTGTATGGGCCTTCAGACGTTGCACTCGCGCTTGAAAGGCCAGTTTCAAAAGGGAGCTTTCGTAGATCGGTTCCTTACCTCTGAATCGCCTAGCGTAGGTAAACACTACTACTGAGCATGCGCACCACAGGCGTTCTCTGGAGAATTCCAGGGATCATTTCCGGCCGCCGTAAGCTAGCGGGACGGCAGGTGTGGTTGCAGCTTTGGCTGCCTCGTCAGCTTGCACGTGAACGAAGTGCATCTACATCCTCACTCTTAAACACAATATTTTATTTTCACGAGGACTACCATGATGCGGGCATATGAGGAATAGAATTGTGTTGCGGAACATTATTGAAAACGTCAAAATTGTTTCTATTGTTTCCTTAGCAACGTGAAAGTATTGTGTAACGTAACAAGTAAAGTAATCTCTTACTTTTCAGTGAAACTAATTTGTAACGGTAATCTATTATATTTGAGGCTTGGTAGCTTGTAATCATCGTCCATTACATTTTTAAAGTAACGGGAACAAGTCTGGATAGGACCAACCGGACAGTGTCAAAAGGGCACTGTCATGGTGTTCGTCGTATTTCTCTACGCGTTCTATCATTGCCAAACCAATCATAAACAACCAGTGTTGGGTAAAGTACATCTAAAATGTACTTCAAGTAAAGTACAAAGTAAATGAGACGGGATGTACTTGAAGTAAAGTAGTAAGTACACTAGGTGGAATGTACTTGAAGTAAAGTACTATAAATACGATGTACTTTTAAAGTAAAGTACAAGTATTTTAACAGAATCTTTCATGATGCCCTTTCATTCCCCTATACAGTGAATTTTTAACTGGTATGCATTGCCCAGGGGTAATTAGGGTGCATGACCTATTTTCAAAAACAGCGGCGAATATTTGATAAAGTCAAAGGGCCACAGAGTAGATATTTGCAGGAATGGAGCCAAATTCAGATGTCCCTCTTCTGAATTTGGCACAGCAGCTTGCACTGGATTGTTGCACCCAAAAAGGTTAAATGTACTAGGAGAAAGCATGACATCAGCCCCATAGCTACCGCAAGCAATCCTCTCATAGAGGAGTGTCCTCTCTTTAATAAAAAAAAAGAACAGTGAGTGCGCAAGCGAGCTGTTGATAATTAATCATAATGTGACACTTGTGATTGGGGTGCAAAAAAAATGAAGGAACTTTCAAGTCGAAGGAAAAGACAAACGAGATAGAGTGTCTCAAAACATTATGACGTACTCCTCTGTTGTCTTTTTCTTCCAATTGAAAGTTGAATTTTTTTGCACCACAGTCTCAGGTGCTACACATTATGATTAATTTTTCTCTCCTAATATTTTAAACCTCCTCGCTTGCGCTGACCAACCGAGAAGTAGCGAGAGTTCAAAAAGCTACAAGAAAGCCGCCCCCAGAACAAACGGAGTGATGCATCGTCTGCTCATGTAACAGGTGAGAGTAGAATATCCCTCCCAGTATTTCTTCGGAGTTGACAAAACATAATTTCGTGATACAAATTTAACAAAATAAATTTGGGGAATATACTTTGAAGTCGGGAATTGTACTTTCCACAAAAAGTACCAGAAAAAAATACTTTAAGTAAAGTACAAGTACATACTCAGAGAATGCACTTCAAGTAAAGTACAAACTTTCTAAACCTACTTGAAGCAGTACTTTAAGTGCAATGTACTTGAATTAATTCCCAACACTGTAAACAACAACAAAAACTGTCCGGTGAGTTGCGTTTTTGACGCTGATTGATTTGTCTCATTAGCTCGTAGCGTTGGCGGCGTCTGGACTTACGCTGGAACGAAGTATAGGCGCCAAGTCATTAATTATTGCACTCATTCCACATACCTTCAAAATTTGCCGGTCTTTTTCCTGTCAGAAGGTCTCACTTTAGCAAAAAAACCACAACGCCCAGGCCCTTTGTGCCAGTGTCAAAAAACGCTGTCAACAAAAAAAAAATTAAAATACGCTGTTATTGTTAATTTATAAATAAAAAGTATCATGCGTTACTTTTTATCGGTAAAGGTAACCTTAACGCATTCCTTTTTTTTTTTTTTTGAGGTAACGTAGGTCGGTAACGCGTTCGGCTTTTATTTTTCAAGTAACGAGTTATGTATTTCGTTACCTTTTTCCGGTAACGCCTATAACACTGCTTAGGATACCACATGAAATACCCATATAAAGTAAGAACCGAGCCTCAAGTGACTCAATCAGAAGACTTCAAAATTTTGAGCGATTCAAAACATTCTTTCTTACTTTATACACAAACTGTTGAAATAAATAAAAAAACTATTTTCGGTGTTGTGTGTTGGGTCTATTGAATTGAAAGATCGATGACTGGAAAATTAATAAAGACAGGGGAGAGAAAATAATGTCATTTATGCGTCTTTTCATTGAGGAAGTCTGGTAAACAACCGTGCGTGCTTCACTGGAGAAAAAATGCAAATAATACTTCATATGAATATTTTATATGGTATTATCGGATATAAGTCGTATGGGTGCATGTGGTTATTTTTTCAATAAGGTAATGCGGTAAAGTTGCGAAATTCGTGTTACAAACGTTACAGAGGGCAGTCGTATTCTATTGAGCAATATACGCATCTGCAGGCGATAAAACCTCACAAATGCCTAAATCTTAAGTCTCACCTTATATACTCTACTTTTATGGCGGCACTTCCCCTTTGATTCACCCGGGGATTTTATATTGCGTAGCCCCTTTTTCAGCTTGTTTGTGAAGGTGGATTTTTTATAACGCTTCACATGCATCATCTAATGCCTTTTTTATCGGACCACTATCAGGTTTCGTGAGGGTCATCGAGTACGTTTCAAGGTGTAGATGATATACGATAAAATATTTTCTCCTATTATCGTCATTTTTCGTCGCACTCATTTGCATGGCTCCGGTATGTGGCACGTCTTCATAATACGATGGCGTGCAATATGGATTGCGACGTCTCAATAGCGCGACCCTTCACTGTTGAAAAGAAAAACGCCCATGATAATTTAAGCTACCGTACTCCAGAGTTTAGAGGACACTAAAATCAGTACACGGCATCAGTGAAAAACCTCGACAGACGAAAACGATCCGATTTTAGGAGTCAAAATCTATTTCCTTATCATAGTTTGTTCGGAGATTGTGGACCAGGGGAACACGCCTAAATGACAAAGCAAATGATACGCTACATGTATTGACTGATAAAATCTAATAAGCACAAATAAAAAAAAAAGTAAATGACTAAACCAGATGGGTCTTCTGATTGCATTGATATATATACATTCACCTTTTTATTACATAGAACATGTTAAAAACACAAACTCCTAGCAGTATTTTGTATCGCAGATTACTGTAACGAAGTAATGTCCCGCGCAAATTCACCCGTGTTGAAAAAATAAGAGAAAGCGCGGTAGTGCTCGGTCTCGAGCCGAACACTTCCAGTGCTTTGTTTGAGAATCCGATGCTGAACCAACTGTTCAACAGTTCCCACGCGAGAAAAGCGAGTTTGGAACGTCCCCACATGGCATTGAGCGCGCTCGCACATACGGCTAGGGAGGGTGCAGGAAACAAGGTGGAAGGGAGATGACAAGGACGTGCTTTGGAGGAAGCGGGGAATCGCAAAATAACAGGGTCCAAGATTAAATGTGCGACCCCAAGCAGGAGACGCGAACTTCGCGTTTTACTGGTTCTAGAGCGCCAGCTGTTGCAGAGCTTCCTTTCATAAACGCTGCCAACGAGGATGTTTTTTTTTCAGATTTTAATATTTTATTGCATCGCAGTTTTTAAATTTAGTACTTTATTGCATAGCAGTTTATAAACCTTTTTATTACTGCGATAGCAGTTAATGGGACACTTCGCGTGTTTGGCGCCCGGTCGACCGCGCTCCATATCGACGCGGGCCATCTCCGGCACTCCGCCAAAAGATTCCAAATTGACGTCACGCCGCTGACGTCACGAAGCTCGACATGACTCTGACGTCACGTGGCGCATCACGCTACCTGTCACCTGGCGTCGTCAGCTGACACCATGACGTGACATTGTCAGTGGCGAGTCACGTTGAACAGTGACGCCACGCGACTTAATGACGTCAGGTGACACCGTGAGTCGCGGAATGTCATGACGTCACTTGACACTGGCGTCACGTGACATTCGGATGTAACGAGACAATATGTCGCCATGACGGCACGTAGAAGCATGATCAAGCGACTGCTCATAATGGCAACAATAAAAACAAAGCGTTTTCGCTAATTATGCCAGAAAGGATCTCGGGCGATAAAAAGAATAAAGCTAGGTGGGTGATAAGCCGGAGAAAAACACGGGCGGGCGTGAAATGAGGTGAAGCGCCTACACGCTTGAAACTTGAGTGCGCGATTTTGGGAGTGTTCTTCGGTGAGCACAAGGCGGGGTGTGTCCAATAACATTGCATGAGACGTTCAGGCAGCCAGTCGAACGACAGGGGACGGTTCATGCAGATATAACACATGCAGTTCAGTCGTTCCACGGATTTCCAACAAGGGCGCGGGATTTTCGAAGTGTTCTTCAGTTACCAGAAGGCATTCCTAGTTTGTGTCCAATAATATTGTTTTTACAGGTTCACGAAATACTCTCTGCTTAAGGCGCCCTCATTGGTTCTAAAACGCTATGGAATTTATGACCGGCATGTTACTCGGCTTAATACGAACCTCCTATGAAGACTATGGTGTACGCTCGCACCTTTACCGTTCATTCACTCCATCTGCTCCGAAATTGCATCTTATGGTGAATTCCACTCGTAGATCCGGAGCGCTTTCCAAAATCCGCTAGGGAGGCAAAATTCCGCTCCGTGGGACCCGCTCCGAATCGACGAGGGGAAGATAAACTCGCGTTTTTGGAGCGACCTCCCCCACACCCCTCCCCATCGCTTTCCCCTCCGCCGTTCAAAATGGCCGCTGCTCGAACTTGACCCGGCGCTGACTTGACAAGCCCACCAACGCCTGAGCCGACTGATCTTTCCGACGCAGAAATAACACGCGCGCGACACAGGCCGGGCGAAATTATACGTACCACGGCGCTCATGTCGCAAATAACGAAGACGTCCGCGTTCGGCACCGTCACATACCTTTCGGCCGCGTCGAAGCGGCGGGGCACGGACAGCGATTGCCAGCGGTGGAGTTCAGATTTCTGGTACGACTTTAATAAACACAGAGGTAACAAACCATCACTTGCACGGTCGTTGCCTAATCTCTTCTTGCTTTATTGCACGGGAAAACGCCGGCGGAGTGCCGTGTAAAAAGGTAAACAATCATTGGCTGCGGAATGAACAGGCCTAACCTTGCGTCTGCCTCCGGCTTTCCTGTCGTTCTTCCTCTCACGATCACAGATGTCAGCACTTACGATTTACCACGCTCCACAGTCCCGGCTTTGTATCCCTGATCTACGCGAGGTAGAAGCGTTCGAGCCGTCACAATCCCACGTAAACAACCGATGCTCCCGAACAGATCCAACTCGACGACCCGCCCGGCCCGCCGACATCTCCAACCTCGCCGCGCATGCGCAAAGGAAATCACGTGGGCCGCTCTGTCAATTTCCGGAGAGATCTGTGAAATCCCGCAGAGCAAGTTCGGCGGAGTTTGAGGCGCTCCGTGGAGCGGGCGTTGCCAGAGATCTACGAGGGGAAGATGACCAGCTCGAGCCAGATCTGCGAGCGGAATATGCGCGCTCCAAATGAAGCGCTTTTGGAGCGCTCGAGATCTGCGAGCGGAATTCACCATTAGAAGCACCGACTTCGCGCCTCAGTTGTCGCAGTGTTTCACCTTGCGGTGTTTACCAATTTTGTATTTTGTCGAGTGTCAGAGTCTCATTGTCGTGTATATCATTGCATTTATTGTGGAGTGCCAGAGAATTTGAGTATTGCGTACGATTTTTTTTCACAAATTGCCCTCATGCTGGCATTGATGATGTGAGTTATTTTTGCGCGTTTATGTGCAATTTATGACTAGGTCTTGTATATGTTTAAATCATACGACTTTAACGCCTACAAGCGATCTAAGCTTAAGCGGGCTTGTGACTTTTATATATATTTTTTAATAAACCTTGTTATTAGCGCAGCATTACGGCGAAGCGAAAGCAATACATTATGGGTTGCCACTGCTTTTGCCACGATATTCCACGAAAAGGGGGTTAGTTTTTGAGTTTGCATTCGCTCACTCACTGCAATTGATAAAAAAAAAATCACTGATTTATGTTGTATAATATTTCATAGTTTTTATCCGCGTTCCCGTCCGAGTTATTGTCGTTCCATCATTCATAAAAATAAAAAGAAAATACCGGAATCGTAGCTAGAAGCGCGGTGATCAATAGTAAACTTTCACGCATCTACAACGGCTGAGCTTTTATTTTGAACTTCATTATTTTACAGACGACATATTCTGCGTCGATTCAATAACCTTGAACAGTTCTAACGTTTTTTGGCCATGGCTTTTCTCTGTTTCTTCGTACCAGTGGCTCCTGTCTTTTTCTTGGGACCTCCCTTCTTTTTATGCTGTAAACAGTGCCAACAAGGGAAACATTACGGTTGTGGCAGGTATCGAAATTTGTGCGCGTACTTATTTGCTGGAGCATGTTAAGCTTATACTCTGGTAATAATAATGAAATAATCTTTATTCTTGAATAGTAATAAAAAAGCACGACGGCCTTCTTTAAAAAAACACTAAACCTAGGAAGTTTTTTTTTTCCTACCTGGTTAGGACAGGCACGTTTTCAAATAAATGTGTCGAAAATTGTCTAACATTTATGCTAATGTAGAAACTTTTCGATTCGCGGGCGAAACCGAAACTGTACTCCTGAGGGATGATGATAGCGTCCCTGAGGTCCAGCGAACTTTGAGCGCCCACAGTTGGGCACCAAACGCTATCATCATCAACCCACAGGGATACAGTTTCGGTTTCGCCCGCGAATAAAAGAATTCGTATTGTAACATAAATATTGGACCAAAATACTTTTTTTTACCAACATTTATTTTGAGGTTTTCCTATCGTTATCAGGTACAAGAAAAATAGTTTTCTCTAAGTTCAGTGTTCTTTTAAAATGCACGATGCCATCAACATCACCCTTCGCTATACTTTTATTATAAACGAAAGAAGAAATAGTGGTGTACACAAAATTCAGCTGGAAATGTCGAATGAGGCAAGCTGCCATGCATTTGGACCCAGTTCGATTGTTGCTTGTTGGTTTTAGTTCGAGGGATTACAAAAAGTGGCTTATTTCCTCTAAACCATCCTCACAAAACTGTCGAAATGAGGAACGTGTAAAGGTGAACAGCATCCTTGTATCTTGCTGCTAGTGTCCAATAACACGGCTCATCGAGTTGTTCGATTTCTAGCAGGGAACGCGATCTGCAGATGGCCATTCACTAGCTGATTTCGAGCTCCTTTGGCACACACGGCGATTGGATGGAATTTCGAACCCACAAAACGCAGCACTGTTGCCAACAATGGCAGTTGAAGACAACGTAATTTGCTTATTACTCGTAACTGTAGAGGCGATAAGTAAGCTGGTGTTTCTATCACTGACTCAGCTATATGGAAGAGAGGCTAGGATGCAGATGCACTTCGAATTTACAGTCGGCACTTAAAAATGATTCGCACAAGTGATTGACATCCCGAGTGGTACAATCTCGACACGCAGCGCCGCGCCGTCGCGAATGTACCGACTGGTCGGCCGTTTTCACTTCTCAATCTCGGGGGCGATCGGCAGACAGCTATTGTTTGCAATTAGTTTTACAGCGGAGCTGTTAAGGACTAGTTTCCCCAGTATCGTGTCCGCGGGCAAACAAATGTCGACACGAAACTCCGGACAGCTACCGCCATCTATGAACGACGGCGACAACCTTTCCAGCCTTTCCACTCTGGCTTGCCGACTTGTGGCCGGCCATTATTTCATTCCTAAAGTCGCTCCTTTGAGCAAATCTTCGTTAGTACCGACTGCGCGTAGAAGCATGGCCGCCATACGCGTCAATGGGTGAAGTATTCCAGCCGAAGAAGATGCGCCTGAAGCTTTTTCACTCTTTCGACTGGGATGGACCAGGAGTAGAGATGGACTTCGTAAATGCGGAATTCAGTAGAGCACACAGAAACCTTGGAATCGAACTAGGAGAAGCGGGCCAAATCGTCGCTGTGGCCGAACGGTGCCAAGAAAGCCAAGATTCTCCTGGATGAGTCAACTTTTCGCTGTAATTGTTTGGAAGGATTTCTTTAAGCGGAGGTGCCAGCACGCACTGTTCCCAGTATGGTCTATCATGACCCCCTCTGACACACTGTGGGCTCCCGAGCCAGCTGGGCGGCGGGTGGTAACAAAATCGACCCATCAGACAACTTGGTAGTAGGCTTTGAAAGCACGGTGCCATTGCCCCGACGTAGTGTCTAGGTTTCTGGAGTTGAATACATATTACAACACCGCCGGCAAGTGTCGGGACCAATGTTGGCTGGGTTCCAAGAAACTTCCAAAGACAGTAACTCCTACGGCGAGCAGATGGACGGAGCTGCGGAAAAATAGAAAAAGGAACGAACAATGGCGAGCACCAATCGAATATTGGAAGAGGAATTTCGTATAAAAGATTACAATGCAGACGTGCTACTCTGTGCACGTTTCATTTTGCTTCACATGCCGAACACGAAAGTTTGCCCCTTTCATCTTACTGGTTGAGGGTGGTAGGGGTTGGGGGGCGGGGGAACGTTACTAATTTCTCTCAAGAAATTTAACAACTAAGTGGAAAACGGAAGACTCCAATTCGGGTACGTGTTGCGAAGTCTGAGTTTTGACAGGATACAAGTCAAGGAGATGGCGCCTTTTTCAACCGAATTCAGCTTTCGCTGGCTTTTTGTCATTGTTTTATTAGACCGGTCAAAGTATTACTTCGGCGTATTGTAATATACTCTGCTAAGCTGTGTCATATGAGGTTTTAATCTGTGTTGCTTAGAGTGCTAAGGGTGTAGCTGTCTCTTGGTAGCAGCTAAAAACGCAGTCGTCTCTGGTTCATCACTAAGCCTAACGTTTTTTTGTTTGTGTTTGTTTTTTGCTATTTGGAGAACTCTTTAGAGACATATAGTTACGCATGGACGTTCCACAAAGAAAAACCGACCATAAAAATACACGTTTCATCAAATTTCTCCTTCCAAACTGCAGGTGTTAATTTCCCTTTTTTTTGCATATATGGCTGTCAGCACATTTTATTTGAATGTCGTAGATTGGGAAATTAGTACGCCGTGAAATAAGATTATATACGTTCGCTGCCGTTGGCATATTAGGTCCGTTGAAGCGGGACTGCAGCTCGGGGATCTACACCGCATCTCATACTATGATGTAAACAGTAAAAACTACGCGTTGCCAGATTGAATCACGATCCAGCTAGAAATCACGTGGTATAGTGCTCCGACATACGGACACTGACACGCGCTTCTAGGAATCACAAAGTTTCTAGTTTGCTCGTGATTGGATGTGGTGTCCTGTAGCTTTCACTGTAGTCTTTCGTACGGTGATACGAACTGGTCCTTTAGAAAGAGAACTGGGAGGGTTTGCTTTTCACACTTATAACTTACAGCACACGGGAAACAGTTGTTTTTGCGCGCTATGTATTATAGGTATAAACTATGGTACTTTGGAAAGGCACGCCGGTAGAGCGTTAGATTATTATAAACTTGGCAAAGTGGGAAAGGAGCTCATTGCCTCTAAGCAACACCACGTGGAATAACCAAAACCTGCGAACAGCCTTCTCGACCTCTATGGAAGGTCATCCCACTAGGATGATGCCAACTCAGCAGTCGTGCCTGAATTTGACAGCGAGCACCCTTCAACGCATCGATTGGACAGGAGGCCCAGCCGCACGTCGGCTCAACGATCGTGTTCAGTTTGCGTCTGCGGCCCGCCTCACTGTGATGTAGTAAAAAAGCGCACGGGCTTTGACTATTCTAGCTAGTGTTTCTGTCAGTGGGCAAAGCTCTGACAGAAATTTTTTAAAAGAACAATTTCCGAGCTATCACCCATCCGGCTTTACAGGGATGCTGCGAAGACGCGGCCAACGTTGGGAGAGGAGAAAGATTTAGGGAACTGTTTTTGCACATTCGATACGGTACGAACCTCTGGTACGAACTGTGCATTTGCGAGTCCTCTGCGGTAGAATACGCACATTTCGCGCCGGAGGGCCGATTGTATTGTATCAAATGTGTGAAAACGGTTCCCTAAAATTCCCTAATCACTTTGATAACGATACTGCATTACGATACGACGCACGGGTCAACGTGACGGCGGAGTATTGTGTGTTGTTATTGGAGATGCAAGAACGATGTACAAAAATTTCCTAGTAGGCATTGCTGCAAGCCACGATGATTGTTCACGTGTTGTAGTTTTGTGTCGTTTAACACCTGAGACTGTCGTGCAGAAAAGAAAAAAAAACCTTTAGTCGAAGGAACAGACACAGAAGGGAACGTCTGAAGTTTGTTCTTAATTTAGATCGTATTAGTCATTTACTCGAAAAGTCAACATCTAGTTTTGAAATATACCGCAACCGACTGGGTAGGCGAAGGACAGCCATTGTAAATTCAATGGTTAGGCCAAGCGAGGGCCCATCCGACCGGGCAATCTCTCTGCATTTTCGCGTTTTGTATAAATTTTTATTTCGCGTTTCTTTGTTTCCCTTACCTCTTCAAATGAAAGCTGAAATTTTCTTTTTAACTTTTTTATTTTTAAAGGTAGGTTTTATTTTAAATTCTCATAACCCATGGAAACAAAAATTTAACACATTCTTTGTAGAGTTTTTAATAGACTGGGGATGTTGAGACCAATTTCAAAGTGAAGGAAGTATCGATGCATAATTTTCCGCTTATTATTTGACCACCGAAAAAATAGTCTATAGATACGTATTTTCGCTCAGTTAAGGTTCGGTCTATTTTAAGTAAGCATATAACGGCTGAAGATTAAATGCATATTTTGAAGACGTCGTCCAAAACATAGGAATGGTAATCAATATGGCTGCGGTTCAAGATACGCTATCACAACTATGGGCATTTTATATTACAAATTTCTTGTCATAAACCAAACCAACAACAAAAACAAAGCTCCATCTTGTAAGTTCCTTTGTCAAAGTGCATAATTCAAAAAAAGATAGTAATCCTGCCTATTTTATTATCTTATTTCTCACTTTCTTTTTTATCAAATACTTGATAAATTTTAGGCTCGCTCTTCAAAATTCCACACTTAAAATGGCTGCCGTAGAAAAGCATTCACCTTGAGTATATATGGCAGTGCCAAAAGTGAAACGCAGTGTACCTTTAGCTAAACGAAAAAGTCCATGCGAAACGTGACAAAAAAAAATTGCTGGAGGACGCTTAAGCTTCGCCTTTAAGAGAGGAACGCGATAAGTACACATATAAACCCCCGCTCGTTTTCAAGCCGTGCAAGCGTGTCTGCGCTGACCTTTCGGTTTGGCGTGTCTGGCTCTAAACCGAAAGGTCGGGGGTTCAGAACCCTCCTCTGCGTGATGTCACGTGTGTCACGTGTAACATCCCACGCGTGACGTCACGTTTCATGTCCCACGTTTCCCGTGACGTCACACGTGAGCGTTGTGGGCTTGAAATTCCCGCACGAGGTCATGTGGCGTGACGTCACACGTGGCTGTTACCGTCATGACCCTATCAACCAATCAGGACTTTCCCCTCCCGCCGACTTTTCTGCGACACGAGCTCCTAAACGCTATTGCAATAAAACTTAAAACAAATTCGTGTTTAGACAGCGCAAGGTCGTCTGCCGTTAAGGTAAGGTGACACTGGATGACGCAGTAGATAAGAACTTTAACCCGTGCAGTACCCTAGGGTCTTTAGCGTGCTCCACAGGACCGCGCGCCGGTACGACACTCATCGAGATCGAAAACGGACAGGGCCGGGGATTGAACGCAGGACGCCAGGGTTCTGCAGCACGAGCTTTCCCGCGGCCACCGTCCGCCAATCAGCATCCCCATGAATTAAATTAAGAGGTCGAAAAGTGTCACTGATTTGCCCATTTGTGCTTTGCGCCATTATTTTCTTTGTCCTTATATGTATTAGCAACGAGCCTATACTCTGTTTCAGGAGTTGCGTGCAGCAAAGGCGAAGGCACAAGCGCGAGCGCTTGCCTTTCAGATTTGCCTTCCTTTCACGAGCACTCGCGGAAGGAAAGCAAATCTAAAAGCCATGTGCCCGCGCCTATGCCTTTGCCTTTGCTGCACGCAACTCCTGAGACAGAGTATAGCTTCATGCCTTGACCCCTAGATTTGGGTTTATGAGAAGTGAAAGGGTTATTACCATTGCATTGCCGGTGCTGCGTTTTGGCGGATATTGAGACACGGCGCTGGTTCCCGCATGCTTCGAAGCCGGTCCGCCAATACTCGCCTTGAAAAAAAAAAAAAGGTTAAAATTATGTTAATGTAAAAATGCAGTATTCGCTGGTGACAACAAACCTTTTAAACGTGCGGCTTTCGATTCTCGACAGTTTACAATACTGAAAATAATGTTTATTTACGCGTGTAGTTCATTTGATAGAGAGGCGGGTCCGTCATAGCCAGACAAAAGGCTTGTTGAACAAAACCCTACAGTTCGTGATTAATAAGCGTGCCCACACGTAAAAGTCCGAGAACAAACGTACATCACATACGCTCTGAAACAAACGATGATGGTCACACAAACACATGCACATACACAGCGCAGTCGCAAAGTTGTACTAATACATCGGAGCACTTGCTTATGTTTTTTTTAGCGAGTCCACAGTGTAAACATCCTAGGGTAGTCTATTAAATATAAGGGTACTTAAAAATTCAGGATTTTTTTCCGTACTTTGTGTCACAACAAGGGGCATTTCAGAGCGCTCGGTGTGCCGAAGCGATCTAGACACGACACGGGGTGCTTTATAATTATTACACCAGAAGTGTTGCAGTACAATGGTCTGAACCAATGAAGAGCTGAACAATAGCAAACCCCAGGCTGCTATCGTCTCTTGTTCAGTTTGCGACAAACCATAGACAATGCTCCTAAGTATTCCTTTCAAGATTGAGTCACTTTCTGTGACCCGATCGTCCGGTGCTGTGCCCAAAAATAGTTATTCCGTAACGCAAAACACTGTATGCTAAAGCGTGAGCTATTGTCTTTTTCGTTGAAAATTAAGTATTAGAGACCTGGTATTGTACAGTAAACAAGATACGTTTCTCAGCCGTTTACAAAGTTTTGACAGTGGGAATCCCATGACCAATGAGTGTCAAATTGAATTGCTGAATATTTAATATGATCTGCATAAGTTATAAGACAACAGTTACAACATATACAAAGAGAAGTATGGCACATATATAGAGGATGATCGGACGTTAACATTTTAAGAGGATTACGAAAGCAGACTGCTATAAAGTTGACACGACCGACTGGTGTAGCAGCATGATGACAACTGAAGGTTTATTGCCAGAAAGGAAGGCTTGAATAAAAGAAGGAGAAAACAGAAATGGAAAGAAACACCGACACGTGCGAGCGGTACTGACAATGTTCGTGCCATTACGTCGCTGTTAGCAATTACTCTGTTGCCGCATCGTCACTTCCCAACACTCCTTTCCCCTTATAAAAAAGATGAACAGGTGAACGCCGATCTCGTCTTGATCTTCTCGCAGGTTTGAGTGGATCTCCGCTTTCTTGCTCAGAGGTGACCACCGGTCGTGGTGGCTGGGGTGTCGGGAACACAGCAGCAGCATCTGTTGTCAAGTCCATCTGGGGTGTCTGTGCCCAGTCTTCTGAGTTGGTATCTCGGGGACGAACGTGTTCTGCGTGGCGGCATCGCTGACCCTCTGGCGGACTGATTTGCACCATACGATGAACACTGGTTGCTTCTACCGTGCCGGGAAGCCACTTGTCTCCTGGACTGTGGTTCTTGAACCACACTGTCTGTCCAGGAATAAAGGGGTTTGTTGTAACATCCTGAGTGTTTCGCAACGTCACGGGTAGTAGAGTATCAATACGTGAACGAATGGTGTAGCCCATTAATTTTTGTGATGGGGTCTTCCAGTCTTTTCCTGGCGTTCTGCGGTAGCTGTGTAAGAAACGAGCTAATCTTGTATGCATGTTGCCCTCTTTCAACTTCATGAGACCCTCTTTGACGGTTCTAATGGCTCTCTCAGCCAAACCATTTGACTGGAGAAAATAAAGGGCCGTGCGCATATGCAGGACGTTATTGCGCGAACAAAAGTCCTGAAACTGAGCACTAACAAACTGTGGACCGTTATTCAAAACTACGGTCCGGGGAAGTCCGAAACGAGCAAATATCGCGCGCAAGGCCTGTATGGTAGACTACGCTGTGGCTGTCTTTAATGACACCACCTTTATCCACTTGCTGTGCAAGTCTACGACTATGAGCAACATGTAACCTTCTACTGGGCCTGCGAACTCGATGTGAACCCGTGACCATTTTTTTTTTGTCTCTGGCCAAGGCTTCGGTGTCTGAGAAGGTGGTAGCGACGCTACCTTAGCGCATGCGACACACCTCTGCGCCACTTGTTCAGTGCCTTCGTCTAGACCCGGGTACCAGAGCAAGATTCTCGCTACTGCTTTCATTCCCGACGCGCCAACATGGGTGTCATGTAGATGCTTCAACAATCTTTCAGGCGCGCGTGAGACCCTGTAAACTAACCCGTGCGCCACCGTCAAGTCGTCTCTTCGATTGTAAAACGGCCTTAGCTGGTTGCTGATCCTGTTCTTGTGCCTTGGCCAGCCCTTCAGGATAAAACTCAGCACCTGATGAAGAACGGGGTCTACGGTAGTCAATCGCCAGAGTTCTGTGGGAGGAATGAAAAAGTCATCCAAGGCCTCCATGACAAGAACATACTCCTGCAAGTCTTCAGAAGACGCTTCTGTTGCTGGTTGTGGCAATCTACTGAGGGCATCTGCATTTTGGTTCAGCTCTCCTTTTCGGTACTCTATCTGATACGAGTAGGCACTTAACAGCAACGCCCAACGTTGTATTCTTGCGGCCGCCGTGTGATAGACAGCTCGATTTTGGTGAAAAATGCCCACCAGGGGTTTGTGGTCCGTCACCAAAGTAAATGCACGGCCCCACAAGTATTCCCTGAACTTTGTGACCCCAAATACGAGAGCGAATACCTCTTTTCCCAGGTGCACGTATTTGCGCTCTGCCTTTGACGAGGTGCGTGAGCGAAACCAAACCGCTCGATAGTATTTACAATCCTTGACCGATACCACCGCAACGATGCGATACGGGTACGCGTCACCCTCTAACCGAAGGTGCCTCGTCGGGTCGAAATGTGCTAAAATCTGCGACTGTTTCAACTTGAGCTTACTTTGTTCAAAAGCTCATTCTGCGTATTTCGACCAGTGCCATTTGTGCCCCTGTCTAAGCAGTTCGTACAGAGGGGAGAGCAGGGTTGCCATGTTTGTTAGGAAGTTTCTATAATACGTAATCAAGCCGAGGTGAAGCGAAGTTCTGACACACCCCTTAGTCGCGGTGCCTTCAGGATTGCGTCTACATTGTCGTCTTTCGGGTGGAGGCCACGTGCGTGTATTCTATGACCGAGGTAATTGACTTCCGATTGACAAAACCTGCACTTGCCTTTTCTCAGCTTGACGCCCTTCTCCCGCAATCGCTGAAGGACTATTTGAAGCGTGGACGGACCCTTCTTTTTTGCAACCAGAATGTCGCCGAGGTACACTTGTACCCCCGGTAGATCCTTCAATAGGAACTCGATCCTCCGCTGGAAAAAAAGCCGACGCCGATGCAATCCCGAAGGGCAGCATATTGTAAGAAAATATACCCTTGTAAGTGTTTATGACATATTTGACGCGAATCTTCATCCAGGCAAACCTGGTTGTAGGCGTTGCTCATATCAAGGCTACTGAACACTTCCCCACCGTTGAGAGACGCAAAAATGTCCTCGATTTTTGGGAGTGGGCATTTCTCCGTGTGGCTGGCGCTTTTAGTGTACGCTGGAAATCTCCACAAATTCGAATATTCCCGTTCTTTTTTACCACAGGAACAATTGGAGTAGCCCACTCGGCGTGTGTCACTGCCGATGACACTCCTTCAGCCACTAAGCGATCAAGCTCTTCTGTCACCTTTGTTCTCAAGGGGTGTGGAACGGGCCTTGCTTTTAAGAATCTAGGAACGGCGTCAGGGCGTAAGAGCAACTTGACCGGAGGTCTCTCCAGCAACCCCAAGCCTGGCTTGAAGAGATTCGAGTATTCAGCCAGGATAGTGGGTAAGTCGTTTTGGCTCATTGATACAGGTCTCGATTCCACCGGCGACGCCCGGTGTCCAAGGTGAAGCACAGGGACACCACAAGCTCCCATGTCACGGATTAAATTCCGACGGCACAACGACGGTCCAGCGCAGCCCAACTCAATCACTTTACCGCCGACCGTCTTTCCTTCGTACGTGACTTCCAAGTTCAACACGTTAATGAAAGGTAGCCTCCCCAGAAAACGTGCCAGCCGAACCGCAGTATTCTTGAGCTTCGGCCATGATTTCTTGAACCTTTCGTAAATGTCATGTGATTCGACGTTGACCGGTGAGCCGGTGTCGACTTGCATGACGAGCGGCACGCCTTCCCAGACGAACTTCTGGTGGATGGGTTCCACAAACCCAACGATATTGCCATTCCTGAATCCGCAGTCTAAGGTCAGTAGTTGGCTTTTATCGATCTCCGATGAACTCGTCAGTTCTTCCAAGGCGTTGGACGTCTTGCCGTAGCGCGCCTTGTCGCAGGTCCTTCTCGGTTCTCGCGTTTTTCGGTCAGGGCACTGTCGTGCCAAATAACCATGCTTCCCGCAGCCGAAGCACTTCGCCGATCTGAATTTGCACGAGTCCGCTGTATATTACACTGCTCCACACCTTCAATAGGAACGCAGAGGACTTCGTTCTCCGCCGTTGTTGAAAACCTTTGTTGGACCTCTTAACGTGACGTCTATCAGTGGAGACTGCGTCGACTTCGGTCTCCGTAGTCCGTGGTAATTTCATGGCTGCAAGGTTACTGGCGGCCGCTTCAGCAGCCAAGGCGATGGCTACTGCTTCCTTCAGAGTCACCTCGCGTCGAGCTAACAATAGCTTGCGCACTTCTTCGCTTCGTATTCCGTCAACCAGCCGGTCGGGTAGCATCCGATACAGCATCGTGCCGAAATTACTTCTCCGCTTGCCGTCGAAGCTCCACGAGGAATGTCGGCATGATTTCATCTTCGTTTTGGTGCCTGTCGAAGAATTTGAAGCTTTCGGCGATTTCGTTAGATGCCGGTTAGAAATAGTCGCCCAGAGCCTTGACTACTTCTTCGCACGATAGCTCGTCAACGGTGTTCGGTGCACAGGACGCTTCCAACACTTCAATTGTCCTCGTACTTAGTGCCGAGACAAGTAAGGCTCGTTTCTTCCCAGGGACGGTCACGGCCTTACCCATCGAAAATGCCTCGAACCAAATTCGGTAGGCAGGCTACTTATCTCTTGCGTCATTAAGTGAGGGACCACGTAGGTAATTCTGACGACGGTTTTGTTAGAGTTGCCTTCCTGCGTGCCATCGGAATCCGATGACGAAGTGCCAGCCTTTTGTGGGCTCATACACTCTTCCTCGTCGCCACTGCTATAAAGTGGACACGACCGACCCGTGTAGCAGCATGATGACAACTGAAGGTTTATTTCCAGAAAGGAAGGCTCGAATAAAAGGAGAAGAAAACAGAAACGGAAAGAAACACCGACACGTGCCAGCGGTGCTGACAATGCTCGTGCCATCACGTCGCTGTCAGCAATTACTCTGTTGCCGCATCATTACTTTCCAAGATTGACAAGCTGAGTTTCATATCTATTTATCGTAAGACAATTTGTCTTAAACCAGTCACGAAGTTGGCAAGTGTCCTCATGGGGTAAAGCGATTGCTACAGGAAAATCGAGATGTTTCGAAAGTAACACTGTACCATCCGCGCACTCAAAAAAAAAAAAAAAAAAAGGTATCACCTTACACTCTTTTGTCCCATATAATGCACCCCTAAACTTCAGTTCGACGTACAGCGCACTATAGTCGAACAGACGGCCCCAAATTTTACGAGGTACTTGATAATAGTGCTATATAACTTATTAAACAGCCAAAGTTCGTATCAAAGACCACAGAAGCAAAACACTGAGGTTTTGCAGTAGGTCCAAGAAAACCGCGGTTATTGTTTGTGCAGTCAGTAACACGTACATTAGCTATTTTAATAGGTTGTACCACACGGATATCAAGCCTCTCGTGAAAGTGAGTACCGCCAGATCGACGTCAGTGAGCTGTACGTGGAACTGAAGTTTTGGGGTGTATTATATGGAAGAAAGGGTGTAAGGCTACACCCTTTTTTTAGAGTGCGCATTAGTACATTTTTACATGTTGAAACTCAATTGGACATGTCGTTTACAAAAATGTTAAAAAGAAATGAAAAAAAAATGAGACGTTTACAATCCCCTGTAACGCCGAATTAGAGCGCAGCTCTTGAGGAGGAGCGGAAGCTACGAAGAGAAGGGTATGCCCTCCTCCTCATCCGTACTCTCCCCTCCTCCTCTCCCGCTCGCAAAACGTTTAAATAGGGCAGACCCGGCATGACGTGATACCCAGCGACGCCGGAAAAAGAACCCAATCCCAGACTGCCTCGCGCACCGACGCGCTCTCATCCAAACTAAATTCAACCAGGCTCCCATCGTCTGCTCTCCGCTCGGTAATTAGGCTTAGGCTACGTTTGCTCCCTGCCTGCGGACTGCTTCGTCTGCTCGCGGTCGCGGCTGGCTTTCGATTGGATCGGAGCACCAAAACAGGTTTCGATGCGAACCCGCATTCTCATCGCAGCGGAAGGAAACCAACACCTTGTGGAAGCAGGGTTTCTACGGCTTTCTCAACCCGCGATGCCATTCTCAGCGTTCGTGCGTACGACGACGGACACGCGATCGCTTTCCAAAGCCGCGCTACGACGACTCATTCGAGACGACGCTCCAGGCGCGGTCGCACGGTGTTGAGAGCGTCCGCTACACGCCGACTTCCTACTGGTCAGGCAGGTGTTGGGCTCCATATCTCACCTGTTCGACACCGATGCAGTGGACGCCGCCATCGCTGCCACGAAATATTGGGGCAAACAAAGCGGGTTGCCACGGAAACGCCATGGCAACGAGGGTTGTTTGCCCCAATAATCAATTAGACGAGCTCCCCATTGGTTCAGAAGAGTTCGTGGCTACGCCAACTTCCGTTACACTTCGCTCCATGTATGGAGAATACGGACGCCACCTCCTGCCCCTTATAACCCCCTGGCCTGCTCGCCTCCCCTTTAGGGGAAACTTTCCCGCTAAATTTAGCGGGGAATTCGTTCCGCCAAATTTAGCGAGGAAATGTTTCGGCTAAATTTAGCGGGGATTTTTTTCCGCTAAAATTAGAGGGTAAAATTTTTGCGCTAAATCTAGCGGGTAAAATTTTCCACTAAATGTAGCGGGGAAAAATTTTCGCTGAATTTAGTGGGGAAATTTAACTATGATGCAACGCGCGGTGACGTCACTGGTGATCCTCGTGACGTCACACATGACGTCATCTATGACCACTGGTGACCCTCGTGACGTCACAGGTGACGTCACGTGTGACGTCATTTATGACCTCACTGGCAACGTTACTAGATTACCTCAGTTGTGGAACTCCCGCGGAGGGGGGTACCCCCCCTCACTCACCTCAATCCGCCTAGATTCGTTCGAAGCGCCATCTATATTTTCGTTTCATAACTGCGCATTCTAAAGAGCACAGCTGAAGCGCCAAATGGCGATCAGAACGCCACAATTTCTCCCGCAGCGGTCGCTCGAGGAACTGCACGTGACATCTATTTTTGGCTTCAATCGGGTTACAGGGGTTCCATCCCCGTCTCCCTTGCGGACGCGCCGCGAAATACCCCCACAGTTAAAATGCGCCTAGGTCGGGACGCGCTACCTGAAATCCCAGCTGAGGCATGGTTTTAAAAAAAAAAAAATATTTATTGTGCTGCAAAACCTTGAAAACTAAAACTTTTAGAAAACATCACCCGCCCCCATTTTGTACTAATCTCCAATAAAAGTTACTACAAAAAGAGTTTTTTTCGTTGGTTTTTACGTTTCTAGTGACGTTGAAACGAACGTATCCCGATTCAGTTACCAAAGCAGCCGTCCAGCTGCGCGTCGAGCGAATCTGGGCGAGTCGTGGTGAATGAGGGGGGGTACTGTTCGTGCATGCAGCGTCTATGAACAGTTCCGTAACTGAGTTAATCTAATAACGTTGCTCACTGGTAACCCTCGTGACGTCACGTGTGACCTTATCTATGACGTCACTGGTGACCTTCGTGACGTCATACGTGACGTCATCTTGGGAAATGTCCCATAATGCACCGCGCGGTTACGCCGACGCCGACGGCGACACCGCTCAAGCCGGAAACGGGCGCCTAAGAGCTGCGCTCTAAAACAGAACCTTGGGGAACCTCAGCTTTTAAGGTAACTCGGGAGCTTCGACTATTACCTTTAGAAACTAGTTGTGTCCTGCCAGTTAAAAAGTTCCGAAGAAAAAGGAATGAGCCGCGGAATCCAATGTGTTACAATATCGTCAATAAGATCTTGTGACTTACTGAATTAAATGCCTTTGCCACACCAATAAAAAGCGCGCAAGCAACCTGATGCCTCTCGAAGGCTAGATGGGATTCGTCTGCTAAATCTTCCAGAACATTTCCCATAATAACGTAATACGTGATGCCAGTCGTGATCCGCGCGTTGCATGATGGGACGTTTCCCATAATGACGTCACACATGACGTCACGCGTGACTTCATGGTCACTCGTAAAGGTCACGACGAAGGTCACGACCTTCACTTCCCGAGGCCTTGACGAGTGACGTCACAAGGGTCACGAGTGACGTCACCAGGGAGAGGCAGGGAGGTTAAGGACGAGGAGAGGAGAATGAGAGCAGGAGGGAGGAGGAGGATGGAGGAGAGGAGGGGAGGGAGGAGGAAAAGGAGAAGCGGAGGGAGGAGGAGGGTAGAGGGACGAGGAGACCAGGAGGAGGGGAGTAGGAGAGGGTACGGACGAGGAGGAGGAGCAAACCCTCCTCTCCGTACCCTCCGCTCCTCCTCAAGAGCTGCGCTCTAATTCGGCATTACAGGGAGTTGTAAACGTCTAATTTTTTCATCCCCCCTCACCACTGTTAAATAGGGGCTTCACTATTTCAGCCTTCTAATCAATCGGGATAATCCCGGAGGAAATGATATACATTTAACATGTGAGGCAAACTTTTTATGGAATCATAATTTCGGCGCAGATCATCCGCGCTTAGGCCAGCGATACGAGGTGTCTTCTTATTTTTGAAATAAAAAAGCGACGTCCGTAGATCAAGTTCGGACATCTGGAGAAGGAAAGCCGAGGAAACGTTTGAATCTGGAAATTCGGCTGTGAACATAGTATCATCACGAGCTACTCAGGAAAATCCAGCGAAGAACTTATTGAAATTTTCTACTATCTTTGTCGTATTGTTTACAAACACTTTCTCAAGAGAGGCATTAATCGATCTCTTAATAGCCGTGCCTCGTAATTTCCATAGAAACCGGAGACATGGAACGATAAAAAAAAAAAAAACGGACAAAACAACAAGTTGAGACTTTTTGTTCTGTCCGCTTTTTTATCGATCCGTGTCTACGGTTACTAACTGTGAAGGTTTTCACCAGCTTGCCTGTGTTTTTACCCTTTTTTTCGTAATTGATTTATTAAACTCCAAGTCACTGGAATATTTGATCTTGCTTTAAAATTTTATCTCGAAATTGTTATCCTTTCTGATCAAATAAGCGCGGTTACACGATTTCGCATACCACGGAATCTTTTATTTTTTGAGGTTTGTATTGGTTGGAGAAGGCCGACAGCTAGCCCAGAGAACAGCTTTAGACCGGATTGCTGACAAAATATCACCCGTTAACCATTCCTGTCCGTTTCGACGCCGAATCGGAGTGATAAAATTTTAGATTGGGCCTTGAAGTCGCCAAACTGACCCCTAAACCTACAGTAGACTTTATCAAAGTTTTGAATAGAGAGTAAACAATTACAATCATTGGTTTTAAGCAACTGATCAAATCTTATTTTATCAGTTATTTTCACTGTTTTTGTTATTTTTGTTGATTTCATCGCGAGTTTAGATGCAAGTTGACAAGCCACAATGTAATGGTCGGCTAATTTTTGCTCTATTACGGCCGATGTTGCAACCACATTTGGAGCGCGCATGCTTATATGATTAAGACACGAGGCCACAACATGATCAGCCAAATGTTCTTCTCAAATTGGGGCCAAAAACAGTTCTTTAAGACGGAAGTACGCTAAAAGATTTAGATAGTCAAACAGTAGACTTCGCGGGTTGAAACGTATCTATGTTAAAATCACCTACGAAACAGATGGGGACAGACTGAAAATCATCAAGTGTATCCCTCAGTTTATATCTAAAAATCTTAAAGGATTAACTGAAGGAGATCTGTAGAAAGCCATTAAAATCGAGGACCACTTAAAACTCCATATCCTCATAGATATAGACACGCAATGGCAAAACTCTACATCAAGTTTTTTCAGTACACAGCAAGTCTAACAAATATCGCAATTCCCCTTCCTCGACCAATCGGTTATGCAAGAAAAAATGGTTTATATTCCGGTATTCGGAATTCACCAGAAAATCGTTGTTAACATTGATCTCTGTTAGAACAGAAACGTCTAATACTGGTGACATATTGTTTACCGTTATTTCAAACTGATCCCAATATTCACGAATACTCCTAATACGTACATGTTAGAAGCCAGGAGTACTATCACGGACTGGCCCTGAGAAATGTTGAACCGAAAAAAAAAAATCTGAACATCGACGAAAGTGTGCTTGGGTGATTTCAGATAAGATCGACCAAAGGGTGGTTGGTCGACATTTTTAAATCAACTTATGTTTTTATATGCCATTGTCTAGTGTATGGTATAAACGAATCCACACTTAGTTTTGTCCAGAAAAAAAAAAAAAAGTGGAGACAGGAAAAATTGTAAAGCATGAAGAGATGGCAAGTGGCATTAACGCGCACTGACGGAGGGGGCACGTTTGAAAGTGAACAACTAAAAGGATAATCCTAGAAGAATTCTAATACTTTTTAAAAACAAACTATGGATACAGTTTGCTTGTAATATAAAGTAATAATATTTATGTAAATTTTATTTAATTTTCTAAAAATTGCCAAACATGCCTGCTTGAACGACAAACGCCAAAATTTGGAGGCCTGTATCTTATGAAATAATTTATTCATTATCATATAATTTGCAGGTAGTATTTTACTTATATATGTCTATTATTTAAAAAAATAAATAAGGTATCTGAGTGATACGATAGTCGGGATATATTTTGGCAAACATGGGAAAAAAATCAAACAACGAAAAATTCCGATGCAAATAAAAAAAAAACACCACCTTCGATTTTTTTTTTTTTTTTTTACATTTGGGTACCCTGTCGTACTCTATTTCGGCTTTCATTTCTATTAAAAACATGTTGCATCATTTTATTCAGAAAGAAGATACAGCTCCCCAAAGTAGGGTCCTTTTTCAAAGCCTACACGTAGCAGTGCCCTATACGAGAAGTGACTCTGAGTTCCAGTTTCAGGAAACTAACACACATTTATTCATATGAGGTCACTGACGGCTAGAGCAATTGGTCACACACTAAAATTGAGGAGAAACTATCGTGTACAAAGAGCTATCATATTACGAACTAGTGATCCGAGAAAAGATCCTGCAGGCCATCGGTAACTGGGAACTTTGTTTACTTTATTTTCCTATGGCACTATATGCTCCTATCTCTTGCCCTCTATCTCCATCTCTCTCTCTTATACCTGACGTATGTCTAGAATAAAAAACATATTCAAGCATTCCCTTTCAGCGTGATAATGTTCTGTGGCTAGCAACAATCATATTTCCTCGCGAAGATCACGATTATGGCGCAATAGTTCACGGAAGTAGCAGGCGACACTCGTCGCTAGTTCTGGCAAAACGGCCGATACAATCTTTTTTTCGCATTTCCCCGCACGCTCTCAAGGATGAGGGGGTTCGCTTCAACCAGCGAAATATGGCCGCCGATGCCTGTTTACTGAGCAGTCGTGCCTGTCGCCATCCCACTCGCTGGCTTCGCGGGCGATATCAGGCACGAAGAGGCACACCGACAGAGAGCAGAACCCCCAAATACTGGAGCCCCGCCTAAATAAATAATAGAGCGTAAACACTGTCGCCATGTTAACCTAGGAAAGGTTAGCATGGCGACCGTGCAGGCACGTATCCAGGGGGGAGGCCCCTGGGGCCCGCCCCCCCCCCCCCCCCGAAATTCCCTTTTGCTGGGACCTCCTCTCCCCCCCGAAACAAAATCCTGGCTACGTGCCTGCGACAGTGTTTACGTTTTAGGTAAGGAAAAGCATGGCGTGTGGTATGAGCCGGATCCTCACACGAGGTGCAAGGTGAGCCCTCAGAACCTGTCTGCTGCCCTAGAGAGCTTCACGAAAGACGAGCTGCAATGTTCGCGCCAAGGTCCCAACCAGAATAACGTGATCTCAGGCATGCTCCACGTGGAGATAACGCTTGTGCCAAAGCGCTTCCTGACACGCTCAATCCGAGAGGCCTTTCGTGTATACAGAGACAAGCATCCTGATTCCGGCGTTGGGCTAACGAAACTTTATTCCTTGTGCCCTAGATGAGTCAAATGTATTCCACACCAGGAAGTGTGTATTTATGTGCGCTGCGCCAATTATTACCTTTGTATTGCCGCTGTAGAGAACGTTGCAGGCTCAACATTCAACACTGGTGAAATGAACTCAGCATTTCTGTGCGACCCACTGAGAAGTCTGTGTTTTGAAGGAGACTATGATCACTGCCCAAAAGGCCAGTCTGTTACACTCGAAGAACTTCATATCCATAACCATATCAGGCAAACGCAAGATAAAGCGATCTACGATCAAAAGCAGCTGCATGCAACGCGAAAACATTATCTTTATTTTGACTTTTCTGAAAACTGGACCATCGTGCTTCCTGACAAAGTTAAAGCATACCACTGAAGAAAAAAAAAGTTCCGATATTTACATGTGTAGTGACAAGAAAATCTACAAACAGCGTTGCTATCATCAGTGAGGACCTGCGTGACGACGTCGCTCTCATGTGCTTGGCTGTAGAAAAAGTGAAAGAGTGGGTTGAAAACAACGTTGCGGTATACTCGCACGTGACGTACGTGAGTGACGGGGCCGCCAGTCATTTTAAGAATTGCTGCCTGCTTCACCAGTTTGCACAGAGAGATTGCCCCCAAGCCCAGTGCTCATTTTCTGCATCTGGACATGGTAAAATGCATGCGACGGAGTTGGCGGACTCGTGAAGCACCAGGCCACGCTGAACAACCTGAGAGAACGTTCAATAAACGCAATTCAGACGGCCCGGACAATGGTGAACGTTCTATTTGAGGAACTGGGTACATCTTGCGTATCTGGACAAAAATAAGCTTGTTCGGTATCGTCAAAAAAAAAAAAAAAGAATGGCTGATGGTGCGCGACTTTCCTGGTATTCATTCTTGGCACGCGTGGCGGCTGTGCAAGTCATCAACAGAAGGAACCTGTGACATATGTAGAACGGACAGTCGGATTTCGTTAGAAGAAACTTTATTAAATGGGTACATCGAGTAAAGCCTTAGTGTAAAGTGCCGAATTTGATGCTCCAAGGACTGCTCATTTCGAATGCCGGGTTATCTTATTTATCACAGTTTGTTTCGCGGGGTATTTAAACTACTGCTTTACATGGTGATAGCTTATTGAATCTTTATCCGATCACCATATGAGAATCACGAATCGTTATCCTCGCGCAGGATAAAATATCTCGGCTTGCCGCGATCCATTCGTACACCGAGAGTATCGAAGCTCTTACAGTCCGGCGCTGTGGCACATTTCACCTGAAATGGTTTGTCCCCGGAAATACATAACTAACCTAAACAATTTTAGTATTGTATCTTTATTTTTGTATGTGGAAGTAAAGTTGTTTCTTTTTTTTTAAATATAAATTGTACCGGAAAGTAAAACTTCACACTACATCATCTTTTCTCGAATCACTAGTCTCTAATATGGTACCTCTTTGTACGCTGTATGTAAAATGCTGTATACAGTTTCTCCTCACTTTTAGTGTGTGACCGATATCTTTAGTTGTCAGTGACCTCATATGAATAAAAATATATGAAAGATGTGTTTTAGTTTCCTGAAACTGGAACTCAGAGTCACTTCTCGTATAGGGCACTGCTACGTGTAGGCTTTGAAAAAGGATCCTACTTTGGGGACCTGTGTCTTCTTTCTTAATAAAATGATGCAACATGTTTTTAATAGAAATGAATGCCGAAATAGAGTATGACAGGGTACCCATATTTTAAAAAATCGAAGGTGTTTTTTTTTTTTTATTTGCATCGGAATTTTTCGTTGTTTGATTTTTTTTCCCATGTTTGCCTAAATATATCCCGACTAAAGTGTCACTCAAATACCTTATTTATATTTTAAATAATAGACATATATAAGTAAAATACTACCTGCAAATTATATGATAATGATTAAATTTGTTCATGTGATACAGGCCTCCAAATTTTGGCGTTTGTCGTTCGAGCAGGCATGTTGACAATTTTTAGAAACTTTAATAAAATTTACATAAATACTATTACTTTATATTACAAGCAAGCTCTACCCATAGTTTGTTTTTAAAAAATATTAGAATTCTTCTAATATTATCCTTTTAGTTAAAGACGAGGCAGAGGGCACGTGATAGGCGGTCGGCGGAGAAGTCACGAGCTGGCGCGAGACAGTGTGTGCTACGCGAGGCTGGGGCTGGACTAGAACATCGCGGCCGGGCTGCCTGGCCTGGCCCATGACGAACCCCGGAGCGGTCCACCAGCGAGGTCTGGAACAAGACCGGTGGAAACGGCAAACCCTGGCCACCTGGTCTAGGCTATGACGAACTCGGGGTGGTTCCGCAGCGAGACTCGGGCAGTGATGGCCCGGGACAGCCAGCCTACGCAGCGCTGGCGTGGGAAAGGCGATCCGCAGGCCTGGACACGGACTTCGACTGTGAGCTCTGATCGACGGGCGACAACAAGGGTCGGCGGGCCCGGACTACCGGCTCTCGACGACAGGCAACCGAGAGGTACAGTAAACCCGTTCGCTGTCTTCTCGTTGTTATGTCACTCCCTGGGTGACGGGCGGAGCGCATACCGATCGGGCGGCGAGTATTAGTAGAGGGATCTCCATAAAGAACCCCACATTAAAATGGCGCATCCAACGTGGGGCCCGTTCGGTTTGCCTCTGCTTCTAGTCGTCCCCAGGGAGTCCCACGGATTCGTTGAGCGGGTTGTTCAGTACTAACGCTAACGATGCCCGTTGAGACAAAGCATGTTGGAATTTTGGCGACTTGTCTCACAGCAGAGCTCAGCAGGCGTCTCCTCAAATCGAGTACTTAAAGGGCTCGAAGGACGAGGTTGTGGACGCGCTTTCTCGGGTACCCCATTATGATGGTTGGCAGGAGACGAGGAGCGCGGTTAAAATGTAAGAAAGTTGTCTTCGGAGGCAGAGGAGAGGCACGGCATGTTCGCTGGAAGGCAGGATAGGGACTGGCAGGAGGGAAAACAGCCAGGACTTATTGAATATTTTGGATTTAGGCTAGGGGTGATGCGGTAGGCAAGTAAGCGCTTGTCGAGGCCCGGGGTGCAGATGGGGTTTTGTCAGTGGGTGTCGGAAAGATTGCGGGAATGGCAGTCGACACCAGGAACACTGGCGGACGAGATTGTCAGCGGGTGTTGGGTAAACTGGCGTAAATTGCAGTTGACACCGGGAACGCTGGCAGGCGAGTTAAGGAGCAGTATGATTTGTGACCGCTGGGCCAAGACGGCTAGTTGCTTCGCGTCACTTCAACAACCGACCAATGGCAGAGGGACGACTCTCCCTTGAGTGGGGTCGTTCAAAGGAAGGAAGCTACGAAATGTTTTATAGGATACTTTTTCGGCTTCACTCTGGCCGGTCGTGGCAGTGACAGCAAGACTTTTAACAAGTTATGTCGCGTCACGACCTGGCCGGGGATGAGGTGGTAGAGATTTAGGTGGCTTGTAGCTGTCCAGCTTGCCTTGAGGCGTGAACGGTTATAGCGGGCTTGCTCACTGAGTCGCCGCCCCCTCCGAGGACCGAGCAGTCCCTAGAGCTCGTATACACGTGGACGGAACGGGACGCTGACGCTTACATCGAGTAGCACATGGTATATGTAGCCGTTGCGGAACGCGGGTATGGTATATGGCAATCCCACCACAGGCTTTGGATCCCTTCGCTTGCGTAAAAGATGGACTAGGTTTACACCATCGTTACCTGTTTTGAAGGAAACTCACGCGTTGAGCAACGCAGTTAGTGGGTTTGCTGCATCGCTTGCTCCGAGGTGAGAAGGGCACCCGAGGTACAAAGATGCGAACGCCGTGTCTTACTTCTAGGCTTACTCGGCGAGATACAAACGAGGAGGCTTGCCCGGTTCACATCGCTGACTTGAAAGGATGCTACCGTTGTCGCAATGGGAAAGACGTATAACATGAGGTTGCGGTAGGACATAAGAAGTCCCCTGTTCTTGGCGACCCAGGAGCGAGCTCCGGAATGCGGACTTGCTGAGTTAGCCGCATGGTACACGAACCCGTCGGCAAGCAATTTGGCGGTGGATGCTATGGCCACTGCCACAGTCTGCGGCAGAGTACTTGTTCGCTGTGTGTTGTTTTAACACTCTGTTCTGCGCAGAATAGCTTCTTGAAAAGACGGCCATACACGACGTAACCCAGGAAGCCCACCGGGAGGGAAGACGCGCCCATTCGTTTTCCCAAGTGCTCAGGGTGGCTGACAGTTTTTCGGCCTGACGAACGGTTCAGGCGGGCAGTTCTAAGCCCGCTGCGACCTCTGAGCGGAACGGGGCAGGTCCGTCCGCGTCGGCCGGACCAGCTTGAAGCAGGCCCCCTGCTGCATCGCGGTGAGGGGGGCAGCGAGCGACAGACAGGTCGGCATTGTCTGCCGGCTTCACCAGCCATCACTACCTACGCCGCTTTCGGACGCTGCAACGTGGCCACTCCGGCAACAGCAACAGCGGCCGGCCATGAAGCCCAGTGGCTCCCTGAGGCCCATGAAGTCCCCCGAAGTCCGGGCCTTGAGGGGGGGAGTGTGTGGGAGCCGAGGGGGAAAGACGAGGCAGAGGGCACGTGACAGGCGGTCGGCGGAGAAGTCACGAGCTGGCGCGAGGCAGTGTGTGCTACGCGAGGCTGGGGCTGGACTGGAACATCGCGGCCGGGCTGCCTGGCCTGGCCCATGACGAACCCCGGAGCGGTCCACCAGCGAGGTCTGGAACAAGACCGGTGGAAACGGCAAGCCCTGGCCATCTGGTCTAGGCTATGACGATCCCGGGGTGGTTCCACAGCGAGACTCGGGCAGTGATGGCCCGGGACAGTCACCTACGCAGCGCTGGCGTGGGAAAGGCGATCCGCAGGCCAGGACACGGACTTCGACTGTGAGCTCTGATCGACGGGCGACAACAAGGGTCGGCGGGCTCGGACTACCGGCTCTCGACGACAGGCAACCGAGAGGTACAGTAAACCCGTTCGCTGTCTTCTTGTTGCTGTGTGTCACTCCCTGGGTGACGGGCGGAGCGCGTACCGATCGGGCGGCGATATATTAGTAGAGGGACTCCGAAAAGAACCCCACTAGTAGAGGGACTCCGAAAAGAACCGCACAACTTTCAAACGTGCCCCCTTCGTCAGCGCGCGTTAATGCAACTGTCCACCTCTTCATGCTTTACGATTTTTCCTGTCCCCAAATTGTTTTTCTGGACAAAACTAAGTGTGGATTCGTGTATACCAGACACTAGACAATGGCATATAAAAACATCAGTTGATTTAAAAATGTCGACCAGCCACCCTTTGGTCGATCTTATCTGAAATCACCCACTTCCATTATTCGACGTGGTTTTAATCCAATGCTACTCTAAAGCCGTTTAACAACGAATAGAATTGGACAACCAATTCCAGGTTGGCCAACCGGTGGACGCGTACCACAGACGAGGTTCCTGTCTTCATTACAAATCGTTCCCATTTTTCACCAAGCGAATTGGTGTTACTCACTCTCTGCTCTCTCGCGTACCATCCAAAAGAGTTCCCCTGTTTCTTGCACATCTGATCGCAAGTGAGCACACGCTAAGTTGTAGCGAGGAGGAAACTGGGCTGAAAGGCGTAGACGCTTGCGGACGCATTAGTCACCTCGTTGCCGTTCGTATTGCAAAACGCGTCTAATAAACCACGTGACTCCGAGCGAGCAGTTGGATGCACTTTGAAATAGAGGCACACCTGTGAAGAGTCGCTAAAACTGCTTTAACAGACTAAACTCCTTCAGTAAGAGGCGATTCTTTATGTTCGACGTTGATAACATAAATAGAAGTATCACTTCCTGTGTTCCGAGCTGAGAGTTTCGGATACGCCTGACCACACATTTTCTAACCGACCGAGCTCTTGATATCGGAAATCAGGATTAAAACCTGAGGTGACGTTTCACAGTCAAGCTCCTAACTTCACATAAATATTTCGTCAGAATGACTACTTTTAAATTGCACTATAAGCATCGTTTAAAACAAATCTATGCCGAAACAAAGTAAATAAATTCTCGTGCATCCACAATCGCATCGTGCACATTGTGCTTAATTTCCTAACATGTTAATTTTTATGTCTTCAACGGTAATGTTTCAGATAACTTTTAGATCTAGAGCAGAAATATAAACGTAGCAAGTTACCTTATTCTCGGTCTTGGTTTCAGCCGCAGCTTCCACTTCATCATCTCCGATGACCTCGTAAGAGGAATTCTGCAATGAATCCTATTCCAAGCCAGAAAATAAAATAAAAAAATAAAAACGTGTATTAAGAGGCAGCCATCGTTGAATAAAAAATAAAACTGCGTTTATACGCCAAATGGTGTAGTTTCGTAGTACTATCGGAAAAAAATGAAATGCGAACGGAGGAGCGCGTGGCTCGCGGCAGCGGCTGCACCGCCTCAAAGTGGGTCTGGGGGCCAGGGTGTGTGGTCTACTCCGATGTGTTTACGCCCTTCGCTCGGCGTTCCCTGAGATTCGGCATTGCGCCTCTTAGTGCGCTGAAAGCTATTACCACTACTAGCGGCAACCTTGTTCGCGCCGCACACGCCGAGCGAGCAAAGGTAGTGGTGATAGCTTTCAGCGCACTAAGAGGCGTACTGCCAAAGCTTGGGGAGCGCCGAGCGAAGGTCGTAAACACATCGGAGTAGGCTAGGCACCCTCGCCCCTAGGCTCACTTCCAGTCGGCGCAGGACTGTACCGGGAGCCACGCGTTCCTCTGTCCGTATTTCATTTTTCCCCCGAAAGTACATTATGTGCTCGAGATAGTTCGAACTAGCATCCCCCTACTTTATTTGCAAATGACGATAAATAAATTTTACTTCGATTTTTCACGTTTAAGAAACAAAAATTTATATATTTTTATTTCGCTTCATTCCACCTTTCTGCAACCGGCTTTCCCAGTTTGAACCCAAAATGAATGCGACAAATATATATTACACGCACAAAACCAAAGATAAAAGGCACAACATGAACAGTATAGATGGTACCATAGAGACTTCAAATCGTGTGGCATTACAACCATTTTTTTGAGTTTCACAATTGTACAATTGAGATGTCTTCAAAGAGCTGTTGAGATTTGTATGTTATTTGTAATTTTTATTTCTTACGCAAGATTTAGGAAAATACCATTCGTTCAGCACTTGCAACTTCAGAAGGTTCATGGCAGCCACATGGTTCCTTTAGATTTAGATCCGTCTGCGTATTGTGTTTCAACTCGAGCTTTTTATCCAAGCCTTTCGTGCGTTCGAGCGCTATTCGTGCGAACAGAATACTGCGTCGATTAATGTAATAATCGAAAAATGCATGGGCTCTATTGAACTCATCAAGCATATGCGGGTATGTATCGATACCTCTACGCGTGTGGGTCTGGAATACAAGATATTTTTTATAACAGTATGTTTAATCTAAATTTGCTATCTTTCGTCATTGAAATTCTGGTGGAACCGCTTAGAGGTCCATTAGAATTTTAACCAGACAGTCAGTACGCGCTTTCATTTTCAAGAAGTACACTGAATACTTTAAAAACACTTCCACCCGATACCCTTCAAAAACGCAAGAAAAAACTATTTTGAAAACTCTTTAGTTTAAACAAGCTCATTTGCTTTCAATATTGCAAATACAACATGTCCTATAAATTCAATATTTAAAAGGATAATCAGCAGATCTTAGTTAATTATCACACTGATCATGGCGGTTATCTTCCAATCTAATATTGCAAGCCTGATAAATGCATGGTGAAGTTGGCACCCGTGGAACTCTTACCCCTTTAAAATCTGTTCAAATTAAAAATCAAACACCTTGATTATGCTAGGATTTGCACTCAGCGACATTGAGTTTTCTATTCAGGCAGTTTGTTTCTGTCCTACACTGAAGTTCTATCTTTGTACTTTGTGTGAAACATGGTAGAGTACTTGTGGTTTGAAGGATATTAATTATTGCACAACTCTCGTCCGCAAGAACCACCCGCCTTGTTTAGACACTAAAAGAGTGATGGAGACTCAAGCCAGGCTGTGACAAGTGTTTTTTTTTTTTACTTAATGGGCTGTGTTTATTAGCGAATAATAATGTATGAGCAAGTTTGGATACCACAGCTTTTCAATTCAGATATTACAGTTCGAACAATTGAAGAGTCAGTTTGCACTTCTCGTAGAACCAAAATGCTAACAGTTTCATTAACCCTTTTCAACACTGCCACTATAATTCTTTTCAACTTCCCTTCAGTACCGACGCAGCCGATGCTACAAGTTAACGGGTCCAACCAGAGAGTGTTCAAAGCCCACCATCATGGGGTTTTATCATTGGTGAACCAATCATAAACAACAACACAAAACAGTGAAATGCGCTGTTGACGCTGCTTGATTAGCCACATTAGCTTGTAGTGTCGGCTACGTCTGGACTTAAACTGAAACTAAGTAAAGAACACAATTAACCAAGACAATAAAAAATACCTTATCAGAGTGAAGAAGTTGCTTGGGTTGCCACGAGTTCTTCGCTTCATTATTTGAAGTAAATTTTTTCTTCCCTTTCTAGAAAATGTATAAATGTAAAAACAACCCTTTATCGGCGCAGGTACCAATATACGCCGTATAGACGCACATGTAGTACAGACACATAGTAAGCATCCTTTTAAAAAAAGAGCTAACCTAGTAAACAAATTTCTGTCGTAAGTCCCCGAACGTTTTCATACGAATAACAAACTTAAAAGCACGACTATTTACTTAAAGATTTGACCGCAAATAATGTAAACAAATCTTCGGGACCTGGCAGCTCTTAAAGACATGTCTTATTAAGCATGTCTTTTTAGACTTTACAGATTTGTTTTATAAAAAAAGAAAAAAAAAAACGTAAAAGCTACACCAGAGCAGTGTGAGCAGATTACTTATACGGCCAGGGGGATATGATCGAGGAGCTTAATCACCACGATAAGTCGAATACACGAAAATGTGCTGTAAACGTTTAACTTAGTGAAAATAAACATAGTATTTCAATTAGAAACTTGCTGAGCGTTATCAAAAACTTCTAAATTCGTCAATTTTAGACAGACTAGGAGCACGTTGGAAGCGTAGGGGTGAGCTGAAGCGACCACGCATGTAACACGGGCAAAGCTGGCGTTGCGAGAACGCGGATGATAATCGTGTAATCTTTGCTTTCGCACCTCTAGCCTTGCGCCTGTTGGATTTGTGATACCTTCGGCGCATTTGCACGTTTCCCACGCTTGGCAAGTTTGTAATTAAAATCATCTGTATATTTCTGCAAACTGAAGATTTCCAACATATTTTAGTTCATTGTTCGACTTATCGTCAAAATTAGCATGTGTTGTTACTCCTGGCCATGTAATTCAGTTGCCCAAACTGCATTGTATCTTTCACGTTTCTTTGTTTTGTTTTAATAAGCATTTGCGAAATAAAACCAAACACCCTGTGTAAAAACTATTAAACACTAAGATTTAGTTCACGTTCCGATAATATTAAAACCTGAAGCTAAAAATATTCAATGGAGGAGTGATAGTCGTGTGCACTGTATGTTAGATTGCTTACCTTCCCTGGTTTGCTTACACTTGGAGCAGGCTCCGGTTTGATGTTTACAGGGTTTTTCTCACATATGTCTTCGTGATTCTGAAATCGCAAAAGACAAATTTTGCGCACTAATGCTCTTTCAAATAGGTTCACTTTCGCTAAGTGATAGCTGCAAATGTCTGGGAAGACTACAAAATAAACCTACAAAAAAAACTTGAAAAGAAACAAAAGCTATCAGCTTCAAGTAACAACAGACGAGCTGGAAGAGCGAACAGACCTAGCGCTTTTTTTTTCTCTCTCGTTCGTTTCTTGTAATACCAGGTTGGTGTTGTTTTTAATTATTCTTAGCTTTGGCACACTGACTAGCCAAAACGCAGTCTCATACAACAAATCCATTATTTAATCATTATTCAGAGATTATGATTTTAAACTTGAGCTTCTTCATTCAAATACAAACTGGTACTGAAACCAGTGGTAGTAATACCTATACATTCTTTTGTATATTAGATAATTAGTCATTTTCTTAATCAGGACAAGTTTGTTTTCGGTACGAGGTATTTTTAATTAAACGGGCTTTTTACACATTAAAAATCGTTAAGGACTTTCCACATCTAGACTGCGCTTACGGGGCGCAATCGTACCCCACAGGCTCATTCGAAATGGAGTGGTTCCTCAAAATGCAACATAGACAGAAAACATCTATTTTTCTCCGTGTACACACAGGCACAAAAAAAAATAAATGAAAGTTGATAACTTGCAGAAACCCGAAATTTGTTCTTACCTTCCACTCCTCTCTGAGGACCGGTAATGAGCAATGACTGCATTCTTCTTCCCTTTTCACACACACTTGTAAGTGCTTTTCATAGTTACACTTTTTTACGGGTCTCTCACAGAACTCGCAAGATTTTTTTTCTTCGTCGATGCTACTTTCTGTGATGGAAGGGCCACGGTCCTGCAAAGGAATCATGAAATCAATCTACACACTGGTACCGGGATATAACAAACATATCCGTGGAACAAGTCACCTGCCTCTTGCGCAGGAGTTGCGGTAACGTCAGAACAACTCCCGAGCTCTGATTGAAAGGATAGTGGTTAGACCTCAACGCTAGATGCCTAGAGGTATGGCCAATATTTTCTTTTCTATCGGCCAATAAGAGCTCGGCGTTCTGACATAATCGCAACTCCTGTGCAAGAAGCAGACGAACTTGCGCTCTGCATCAGCGCACAATGTGCTTTTACGGTGTAGGAAAATCCATCGTAAAATGCGCACGTTCTGCGCACTAAAAATGTCAAGTAATCTGACAGAACGTTGGCCTGCACACCATTTTAAATTTTAATTCCTGTTCTCCAGTCATTGTAGGTGCTGTGGAGAGTTGAATCTTTGTAGTGTTGTGATATTGTATATGTGGGCTCACTCAAATATTTTGCTAAAGGCATGTTTTTTTGTTGTTTTTTATTCTTTTTAAGGCGTGAAACGTTTTTTGGCTTGCCAGATTAAGTGAAGCCCCAAAAATCAACCGCGAAGCTGGCGGAAAGGTCACGTGATCTACGCTTATTTGCTGACTCCGGTGACCAAGGAAGGTTCGGGAAAACCCCCAGGCTGTAAAATCCGACTAGTGCCAGATCTTCATTCCAGGAACTGCTATTTGAAGTTTATTTGCGACGTGTTAGGTTACCTTATGAAGAGCGCAGCGAGCGTAGGCGCCGTGCTTAACGTTCTGAACGATACCGGAAGGTTTCAAGTGTAGCGCAGTTGTGCAGCAGTTTGCCACACATTGTTTGTTGTTAAGCTGCCGTTTATCCTTTCCTCTGCCCCTACCCAAACCAAAAAAAAAGTTCTGCGGGGCAAAATGGTTAAAATAGAGAGTGCACTTTTTTTTTAAGACGCCGAGAAACAGTGTGAAGCATTGTCAAGTATATGGTTAGTTTTAATTCTGCGTGTCACAAAAAAGCAGTGTTGTGGGCACATAAGGCACGTTAAACGGGTCCACCCCCCCCCCCCCTCCCCCCTCTTAAAAAGAAACTCAGTTTTCAGGAAAAAAAATAAACGACTCGTCACAGAACGGGAAATTTCCACCCAAACGTAGCTCTAGCGTTTCGAAGGAAGAGAGCAAAGTTTCAGAACCAGCCGTTATCTTATTAAAGGGTTGTGTTTCTTGAACATTTCAATGGGAAAATGGGGTCCGTCTTTGGTAACCGGATTCATTCAGCTCCATGTATTCGAAGACTCAATTTACTGCCATTTTCCCATTGAGAATTTTTGAAAATCCCTTATTACTTCTGATTAATATAACGCTTAGTTCTGAAACTTTGGCGTCTGGTTTAGACCGCGAGCGCAGCAATTTGAAGGAGAAACAGCGTTCGGCAATGTGTCGTTTATCTTTTGCTCTAGAAGAAACCTGTGTATTTTTAAGAGCGCAGCTCTTAGGCGCCCATTTCCGGTTTTTGCGGCGTCGACGTCGGCGTAACTGTGCTCAATTTAGCGGAACAATTGACGTCACGAGACCTCAGTTCAGTTTCTCCGCTAGATGTGGTGGAAAAATTCAGTTTCTCCGCTAAATTTAGCGGGGAAATTGACGCCACATGACCTCAACACCACTTTGATTTCCCGCTAAATTTAGCGGGGAATTGAATTGGTGTTGAGGGCACGTGACGTCAATTTTCCTGCTAAATCTAGCAGAGAAGTTGAATTTGTTCATAGGTGACGTGACACCAAGTCATATGTCGTCGTTTTTCCCACTAAATGTAGCGGGGAAACTGAATTGGTGTTGAGGTCACGTGGCGTAATTTTTCAGCTAAATTTAGAGGGAAACTGTGGGAGGTGGGAGGGTGTGGAGGAGGAGGAGGGGAGGGTACGGAAGGGTAGGATGGAAGGGTGTGCAGGAGAAGGATGGTAAAGTACGGAGGAGGAGGAAAGGAGGGGGAGAAGGAGAGAGTACGGAGGAAGAGGAACGGCATACCCCCCCCCCCCCTCCGTACCCTCTACTCCTCCTCCTCCTCAAGAGCTGTGCTCTAATTTCGCATTACAGGGATTTGTAAACGTCTTTCATTTTTACGTACTTTCATTGAGGCCACTTCGGGTCCAGTCAGTGATGGTGGCGCTGAAGCATTTGACGAAACAGGGGGCAGCGATTTCTTCTCTATCGGCCCTCGTTTTGAAAGTTCAGGAGGACGTTGGCATTCCTTTTGGTGATTCTATGAAGTACACAAGAAATAGTATTCCGCTAAGCACCCTCAGATACAATTTTCAGACAGCGAAAAGGAGACCTTTTTAGAACACTTTTTTAATTAATAAACTTGTTCCTGAAAAAATAAAAGTAAAAAATTGTGCAGTACATATGCAAGGTATGAAAGATTTATCATACGCAGAGCACGTTTCGGGGTTTGGAAATATCGATGCAATCGTTTATGTACCCACACTCGCACCTCGACTTCCGGCAGGACGCCATTGATTGTCGCTATGCTCACATGATCGACTACACAAGATATTGAGAGAGGCGCCGCCCGCGAAACACAGCCTTGATGGTTGTGTTTACATCACCCGTTTAAACACTTGTGTGTGCTTAAGACCGAGTCCTTGTGATCTCTTACGAACGTACTTAAAATATATATTTATCAAGAAATTAAAGACGTCAAGAAACTTTTGAGTAACAGTGGGGACTTTAATACATAGACGTTTCGGAAAGAGGTTTTCCTTTCTCAGTGTGTACAACCAAGTTTCCAGACGTTTTTCCCTCGGGGCGTGACAGGAAAAATAATAAAAAAAGAGAAGGAGTAGGGAAAAAAGAAACGAAAAACAGCAAGTGAAATTGGTTAGGAGCACGTATTTCGGGTAAACCGAAGAGTAAAAATTCGTGACTAGAACTTCAAAGACCGCTAACAAAGAAAACAAGAAGTAAGAAAAATTGTTTCAGCTTTTCTATAATTATATAAACATAAAAAGGGAAATAAAAGTCGTGTTTGGCTCATTCGCAGGGCACGCATGGAACGGATGGGAGTGCTGCATCATTGCTCGGCTGAGACTCGTCTTCAATCAAGGGCGGACACAAATGTCTGCCGAACGCAGACGTAGAACTCGGCTCCAATCCGTGCACCGCGCTCGCCTTCTTATCTGACGTCGAAAATTTGATCTAGAAGGTGCTGCCGCATAAGAGTACTGCGGCGGCGTCACTACATGTTCTCTCTCGGTAGCAACGCTTTGCGTCTCGCTTTATCGGCGTACAATTTCCCGCAGTTACACTCGCCAAAAAATATTCCATGTTGAAAAAAGAGCACATTCTGCAACTGCGTTACTGACTACCTCTGGTCACTTAGAATTATTTTTGTACATATATTAAGTTATCGTTAACATTTAGTAGATTCAGAAGTATTAAAGAGACCTACGTCAAACTAAAACGTTCCATCTTTTTTTTGCTTGCACTGCCTCATCACCACATCTTCCGTCATGTGTGACCATAGGTTTCTCTAGTGTTGAACCGCAAGACTCGTTAACAGTGTGACGGGTGCAAGAAGAGGAAGAGGACGTCACGTCGGGGACAAGCAGGGAACGTCTTGGGACAAGAGACGCGCTTAAATAAAAGTGTTAGTACTGGTGTCGCAAGTGCGATCGCCAATCAAAAGGTCAAGTTCCACGCGCCTGCAGGCACACATGAACCTTCCTCGACCACCCAAAGATGAGCTCCCGCGTGCCGGAGAAGCCATCGTGCCCCGGCCGGTACAAGACTCCATTGACCCTAACGTTCGGAATGACACTTCATCGGCCATTGAAACTCTGCTGGACGCCCACCACCAATGGACCGCCCCGGAGATCAGGCACAGCGACTAGGCCCTTTTGGAGGTTGTATCGAATTTATTCGAACGAATATGGGTAGCACATATTGATGGCCTGCGAGCGCTGGTACAGCTAGGACTTCCACAGGCAAGTCCAAGTGATCTTCTGCCGACATCAGCGACGACAAATGAAGCGTCCACTATTCATCTAACTACGCCATGCCTTAAGCTGCGACCATTGCAATTTGACGGCACAGGCATATGGTCCACCTACGTAATCCAGTTAGAGATTCTTGCTAAAGCCGATCGCTGGACCGAGAAGCAGCGGACACAAGTACTTGCAGTCAGCTTCAGTGGTCCAGCATTAAAAGTACTCCAACGCCAGATTCCCGTGGTTCGTACACCTTGCTGGTCCAGGCGTTAGAAAAACGTTTTGACGATGGGCCTGAGGCTCTGAGCGTCACCTTCACCATGAAGAGCTAAGTCATCGACGACAAGCATCCGGCGAGACGTTGACTCCGCTCGCTGACGGCATCGAGCGTCTTGAACGCTTGTCGTTTATCGGGTCTTCCGAAGACACCATGGATGCTGTCAGCGCTGCTGTATTTATTGATGCTATTGCTTCAGCAGGGATCAAATATGCGGTGCGTCTTTTCCACCCCCGCACATTTCGGGCCGCTCAAACTTATGCACTAGAAAGAGAGGTCCCTCGCAAAGCGTCATGGTGGACAACCATGCATCAGTCGGCACCCACCCTCCTGATGATGACTTCCTCCAGTTACCAACAAGAAAGCCACAGCAGAACAGACTGCCTCGTTGCAAGTGAAGATGCTCAACCAACAACTGCTATATGTTAGGAAACTACATCTGCTACCTTGCTAGGTTTGTGTTCTGTTGACCTCTGCGCTCATCTTATTCCACTATACGAAACTATAGCTTCTCGCCTTCAAGAGAATCACGCAGTCCTCCTAAACAACTTTCTTTGTCTTTTTTCGACGGCATTTTAACGACACCATTTAGGAAAAGCAAATCTGATCGCACACCGCATCAAAGCCGCTGACGCTGTGCCCATTGGAGAGCCACCTCGCAGGGTGCCGCTGATTAAGCCCTCGCACGTAAATGACCTTGTCCAATAAATGCTCACACAAGATGTCATTGAGTCAGCCTATAGACACTGGTCCTCGCCGATCTCCCTGGTAAACAAAAGGATGGGTCGACTCGATTTTGCGCAGACTAAAGAAAGCTGAATGATGTCACAAAGAAGGATGCCTTTCCACTACCACGAGCAGATGACATCTTAGACGCACTCACCGTGTTCCACTTGGTTCTGAATTCTCGACCTCAAGAGTGACTACTGGCAGGTTCCAGTACATTCACCTTACCACGAACAAGCAGCCTTCAACACTAGGATGTGCACTATACCTCTTCACAGTCATGCCATTCGGGTTCTGTAACGTGCCCGCAAAGTTCCAACGTCTGATTAAGAAGGTTTTTCAGAGACTGACCTGGTCCGCCTGCCATGTTTATTTAGACGATATCGTTTTCCTTGGAAAGGCGTTCACCGAACACTTGACAAATCTTGAGCTGGGTATTCAGCGACTTCAAGACGCAAGCCTGAAGCGAAGCCAAAGGACCCTAATGCCAAAGGGCCCTAATGCCAAAGGAAATTCGGTACCTAGGTCACATCATTTCAGCCAATTGAGTTTCTCCTGACCCAACAAGTTATGTGCCATAACCGACTGGCCAACCTCGACATCAGATGCGGACGTTCTGAGCTTCCTTGGCTTGGCGAATTACTACCGGCGGTTCGGTCCTGGTTTTTCACGAGTCGCTAAACCGATTTATGCTCTGAATGAGAAGTGCCATGCGTTCAGCTGGTCCACCGAATGTCAAGACTCCTTTGAGGAACGCTAGCAGGCATTAACATCGCCCCCTGCACTATCTTACCAAAGAGCCTTATACATACTTCATACAGATCCAAGTAACACTGCGGCCAGTGGCATTCTATCTCAAGAACAAGAGGGCCCCGAGCGAGTCATTGAGTACTACAGCAAAGCCGTCACAAAACCACAGCGTAACTTTTGCACCATGAGACGTGAGCGTCTTGCTATAGTCAAGGCGCTCTCTCACTTCAAGCAGCGTGCGTCAGACAATTCATCATCCGTACAGACCATGCGGCTTTGAAATGGTTGCTTGGTTTCACGGCGCCAGAAAGACAACTGGCTCACTGACTAGAACAACTCCAACAGTACAACTTTAAGATCAAGCATAGTGCCCGATCACATCACAGCAACGCTGACGCCCTCTCCAGACGACCATGTTGTGAGGTCTCTTGTCGACAGTGCATGAGCATGGTCCGTCATAATTCGGCCCCGACAGACATCTTCTGCCAGGGAACCATCTCTAACAACATGTGATCGCCTTAAGAGATACAAGAAGCCCAGTTGCTCAACCTTGCTGTCGGCCTATGTCTCCAGTGGGAGTGAAGCGGTCGCCGACTTCCACGCACCGAGATATTGCACCATTCTCCAGACGTCTTAAGCTATTGGGCCCAGTGGGACCGGCGGCTAGAATAGCGCAACGAACTTTTGCATCGACGCTGGGAATCACCTACTGGTGACCGAGTCATGTGGCAGTTAGTGGCACCACCCGAGTTTCGCGCCCATATCTTCACACAGATTCACACCACAGCTGAAGGGGGCCATTTTGGCGTCAATCGCACTCTTCGGAAGATACGCGAGCACTTCTACTGGTTGCAGTGACATAATGACGTTAAGTTTTGATGCCGTCAATGCGACCTGTGCGCCAAGCGTACGTAAGCGCCCACACAAGAAAGCGGACGCGCCACTGCAAGAATGGATCTGTGGGGCACCATTTGAACGTATCTCCATCGAAGTTCTGGTTCATTACCACGATTAAAAACCAGAAAGCGGTAGCTACTCGTCATTGTGGACTACATTTAGAAATTGCCAGAAGCCACCGCCATTCCTTATCAGACTGCCCCTGTTGTGGCGGATGCTCTGGTGACTCACTGGATATCCCGATATGACGCACCCTTGTCGCTGCCTTCCGACCAAGGGCGGAACTTTGGGTACCAAGTATTTCAAGATAATTTAATCTAACCAAAAGAAGAACTACGCCACTGCATCGTTAGTCCAACGGACTCGTTTAACGCTTTAATCGTACCATACTGCAGTGTTTGGCTGTTTGGCTATGTTTGTTAACAGCCACCAAGGAGACTAAGACGACTTTGTTCCTTTATTTCTTTACTCCTACCGAACAGCAGTTTATGAAGTAACCGGGTATACGCCTGCTATGATTCTCTTTGGGCGGGAAACTCGCATGTCTTGCAACCTCGCCTTTTAAAGACCGCCGGACTGTCCCTCTCAACCGGAGTCGTACAATAATGGCTTGATGAGACGTCTTGAATAGACCCTCGACTTTGTCAGAAGACGCTTGTCTATCGGCTTCCAGCGCAGGAAGGCACTCTATTACGGGCACAGCGTGCAAGAGGCTTTTGAACTAAGTGACAAGGTGTGGCTGTATAACCCCCTATGAAAATGAGGACTTTCACCGAAACTTCAAAGAAACTCGCAAGGGCCATTTCACTGCTGTCGCGTTCTTAACGACGGGATGTACCGTTATAGATGCATCACGCATGTTTGTGGTACACAGGAACCGCCTTGGTTGCTATGAGGGTAGCTCTACCTAAAAGGAGAATCAGCAGTGGTTGTTCTTTTTCAGAGAGGGAATAGTGTGACGGGTGCAAGAGGAAGAAGACGTCACGTCGGGGACAAGCAGGGAACATCTTGTGGCAAGAAACACGCTTAAATAAAAGCGTTACAACTGGGTGTTGAATCGCTTTTATTTAAGCGTGTCTCTTGCCCCGAGTTGTTCCCTGCTTGTCCTTGACGTGACGTATTCATCTACTTCTTACACCAATCACACTCTTCCCCCTCCAAAAATAACTACTTCAGATTCTCATTCCAGATAGAGCTGTCCTCGTAGCGAGCAAGGCGGTTCGTGTGTACCACAAACATGCGAGAACGAATCTTGTGTGTCGCACGGTGCACCACGTCGTTAAGGCGCGCGACAACAGTGAATGGCCATCGCCAATTTCTTTGAAGTTTCAGTGAAACTTCTCGTTTTCGTAGTGGGTTATACAGCCCCACTCAGTCACCCGGTTAGAAGCCTCTTGCATGCTGTGCTCGTCATAGCGCGCCTTCATGTGCTGGGAGCCAATGAACAAGCGGCGTCTGACGAAGTCGTGGTTCTGTTCAAGACGTGTCACTAAGCCATTATTGTACGACTCCGGTTGAGAGGGACCTTCTGGTGGTCTTGAGAAGGCGAGGTCGCAAGGCATACGACCTCGCCCAAAGAGAATTTTAGCAGGCGTAAAACCGGCGACTTCATGAACCGCCGTTCGGTAGGAGTAGAGAAATAAAAGAACAAAGTTGTCCCAGTCGTCTTGGTGACTGTTAATAAGCATAGCCACATGCTGCAGTATGGGGCGATTAAAGCGCCCCACGAGTCCATTGAACTGATGATGCAGTGGCGTCGTATGTCGAATTGTTGACAAACATCTTGAAATACTCGACTCAAAGTTCAGTCCTTGGTCCGAATGCAGCGACAAAGGTGCGCCGAATCGGGATATCCAGTGAGCCACCAGAGAATCCACCACAACTGGGGCAGTCTGGCGATACGTCCAAAAGGTGCTCCACTGAGGCATTCTTGCAATGGCGCGTGCTCTTTCTTGTGTGGGCCCTTACGCGAGGTGCAGATGTCGCACTGACGTCATGACGTCATAATCGCAGTGCACCTAGTAGATTACGTCTCGCATCTTCCAAACAGTGCGATTAACACCCAAAATGGCCGGCTTCAGGACTGCTGTGAAGCCGTCTGAAGATCTGGGCGCGGAACTCGGGTGGTGCCATTAGCTGCCACCCGACTCGGTCACCAGTAGGCGATTCCCAGGGTCGATGCAAAAAGTTCGTTGCGCAATTCCAGCCTCTCCCACTGGGCTCAATAGCTTAAGACGTCTGGAGAAAGGTGCGACATCTCGGTACGTGGTGGTTGGCAACCGCTTCACTTCCATTGGACACATAGGCCGACTGCAATGTCGCACCAACTGAACTTCTTGAATTTCCTGAAGTGATTACATGTTGTTAGAGATGGTTACCTGGCAGAACGTGTCTGTTGGTGCTGAATTACGGCAGACCATGCTCAAGAAATGTCGACAGGAGCCCTCACTACATGTTCGTCTGGAGAGGGCATGAGCGTTGCTGTGATGTGGTCCGGCACTATGCTTGATCTTAAGGTTATGCTAGCCAGCGATCCACATTTCCTTCTGGCGCCTTGAAACCAAGCAACAATGTCAAATCAGAGTGGTCTGTACGAATGACGAATTTTCTGCCGCACAAGTAGTGATTGAAGTGAGAGAGCGGCTTGACTACAGCAAGAATCTCACGCCATGTGGTGCAATAGTTACGTTCTGGTTTCGTGAAGGCTTTACTGTAGTACCCGATGACTCGCTCTGGCACTCTTGTTGTTAGGATAGAATGCCATCGGCCGCAGTGTTTCTTCATCTCCATCAAAAATGAATAAGGAGTCATCACTTTGGTAAGCCAGTGCAGGGAGCGATGTTAATGCCTGGTTGAGTGCCTCAAGGAGTCTTGACATCCATTTGACCAGCCGAACACATGGCACTTCTCATTCAGAGTATAAAGCGGTTTAGCGACTCGTGAAAAACCAGGAACAAATCGCCGGTAGTAAGGGGCCAAGCCGAGGAAGCTCAGAACGTCCGCACCTGATGTCGAGGTTGGCCAGTCGGTTATGGCACATAACTTCGTTGGGTTAGGAGAAACTTCATTGACTGAAATGGTGTGCCCTAGGTACAGAGTTTCCTTTGCGAATATGGCTCATTTTTTAAAAGCTGGCTTCAGGTTTGAGTCCTGAAGTCGCTGGATAAACAGGTCAAGATTTGTCACGTGTTCGGCGAACGTCTTCACAAGAAAACCGATATCGTCTAAATAAACAAGGCACGCGGACCATGCCAGTCTCTGAACAACCTTCTCCATCAGAGATTGGAATGTTGAGGGCGCATTACAGAACCCGAATTGCATGACTGTGAATTGGCAGAGCGCACAACCTGTGTTGAAGGCTGTTTTTTCGCGGTCGGGTGAATGTACTGGAACCTGCCATAGCCGCTCTTCATATCGAGGGTCGAGAACCAAGTAGAACCCATGAGTTCGTCCTAGATGTCATCTGTTCGTGGTAGCGGAAACTCATCCTTCTTTCTGAGGCAATTCAGCTTTCTGCAGTCTACGGGAAATCGAGTCGATCCATCCCTTGTTTTTTACCAGGGTGATCGGCGAGGACCAGGGTTCATAGGCTGGCTCAATGAAACCTTGAATGATCATTTCTTGAACAAGGTCATTTACGTGCGAGCGCTTAGCCACTGGCACCCTGCGAGGTGGCCGTCAAATGGGCGCAGCGTCGCCGGTTATGATGCAGTGTGCGGTCAGATTTTTTTTTTGCCTAAATCGGTGACGCTCACGTGGGCATAGATGAACTCAGTGCGTGAAGTCCATCAGGTCATACACAATGCCAACTCACCTCGTACGTCCTCCTCGACATCCCTTGATGACAGATAGGGCACTGGATGTACGTCTCAGGACAGACCCCTTCGTGGTCCCAAAGGTCCTTCATCGGCAACATCGTGTCGCATGCTTTGCATTTGGTGTTCGGTGTTATAGGACACTCCACCCAGTGTTGCTGGAAAAAATTTGAGAAGTTTATTTGACAATGTCGAGTCTATACTTTCTTCCTGTAGCTGCAATGGCTCTTCAATGAGGGTCTTGTGCTAGCCAGTTGAGTTTTCAAAACAGCTTAAGGAGAAGCTGGAGCACTTTAAGAAATGCGTGTGTGGAATGGAGTTCTATATCTTTTGGTCCCGGTAATCTAGATATCGCACAAATTTTGCAAAAGAAAAAAAAAACCTGCAGGACATACCGCGAGCTTTTTGGTGCCATTTATCTGTCCAAAGCGTCGTGACGTTGTCCTCGACTTCCCCGAGTGAGCTTAATGGCGAGCGAAGATCATCAACGCTGGTGAGGAAGTCACTTTTGAGAGTTTTCCCCTCTGCTCCTCATTTTATTTCATTTCATTTATTGACCCTTAAAGGCCCCATTGGGGCTCTTGCGCTCTCATGTGCGCGACGAGCCGCAATGAGCGGGGCTATGCTAAAATTTAAATTGGCGATTACGAGACTGGTTATGATACTTACATTCCAAAGTTTTAGTTTTATTCTTCGAATTCAATGACCTCTTTAGCTTCGCTTTAAATGTAAACGAACGTTGACCTTGTTCGGAAAATGAATGCATACCTTCATATTATTCAGAGGGCAGTATTTGGTGCATCCCAGCTTTTTGTTCGGGCAAAACACAGTTAGTTCTTGCGTTGACAGGACTAGCTCAGTTGCATCGCTTAGCTGTTGAAAGAACAAAAAGATAAGGGTGAAATGCTACGCAAAACAATCCGCCCTCTTTGTCACTTTTTCATTCGATAGCTGGGTTCACAGAACTGGACTTCGCACATTTTTATGCCACGATTGCTTCACTCGTGAGAGAAATTTATGAAACTGCCCACGTACTGCAAAATGCAGATAGCGGATTCGTATAAGTCTTTTTTGTTAGCAGATCACGCTAATGTGTTTCCAACGTCTTAAAAAAATGTGTATTTAGCGTCTCATTCCGCCCATAAGCTATGGACAGTATTTCAAATACAATTAGTTTAAATATGTATTTGAAAAAAGCATTTCGTATTCAATTATACAGGGTGTTTCTTTTATACTTGCAGATTTGTTTTAAAAAAATTCATGAAAGCTACACTTATGCGGTTTGTGCGAGTGAGTTATACGCCCAGGGGGACATAATGTGGGTGGTTAATGTTTGCGATCAGTCGGCTAATTAATTAAAATTCGCAAATGAACTTTTTAATTAGTGAAAATAGGCATATGGTCCCAATAAGAAACTTGAAGAGCGTCGCCCAAAACCCCTAAGTAAGTCATTTTCAGAAAGACTTTCAGCGCGTGAGGAGCGTAGTAGTGCACTAACGTTACCACTCGTGGAGGAGGTACAAGGCTAGCGGTTTCGGTTAGGCGCCCTCGCAATTTTTCCGTCTCTTATATAGCCCTAGCATTGTACCTGCTCCACGAGTGGTAACTTCAGCGCACTACTGCGCTTCTGACGCGCCCAAAGTCTTCCTAAAAATTACTGATTTAGAGGTTTTTGACGACGCTCAGCAAGTGTCTAATTGGAACAATATGTCAATTTTCACTAATTAAAAAGTTAATTTGTGAATTTTAATTAATTGGCCGACTTGTCGCAAAGACTAGCCACCCACATAATGTCCCCCCGGGCGTATAACTCACTCGCACAAACCGCATAAGTGCAGCTTTCACGGCTTTTCTTACAGAAATCTGTAAGAATAAAAAAATACACCTGGTATATTGGCTAAGGCATTTGCAAATTTTATATAAATGCTGAACATTGAGCATTTCATATACTGAAAATATACAATTTTGGGCACATTTCTTCGAATCAAATGAGACGTTACATATACACTCTTCGCGATGACTGTTACATACAAAGCGCGTGAAACTTGCTGCGCTTTGTTCATAATAAATATGAACGCAAGAAGAAGCAGGAGGTAGGTACAATTCTTGACTTTTTGATTGACCGATTTATTCTTTCAGTCGTCGCATTAAGGACATGCTCTTCGAAAAGCTTTTATGGCTTCAACTGAGCCTTTCGGATTAAGCCTCGTACTGAATACATTGTTAGTCCTGACGTTGTACCTACCTATCTTAAGACAAACAAAGTTTAGTGTTAGAGCTGCAACTCACTTTTAGGTGATTCATGGCACATATATATACAAACTACCCTTTATTTGGGCTCGCTATTTTTTTTTTTTATCCTGAGGTAAAATTTAAATTTAAGACGTCAGACTACGGGAAAGAAATATATTTGTAATAATATTCGAAGATGACCATGTACGCTCGTTGTATTTGTATCGTGTATATAAGTACTTTTCTAAAACAAATGTAATTGGGCTTGCAACTTAATGCATATCTGTCGAAGTATGTTGTATTTGTATTTCGATTCATTTTTTGAAGTATTTTGCCCGTCTCTGCCGCCAGTGCATCAAAGCTGGTTTCGAGGTGGAAACAAAGTGACACCCAAAGCTGGAGGAATTTGCTGCTGGATGTCGCGATCCTGGCGTTTGGTACTATAGAAGTCCCGATCAAATAAGAGTGCTGGAAAACGTGTGTGTCGCTGTCGTCATGGCGTCCCAACTCCCGGCTGCCGAAGCTTGCGTAGACTGTCAACCTTTAGAGCAACCTGCAGCATAACAGGCGTCTCCTACATCCACTACCGCTGCTGTGATACCGCCAGGGACGCGGCAGGCGACAGCATTACACTTGTATGACGCCCTCAAGCAACAATCGAGGGACCACTTTTCTTTTTTTGACGCGGTGAACAGATTAGACAGGTTCTAAGCACTATAACTACATTGGAAACTTACGTCCGATAGTTGAACATCTCTATTCTCATGCTTGCAGAAGATGCGCTTCCTTTGACTGTTGGCGTTGACGCACACTCTGCAGAAGAAGTGACCGCGTTCATCCTTGTACATCTCTGCGGACAACATTCCGCATGGGGCGCACATGTTCCAGTGCGGTAGCTCGTCAGAAAACTCGATTCTGATTGGACCACCGGGAAAGTCCCGGTACTCCACTTCTCTCGGCATCGCTTCCTTTGTTGTTCTTGGGAGCCTAAAGAAAAATGTACATTGTATGTTAAATTCTTCGTTCATTGGCCTTGATCTGCATAGCAGCTTTCAAGGAATACGTTGAGATGCAGTACGCTTGCCGCGCCATGCCAGCGCATCCAGGGGAGGAAGGAAGCAGCATCACCCGACCTACCTTGCAGTGGAAGTATCTAAAGACTTTTCCTACACAGCCAACATTGTTGTCTCTAAAGGTTTTGGCGCGTAACTTCGCAAGATAGAGGGCGCTAGACGCTTGCTGTCCTATGCGGAGCGCAAGGTCGTCTGCTTTCTGCACAGAGGTGGCGATGATGTCAGAACGCCAAGCTCATATTGGCTGATTGAAAAAAAAAATAGTGGGTAGACCTCAAGGCATCCACCATTGAGGTCTACACTATCCTCTCAATCAAAGCCAATCAGAGCTCGGCGTCGTTCTGACGTCACCGCAACTCTTGCGCAAGAAGCAGACGACTTGCTCTCCGCATTCAAGACGTTAAAAAAAAAATTGAAGTTGCGGCTTACCAGTTCTTTAACACATCTACGTTTTCGAGTGATATCCGCCACAAATACCTCCCAACTAAACTCTTTGGACATGATCAAAACCACAGGATATCTGCTAACATGTTTAAAAATCGGGAAACTTCGTTAACGCTTGTCCCGAGGGCACTAATTTAATTATGTTGAATGATAACGGGAAGTGCAGAGTCGAAGACAAAATGTCCGGAACAACGGGAGCGGTGACTGTTGGTTCATGTCGCGTTGTGCGCAAGTACCATGACGATGCATTCTTGACTGACGTCACTGAACTTTCGCGCCGGTCTGTTCATCGCTGAATATAATCATTGCCAGTCTAGGTAGTGCTTCGGAGTTGTTGCATTGAGCCTGTAAGCGAGGCGCCTCTCAAATAAAGGGCTCTGCAAACGAAATCTGCATCCCAAGCTTCTGTTACAACAACAGCCGATTCCCTGGCCTTGCCACAGCCGCGCTCCAATAATTGATAACAAGCCGCGTGGCGTCACTTGGAAAGCAGCCCCGCTAAAACAGGCCGCCCCGATGAATTGACGGTGGGAGGGGTACGTAAATCTCGCCAGCTTTTACGCCGGCGCGGGACTGCTAACGACGCGGGGCCAAGCGTCAAGGTACTGAGAATCGGAGCGCGGCTGCCCGTAAGCGCGAGAATCTGCATCCCTGCAAGCGTGGAAAGAAGCGCTTGTGCCAAGCGCAGGTCTCGACAGCAGGTGCCGCGCCATCAGGAGGCCTAGCAAGGCATATCGGCCGCCGCTCCCGTGATCCGGTCAATTTTGTTCCACGACTGTAGTCTCAAACGAAAGAAACGTGAAAAACAGAGCGTTGAGTCGTGCTCGTCGCACCACTCAACGCTCGTCAGTGGAAGCTCTCCCGTAGTACAGTGTTCTAGAGGAAAAGCAGTGGTAAAAGCGAGGCCAACGTCAATAGGAGGCGCTGTGCCGAAAGAAGCGGACTGCCGCCTATGGCGCTGCAATCGACAACTGGAGGAGAAAACGCCTGCATCGTTTGCTTCCTCCCGCGTTGGCAGCCATTGAATGCTCTTGGCGGACGCCGCTTGTCCGAAAGATTGGCTATGCTGATAACTCCAAAGGATTAGCTGCTGAAGTGATGGCCCCTTATGTTGCCACCAGGCTGCGTTTCTTTGTTAAGTCCCTCAATCGTGCCAGAGTGCAGACGCATGAAGTGGCAAAATACCTGAAGCTCGATCAGTAGATCCGCATAGCTTTTTTGCCCATTTTGTCTTCGGAGTATCTGTTACTTTCAGTATCTTCAGCAAATTCTACTTTCGTAATTGTGCTATGCCCTTTTGTGCTGTGCAGCTAATTGTATTATTTCCCTAAATGCTTCCATGTGAACATATTTATTGTGTGTATGTGTGTGTGTGTCTGTGCGTTTTTGTATTGTCATGGTGTTCGCCTGACGCATCGTTTTTTATCACTTTGTTCGGTGTTATAGGATGCATAAAGTCGGATGCAGCTGTACATACTTTCCAGTGTTGTACACGTTCCTCAAAAAAAGGAACGGAAGATCGTTCCTCGTTCGTTCTGATTTTTGGAACGCGTTCCCGTTACAAGTTTCATATGTGAAAAAGGAACTCGTTCCCGTTAGTTAGAAATGGAACGTATCGTTACATTTACGTTACATTTGTAGTTTTCTCATTATCATATTTAGTTAAATCGAGGAAAGTTTTTTTCATGTATCCCATCAAATGGAAACATACGAATTTGATTGCCATGATGGAAGGGCACCACGGGAAAACAAGCGGAAGCAGGGTATAATTTGTTGGTATATTCACCTTTAAAACCCCATTTTTTAACCATATTCACGTTTGTGATGGGCGATCCAGACGAGCCAAATGTACCGTTACCCCACATTGCGCAAGCGTTTTACAGCAACCTCGCACGTTTCAATCCAACAAAGTTTCTTGTTCGAACTCAACAACTGTTGCTTCTCGATGTTGCTGTCCGCAAGATGAGCAAGAAGAGGGTAGGGCTTTTGGAAGGTCAGTCTTGAAAACTACAAGTCCTTTTTCGTGAAGGTTGGATTCGTTATTCAATTTGAAGGTGGGGGACATGAGAAGTAATAAAGATTATTTTTTGTTTATTTTTTATGTGACCGATGTTCGGGATACAAAGGTGTGTTCAATGTCTGGCAACCTATTCTTTTGTTATAACTGTAGGTCTCTTCGTGGAAGTTCAGTGATGGCTGTAGTCGGCCTTAGATTTCTGGGTGTATGTGGATTCGTGGAAGCAAAGAAAGTAGGTGAGTTTGAAACGTCCCTCCTTCTGTGTCTTTTCCCTCGACTAAAAGTTTCTTTTTGTAGCGCAGTCTCGGGCACTGAAAAAATGATCGATGTCCACTAGCTCTCCTGCACACGACTGTTACCAAGCGAGGACCACACAAAACAAACCCTATGATAAGTAACCAGAAAGTTAACAAGATCCTACTCTTCGTTTTTTTACTTCTCAAATTTCCCTCTTAGAAATAAAATAAAGATTACCCCACCGGACGAAAAAAAGGAACGCCGTTCCTTTCTCCGTTCCAGTAAAAATGTAACGCGTTCCCGTTCCAGTTCCACCGATGTCAAATGGAACAGCGGCGTTCCTTCGTTCCTCCTAAAAAGAACGCGTTCCAGGAACGCCGTTCCTTGGAACGCCGTTCCGTACAACACTGATACTTTCAAGCTAGGCTTTTTTGGTCATGGTGCATGCAAGGTACAGCTTCCGGGTTCAGTATCATTCTCATGTAGAATTGGGCCATTTTCTTGACCCGTTTGAAACTGAAATTGTCGGAATTTCCCCCCTCATTCATTTGGTCGGGTTCTAAGCAGCATTCACTTTTAAGTTGAAATAAATGTTAGTTTTGGTCAGGGCGGAAAATAATCAAGATATATTTATTCAAATAAATCAGACTTTTTATCTGAATCATACTTAAGTGAATGAAACCCTTTAAGGTAGAAAGTATTGACGCTTTTATCACTAGATGTGTTTTCTTTTAAATTTTTATTGGCTGCTGGATATAAATATGTCCTGCTTAATCATTATTTACTTCAAATACAAAATAAATACCCATGGGAAGCACACTGATAGGTAAATGGTAAATAAAAAAAAATCAGTATTGTTTTGTGGAAAAGTTATTTATTTCCTTATAGCCAAATCGGTGCTACATTAATCTTTATAACCGAATTGGTACGATTGAAATAATGATTTATATCAATATTTCGGTTATCTTGATTTTATTATCCACCCTGTGGTACAATTATGTAAAAGCATGTAATGTAAAGCACTTCTTTTCTTGCTATGGGGAGACAAGGAAGGAAATGCTTTATTGGGGGTACGGCTACAGATCAGTGGAATCCCAAAAATTTAAGAATACAAATGTTAAGAAACTTCAGCATATATGAACTGTGAGCAGCTAAGCAAACCAGGCATAGCTTGATTTTCTCTCCCCAAACGTTTAAGCCAGTCCGCCAGTAAAGAACATGACGTTAAAATAAGTTTGGTGAATCAGTAGTTTTAATTTATCGGGCAGAAGCAAACTCGAGAGAAATACCAACAGTGTTTCTCTCACCGCAATAATAAACTACCCATCACCAAACCCTCAATCTACGTCGGAATGGAAAGCTAGCCGTTGAGATCAAATTTCATAACTGGGCGTAGAAGCTTCAAATATGAATGAGCGTGAATAGCGCCTGCTTCTAGGAGCGGGCCATTTTTTCATTGAACATTTCCGGACATTGCTCATAACTCGTATAACGCTCAGTTCTGAATCTTAGCACCTTATGCGAATATCTATAACTACATTCGAGTGGGGACTGAGCTGGCTGAGTATTCGCCTATAGTTTATTTTTGTTGTAGCGGCAGAAGCGTCTAGTGTTTCTTCAAGCTTGCCACTTGTGTCGTGTTAAACACAAAGAAACACATCGCACCTGTATGACACCTCCCAAGCATTCGAAGCGCTCTTTCGTTCAGTCTGACAACTGCAGAGCAGATAAAATGGGGTGCGGTCGTAAAGATATCTAGAAAGGGCCGCCAGCAAGTAACCGACGCCCCATCTTGCCAACGCTACTGCTCGGGGAATCTACGCCAGCGCCACACAGCTGGATCCGCTAGAAGACCTCAAGGAGGCCGCCGCCGCATATGCCACTACACCCCTTCTAGAACACTGTGGTGCGTTTCGAGAGGAACGACGTATAGCGCGGATTTGTTTCAGTTTACCGCAACATGCGGAGCTAACTGCCGCGCCTTCGCCGTTTTGACAATGCGGTGCCTGCATGTCGTATGCCCCGTGATGGCACACTGAAATTATCTTTTATCAGTCACACACTATGGCGTGAATTGTTATAACCAATATTCAACCAAGGCTGATCTAGCTCTCTTTTGTGCGTGTCTGTCGTCACCTGTATGTGAAACATGCGTGCCGCATTGTCAACTTCGCGATTAGCGCCGAATGTGATTGAAGACTGAATGAAATGGGCTTACATTTCATTTTCCGAATCGGCCGGCCAGTTGGTAGTGGCCACTGCGTTACTACTCTCAAAGCGCGCCAGAGGCAGCGCGAGAGCTTCCGCTGACAACCGTTGAGTGACGCGTCAAGAGCCACAGGCTGTTACTCAGTCGTTCGCGTCAATTTCGTTCGTGATTTTACATTGTGGACTACATTGGTAGGTTGTGCGTACGGACGAGCTACTACAGTGGAACCCGGTGAAATGCACGTACTATCAAAATGTTGCTATCTCAGGTTAAGTTTTGATTCGAATCCGCATTTTTACGGTAACAAGATATCTAGCCATCATTCACTTTCTGCAAGGCAGTATCAGAATCTATATCAATTTACTAACAATAGGAGGAATAGATTTTATATTGACATAGCGCAGAAAGCTTCGTCTCTCGAGTACCGTCCAGACAATTTCTTAAAGGGCGAGTGACCTTAGATTGCAACGTTCAATCTAGCTGAGGCAAACACAAAATCAAAGCAACTGCACTATCGCGGACACTATTAGCTATAACTCGGAAGTTGTGGTCATTTCGTACGCCAGCGCCACATAGCGGGGTCACTCTGAAACACCGGGTCTACGCCGCCTGCCCTGTGCGGCGGAATTACTCCAGGTTATGGTCACAGCCTCTGCTTGGCTGTGTTCCCAAAATTTACTCGATCTTACTCCAAGGTAAGGGTTTCGTACCTTGGCATTCCAAAACCTACCCGCGTCCTAGCGCTTTTAAATCTGTGTTGTCACGTGGCACGACCCGCCGGAGTAAATCGGATCCATTTGGGTAAGTTTTGGAATACAGCCCTTGTCGTCGGCTAGGCACAAAGTAGACGCTTCCACAGCACTTGCCGATGTTTGCTTCACTGGGTTTCGTGTGTGCCTCCCTCGTCACGAACATTCCCTGACTCATGAAAACGAGTCAGCCAAACATAAAAAAGGACATGCCGAGCTAAGCATACTCGTCGCCTATGATTTCATACATATCTCGGTAGATAAGTAATCGGACAGACGCCCGTTCGTGACTTTTTCTTGTGTCAGAATTGCTGTGCTAATTATGCTCAGCTTAGCACTTCCACGTCATTGGATGTTTGACTCACTCGTTCTTGTGAGTCAGGGAAGTTCCGTCCCGAAAGAGGCACCCACAAAAGCCTGTGAAGCAAGCGTCGTCAAGTGCTGTGGCGGCGTCTACTTTGCGCCTAGCAGACGAGAAGGAAGGAATGTGATCGCAACCTGAAGGAGTAATTCCGCCGTACGGGGTAGCAGGGGACGACCTACTGTAATCCTGACCTGCACACAGAAAAATGTGCCAGCACGCACTTTGTAGTACATGGCCTCGGCAGCAGCGTTCTGTCACAGTATGGCTTCGCGGCGCTGGATAAAGGCTTTATTGTTTCCTAGGGTATCCGCATATCAATCGAAGGCCCGCAAGGCGCGGCGGCCTTATCTGGTCCTGACCTGCTCTCCTCGCTATTTCGTCAGTCGGTGGTCACGTGACAAATTCGCCACTAGAGGCGCCGGCTGCCAAAAGAGTGGTTATTTATGGGCGGTCCTAAAACGCTCCTTTTTTTCGACGATGGAACAAGACCGGTCGGGGCTAGAAAACGCCTTTGCGCTTCCATGCCAGAGAAACGCGTTCTTTCGATCCAAGCAAACATGAAAGCGATGCACCCTGCTGCGTGCTACTGCTACTGCAGCCTGCTGGCGCCACGCTACGGTAGACATGTTCCCGAGAAACAGATATCACCAGCCGCGCGCCCTGCGGACCATGCGTTAGACAGGCTGGGAACCGTGTTTCGGTCGCAGAAAAGCCTCCACCGAACGCCTCCAATAGGCAACGTAACGCACTTCATCGGTGAAAGCGTCTTTCATAGGAAGCCATTCTGTGGGCATGTCATGATTACAGTAGGTTGTAAGCCGGGGTAGGTGCGGTGTTTCAAATTTTTCCTGTTTTGTGGCTTTGGGGGTATGGAACGGCCATGGCTCCTGTGTTAAGCAGAGTGTCCGCGATTGCACAAAGTGAAAATGAGAGAAAAAACACTATACAATGTTATAAAATGTTTATATCTACAGTTGAACTAATTAAACATTCGCGTCTTTTCGTACTTTTAATGGAGACTTCTGAAATTAAAAGCTTGGTCTAGTAATCAATGTTGACATAATCCATTTCATATCGATTCGATTTAAACTGTTCAATAACTAACTTACGATAAATGTAGGCGCACTTATACATGCCATGGAGGCGTTTCTTCAACTCAACGTCCTGTTTTTATTCATCGTAGTCTGGTCGTGACCAGAATAGAGAGAAACAGGCACCACATCAGAAAACAAGTGTATAATGTGGACAGAAAAAAAAAACGAAATTATACAGAACAAGGCTTATCTAAACGGTAGCAAAATGGATGCGTAGAACAGGTGATCGATTTTTAATGCGATGAAAATAAAGACACAGACGCCAGGTTATTGCCTTTCGCGACACTAACGTTTCGTTTGCGCAATCGTCTCTTTTAATAGTTTGGTACTTCCGTGAGACAGGATACAGTGAGAGCAGCTCGAGTCTGGTGCGCGCCGAAAAGCGCCTATATTCCTGCAGTTCTCAAACTGCTCCATCGGAAGGGCGCTTAAAAAAGGCGACCATCATCTACCCTTTCGATACAATCTAACCACCCCCCCCCCCCTCAAAAAAAAAATACTTAAGCTCCTGCTTTCTGGTGCAACGTCCGCCAACAGATATATTAACAAGATGGGCGAGCCGCCGACTCCACCTAGAATCAAACACTTAGCAAGCATTCAAGCTGTCATGCCGATAAGTCTTACCGTACGTGAAAGGGGAGGTCAAATCCGAGTTGGTTCAAGCGTTCCGAAATGCAGGCGTGCAAACTTCCTGAACTGCCGACCGCGGGTTCCTCCAAACTTTCGTTTAAAGCTCGAAGAAACGTATTTCGTCGTTTTCGAGCAAGAACGAACGGCGTTCGGTGCGAGCACGCTGATAAGAAGACGGCGGCGGGGCTGACTACGTCGCGATAGTCGCCAAGCAACCAGGCGAGAGTTGACAGACGCGTCTGAGCTTCGGCGCGTTTGCCGCTTGGGGCGCGCCGGGGGATCCACTTAAGATGACGTCATGAGGAAGCCTTGTTCTTAGAGGTAGTATTGGCAGCGCACACTGCCGCTACACAAAAAAAAGCGAAAAACACCTTAATTTAAAGATAAAAAAAAGGATGGACGCTTTTTTTCTTTTTGTTACCTTTTTTATTTCTTTGATTTGAATGTTCCTTCATTTTTCGCACCACAAGTCAGGTGTTACAATATGACTAATTATCACCATCTCGCCTGCACACTCAGTTTTTTTATTATATGTATTTTCTTTTTTTAAGAACGTTTCCGTTTTAAGAATATTTCTTCGCAATGCAAAGAGCATTTTTCCAGCTCTGAGGCGGGCGCTCGAATTATGATCCGTGTACGGAAGGGCGCTGCGCTACCCTTCCTTCTTCCGCCGCAACTGGTATCTGTTTCCCTTTCTCTCGAAATGCGTGCTGTATGTAGCATCACGATACGCTCTGTGTGGGAACTATAGGGGACGATTTGAAAAACGCGCGTAGCGCCGCGAGCGGAGGACCTGGCGTGTGACAGTGGGATGTGTTCAGCAGCCTGCGTCGCCTTTTCGTGTGCGAAGCTCTGGCGGCGGAAGCCCGCACGGACGGAACTTTTGTCTTTTTAAGCCGATACGTTGAAGGTGACGTTGCACATGGGCTGGGGCAGACCTAAAAAGGACATTTAGCTGTTTTCCGCTTTTTATCTATCCCAGACAATAATTTTTTTATCTATCAATCACACTGGAAGCTGGCTTCCGACGAGAAACATTCCCGGCTTCTAAAAAGTGCAACCACTGCACGTTTTCACAAAAATCGACGAGGCATTTATATTCTGAAATTAATCTACCACAAATTCATTGAGTTCAGGCTGGAGAAAAAAAAATCAAGATGATTTATATCGCGATTTAAGCCACACCTATATCACTACGATCATTTTTCTCAAGAACACCTTTTTCACAAAAAATCGTTTCCCGCACAAATAATACCAAAAATACGTGTTCATTATTGTTTGTTTGTAATTTGATGCCGTCCATGTAAATTTATATTGTTTTTAATAAAAAAAAAACATCAGGCAAATATGAATGTATTGCACGTTGAACACGAGCAAAATGTGGTGCTCTTCTGTGCTAATCGGAGAGGTGAGCTTTGTATCTATCTTCCACTTCTTTCGTTAATTACGTGGCGTGGCATTCATGCAAGCATATCATAATGCGAAGGAAACAAACAAAAACTTGTGCACACAGAGCGACAAAGGGTGTGACTGCGAGAGACAGGCAAATAACCAATCTACTTGTAAATGTAAGGTTAATCTTACATCGGTCAGTATATGTATATTCTGTCTTACCTAAGCGTGCCTGCTTTTTCATGAAATTATACCACCACCTTGAGCCCTTTAACGTTTTGAACGCTTCACTATGACGCAATGTTCGAAACACTAAAATGGCTGTTGATAATTCACATATGACTTTTGAATTAACTATAAAAAAGAAATATAGCCAAATTAACAATCACTAGGCATGTTTTTTTGCACGTTACATTTTTGGAACATTGGCATTTCCAGTATGCAAGTATCGCCTGAAACAACATTTATTGAGTGTGAAATGGGAATTGCTTCTGTTAACTGAAAAGAACCTTTTAGGTATTTGCAAGGGCTTCGAAAACTACAAAGATAGAAAAGAATGCTTGAAAAATATGTTTATTCAATGTATGTGTTACGTGGCAGTCAGCGCTTCACAATCACAAGCCGTGGTAAGCTGCAAAGCAATTCTTGTGCAGCCGCTTTTCGCACTGGTGGCATTTGTAGTAGTGTGTTTTTTGTGTTTTTTTTTTTGCACTCCGCGCACCTTCCTTGTGTAGCTGAGACAATGTAGTGACCGTCAGTCTTCCTTTCCGCGATGCTGGGATGAACCCGAGGTCCAGGTCGCAGGGCGAGTTTCTGCTTCGGGTGGAGCAGGGACATGGCGACGTCCCGCCTGAAAGCTAGGTGCGTCATGGCGGCATCTGTGCCCTTGTGAAGTTCGCAGTGAAGGATCCATCCTGCGACTACAGTCATGTTGAGACCATTGCTGAAAAGATTCCACCACTACGTTTTGCTTCTAAGCCTTGGGCGGTAGCTACCAAGGAGGCGGTCCATAACATCTACACCTCCCATGCCTTCGTTATAATTTTCGATCAGATATGGTTGCGCAACGTCTACCTTTTTCTTGCAGCGTCGTGAAAAGCGCTTTGCAGTACAAACAGGCTCATGGCTGAGATGGTTAGAGGCAACGGTGACTACTGCATTGTCGTGCCATCTGCATGCGTATACCGCACCGTCACACTTGTAGTCGAAAGCTCCTCTCTCCTCTTTTTCGATGTATTTGTGGCTCCTCAGCGGACAACTACCAGTTCTTGTTTCTCGTACAGTCCCCGTCGCACTTATTCCTTCGTCAGGAGACCGTAAGAGGTGAAAAAGTTGTCGAAATAGACCTCATGTTGCTCAGGGCTAGACAGGACAGATATCATGTTGCTAACTACCCTGAGCCCGAGGGCAGTCTTGTCATCCTTCACCTTTCTTCCGCAATATATTTCCATCGCATAGGGATACCCATTTGGAGAGCCCATCATCCATACCTTATTGCCAAATCTAATGGGCTTCCTGCGTATGAACATTTTGCACGAGTGGAGGCCATAATAGGGCACCATGGACTCGTCGATGATGAGCCTTTCGTGGAACACTCCAAACTGGAGGAAACATTTTGAAATTTCGTCGTAAAATGGCTGAATCTTCGCCATCTTCTCACCTGCTTTCAACTGAGTATTGTCCACAATGTGAAAACAATCTTTCCAGTTGCCTGAACCTAATGCAGGGCATCACTGTCGCCACTAAAGGCACGCAAAGGTCTCCAGCCGTGCTCCAGTAAGAGTCTTCGGAGGGAACGGAGTGATAGCCACTGAGAAGTAAGAGACCAAACAACTGCCCAACGTCTGCTGCTGTGACGTCCAACTCGGTCTCTTCTGGAGTCCATACCTTGTGGTCATTTCAGTGAGCAACCCAATGTATTTAGGAGAAATAATTTCGCTGAACAGCAAAAAGGGGCTCATGTTTGCAAGCTCAGGAAACTCCTCTACCAACGGCCGAGGGTGCTGGTTGGCAAGTGTTTTGTGGAACGTAGAATGTTGATTCCATTCCGCTCTATTAGAAGGCTTTGGGGTTTTGTTCCCCGCCTTGGTAGAAGCTTTGTGCGCTTTTCCTGCACACGCTGAGGTACCCACTACCGTTGCCTCAGGGGTTTTCCTCGCAGGTCTCTTCCGCTGTGGCTCGAGACTGGTGCACTCCGGAGAATCAACGTCATCATCGCTGGACTGCTTGACTTCGACGTAACCACGAACATCAGCGGGAACAACCTCAGAGAGGTCATTGTCGTTCACGTGCTCTTCGTCAGTAATGTTGCCTCTTCGTCAGGTGGCAACTGGCATATAGATGCATCTTCGCGTTCTTCATCGGAAAGGCTGAACAAAAGCTCAACTGCAGCCTCCAAAGTAAGGAAGCGTTGCGCCATGTCCTAAGAGGAGAATTATTGCATGGTAAGAAAGTGTGCCACCACAAGAAAGGATGCCATAAGGTTGTTCTCTACTTACATTGACAAGTGGTGTGATTGCCACGTACTGCACGTGGACGCCGCGGCTTACTCGTGCTGAACAATCTCAAAAGAACGGCAAGGAAAGCTGCCATTCAAGTTTCTGCCAACCGCCGCACAGGGGGCGCTACCAACAAGACTAAAACTATGCCGAAGTGCAGGCTCCAGTTTACGTTGAATTTTGCTACTGTCAAATGCCTATGTTCCAAACACGGAACGTTTGCAAAAACTCAATGCCAGTGAAGGACGGAGAGGCTTTGGTTATTTACTTTTTTATCACATAATCGCCAATGATTTCCCTTTATTTTAAATCTGCTTTGTTCATTTGGACGCCATTTTTTCTTGCGAAATGAAGCAACCCACAATTGGCTGTGAAAAAACCCAAAATATGTCATTTCACAAACACTGATTCAAAGTTTTTAAAATGACAGATAGTAGAAGCTAAAATTGCGGTGTTTTCCACAGTCACTGAACAGTATGCGAAAACAAAAATTAAAGACAAGGGTATATTCCAAAAGAGAACAAAAAATCGAGTTTCACACGTTCCAATTTTGGAACATTGGCAATTAAAACGTTAACACCAAAGGAGCAACTCACTGTCGTCAAACAACTCGCGAGCTGTGCTCTAGTTCAAAGGCCATAATGTTACGTGGTTGAATATATATATACAGGGTGTTTCACAAAAGGTGAGAAATTTAGATATTGCGAAAACTACGTATCGCACCAAACAAGGACTTGTGTCGCTTTGGTTCTAGGCCAGGGGCTTATTTAGGGAAATTATTAAAGCTAGGGATAATTAAGTTGCTATTCATATTCGCGTAATTATGTTTTTTTTTAAATGTTGAGTTTAAGGGCATGGTTTTAATTAGAATTTTGCTAAGCATCATCGAAAAGCAGACGACCAACGCCCGCAGCAGACGATCAAAGCGCGTCCGTCTTGGCGTCGCCGTGTGCTGGCGTCGCGCTTGTTGCGGGACGCTGCGAGACGCGCTGTTGACGACGCTGATGCAAGGTAGACGGCGCTGCGGGAATCCACTAGCGATGCCGTCTTGGGGAGGAGAGGTCTTGTCTCCTAGGCGCAATGCGGAACGCAAGTTCGTCTGCTTCTTGTGCAGGGGTTGCGGTGACGTTAGTGCTCAGATTGACTCCGATGGGATGGATAATGGGTAGACATATATGCTATAGCGGCCTTGAGGTGTAGTTACTATATTTCAAACTGAGCAAATCGGAGCTCGGTCTTGTGACTTCTGACTTCATCAGGTCCTTCTTCGGGTGATTAATAAACTTGATAATTGCATTTTCTTTCCATCTGGAATAAAAACCGCATACCCATGATATTTTTTATAAAATAAAGGCATATACTTTTTTTTTTTTTTGCTGAGCAAGTATGGTGTTTGTGAAGGAGAAATGATTTAAGAACAAAAAATGCAGTCCTTATATATTTTATTTTTTGAAGACAATTCCGGTGTTAAAGACAATTGGCCTCTTCTTGCGCTCCACATTTCGAAATTGTTCATGGGCCTGAAAACTTCTGCTCGTAATCACACCCTGTATGCTTTTGCTTCTGTTTTTATTAACGATTCTAAAACTTTCTTTAACAATTCTTAAAATTCAAATTCGCCCAGTTAAGCGCCAATTCGGCTTGATTTTTCTTAGGCCACACACACACACACAAAGTGCAATCTCACAAATTAACAAATCTCGAAATCGCCTTCCAGCACTGCGATGTAGACAAAATATTTCTGTTGACATCAGGATGCAGCGAGATCAGTCTCGCCAGGAAAGAACACAAGGAAACAAATTCAGGACCTTAGCTAATCACATAAAACGGTAACGTCAGCATAAAGCACAACAGATCCTAAATACTATTTTTATTCAATTTACGATAAGAACAAAGACAAAAACGAACTGGTAGCACCGTCAACTGACAAGGAATCATGCTCTCGAACAGTTTGCGGACAACAAAATAATTGGTGAAAGAATCAGTTGTAAGATCTTTTTTTTATTTATATACAGAGAGTGCGTCTATCCTGAAAAAAAAAAGTGCATTTGTCGTTTTAAATTTTAGGTTGCCATCAACAATTAAGAATAAAAATGTTTATCAAATCCTTTGACGCCCAACTTCGAAGCATTCAATGTTGGCATTCTGCAATAGCTGACTGTGAGACAGTGACGCTCTGTAGGAGTAATAGTTGAACCGAATTGCCTTCCTTCGTATTTTTTAACAATTTATTATTTTTCTATGCTTCCGGATCCTAAACTTTGAGAGTAGGTCAAATGAACTCATTGTCAAGCGAATTCAAAACTAAATAAAGTAAATTGAAATAAGGTCCTGGTATTCAGCCCTGTACCCAAATGTATCCCACGGCTTCAGTGAAAAATGAAAATATAAAAAACTGAGGCCGAGTTTCTGCAGTGCTTCGCTAAAGACTACGTCAAAATACAATATAATTTAAATGTGAAACCAACTTCATTCCCTCACTCGACCCTGGGCCGTAGAACAACGTGCCCATTTCGCTTCTTTCCCCTTTTCCAAATGATACACGCTGAGCCAAAGTGGACCTCTTCTTTTGTTCAGCAAGCTCTTCAGTTCGCTTGTTTTTCTTTCGAGGAGTGGCAAAGACCACTGGGGAACTTCCAGCAAGCGTATATAATTTCAATCATAGACCCCTCCCGAAAGTATGCCCTCGGTTGGAAGCTATAAGATCCATGCACAACCGCGGGCACAAGCGCGAGCTCCTTGTGTTAATTGCACCACTGCTGCCCCAGACCTCATGCACATTGAGCAAACTTTTAAGCGTCCCACTCGCGCTACTTGCACGTCTCGCCGTGTCAGTTAGCAAAAAAAAAAATGAAGTGGTGTTTTTTTGTTTTTTTTTCGCTTTCACAAGTCTCCTCACTGGCGCACTGATTGGGCATAAAGCTGAGAACCCCGGGGTCAAGAGCTATATTCACCTTCAAGGAGGCCTGAATTTTTTTTTCAATGTATTTATTATTTTTACGCGCATGCGTTTTGTGTAGCAGGGCTGAATTTTCTCAGGAGGCTACAGGAAGATATCGCATCGCATTAAAAAAAAAACGCCGACGTTCAAGTAGGAGCACTATTAATGTCGACTTTGATCAACATTTCCACTGGTCTACGTGCGATGAGTGCTCGCACAGAGCAGTATATAAAAACAGAAGAAAGTGTACCGCCATACAGTTGAGAAATTCGGTTAATTCGAATGGTGCCCTCATCAAAAGTCTTCTTCTGGTAGGCCCCGGACAGATTTAGTTACGTAATTGAAGCACGTTTTGATGCGATTCGAAAGATCATGTCCCATTGTTTGGATGGCTGGTTCCCTTGAGCGTTGTGCCACCTCATTCGCCATATCCTGTCGACAAAAACACATAAAAATTGAGAAAACTAAGTTAACTGCGCCATCCGTCGCTGGCACTGAAATGTATTTACGTCACGCAATCGTTACTTAAAGCCCACTCATGCTGAAGATGTACCTCAAATAAATTTTTGATGAAGAAAAAAAGAAAACACTAGACGACATCCATATGCCCACTCTCCATGCTACTAATTCACCTTCAAAGATCTAAGGTTTGTTAACATAAAAGCAATACATAAGACCCTTTCCACTAGGCAGTTTATGCGGCGGCTCTAAGCGTGCTTTGACAAGGCGGAACTTTGTTCTGCTCATTAATTTCCTCACTCCAATAAATGTGAGTCTGGCTAATGCGAATGCAGCACCCTGCTACTGCCTCGTTGCATGGGTCTTCCATACTATCGGAGGTTTTACATACATACATGTGGCACAAAACAAGTTACGAATAGGAAAAAAATCGTTGGCTTTGTATATAAAAGGTTTTTAGTAAAGTAGTAAAAGAATTTCCCAAAATATGCGATTAAACCATACAAAATGTTTTTCAGTTTTGCATCACAAATAATCTAATGTGAATTAGCAAAAACCGCAAGACCCAACTGGGCCACAAATTTGATTCCTACAACTATGGTTTTCAAAAATTAGCTTGGGGAAAAATGCCGTTTTTAGTATACATCTAATTCGCGTAAGTCAGATTTATAACAAGTCTTTTTCTTGGTACACGTGAAATAGTTATGCTATATATTATGGCATGATAGAAGTCCTCTTTATATTCATAAAGTACAGTAAATTTTGCCTTGCAGAGTTTACTTTTAACAACAACATAGTGTAAAACTACGGACATGCCATATTTTCCGAAAATTTTGCACTCTTGAAAGCGTTATAACAACTCGAAAATGTGCGACCAAACGCAAAGACCCCATTGAATGAAGACTCGACTATTACACCGTATGAAATGACTCGTTTTATAAGTCGTCCTCCCCTAGAGTAATTTCGCAACCTAAAATACGAATACAAAATTTGAAAGCTGATGCCATCAGCCTCTTGTCCGAGGTTGTTGTGTTTTGTGCCTTTATTTTATGTCTTCTTACCTGAAGCCACTTGCTCCATGTGTTGATGTGGTCTTGAATTTTCAGGTGATATGCATTCGCATCATACTGAAACCAATAACAAAACTAAATTACATCAAAAAATTGCTCGTGTATTTTTTTTTTCAACCGAGACTTAATCAACGCACAGGTTAATAAAATAGATTTGTTTATATTTCACTCAAACGCATATAGATAATGTTAGCTAAACACTTACCACATGGTCTTCCAATCCAGTAGGCTTTTCTTGGAGCTTCAAATTTTCTTCCAGCACGTCCTGTCATTAAACGCACAATTAAAATTATCTATATATCTCAATAGATTCGCATAATCAGTTTCAACATATTCACAAATGATTGGTGCTGTATAAGGCAACTTTTAGGATCTGTGAATCTTTACTGAACCACTGAAATGCTAACCCACAGGATTTTAACTGGCATTGCAACCGTTTGAACTAATTCACAAAGGTCATAGAGCAACACAAACTTACATCTCAGCGAAGATAAACAGAACCTTATTCTAAGACGTTTCCATATTTTATCTTCGCGTCACAGATAGCCTGTATTATACTTTCGCTCACGAAAAAAAAAGTCATCTGTCACAAGGGCTAACCAGAGCTTAGTGGGTTTTTTCCCTTTAGTTTAGAGCACAGAGTGTGGCGTATTAACGTGATAGCGTTAAAGCTTGTATCGCAGAACATCTGGGGCGGCGTCGGTGTGACCGCAGCATCCTGATTGGGGATTGGTCGATAGGGTCATGACGTCGCAGCCCCGTGTGACGCCACGTGACACACGTGACCCACAAAATCCACAACGCTCACGTGTGACGTCACGTGACACGTGACGCTACCGACTATATCACGTGTACACGCTTGCACGGGTTGGGAACGAGCGCCGGTTTACATGAAAAGGCTTTGCCAACGGCTCCCGATAGCGCTATCGCGCTCCACTCTTATAGGCGAAGCTTAAGCGTCCTCCAAATTTTTCATTTACACGTCTTCGGTCTTGCTTAAAGAAACTGATGAGGCTTTGGTGTTAAGTTTTTAACTACATAACCAAGTGTGGTACCGCATCGTACTTTCAGACACCCGGAGCCAAAGCTCGTTCAGCAGAAGTCTTGTATGCTGGGTTCAATCCCCACTCCTGCCTGTTTCAATCTCAATAAGTATTGCACCGGCCCATGCACTGCGTAGCGTAGGTTTAAGACGCCGCACTGGCTGTCGTATCGCGCTGCCTAAATTTCATAAACAAAACCCGGAGACATCAAGGGTCTCTTTGGGGCAGACTAGTTTCCCGAAGGTCTGAGCTTCCAGGCAACAAAATTACCTTTATCTCAACTGCTCTGGTCTTTTACTGCTGTCGGATGGTCGCGTGCATTCGGGTTAATTGTATAATGAAAATTATATTCTTTCCAAAATATATTGAACCAGATGTCCTTTTGGTGATAGGTAATGTGGTTCACGTAATGGGTTACACTTTTTGGTTGTCTCTTGAGGAACGCACTGGACGTGGTACAGTAGCATCATATTGCCTAAGAAGTACAGGGTGATACAAGGAGACGCCAAGCTCTTTAAATCGACCGGAAAATTCGGTTTCTCAACCTATCGCGCTACGACTTTATGCAGCGTTGCTCACAGATGGTGCATTTTTTTTTTTTGTAAAATTTACAAAGAGCGAACTTACCTGAGGAAGAAGTAAAGAAAGAAAAAGGCTTAGCTCCTATGGAAACGCAGCGACGCCACCGGTCTTCTAACAACACGGCGCCGTTTCGCACGGGAGACAAGAGATGGCGCAACGAACGCCGCCAACGATCGAGCATACGGCGCCGAGAGCCGGCGTCTTTTCTTTAGCAGACGATCTTTTCGACTCAAAAGCGGCGCGCGTTCCGCAGGGGGCGACAGTCGCAGAAACAAAAACAACTACTGATACGAAAAGAGCGCGCGCCGCTTTTGATTCGAAAAGATCGTCTGCTAAAGAAAAGACGCCGGCTCTCGGCGTTGTATGCTCGTTCGTTGGCGGCAGTTGGCGTCGCGACCGCTTGCGCCATCTCTTGTCTCCCGTGCGAAACGGCGCCGTATTTGCAGACCGATGGCATCGCTGCGTTTCCATAGGAGCTAAGCCTTTTTCTTTCTTTACTTTTTCCTCAGGTAAGTTCGCTCTTTGCAAATTTTACAAAAAAAAATGCACCATCTGTGGGCAATGCTGCACAAAGTCATAGCGCGATAGGTTAAGAAACCGAATTTTCCGGTCGATTTAAAGAGCCTGGCGTCTCCTTGTATCACCCTGTAGAAAACCAGGAAGGAGAATAACATTTTGAGCCACCGCTCTCGTCGCAAAAATTTAAAATTAACACTTGAAAAAAAAAAGACCGGTAAACATTTCACATTGCCTACTGTGTTTGACGCGTTTCTTAATTAAACATTTTTCTTTTTCTTTTTTTGCTCACATTTTTCAAGAATTAGAAGTATAAACTATTACCTTCCACGGAACATCAACATTCTTTTTAAAACCAGTTCTAAAATAAAAGAAAAAAAAAACGTTTTCAACAACAAATAAACCTAAGATAATCTACACAAGGGTTTAAAAACACAAACCCCGAAAACCCATATTCATAGGTTTGAGCCCGCGTACAAAATTATCTCACCTACCTGTAGCAATTTCTCCTGTTCCGCAATATGGTCCTTCATGTTCAAGCGAGTCTGGTCGTCTTCACGCTACAGTGGGAAATTCCAGTGGGATGTCAAATAACGAACTCAATGTCGTCAGAGCTACAATGTAAATGTTTTTTTAATTGTTTTAGTGAATTTTGTTTTAATGTTTAACTGCCGATAGCTTCACGCAGTAGTATTTTCTTTGAGACGACTGCGAAAGAACTCTTCTGAAACGCAAATTGTCCCAGGAGAGTAAGATTTCTGTGGAACCCCTGACGTCACATTGAGGTAACCCGCACTTTTTGCAGCTGAAAACGGCCCATTGGCGATACTGCAACAAATAAGTTTTACATTATCTTCACGTTGTTAAAACTGTACTTAAAAGCTTTGGCTTATTAGGAAGGAATCGGTGCAAACTATACCAAGGACCTCACGGAAACCCAGAAAATACAATCTTTTTGCGCCACTTCGATTCCTGTGTAATTTCATGATAAATATAAACCATTTGGGTGGTAACAGATGAGGGAGACAAAAACCAGTGTAGGTCTTCGATTAACAAATTAATTCCCATTTTATGTCTCGTTCACGTCATTTAAAACGCGCGTTGAGTAATCTTACATCAGATGATATTAGGTAAATAGGTCAATATTTCTTGTTTATTGGTTTACGGAATAAAAACTGCCTACAAGTTCGATAATCAAATTTTCAAAAGTACGATGCTAACACATCAGTAGAAATCAAAACCTCCCGTACCGAGACAGATGCCGCGCGTATTTAAAATTGTGCAGTTCAGCAAAAAATCTGTTGATTTGCCTACGCGCCAATCACGTGACCTGTGCGAGGTAGGCGCTGCTTAAAAAAATGCTACAGAGGTAGTGCCGGAAACAGTATTAATAGTAATAACAATAAAAATAATATTTTATTGTCAAAAATAATTAGCACGCCTTAAATGGTGCACAAACATGACACACAAAAAGACAAAGCTAGAACAAAACAAACAAAGGAAGAATGCTTGCAAGATAGGGGGTACGTCTGTTTATTACCTAATTTATAATAAAACACTCTTACCTGGCGGTCCTCCATTTCTCTGATTTTTTGCTCAAGCTTCTGATTCTTCTCCATGTAGTCCTGAAATTCAAAATCAAGTACCGATTCATGTCAATACTGTGTTCGTGTTTTTTTTAATACCATCCAGTATATAGAAGGCAATAATTAAAATATACATAATATCTAGTTTAAAGCAATAGTTAATGCAAAGCAACTTGCAGACGAAACGAACCGGCTTTTTATGAACGAAGGTATATATGTATTCGGGAAACAAAACTTCAGAAGGCATGTATAATGCTCCCGAGAAATCAAATGGAATCTACACTGTACATTTTGAGACCAATTGAAAATGATAGGATAATGAAAACTTAAAAATGATGCCAGCGCTAGCGAAGATCACATAAAACCCAAGATTATCTCGTAGAAGAAATAAGTTGCATATACGGTTCTTGGGCGAACTACAATGGGGAGCGCTTCGAAAATCGCGCGCTGTTCTGCGCTTCTTATAGACCGACACGCGGCCCCTGAACGTCGCGCAGCTGCGGTAGCGCTGTCAACGCCACTGCGCAGGCGCACACGCTTCACTTTACGCGAATTCGGTTTCTGCGCACGCGCAGTGCCCACACGGGGTGTGGGCAAACGCGGGCTTGTTTGTAAACAGCGTGTCGGTCTATGTAACGCAGGAAGTGTATTTAACATCTTCTATCAATCACGCAGCATGCTGGCTTCCGACGAGAAATATTCCCGGCTTCAAGAAGGTGCAACTGCTGCACTTTTTCGCAAAACCAACGAGGCACTGATATACTGAATTTAATCGAAAACGCCTATCGAGTTGAGGTTGGAGAAAAAAATTTAGATGATTTATATCGTGACTTAAGCCAAACAATTATTTCCAGCAAAACTAAGATCATAAATGCAGTTTTATTATTGTTTGTTCATAATTTGAGGCTGTCCTTGTAAATTCATTATGCTTTTTTATAAAAAAGAAACATCGAGCAAATAAAAATCTATCAGGTTGAACACGAGCAAAATGCGGTGCTCTCCTGCGACAATCGGAGAGGTGAGCTTTGTTTCTATCTTCTACGTCTTTCGTCAATTACGTGGCATCTATATGCAAGCATATCAGAACGCGAAAACACACGAAAAAACATCTATGTGTGCACGCACACACACACAGATCGACAAGAGAGAGTGACTGAGTGAAAAAGACGCAGACAAATCTAATTGTGCATGTTGATCTTAAATCGGTCAGTATATATATATATATATGGTTTGCGTTACACGAGCTTGCCGCTTTTTCATGAGATTATGCCACCGCCTTGCGCACTAATACAAAAAGGAAAACTTGCTGTCATTAAACAACTCGCGAACTGTGCTGAAGTTCATAAACCATGATTTTACGTAGTTGAATATTTTTCTTTTTACTTTTGGTGGAACTGAGATACCTTTATTACTTCGTTTGAAACCGGCCTCAAAAGCAATGGCGACAGTAATACCATGTGTAAAATTGAGAAAAACCAATTTGACGGTGTTTTCCTCGGGGTTTTCATATCAACTTTGGAGTTATTCTTAACTTGTTTTGCTGAAGTATTAGAACAAATAAAAAAAATCTCAATAACCAAAGAAATCACCCTCGTTTTGTTCTAGTAGGACGTGGTTTATATTTAAAAAAAATATTTTGAAGTAAACTTCATTTTACGATATAATTACCTTTACCGTGAATATTTTGACACTGTTATTAGTGATTGGTAATATTGAGAAATTAATGTCTTGTATAAAAGACTAGTGAAAAACAAATTACTTTTTTTATGTCAGCTATGCCGACACAGTGGGAGACGTGATCGGGAGACCGAATTGCTTGCGTCGTACGACGCGGGTCTATCGGTGTCGCTACCCCACAAAGCAGCGACGAGTTGAAATACTATGAAACTTTGTCCCTACGAGACACGACACACAATTGCAGCACTTAACGACGGAACAGTTCATATTGTCACAACCGAACCGCTCCAACTTCAATCGTGGCAATGTATAGTGGCGTGGTTTCGTTTCCCGGGTATTCTCAGAGCCAACTTTCAGCAACGGCCGCGCGGCGGCGAGCCGGTCGCGTCGCACGGAGTGTATAGTCGATTGATTTTCCCGATAAATTAAAAATAACGAAAGTAACACCTGCTTACCTTAGAGGCGAAGAAGCCACAATAAGTATTTATGTGAAGATTTTACCTATGATATTCTCATATATTTTGCCATGTTATTACTAGAACGCTAATTACATTAGTGAAAAATCTATATCTACAATAAATTTCTTGGTCCAAAAAACGCATACGATCAGACATATAAGAACCATACAAGGGTATATAAAAAGTTATAAAAAGTGTAATAAGTTTCTTATAACTTCTTATATAATCTTATATTGTTCCTATACGTTTTTATAAGGTTCTTATATACTCTTATATATTCTGATTTAATCATGTGCGTTATTGAACCACAAACTTCTTATATATGTGATTTTTAAAAGGGTAGCCTTAAGAAGAAACATTACTTAGGGTCTACAACTTTTCGAGGTTGAGAAGTTTGCAGAATTAGCACTCCTCGACATGAAAGATAAAATTGTCAAAACATATTTAGAACAAATTCTTAACGCTTAGTTTACTTTCAATTCATGAAAATCATCTGAAACTGTACAGTATAATTTACGGTAAATTTATAATATAGGAGGTACGAGGAATAACAATAACATTAATTGAAACCTGTCTGACAGATGCCCTCACGGTGTATGCATCAATGCTCAATTGTGTAGCAAAATGAAAGTAGTACAACACGGCACTCCCCATGATTTTATTCTAAAGCCAGTGCTCTTCCTTGAGTATACAAATATTACAACATAAATATCAAGCTCCCCTGATCTATAATGTAAACCAATAACAAAAAGATTTTTTTTTCTGGTGTGACAGAAGAGAGCATAAAGATAAACTTATATTGACTTTTCAAGCTATAAAAAGGGTTATAAACAATTAACTAAGTTTAAATACGAGTAAGACAAAGCATGCAATGTTGTAGTCAATAAATAAACGCAATCGCACCATTATAAACATAAGGCACGCTGCTGGAGTAAGTTGCAAAACAAACATTTTTGGGGGTGTGGCTTACCGAGGACGTATTATGAACCACACCCGTGAACGAACTCCATGCTGTTTTCCCGACTTACCGGAAGTATTTATAAAACTCAAAATTTACTACTTTATATAAAATACAAAATTAACCATAAATTACAAAATATAACATTTTATTCTACAGCAAAATTAGCTGTCATCTTCGATTAAGAAATAAGAACTGCAAAACAAACGTCTCTTGCAAAAGAATGGATAAAATTATTAAAATAAATTGAAGTGTACAGCCATTTTTATTAAATATATATTATGAAAAAGTTAGGTCAAGCTTTTTATTTCAAACTCTCACAATTGATGAAAAAAAAAAACAGACTCCGTACGGTATTAAGAGAGATTCGAACTGCGTACACTCTTCAAGTTGCAAAGGTATGCGTACCATCGGGACTACTATGTCCACCAAAGCTTAAAACTGCAGATCACTCAAACATTTAACAGGACAAATAGATATAAGCACTCTGATACACTTTATTTATATGTTTATAACACATTTTAGGAAGATTAATTGTTATATTGCGCAACGAAGGCATGGCTGATGTTTTCAATATTCAGTTTCTATTATTCTAGACTAGGGATATTTCTAATTTTGTCATAATTGTAATATTTTATGACTTACAATTTCTGACATTAAAGCATGGCGTTTATTTCAACTGTTTCACTATGTCTCACTATTCGTTTGCTTTGTTTCTTTAAGCTGATTTGGGCATGTAATTCATTTTGAAGTCGTCATCTATGGTATATGTTGAACCGCTAAACTGTAGGTTGGCAGAGGCCTTGGCAGGCACCGTGCCTTTATCTTCGCCCTCTGGGCGGTGAAATCCGCAAGACAAAATAAAATGATTTTTTTTTAGAAGAGCGGATTAACAGTGGGTGCCTTCTACTGTGTATTTGTATTGCAAATTATAACTTCTAAAATCTTTTCAGACCATTATGTAACACACAAAGCAGATATTTTATAGTTTTAGTTTTATGATAAATTTTGTTTGTACGCTGTAAATAGAGATTTGGGTTTCTAAATAAAACTAAAAAAAAGAGAAAAAATTTTGGATTGATGGTACACGTTTTGTCAATATAAATTCACCAGAATTTTTTTTTAAATTCGATATCACCTCGAAGAAAGAAATTCTGGACAGATCACACGAGTCTCGTTAAACTGCCTGTTCATCACCGTTCTGATCTCTAACATCAATTCAATATCGAAGGAATATTATGGTCAATGTACTTTCAGCGCAATATAATTATGTTGCATTCTGGGTCGATATGGAAGCCGTTGTTGAGTATGTCATTCTGAAATCCACAACACGGGTTATGAGTTTAGATTATAGCGTTTCCGGCTTTTACTGAAAGGAGGCGGTCGTCTTTTCACAGCAGTTGAAAAGACACACCGAGGATTCTTTTTTTTCTTCTTAATATAGCTCTCAAGTAAAATTACTTGAAGTGCTTTTATGCCTTTGCGAATAAATGATACTTATTTTGGTTCAAACACTTTAGAAATAGAACATAGAAAACGTTAAGATCCATTGCACGCCAAACTTCACTCTCATGCAAACTTTACGAAACAACCCTGAAGACACCGCCGAGAAAAAATTCCGAAAACCGGTATCTCTAGAAATAAGTTCTCGTAAATTTTCTACGCGTACCTGCAGCAATTTATCCTGGTCTGCAATGCACACTTCCAAGCGCAAGCGAGACTGGTCGTCTTCACGCTGAAACAAAAAAGTTTTAATAGGTTTTGAAATGAATTATTGAGTGAAGTTTACGGCATATGTACAACAATATAGCTCCATTTATTCATATGAACTGAATTAATTTAACATTTTAAAACGGCAGATAATCTCATGCACGATCTTTTCTTACGTATTGCTTCGAGACAAAACTTTATAAAAAATATATATATATATATATTAATTCCTTGACAATCTTGGGCTGTGTTCCAAATCTTACTCGAATGGTTATGAGTTACTGAGACGGGTCATGCCACGTGACAACACAGAGCAGTGCTGGACGCGCGCACAGGGTTTCAGACACCAGGTACACAAGCTTTACCCAAGAGGGAGGTGGAGTAAATATTTTTTAACACGGCCCTGATATGTGCTTGCAGTGTTTTGCATTGGGGGCTCTCCCGTTCATTAGAGAGTCTATTACACGACATATATATAGGTCGCTGCTACGTCAGGCTGTCCTACGGGGTTTTGCTTACCATGCGAAGCTGTCTAAATATGGGGTATTACTGCGCATTACTGCTAGTATATACATATACATGTTCTTACTTTACGCTGCTCCATTTCTGATATTCTCTCTTGGAGGTTCAAGATTTCTTCCCATGCCTCCTGAAATAGAAAACAAGTACACAAAGATAAGTAGACTGCTTTTTATGATATTAGCCATTATCTAAAAATAGCCTTTTCCACAAATTTGTAGCTTAGTTCGTACTAAAATGTAAACACACCTTATTTCTTAATGAAGGAAGTAAATAAAACAACAAATGAAGCACTTCTTTGAGAGATATCTTAGTGATGTGTATTAAAATTGTGTGATCATGCCCGAACCTACCAAAAAATAATGAACGTTTAGACTGTTCAGAATCGGCGAGACTTACACACTTCCTGTGAACTGCTGTTTTTCATTTCTTTTTTGTTGTGATCTAAGCCTGCATCTAATGATTATAAACCAACCTGCAAAAATGTCTGCTGTGCCGCCGTATTTTCTTCGATCGCCCGGCCAGTCTGATCGGCTCTACACTGAAATGAGCGAAGTTACATAATATTTTAATTGGAATCATACTCTTTTTAGTTAGTTATGATTCCTCTAGGTTGTTCTAACTGCTCACAAATCCAGAATTTGTGACTTAACTAAATTAGTGAGCTAGGTATACACCATGCTTTCTTACCTTTTACATGTTGGCTTTAAAAATAAACGCCGTGAAAGCTACATTAATTCGGTCCGTACTAGGAAGTTATGCGGACAGGGAGAAATAATATAGGGCATAAATCACCACGAATAGTCGAATAATTATTTTATCCATAGTTTTTTTTTATTAACGGTTTAATTAGTACACAAAAACATATGATTCCATTTAGATATTTGCTCAGGGCAATCGAAAACCACCAACTCCTTTAATTTTAAAAAGACCGAGCTCGATGAAAGCATGGTAGTGTGCTAAAGTTGCTACTCGTGCAACGAATGATAAGCGTCAGAAAACCCGCGCGAGCATGTTTTCGCAGCTTCAGGCTCGCGCCTGTTGCAGGAGAGGTAATTCTAGCGCACAACTGGGCTTTGCGCGTTTCTTAATTATTTTCAAACTTTACCGACTTTGTAGTTTTCGGTGACGGTCAGAACGTTTATAATTGTAACCATAAGTCTATCTTACTAAATGAAATGTTGATGAATACATTTTAGTTCATTATCCGACTTATGGTGACAATTAGCCCTTTATATGTGTCGTGGGTGTATAACCCACCAGCACAGACCACTTATTAGTGTAGCTAGCTTTCATGGCGTTTTTCTAAACAAATCTAATTCCGAAAAAAAGAAACACCCTGTATATTTGCTTTACTAACACGTCACCAGTACAAATATTTTTTTTTTTTTCTTCCAACAATATTTCTATTGATACAAGTTCAAAAAGGCTCGCAATTACTTTTTTCTTTTTTTGTGACGAATGTTAGGTTGAAGTAGAACTTTGGCTCGTTGAAAAATTTAATATTTATCTTATTTCTGCACCAAGTAAAATCATGTACATGAACTGGCGTGCCCTTTCCCGTGCTAGCTTCATGTCCAGGGCGACTTTCAACTTCCTGCAATGCGAAGTTTATTGATGTTGGCTGAAAAGGGAGTTTTATTTTTCGGACCCTGGACATTCTAGTTCTTACAATACAACGAGGGTTAGATTCCGATCCCAGTCTACAAAATATGAAAAGTATTTTTCTAGAACTCATGCTTTTACCAATTTCTTTTTTTCAAATAACAAATCAAATGTTATAAAACATACATTCGTCTGAAATCTATTGGAAAGCCTTAATTCGTAAATCAATAACCACTCACATTTTCTTCTCGGTGTGAAGGCTCTGGGCGACGTTGGCATTGATTTTGATGGTCCTACGAAGTAGACAAAGATATTTTTAGTATTTATTATGTATTACTACAGATAAAAAAATAAAGTAGTAAAAAAAGAGAATAAATGTGTAATTAGACAAACTCGTGCTTGCAAAATGAAAACAAAAACAGTAGTATTTAGGTCGTACTTGACAATATCGTCATGCGTGTAATGCGTTTTCGGGTTGGCAAATCTCGATGTTATGTGTTGTTGAGAACGTTGTAGGAGAATTGTTTATGTATACCTAGACATATGCCGCGCTTTCCGACAAGATCAGTATTGGTTATCGCTACGATCACGTGATCACTTACGCCAGCCAATGGAAGGGACCTCGCCACCCAGGAGAGTATCCTGCTGCGGCGGAAACACTATTCGCGCCATTAGGGACCTATAAAGGTCGCCAATACCGACAAAAATGACGGCCAGAAAGCAGATTGCGCCGCGCCATGGCGATCAAAATGTTTTACCCTAATTTGTATCCAATCCGTTCAAAACCCACAACGGTGTGTTGGAGTAAGCAAGTTTCCGGAGGTTTACCCTTCTTTGGAGAGGCGATAGAAAACCTACATAATGTAATATCATTTATCCGCGTTGATGAGCAGCCCTAGAAAAGTATTTAACAACATTTTACCGCATTTCTATAGGAAATACCGTATAAAGGAATATCGCATGGAAAATGTATCCACTTGTGTGACCACTGTTTATTTTTGGCCACAACTTGCTTTAGACCTTCTATAGAACTTAGTGTATGGATATTGGATAGAAATTGTATAGCGAAAAAAATAAAGATTCTAATAAACATTCTATCCACTTTGATAGACAACTTTCCAGCTCCTCGCAGGAAAAAAAAAACTCATTAACATTACTTCTACCTTTATCAAACTATATAAATGGAAACAAGCACTCGGCACATGCCACGCGCAGCACATTCCGCAAGCAGACATCATAAATACACACGCACCGAACTCGATACACCATTAATACGCTGATGTTGACTCCACAACATTACCATCTATACCATACGTACTCCTCAAACTTAACGCCACCACCCCGTTACTCAAATATTGATCTATTGCCGACTAATCAAGTCTAAATTGGTCACAGGAGCACGTGGATTGTCATCCCCGGTCTGGGCATTATCGAGAAGTTCAAAGTTTGCCACGTAGTTCAACCGCTAGGCGCAGAAATACGATAAAAATTGCCCAAAGCGATTCGACTCCGAGTCGTGGCGTAGTTATGAAGTTTTGGGATCAGAGTATACCTCTGTACGGATATTGCTGAAGAGTAGAATGAGCTGATGTATGTCAAAGATGAACCAAGAGAAATGAAAAAGAAGAGGTAAAAAGAAGGAAGGGAAACTGTATTACTTATAATAGAAAACGAAGCCTTGATATAAAATAAATGTCGAACAGCCGAAGATGTTTTGATATTTTTTTTAATATAATCACACTTCATCTTTTTTTCATGTATTTCTATTTTCCTGCACAATGGGAGTGACGATACAAGTGTTCTTTATATATCATGTCCCCTCCCCCCTACAATATTGCCCTCGTAACGATATAGGTAGTGTAAAAAAAATGTACTGCCTTGTTACTTTTCGGCTATATGCATATTTTCGATATCGTTTTTATAGTCGTTGGCATCCTTCTTGCTTGATATATTAGTCTGGCTTTTTTTTACTTTCGCCTCCTTAAAAACTCATTTGCATGTAACACCTCATTACATTCACATCTTCCATTCTGCGAAGTTGCCAGAGGTAGCTCGAGTTCAAAAATACTTAATACGACCAAGAGGGTGGATTAACTCAGTGCGTGAAGTCGTCCAGATCTTGCGAAAACGCCGACTCGCCTTGTACTTCCTTCTAGGCATTCCTCGAACACATATATTGCACAGGACGTGTGCCTCAGGGCAGAGTGCCTCGTGGTCCAGGTAGTCTTTGATCGGCAACTGCGCGTCGCATGCTTCGCAACTCGTTACAGTTGTCATGAGACACTCCACGAGGTGTTTCTGCAGAGAATCACGAAAAGTAAAAGATATAATAAGTTTAGGTTTATCTTGCCTGACTACAATTACTCTTCGCGGGAGTAATTTTGCTAAGCGGTTGAGTTACCCATAAATCAACTGGTGAACGAGAGCGAACAATGTTCATTAATGAATGCATACCTTCATGAATCGCAGAGGACGGTATTGGGTGCATCCGAGTTTTTTGTACGGGCAAAACACAGTCAGGTTTTGCGTTAACTGGATAACCTCAACGGCTCCGTATACCTGTTGAAAAAAAGAAGATTAAGTACAGCCCTACTTCTGTGACGCTTTTATCATATACATGGCTTGCACGTGACGTCATTCAAAGAGCGCTCCTATGACCACCAGAGAAGAGGGAAAGGAGGAGCTCCCCTCTTACCAGGATCCTCTTTTGTGCCTCCTAGATTTGCAAAGACGTCGCTATTCTCCTCCCAGAAGATTACAGAAGATTAAACCGCACCCAATATTCCTACAAAACCAGCTTCCCTCTCCTCCTCTTACATGGAGGTCAAAGGTATGCGATGTGACGCCAGTGTAAGCCATTTATAGCCATGGGTTCTCAACACCCGACTTTCACGTCATTTTGGCAGCGATTGCGTCGGTGAGAATCGCAGCATATAAAACTGCGTACGTGATGTGCATGACCGATCACAACCGTACATACACAGGTATGCGTCTCTTTTGCTTGCATGTACTTATACTGCACCAGAAACTTACGTCCGCCAGTTCAACGAAACGATTTTCATGCTTGCAGAAGATGCGCTTGTCTTGACGGTGGGCGTCGATGCAGACTTTGCAGAAGACGTGTCCCAGTTCATCCCTGTACATAAATGCTGACAACATTCCACAGATTCCGCACAAGTTCCAATGCGGCAGCCCGTCGGAAAACTCTATTCCGATTGGACCACCGGGAAAGTCCCGGTACTGGACTTTTCTCGGCATGGTGGTCTACTGCTTTTCTTTGAGCCTAAAACAAAAAAAAAACAAAAAAACACGAATAAGAAATGTATAATGTATACCATATAGAGCCCCCTTGATGATACTGTTTTTTTGTTTTTTTTTCAAAAACCGATGTAAAGCATTTAATGCACTCCTGACTTCGGGCTGTAGGTGTTTGAATTCAGTTTGAGTAGGTTTTCTGCGGTATTTGGTGATATCTCGGAAACGGGAGAGGAGGTTGGTTGAAGGAGAAATGGACCTTTTTCACATACCGACGGCACCAGGCGGTGGCTGCACGAACTAAAAATCGAGGAAGTGACCTACCTGCGCTACCAATCGATAATGGGAGCTACGCTACCAGTTTCTTCGCTCTCCGAGCAGCGGCGCGTGCCCAACGCGACTCTAAAGAGGGGGATCTGTGGCGTCCACCCAAACGTCATGTTTTTCTTTCCGTCCACTTTCTTTTTTTGTGTAACACAATTATATATATGTTGCAATTACGTGTTCTACTCGCTGATCCACGGCCTCCTTCCGAATTTCCTCGATTTCTAGTGCCGACTTCCGCCGCTTGGCATCGAGTGCTCGCGCGTGCGCAGAACGCTTCTCGAAAAAGGTCCATTGTCCGCATCAGGTAAAATAAATTGCGGAAGGCGTATCTAGAGAGCTGTACTATACACGGCCAACATTGCGGTCTCGCAATGCTTTGATGCCCAGGTGATTAAGATGTAGTTCCGTTGACGCCTGCCATCGACGTGTAACAAAATGAGGTGAGTACTCGTACAGTGTCCACCTATACGAAAGACCCACCCTGAGCGCTTGGCCAAGGTGGGTTGCCGGTGGGGGGGGGGGGGGGGGGCACGGCGCTCGTTGTGCATAGTTCCATTAGCTCCGAGGGCAGCGAAACTCGATAACGCAGCAAAACTAAAATGACGCGCACTGACGAAGTGTCTTTGCTTTGCCTACAAGCGACACAGACCTGCAGCATTCAAGCTTCGAGCAGCGTCCCTGGCATGCAAAATCGAATATTTTTAGGTCATGATTTCATCGTACGCGGCGTTTCGTCCTTCCAAAAGCTCTGTTGGCGCCCGTAAACAGACGCTTAAGGAAGCTGATAGACGCTAGTTTACGCCTGTGGATCCTGCACGATGAGACGCTAGGACGGCGCTTTTTGTTGGCATTAAATGGTCGAGTCTCGCAGACGCGCCTCTCTTGTGGCAGCGTCGATGGATGAATGAATGGATGAGGCTGAACCATTTTAACCGTGCGGCGGCTTGCGTAACCTAGCCATTTTTTTCCTAACATTTATTTAACTTAGAGCCATACTTTTGCCAGGGGACGCTACAGCACCCCCTGGCCAAAAGGAAACAGTCCTATGGAATTGCCCCTTGAGAGCCTGTATTACAGAGAGTGTCCAACTGCTCGATCATGGCCGCGTTCGCAAAACGAGCGGCGAGGAGGCGACGAACACGTTGATCGTCTGCAAGCGTTTCTGCCTTTCCACCTGCTTTTCCCCCTCGCCACGCAAAAACGCAGCGCATGCGCGCTTTCGACATATCTTCACAAGACGCGTCCGCCATTAAATCACAAACGCTCCGTATGGTTTCTTATGAGCCCTCTCTACAATCTAGGCTAACTGTCCTAAGCGCGAGCAGGGGGGATATGTTCGACAAATGTTTCGTTTCTCCTAAAAAGAAACGGAAGTGACGTAAGCGACGATATCGCGGCTGACTGGTTAGAGGCTCAAATGACGAAAGTTCCCTCTTTCGTCATTTGAGCCTCTGGCCAATCAGACGTGATATCGTCACTTTCGTCCTTTTCCGTTTCTTTTTAGGAGAAACGAAACATGTGTCGAACATAGCCCCCCAGATCACCGATTAGCCGCCGTCTCGGCCATGCAGTTCGAACGGGTATTTCATGTTGGTGAACACTGCACTGCAAGTCCTTGCACTCATTTATCCTCTCCTGTGGAATGTGGCATCAACACCTCCCTTCAGCTCCTTGGTCGTAATCAAGCCACACAAGAAAGAAATGCTAACATTTTTCTTTTGTATATTGCTGATGAATAGTCGTTGTCGCACAAAGAAAATATGAAGTTTTGCGCATTACTCGTGTGTTTCGCAAAGAAGTCCTTACACGGCCGGGCTAGACGAAAAAGGCGCGCTTTCTTATGGCCTTCGCAGTAGGGGGTAGTTTCTCTCTCCACTGCAGCTTGGTGGGGTAGCCGCGACTACACCAATTCCTACAGCGCTTGAACTCGTTCTAACAAGGCACCCTAATTTCACCGTGTTGGCCTATTGGCTCTGGGGTTGAATTGGAGGAATTCGCAGGCTAGTTAGAGCGACAGGCGTTGAGGCCACCTGCGTGCAGGGACTTACGAAAACACTCCTTCATCGCCTTCTAAAAAAAAATACAAACATGCGTCTACTTATTGTAAGCCAAAAGTATTTAAATTAGGGCACTACAGTTGTTTTATACGAGTACATAGGCACAAAGTTTCAATCACGGTGGTCGGAAGAGTTGTTGGTGGTTCAGGCCGTACCCGGAGGGTTGGCGTTGTCGTGCCCCCGCGCGGAAGAAAAACTCCTATTGCTTCTAATTGAAAAAACAAAGGCAGTAAGAAATGCAGCTGTCTAGCCCGGCCGTGCAAGCATGTACAGTACGTTTTGATAAAATTACATAAAACTAATCTACGATGCACCTACATATACCTTACTTCAACACATAAAGGGGGAAATTAATAACGTTCCGCGGCAAGCCCCTACTTTTTTTTACTATGGTTCTAGACGTGAATACGTGTATAACTAGTTAACGTCTGTATTGAGGAAGTTAGCTGAGGTTTGTTTTAATTGCATATGGTTTACAGCGGCACACCGGAAACCATATCGCACTGCTAACCATAAGATGCCCAAATTTTATATCGACATATCGCAAAGGCCAAAGAGTTACTTTTTTATTATCTACTTTATTTGTACAGGGCCAATTTTCTTAAAAACAAGCCTCAGCTGAGCTATAATTAACGAACTAGCATCAACGCCGTTCAAAAAGAAAATAAAGATAAGTACTCCGAATTTATTTTCTGGATTTCTCAACCACTATCTTTATAACTTGCATCGTTTATTCTGATCAAATTGCATTATCAGGCCGACTCAAGGTACCACGCCTACCGATAGCTTTAACGTAAACTTGGGAAAAACCAAAGTGTAGCCATTTTTTTTTTTCAATTTAGGTACTGCTCGTTTTATATTCATTTGATTGAAACTGCTGATAGACTAGGTATACGTCCTTGTTATAGGAGTCATGAAACGATATCGAGTTGGAATGTTTATGACTTCGCAGAAGCGTAATGGTCCTAGTCTGTCGCAAGTGTACTCGCACAGACCGCCACTGATTTAAAAGTTTTTTTGCTGCGGTTAAATTGTTAGAATAAAAAGGAACTATTTATTTTAGTCTAGCCTTCGCAAAGCTCGATGACGTCATTGTGGGATTGAAACTACCCGCCTGACGGCCGTCGAGCGCGGCTGATGAATTGGACATGAGAACTGCGTGAGCAGTTGACTTCGGCTCCTAACAATCAATGCCTCGGCGGACATTCAGGTAGTGGCTCGTGAGTAGTGTCGAACCACTGCGGTGATCAGAATAACCGGTTCAGACACTTGCGTTTGAGTGCGTTTGACTGCGTTGTGGCGAGAACCGAAAGCGAGTCACCGGCACATCTGTGCTTCGTATGAAGCGTGGAATCCAATTAAAGGAATCATCTTGGCACGCGATATAAGCAGCAGGGATGTCCTGGGTTCTCGCAGCCGCAACGCAGTCAAACGCAGTCAAACGCAGTCAAACGCAACTGTGTGAACCGGGCGTGAAATGCGTGGAGCTCAGCGCACGTTTCCTACTTTGCCAACCCTTGCGCGTGGGTATGATTAACGTTAGCGGTAGTGCCACTAAATACGCTACGCTTCAGAGTAACGACACTTGGCCATATTCAGTCTTAAAATCACGGTTGTCAATTTTCTGAAGCTTTATCTGAAATCACAGGAAACGCGATTCCGCCTTCCACGAATGTTTAAACAGTTCGCGACAGAGCAAATCAATGTTACATGACCTTCCTAAAACTGAATCTAATGCTGACGAAGTCACACTTTTGAATCATGACGATCGGCAGTTGCGTCTGATCTGCATTCGAGCCAAAATGGCGGCGCCCACAACGATGTCGGGGACCGAAGTGCCGATACTCTAAACGCAGCTCATTTAGTGGCTTTAGGGTGGCATAGGATAGGCACCAGGCCACGTGGCCGCTTTTCTGGCTCCGAGTTGAGGGGATGAACGATGCTTATATTTCTCGAATTTATTTGGCGACTAGACTGCCATTGCCTAGAAAGAAAAACTAAAGTATTTAGTTGTTAACGTTAGGGAGTGATTCTAAGTAATATTTAGCGAAAGTAAAAAAAATTTTCATGGCTCTATAGACCCCTTTCGAAATTCACGTGCCGGTTATTAGAAGGTCGGAACCACTGCACAATGGCGGAACGACTGACGTCTTGAAACGTGCAAGTCATTCCGTGTGATAGCGAACGTTCGAGCGCGGCCAACGCTAATCGGACGAGCCAATCAAACAACGTCGAAAGTGCAACGTCACTGCGCTCATCACCTTTTTCTGTGGTATGTTTTTTCTCCTACTCCAACCAAACGCATAAAGTGTGCCGTGACGCTGCGGTTTTAGTCCGCCATTGTGCAGGGATTCCACAGCTGCCAACAAAAGGCAGTATTTCGAAAGGGGTCTGTAGACCCCTTTCGGAGTACGGCTCTCTGTTGGCAGGTGCGAAACTCCTGCACAACGGCGGACTAAAACCTCAACGTCACAATGCACTGGAAAAAAACACACCCACAAAAAAGGGAATGAGCGCAGTGACATTGCACTTCCGACGCTGTTTGACTGAGTCGTCGACTCTTAGTGTCGGCCGCGCTCCGACGTTTGCTATTGTATGAAATGACTTGCACGTTCCTCGGTGTCAGTTGTTCCGCCATTGTGCAGGGGTTCCGACCTTCCAATGATCGGCACGTGACTTTCGAAAGAGGTCTATTAAGAGAGCGGTGTCCGACTCAGGCACTGCAGCACGTAGCATGTCTAGCTCCCGCTGCAGAACCCGGGGGTGCCGGGTTCGATCCCCACCGCTGCCCATTTTGAACTGGATAAGCACTGCGCCGGCGAGCAGTCGTGCATCACTGCTGTGTGTTGCATGTTAAAACCCCGGGCAAGCACTGACAATATTTTATCGACAGCGGAGACAAATGAGATGCTAGTCTCATTACATGCAACACAGTTATTTTATACGTGTTTGTGTATTGCGTGGATGTGATGGCAGAACAAAAAAAATTTGTCAATCAGTGTGTCGCGTACAAGATTATCAGGGATGTGCAAAAACCGGTTTGAATGGAATAGCGCTGCGTCATTCATAGCCTTCACAATGAAAAAACAACCTGTTTCCTTAACAGTGGTAACACCAGGGGGGCAATGCTCAACAAATGTTTCGTTTCTCCTAAAAAGAAACGGAAGCGACGGAATTGACAATATTGCATCTGATTGGCTAGAGGCTCAAATGACGCAAGAGGGAACTTTCGTCATTTGAGCCTCTAACCCATCAGACGTGATATTATCACGTCCTTCACTTCCGTTTCTTTTTAGGAGAAACGAAACATGTGTTGAACATAGCCTCCCCAGGAATGACACCGTGCTATTCGATTCAAGCCGTTATTCGCACATCTTTAAAGCATAATAAATAAATAAAAAAAACACCATATACAAACACAAAAAGCAATAAAGACAAAAAAAAATCATACAGCGGTAGGCCAATGGGCGTCGTCAGAACGCAGCTTTTTTTGTGTGTAATTTTGTTCGCCTCATTTTCACTGTGGAGTATTAACTTGACGGCGCCGCCATGTTTACTGACAACAGTTCCCGCCATTATTTGCACTCTTCGCGTCGGTAACGAGGCCACCACAGCACGGCGCCACCAATATCATGGAACTTTTAGCTTTACAAAATCTTAACACAAAAAAAAAAGTATTTCGGGCGTATTTGCCATTGTCCGTTCCACTGAATTGACATCTCGGTGAAAAAAACAAAAAGAAAACATACGTCCAGTCAGGGAGGCTCGAGTCAAGTGCCATACCGTAAAGCGTCTATTTATCAGCCGCTTTAAAAACTACTTCATCAAATGAGAGCAGAATGTACAATCATATTTAAGCCTTTCAATACCACTTAGTCCCCTCCACCCCCCCCCCCCCCCAAAAAAAAAAGAAAAAAAAAAGAAGAAGAAAAGCAATCTGGCTTTAGCTTTCCGGTGCAACGTACGCCGACAGACAGAACAACAATACGCTTGAGCCGCTCGCTCAGCCTCAAATCAGAAACTTCGCATTTGGGCTCTTAGGCAGATAGGTCTTACCGTATGTGGAAGTGGCCGTCAAAACCCAGCTGATTCAAGCGTTCCGCAATTCAGGCTCGCAGGTTCCCTCAAACGTTCGCTCGAATTCAAAATAATTTTTTCACCGCGTTAGAGCGAGAGCGAACGGCGTTTGGAACTACACGTACCCTGATAAGGAAACGGTGGGGCAACCCATATCTGTCACGATAGTCGCCAAGCGACCCGACGGAAGTTGAGAAGGAAGAGGCGTCGATCCAGTACCACCTATAAAGCATGGCCCACATGAGCGGTGAAACTGGGCGCAGTGCGTAGTTCACAGATCGCCAGTAGGCGCGCCACAGGCACACCTCGCGGCTAAATCTGTATCGACCAGATCCGAGCGACGCCACGCCGTGCGGAAGTGACATATAGCACCGGTTGCTATGATACTGCCGCGCGGCGCCCGTTTTCACCGCTCATGTTTCCCCTGCTATAGACAAGGCCGGCGCATGATCCGTCATAGATTGTGGTATCCCCGACCCGAACTAAAACGGCATACACGCGGGAGCTCGACGATAGTCGCCGCAAAGCGACACACGCATCCGTCTTGGCGTCACCGCGTGCTGGCGTCGCGCTCGTCGTGAGGTACTGCAAGACGCGTTGGCGGCGACGCTGACGCAGCCTAAGCGGCATTGCGTGGATTCAATATGCGGAAAGCAAGTCGTCTGTTTCTTGCGCAGGAGTTGCGGTGACGTCAGAACGACGCCGAGCTCTGATTGACTCTGATTGAAGAATAGTGGGAAAACTTCCCATTATCCTTCATTCAGAACCAATCAGAGCTCGGCGTTCTGACGTCACTACAACCCCTGCAAAGGAAGCAGACGAACTTGCGCTCCGCGTAGTGACGACGTTTTGGGGGGAGAAGGTGCGGGCCTTGTGTTCCAGGTGATATTGGCTACGCTGACGAGACAGTATGAAGGTATTATAACAAGCTAGAGGTTCAGCTCGCGCTAGTGTACGATTCCGAAATAAAGCAGACAGCAACCGGTCTATACACCTTTTCCACAAGGGCGCGCAGCCATCTTGATTCGCGTCACTTCTGGTATGCGTTAAAACATCGGTTTGATCTCTCCACGCCGCTGAATTGTGTTCACGAAAAATGCGTGATTGTCAGGCATTCTTGTTGTGCCTCACGTATATTTTTTGCGTATATTCCAGGCTTCGCATATTTCGTATCTGTTATATTCCATATACCAGGTTCGGAACCCACGTTACTAAGAACGAAAGGAAAAAAAAAAAAAAAAAGAACGTCTTTAGGGTTCCGGTAATGCATTTCTATGGGAAGAAGTGGGTGCCCAGTTTCTCTACGCTCTAAAAAGTAAAAGATATTGCAAAGACGTCTAATGTAATGAATAGCGTAAAATATTTCTCAATTACGTGGACAAAAATAAGGGTCAGTTACAGCGTTGTTTTTTCTTTTTAGCCGAAGCAGTTAGGCTTTTGTGAAGTTCACATAGTCGCTACGAGCCCAGTAACATACGCGATTTCTGTTTTCTCCGATAAAAAAAAATAAAATGCACGCGCGTTTCGACATTCACAATGGTCCTCAAGAATGCGAAAACATCACTGGAAGACGAAGAGTGGCTGGGGAAAGTAGCCCTAAAAAACCTTTGATGTGTTTGTGTTTGATTTGCAAGTAGCATCAAATGCGCCATAGCATGGTGGGCTAGAAGGAGGAGGTGTTACAATCGCGCTTGCGAAAGTGACTCGGGGATTCAGCTTCCGAAGCTGTGGTGGGCTATAGCGGGCCGGAGGGCCTTCGGTAAGTGCGTAGCAGTGTCACCCTGCACGACAGAGAAGGGGAAAGAAGAAGTGCACCGGGGGGCTTCACACGCCCACCGCTGCAGCCTGTCTTCATTGCGTCGAGCTCAATGCGCCGTGCCCAATTTCGTTATATGGCTAACAAGAAAACATTTATTATGCGGCTCTTCATAATTGTAACCAACAAAAAAGAAAAAAAATGTTGTGGAGTGCCGTTGTGGCGCTGTTGCGAGCATATCGATGCTAACGCTGCATTCGTAGAGTGAACTAGAAACGGCTGAGTGCGGCGAGCTACAGGCTCCGCTCATGCTTTCAGTTGCACCTCAAAATGTGGAAAGCGATCAGGTGGAACCAAGCCACTTCGATCGCAGCGCCACCTTCGCTGCGATCGAAGCGAGCGACAACACAGGTCGAGGACATAATGTATTCTTTTATGATTTTGACGTCAGAGGTAATGTCAAAACACCCCGTCATGACGACGTGACGTTACGACGACGCCACGACGTTATCGTCGACTACGGCGTTACGCGACGCCAAGACGCTGTCGTAAGGCCGTCGTGACATCGCGTTGCGTCGTTTACGACGCCGTTTGGCGACATAAAGTCGCCTTTGTAACGCGGTCGTGACGTCGCGTTGAGCACGACGCGGTTACACAACATCAAGTCGCGGTTGTAACGCGGTCACGAAGTCGCGCCGCGTCAAGAACGACGTCGACGTGGTCGTCGATGCCGACGTTGAAATCGACGCCCCACGCAACGTCAAACATTGCTGTCTTCACGAACGTTGTCCTGACGTCGTCGTCAACGTCAACGTCACAACGACGCCACGACGAAGACTTGACGGCGTGTAACATCGTCGCCTTCGCCATCATCAACTTCGACGCGCCGTCACGACGAAGTCTTGTCGTCGTGTAGTGTCGTCATCGACGATGATGTTGATGTCGACGTCCTGAAGTTGTCGGGACGTCGTCGTGGTGACGTCGAGTTGCTTCATGTCGACAACGACGTCGACGACCTGACACCAAGCGACTTTATGACGTCGCATTGACACCTACGCCGTCATCTTGACGTCGCGTGACGTCGTCGTTGTCGTCGTCAACGTCAACTTTGACATCGACGTCGTTGTCAACGCAATATGACGTCAGAAGGCAGCCTTGATGCCGTGTAACGCGCGTTGTCAGCGTCGATGATGACGTTGACGTCAAGGCGTCCTCTTGATGCCGTTTGGCGTTGTGACGACAAGTCAGGTCGCGGTGGCGTTATGTATTGACGTGGCGCCTGACGTCTAGATTGCGTCCAAAATATAGCCCGGCATTCTATTGCTTCTATGGCCTTGACCAGCAGTGCCGGTCGAGCGTGTCGTTGGAACGCAACGCGTTTCTCATAAATAACGGCTAATCCGAACCACTTCGCTCGTAGCGCCCTCTCGGGCACTACGAGGAAAGTGGCTTGGATTAGCCGCTTTCTTACAGCGGAGCTGCTAAGGGCTAGTTTCCCCACTATTGTGTTCGGCAGCAAACAAATGATGACACGAAACTCTAGACAGCTACCGCCATCTATGAGTGACGGCGGCAACTAGAAAATCGGCTTGCCGGTTGTCTGGTGGCCGCCGTCACTCATAGATGGCGCAACCTTTCCAGCCTTACTAGAGTTCCTGTAGAGACCTTTCCAGAAAAGGACACTTGGCAGGTTCCATTTTCAGTGTTCGTGGGTATGGCGCGTGATTTGCTCGCTTTCCGAAGCGACGAACGTGCGCGTTCTGGACTGTGATTTAACACGTATGGACTGTGATTTTTGTAAACAGTGGAAACGTCTATAGGCTCCCTACGGGAGCCAGAGTTGCGCGTTCATGCATGGCATGTGGATTCAGCTCCTCACGTGACTGAATTCGGCGAATAGCAGCGGCGCGCTCAAAAGCCGGGGAACGTACGCCGGGGCGCGTGCAACTTCTACTTTGCTGCACGACACTTGATACGGCTCCTCACGTGATCGGATCTCAGCACGCGATATAAGCAGCAGGGATGTCCTGGTGTCTCGCTGCCGCAACGCAGTCAAACGCAGTCAAACGCAACTGTGTGAACCGGGCTTAAGCCTTACCACTCTGGCTTGCCGACTTACGGCCGGCCGAGACCTCATTCCCGCCACAGCTTCGCTGGTATTCCTCCTTCACCAGAGTGGAAAGGCTGAAAGTGTTTCCATTTGCGCAGGTGCAGCAATAGCACTCCGGTGGCCTAAAGCCCGGTTCAGACAGTTGCGTTTGACCGCGTTTGACTGCGTTGCGGCAGCGAGACACCAGGACATCCCTGCTGCTTATATCGCGTGCCAAGAAGATTCCTTGAATTGGATTGCACGCTTCATACGAAGCACAGATGTGCCGGTGACTCGCTTTCGGTTCTCGCCGCAACGCAGTCAAACGAGGTCAAACGCAACTGTGTGAACCGGCCTTTACTCGTCCTTTCCAGTACACTCTAGCGTTAGGGTGTGCTATAAAACGTACTAGAATGAGGAGGGGCGCCATCCGGCAGCCGTGAGAGTGTCGCGATGTGCAAGCCCGCCGCTGAGGGCGCTGGGGGGCAGAGCGAGACCATCCGACGGCTGACAAAGGCATGGTGGTTGCAGCAGAAATGCTTTATTTGGCGTGAAAATGGTCGCATTCTTCGTTTGCTTTTGTCTGCTGGGTTGTGAGAAAGAATAAGTTTCATCCTATCTCATAGCCTTTTTAAAAGGCGTGACTTGAGCGAGCAGCAGAAGCTTACATTCAAAGTGCAAATGCCGTTTTAGGAGCGGTCAGTTACTTACATAGTGTTGCTTCTTGAATTGTATTCTGTTTTGCTATTATGGAAAAATAAATGTCAATCTCACCTTACATAACAGCATTAAGAGAGCGAAGTTTGAGTATAATATCGTATACGATGTTTTTTTTTTTCTCCACTTGGCCCTTGTCCCTTGTCTCTCCTGCGCAGCTAGCTGCCACACAATGTTGTATCGCTTCACACAACGCAAAAGAAGAAATAGGCACACCAACACGCCCCATGCTAGCCTCGCTAAACGCTGCCTAACCGGCCTCCTGGCCCCGGTGTGAATTGCAGCGCCACCCCGGGCCTCTGTGGTAGAATTCGACAACTCGAACCCCAGCTCACGGCCTCCGACTCCGAGATCCCGAAGCGTGCGCGCGAAGGATTGATTCTCCGGCCGTCTCATTCGAGTCTCTCCCCAGCAGTACGAGTGTAATTGCGCAAACTCCGTCGTTTGCCGCGAGGCGGCGATGTCTGCCCAGTGTTGCGTTTGGGAGGGTGACGATGTCAGGCGCGGAACCAAGATTCGGGGCTGTGGCTCGCTGCTAGCATGGCCCCGAGGAAACAGGCCTGGGGTGGGGTTACTGAAGTAGAACTTTTATGTACAGTGAATATACAAGTAGCATGATCGACTGGTTAATCGGCAATCGGCAGATGGCAGTCGGCGTTGAGCCCATGTTATATATAAAGACTTCGGTCTTATATAAAGATTTCGGTAAGAGCTGCGAAAATTGTGACAGCACTCGGAGCACATTCCTAGAACAGGGAAAAAGAATTATCAATAACGGTTACTGTTATAATGTTTTCATATGTATTTGGTGAATATTCCAGCTATAATACAAAGGTTTGTGTGTTCCATTGTGTATCCAAACTTCTGTTAGATTTTATTATTTTTTTTGTGCATCTGTTGGTCTGAGGATCTAAACCATAAAAGAAGAAACTGCAGAAAGAAAAACAAAGCTTTGAAAAAACAGCAAGTAGGCAAACCAAGCCTTTAGGAAACTTATTGTAATTTATTTTTATTCTAATTTAATCCTGCAACACCAAGCAGGCAAAGCAAGCCTTCACAAAACTTGTCATTGTAATTTATTTTCATTCTTGTCTAATAATTAAACCAGTTTTGTGTATTAGTCTTATTTCTTATGATGTTATTTGTTTAGTTATTGTGATAAAACACCTGTGATAAGCCAAAGCAAGCTTTTGAGCCACTATGTATCACATCAGTTTCTAATAAAGTAATTGTTTTAAATACTTGTGGTTTGTTTTGCAGTACCTGCATGGTAGGACTCATGAAGTTGCATGTGCACAAATGGCAGTGATATGAACTGAGACAAAACAGCTATCTTTATTGTTAAATTTGAAGATTCCTGCAATTTATTGCCACCCACCTGTCCACGCAAAGCAGTCATGAAGCAACAAAACATGCTGGTTCACACCAACTCTTGCCAATAGTCCAGACGTGTGATAAAAATGATATACAACCTATTGTAAATGATAAGTGTAATCAAACTAATAGAAAGTTAAGCTGCCGATTAAAAAAAAAGCTTTTACTTTTTTTTGAAGTGTTCAAATTCCAAAAGCTTCTGTTGTGTTTCATGATAAATTTTAGAGCAGCATTCAGTTCAGCATCGTTAGGACCATCAGCATTCATTTTCCATGTTTTATTAAAGGAAATTGTAAGGTATTAGTTCTGCATTTCGACGTTTACACTTGCAGACAATTGATGTTACCGCTTCTTTTAGGTAGAATCGAAGTTTCCATTTCAACTTTTATACTTTCACACAGTTGATGTTACTACTCTTTTTTTAGGGAAATTCAAGTTGAACCTCGCAGGCGGCAAGAAGTCTCCTAACGATCACAATGCTTCCCTTTGTTCAACAAACGGACACTTGACTAGGGCTGCTATACTCCAGACAAAGTGAGAGTCAGCACTGACTATCTTTCGGAGAGTCGCTCATACACTCCCATGACTCTTTTGCCATAGGACTCACGGGACTCTTCATAAAAGGAGGGTCCTCACAACTCCTCTTACAGTGTCACTGGGATTACCAAGAAGGAGTCCAGTGACTCTCTTTCTCTGTTAGATAAGAGTCGTTAAAGAGTCACAGTTGACTACGTCACCTGGAGTCTTTCATACACTACCATGACTCCAGTGTGATGAGAGTCACAGGACTCTTTTTCAAATAAGAGTCAAGTGACTACTAACAAGAGTCGAGAAAGAGTCAAATGTGTGGTGCGCAAAGACCCCCCACAGGGAGTCGTGGAGACTCTCTTTAAAAAAAGAGTCGAGGGACTCTACAAACTGGAGTCAAAAAGGTGTCGAATCTGCGGCGCGCAAATACCCCCCAAAGGGAGTCGTGCAGACTCCTTTTTTTAAGAGTGTAGGATCCTATTTGTCCAATCGTAGCCAGTTTGTTGAAGTTGGTGGCCATTTTTCCGGTACCCTCGATGTTTCCTCTGGTGTTCCCCAGGGTAGTGTAATAGGTCCCCTGCTATTTCTAGTCTATATAAATGATATTGTATCAACTGTGAGTACTAACGTTAATATCCCCCTATTGGAAAAACCACCATGAAAATCAAACTGGCCAAGCTGGTAACTAAGGTGGTCAATCTGACCAATGTGGTAGCCAAACTGGTTTAACTAGCAATCAAGCTGGTTTAAGCTGGGCAAGCTAGAATTGGTCAGTCTGGTTTAAGTGAAAACCAACATGGTCTAACTAGAATCTGGTTTTAGATTCAATCTGGTGTAGCTGGGAGCCAGTCTGGTCCTAACAGGTCAAACTGGTTTTCCATGGAGCAAATGTGGTCAAGCTGGGAGACAAGGTGGTCATGCTGGGAGACAAGCTGGTGAATCTGGTCGAACTAATAATCGTGGTGGTCAAGCTGGTCTTGCTGGGAGCGCCCACGCCAAGGTCGGCTAGGGATAGGCGAACTGGCATAGCTGGGAACGCGCGCGCCAAGGTCGGCTTAGGCTGGAACGAGGCCGCGTCCTGTTCTTTGTCCTCTCGTTTTCGGTAGACGCCCGGGCGCGTTAGGCGCGCTGCAAGCTACCTTTGTGTCCGAGAAAAAAGAGAGTGAGAGAGAGAGAGAGTGGTAGGAACGGAGAATTTGAGACGCGTTTGGCTATCTTAGGCAGATTTTCGAAGGGACGGCTGTGTGCGCGTTGTTTGGAGACTACTTGAACGACGGTGCAAGCGAAGCGGGTTTTGAGGAGACAGCGAGCGGCAGTCTGTTCAGTGCGGTAAGATGTCGGACGTCCCGACTGAGGCGTCGCTTCGTGTCTTCGAACGTGTGTGTGCTCGTGAATGACGGTGGTGCCGAGGAGTATCGCCAATGCCATCCAAGCTACACGGATTTCCTCGCCTCTGCCGACCACGCAAGAAACCGCTTCGCCTCCATCACTGGCGGGATCCAGGTTCGCTTCTCTCATCCGTGTGGTATTTGCGTTTGCTATTGCCTCTTTTTGGCGTGTGTCTAGTATTTTCTGTGTTGAAAGATAAGCAGTCTGGTTTTATTAACATTGTTTGCTTTGCACCGAGAACCATTGTCTGTGCGTCGGTTACTGTGTCAGCACCAAGGATATGTAGCATCTGAGCTCATGTGAGGGGGCCGAAAGTACGAAAATAATAAATTGGATGCCGCGTTGGCTTTTCTGAAGAGCTTGGCTTGTTTATCCTGTGTATTAATTTAAACAGGTTAAACTGGTTCGGAAGTCCACCAGCATGACCAGTTTAACCACATTGACCACCATGCCAAACTGGGCATGCTGGGGCAATAACCCATCTTGAAGCTGGGACCAGATCAACCAGCATGACCAGCATGCCAAACTGGGCATTTTAGGGCAATAACCCAGCTTGAAGCTGGGACCAGATCAACCAACATGACCAGTATAACCAGATTAACCACCATGACCAGTATGACCAGATCAACCAGCATGACCAGCATGCCAAGCTGGGCATGTTGGGGCAATAACCCAGCTTCATGCTGGGACCACCTTAAGCTGGTTTTTTCAATAGGGCCGCTTATTTGCAGATGATTGTGTTTTGTTTAAAACTATATCCTCTGTTGATGACCAAAAAACGCTTAATTCTTCTCTTTCTCTAGTAGACGATTGGTGTAACGAATGGGAAATGCAACTGAATTCCGCGAAGACTGTTCACTTACGCATGACGAGGAAAATTAAACCTTTGAAATTCACATATCAAGTAAATAATGTTGCAGTAACCGAAGTAAGTGAATACAAATATCTTGGAGTAACCCTAACAAGCGATCTACGATGGTCAAAGCATATCCAAAACATCAGTTCCTCGGCTTTTCGAAAATTAGGTTTCCTACACGCAAGTTAAAAAATGCTCCAACCTCCGTTAAACTCCAAGCTTATAACTCCTTGGTAAGGTCAAAAATAGAATATGCTAATATAATCTGGGATCCAAACACGAAAAAAGATGCATCAAACCTTGAGATGGTCCAAAGGAGAGCAGTTCATTTTATTTATGGAAGGTACAAGAGACTTGACTCCCCATCCTCCTTAATGGCGGCAAACAATATCACGTCCCTGGAAGAGCGTAGGAAAATTGCAAGACTGAAGTTCTTGTATCTACTTTATAACAACAAGCAGTGCGTCGACTCAAGTTTATATATAACCTCCTTATCTTCCAGAGCCACTAGGAACCACCATCAGTTTTCTCTTCAACCAATATTTGCTCGAACCAACATTTTTAAGTTTTCATATTTTCCACGCACCATATCAGATTGGAACGCCCTCCCTTACAATATATTCATAGCCCCTAATTTTAATAAAGCACTTGATGATCATCCTTTTTAGGTATTGCCATTGTGTTCCTGTGTTGTGAACCTTTTTGAACATATGTTGTACAAACTTTTTTCCCCGTTGATTGTTAGTTATGAGAGTGTTAATTACTAAACGTCATGAAAGCCATGTGTAATGATGGTTTACAAGTCTTTTGTACCCCACACCTGCAAGGGCCTATCAAAAGGCCTGCAGTATGTAATAAATAAATAAAATAACCATAGAAGCAACACCTTCAACGCTCAACCCAACACCAGGTGAGCTGGTCAGCTGTTGTTGCCCCCCCCCCCCACTCACTACTCTTGACCAATTTCTCCCCCTGCCCGCACAGCCCACCCCACCCACTACCTCGGTTCCCGACCCCCGCATCCACACCCTCGAAGAAGAAAACGCGCTCCTACGCTGACAACTGGAAGCTACAGAAAAGCGCACCGCAACCCTAGAACAGCGCATTGAGCAGCTACTAACCCAAATGGAACTCCTAACGTCATCACGTGCCTCCTCTGCGCCGCGAACACCCCTTCCCGCAATGGCTGCAAACACACATGACCCCTCTCCCACTAAATCGGACACAGGACGCCTAGAACGCCTTATACATGACATGGGCAACCAGATCAACACCCGTTTTGCTGCCCTAGAATGACGCTTCGAGGACATCGAAGAAACCAAACGCAAAGCCCACAAGAAAACCAAGCACCGCAACGCGCCCCAAGACCCCGAGAACACGACCCACACTATCCTATCCGACGATGACACTTTCCAGTCCACCTAAGGACGACTCAGCGTATCCACCCTCGCTACTCCTTTGGCAATGGAACTGTAGATCGTACCGAAGAAAACAAGCCTCACTCCTTCCACTTACAAAGCAACACTCACCTGACATCATTGCCCTAGAAGAAACTGAAACCAACCGCATTTCATTACGAGGATACATATACACCACAGACCCCACATCCAGAACGGCCATCCTCGTCCAAACTACCCAAACGGCCCAATCACATACCCTTCCCACCACATTAGACTACACATTCATCGAACTGCTGCCCCACAAGAGGACCGATACCAGCCTCTATATTCTAAATATATACAGCTCACCCACCTCACCCCTCTCTGAAATAGACCGCCTACTGAAACACGTACGACAACGCACCAAAGGACACAAACTCGTTGTCCTAGGAGACTTTAACGCTCCACACACAGCCTGGGGCTATCTGAAAAACAAACGAAAAGGCACTCAACTGCAAGAAGCCGCACAACAAAATAATTTCCACCTCTGCAATACCCCCCACACCCCCACCCGCATCGGAAACAGCGTTTCAAGCGACACCTCCCCAGATCTCACGTTCACCTATAACATCAAAGACGCCACGTGGTCCTGCCTGAAAGAAACCTTAGGTAGCGACCACTACATCATTCAACTCCAAATCCCCCACCGCAAAAACAGTCAGCAGCGAATTGGCACGGCCCGACTAACCAACGGGAAAATTCCGAGAAAACTCCCCCACCGACCCTATTGAAAATCTGGAAGAATGGACCACCCAGCTCCTCACCGAAGCCGCCAAACACACCAAAGAATTACCGCTAACTCAAGACAACCCAGCGATTGATGCTCACCTCCTTCACCTCTGGGACGCCCGAAACGTACTCCTTAAACGATGGAAAACACGCAAAACAAACCGTAAGCTGCGGATCCGCATCGCCAAACTAACGCTCGACGCAGAAACCTACACCTGCCAATTAGGCCAACAAAACTGGTCTTAATTCTGCAATAAACTCCAAGGAACACTGGGAACCCGTCGCACCTGGCACCTGCTCCGCTCCCTCATGGGAACAAAAGAATCCAAATCAACTACGGCGCACCAACTTCGAAGACTTATACACAACTACCCAGGCACTGAGCAAGACCTCATCCAAGAACTAAAACAACCCCTCGAAGCAACATCATCAAACCTAGCGCAAGTTCTCCCACCATACACCGGTACCCCCAATCCCGAATTAGATGAACCTTTCTCCATCGCCGAAATCGAAGCCGCAGTGCACAACCTCACCAGAAACACCACCCTGGGAAAAGACAAAATTCCAAACAAACTACTTCCCAAGAGCCCTTGAAAACCTACTACAATACATCAACAATCACTGGACAGCTGGTTCCCTACCCCCCCCCCCTCCCAAATGAAAACACGCGGATATAACTCTCATACCTAAACCGGGAAAACACCTAAACCCCGAGAATCTACTGCCCATCTCCCTGACATCCTGTGTGAGAAAACTTCTAGAACATATGGTCCACAACCGACTTTCACCCCACATCGAGGAAAACGGTTACTTCCCGGATACGATGTATGGATTCCGTCCACATCTCTCAACCCAAGATGTTCTCCTTCAACTGAAAGAAGACATCATAGACAAACTAACAAATTACCACAAATTCTCAATCCTAACGCTAGACATCAAGGGAGCATTTGACAACATAACGCACCAAGCAATCCTTCAAGGTCTCGACTCCACTAACTGCGGCCAACGTCTCTACAACTATATTATCTCCTTCTTAACCAACCGCACTGCAACGGTGGGTATCGGACACCTCCGTTTCGACATTTTCCAAACTATACCTAAAGGAACCCCACAAGGATCTGTGATATCTCCACTACTCTTCAACATCGGCATGAAAGACCTACCTCCTCTATTACAAACGATCCCCAACCACTGACACGCCATATATGCGGATGACCTCACACTCTGGACACCTACGGGCTCCATAGGTGGCCAAAGAGACGCCCTCCAAACTGCCATCCAAGTAGCACAGCAATACCTACAAGCACGGGGGCTGGAATGTGCCCCCGAAAAATCCGCCTTACTTACACTATGCAAACGCACACCTAAACAACGCGCCAGCTCTATACCAGATCCGGAGCTCAGCATCAATAGTCAACCCGTCCCCAACGTACCCCAATTCCGAATTCTGGGGCTCACCATACCCCAAGACGGATCGGGTGCCCAAAGAATCCTCCCCCTGCAACGTACTCTCACACAACTCGTGCATCTCATCCATCGCGTCTCTCACCGAAGATTTGGCCTCCAAGAAACAGATACTCTTCGCCTCGTACAAGTCATCCTCATCAGCCGGATAGCATATGGTACTCCGCATTTAGCCCTAAAACCCTCCGAACAAGTCATATAAACACTGCGATACGGCAAGCCTACAAAACCGCACTAGGATTGCCCCCCAAAACGTCAACAGAGAAACTACTACAACTAGGTGTCCCCAACACGTGGGAAGAAATCCAAGAAGCGCATCGAATCTCACAACATACACGCCTCCAGCTCACCTCCACGGGTAGAGCTACGCTTCGCTGGCTAGGATATTCGACCCCACAAGAGCATGATCAGAAGACACGCATTCCCCTAGCCATACGACAATCCATCAAAGTGGCACCAATCCCACGCAACATGCACTCGGCATACAACAAGGCACGACGAGCAGCAAGGGCCCGAGCCATCCGTGCACAGTACGACCATTTCCCCTTCACTCGCTATACAGACGCACTCCATACCCCCACAAATCTGCCCAGGCTGTCAGTGCGACCGACGCCAACGGTAAAGAGCTAACAGCCGTCACAGCCCTTACGGCATCCATAGAAACAGCCGAAGAAGTTGTTATCGCCATCGCCGCCACCACTGGCGAAGAATATCTAACTATACTCACCGACTCCCAAGCTCCATGCCGCAACTTCCTCATTGGACGGATATCACAACCAGCATTGGCTATCCTACAACAAGTGAAGCAGCTACCAGAAATACACATTGTCTGGTCCCCTGGACACGAATCTCTTGAAGGAAACGAGGCCGCACACACCGCTGCCCGCGTCCATACACACCGGGCCGTTTCCCAAGAGGGACCAGACTTCCAAGCTCAAGACAACCTCAAGCCCACGCCTCTTCAAAAATACGCCAATATACTCGCCCACTACCGGCACGGGCGCCAACAATATCCAGGCCCCCACCCGCAATTATCCAGGGCCGAAGCTGCCATCTTCCGACGACTACAAACCTACTCTTACCCCCATAACACCCTACTCCATGCCATGTACCCTACCCCCGCTTCTTGTAAATACTGCCCCCACCCTGGCACCCTATAGCATCTAGTATGGGAGCGTCAACTAACCCCATCCCTTACTCCTAATCCCCAACCCACATACGAGCAGTGGGCGGCGCGGCTGACCAGCCCCGACCTCTCCTCCCAGCGTAGCGTGGTGGAGAGGGCCGGAGTGGCCAGCATAGGCCAGGGTATCCCGGACTAGAGGAAACCCCCCACCAGGCGGGTGCCCAGACATCAGCACCTAAGGCTCGCCATAATAAAGTTTATTCCTCCTCCTCCTCCTCTACACCGAGTAACATCATGTACATGAACTCGCGTGCCCTGTCCCGTGCTAGCTTCATGTCCACGGAGACTTTCAGCTTCCTGCAATGCGACGTTTATTGATGTTGGCTGAAAAGGGAGTTTTATTTTTCGGACCCTGCACATTCTGGTTCCCACAATACAACGAGGGTTAGATTCCGCATCCTAGTCTACAAAATGTGAAAAGTAGTTTTCTAGAACTCATGCTCGTACCCATTTTCTTCAAACAAATCAAATGTTATAAAAACATAAATGTATCTGAAATGTATTGGAAGGCCTTAATTCGTAAAACAATAACCACTCACATTTTCTTCTCGGTGTGAAGGCTCTGGGCAACGTTGGCATTGATTTTGGTGGTCCTACGAAGTAGACAAATATATTTTAGTATTTTCTTATATTTTACTACAAATATGAGAATAAACCGTAGTAAAAAGGGACAATAAATGTGTAATTAGACAAATTCGTGCTTGCAAAATAAACAAAATAAAAAAACAGTAGTACTTGGGTCGTACTTGACAATATCATCATGCGTGTAATGCGTTTTCGGGTTGAAAAATCTTGGTGTTAAGTGTTGTGGCGAGCGTTGTAGGAGAATAGTTTCTGTATACCTAGACATGTACCGCGCTTTCCGACAAGATCACTATTGGTCATTGCTACGATCACTTGATCACTCACGCCAGCCAATTGAAGGGACCTCGCCAACCACGAGAGGATCCTGCTGCGGCGGAAACACTATTCAGGCCATTAGGGGCCTATAAAAGTTGCCAATCTCGACAGAAATTGCAGCCACAAAGCAGATCGCGCTGCGCCATTGCGATCAAAAACTTTTACCCTGATTTGTATCCAATGCGTTCAAAACTTACAATGGTGTTTTTACGTAAGCGAATTTCCACACTCCGTTATGACCTTCATTGCAGAAGCGATAAAAAGGCTACCTAATATAATACCATTTATCCGCGTTGTTGAGCAGCCTTAGAAAAACATTTAACAACGTTTTACAGTGTTTCTATAGGAAATACTGTATAAAAGAATATCGCATGGAAAATGTATCCACTTGTGTAACCACTCTTTATAGCTTTTTGGCCACTCTTTCGTTTAGACCTCCTATAGAACTTAGTCAATAGATATTGGATAGATATTGTATAACGAACAAGTTAAGATTTTAACAAACATTCCATCCACTTTGATCGACAACTGGCCAGCTCTTAGCAGGAAAAATAAATCCTTAGCATTACTTTTACGTTTGTCAAACTATATCAACGGAAACAAGCACTCGGCACATGCTACGCGCAGCACAAGCAGACATCACAAATACACACGCACTGAACTCGATACACCATTAATACGCTGACGTTGACTTCACAACATTACGATCTATACTATGCGTACTCCTCAAACTTAACACCGCCGCTCCGTAGCTCAAATATTGATCTATTGCCGACTAATCAAGTCTAAATTGGTCACAGAAGCAGGTGGATTGTCATCCCCGGTCTGGGCATTATCGAGAAGTCCAATGTTTGCCACGTAGTTAAATCGGTAGACGCAGAAATATGATAAAAATTGTTCAAAGCGATTCGACTCGTGGCGTAGTTATGAAGTTTGGGGGTCAGTGTATACCTCTCTGCGAATATTGCTGAAGGGTACAATGAGCTGATGTATGTCAAAAATGAACCAAGAGGAACGAAAAATAAGAGGTACAAAGAAGTAAGGAAAGCTCTTATAATAGAAAGGAAGCCTTGACATAAAATAAATATCTACAAGCTGAATAGGCTGTGATATTTGTGTAATACAATCACAATATCTTTTCATGTATTTGTATTTTCATGCACAGTGTGAGTGACGATACAAGTTCTTTTTATATCATGTACCCTCCCCCCCCCCCCAATATTTCCCTCGTGGCGATGTAGGTACAGTGTAAACAAAAACACTCCGTTATGACCTTTCAGCATGCATATTTTGGATATCGTTTTTCTAGTCGTTAGCATCATTCTTGTTTGATTTATTAGCCTGTTACTTTTTTCGACTTTCACCTCCTGAAAACTTCTTTGCATGTACACATCGCGACACTGTTAGCGCGAACACGACATCGGCGCATTTTCGCATTTTACTTCTATATAGTATTAGCGAGCACGAAATTTTATCGCTTACATTACTGAACTAAATGAGCTCTTTCCGTTGCAATAATAACTTGGATGACATCCCTTGGTTTTAAAAAGTAAAACTGGAAAAACCGGCGATCGCTTGTTCGCGCTAACAGTGTCGCGCTCTGTACCACCTCATAACATTCACATCTTCCTTCCTACGAAGTCGCCATAGGTAGCTCGAGTTCAAAAAGACTTAATACGACCACAAGGGCGTGGATTCACTCAGCGCGTGAAGTCGTCCAGATCCTGCAAAAACGCCGACTCGCCTTGTACTTCCTTCTAGGCATCCCTCGAACACATATATTGCACAGGACATGTGCCTCAGGGCAGAGTGCCTCGTGGTCCAGAAGGTCTTTCATCGGCAACAGCGCGTCGCATGCTTTGCATCTCGTTGCACTGGTCATGGGACACCCCACGAGGTGTTGCTGCAGAGAATCACGAAAAGTAAAATATATATAATAAGTTTAGGTTTATCTTGCTTGACTACGATTGCTCTTCGCGGGAGTAATCCTGCTAAGCGGTTGAGTTACCCATAGATCAGCTGGTAGACGAGCGCGAACGACGTTCATCAATGAATACATACCTTCATGAAACGCAGAGGACGGTATTCGGTGCATCCGAGATGTTTGTACGGGCAAAACACAGTCAGGTTGTGCGTAAACCGAATAATCTCAAGGGCTTCGTATAGCTGTTGAAAAGAAGAAAAAAGATTAAGTGAAGCCTTACTTTTGTGACGCTTTTATTATATACATGGCTTGCACATGACGTCATTCAAAGAGCGCTCCGATGACCACCAGAGAAAAGGGGAAGAAGGACCTCCCCTCCTACCAGGATCCTCTTTGTGCCTCCCGGATTTGCACAGACGTCGCTATTCTCCTCCCACAAGATTACAGAAGATTAACTCGTCACTCAATATTCTTACAAAAGCAGCTTCCCTCCCCTGCTCTTACATGGTGGTCAAAGGTATGCGATGTGACGTCAGTGTAAGCCATGTATGGCCATGGGTTCTCAACACCCGACCTTCGCGTATAAAACTGCGTACGTGATGTGCATGACCGATCACAACCCTGCATACACAGGTATGCGTCGATCTCTTTGTTTGCATGTACTTATACTACACAAGATACTTACGTCCACCAGTTCAACAAAACGATTTTCATGCTTGCAGAAGATGCGCTTGTTTTGACGGTGGGCGTCGATGCAGACTTTGCAGAAGACGTGTTCCCGTTCATCCCAGTACATAAATGCTGACAACATTCCACAGATTCCGCACAAGTCCCAGTGGAGAAACTCGTCAGAAAACTCTATTCCGATTGGACCACCAGGAAAGTCCCGATACTGAACTTTTCTCGGCATGGTGGTCTTCAGTTTTTCTTTGAGCCTAAAAAAAACGAATGAGAAATGTATAATGTATACCATATAGAGCCCCCTTGATTATACTGCTTCTTTTTCAAAAACCGCTGTAAAGCATTTAATGCACTCCTGACGTCGCGCTGTAGGTGTTTGAATTCAGTTGGAGTAGGTTTTCTACGGTATTTGGTGATATCTCGGAAACGGGAGAGGAGGTTGGTTGAAGGAGAAATAGTCCGCATCAGGTAAAATAAATTGCGGAAGAAGTATCTAGAGAGCTGTACTATACGCGGAAAAACATTGCGGTCTCGCAATGCTTTGATGCCCAGGTGATTAAGATGTAGTTCCGTTGACACCTGCCATCGACGTGTAACAAAATGAGGTCAGTACTCGTACAGTGTCCGACAATACGAAAGACCCACCCTGAGCGCTTGGCAAAGGTGGGTCGCCCGGGGGGGGGGGGGGGGGGGGGGGCATGGCGCTTGCTGTGCATAGTTCCATTGGCTCCGACGGCAGCGAAACTCGATAACGCAGCAAAACTAAAATGACGCGCACTGACGAAGCGTCTTTGCTTTGCCTACAAGCGACACAGACCTGCACCATCCAAGCTTCGAGCAGCGTCCCTGGCATGTAAAATCGAATATTTTTAAGTCGTGGTTTCATCGTGCGCGGCGTGGCGTCCTTTCAAAAGATCTGTTGGCGCCCGTAGACAGACGCTTAAGGAAGCTGATAGGCGCTAGTTTACGCCCGTGGATCCTGCACGATGATACGCTAGGACGCCGTTTTTTGTCGGCATTAAATGGTCGCGTCTCGCAGACGCGCCTCTCTTGTGGCAGCGTCGATGAATGAATGGATGGATGAGGCTGAACCATTTTAACCGTGCGGCGGCTTGCGTAACCTCGCCAATTTTTTTCCTAACATCTATTTAACTTAGAGCTACACTTTTGCCAGGGGACGCCTCAGCGCCCCCTGGCCAAGAGGAAACAGTCCTATGGAATAGCCCCTTGAGAGCCTGTATTACAGAGAGTGTCCGACTGCTCGATCACGGCCGCGTTCACAAAACGAGCGGCGAGGAGGCGACGAACACGTTGATCGTCTGCAAGCGTTTCTGCCTTTCCACCTGCTTTCCCCGTCGCCACGCAAAAACGCAGCGCATGCGCGCTTTCGACATATCTTCACAAGATGCGTCCGCCATTAAATTACAAACACTCAGTATGGTTTATTATGGGCCCTCTCTACAATCTAGGCTAACTGTCCTAAGCGCGAGCAGATCACCCCGCCGTCTCGGCCATGCAGTTCGAACGGGTATTTCATGTTGGTGAACGCTGCACGTGCAACTCCTTGCTCTCATTTATCCTCTCCTGTGGAATGTGGCATCAACACCTCCCTTCAGCTCCTTGGTCGTAATGAAGCCACACAAGAAAGAAATGCTATACTTCGTCTCACCTTAGCATGGACTAACCGCGAATGCTGTGCTAGCGCGAGCGGCTAGTTTTGACTGCCTTCACTGGAGCACTCGCTGCACGAGCGCTCGTGCAGCCGCCGAGGCTTCATTCGAAGCAACTATCTCGCGCTTTTAGCACGCGCGGCTAACAATAGTCCATACTAACGTGAGACGAAGTATAACATTTTTCTTTTGTATATTGCGACATGTATAGTCGTTGTTGCACAAAAAAAATATGAAGTTTTGCGCATTACTCGTGTGATTCGCAAAGAAGTCCTTACACGGCCAGGCTAGACGAAAAAGGCGCGCTTTCTTATGGCCTTCGCATTAGGGGGTAGTTTCTCTCTCCACTGCAGCTTGGTGGGGTAGCCGCGACTACACCAATTCCTACAGCGCTTTAACTCGTTCTAACAAGGCACCCAAATTTCACCGTGTTGGCCTATTGGCTCCGGGGTTGAATTGGAGGAATTCGCAGACTAGCTAGAGCTACAGGCGTTGAGGCCACCTGCGTGCAGGGACTTACAAAACACTCCTTCATCGCCTTCTAAAAGAAAAATACAAACATGCGTTTACTTATTGTAAGCCAAAAGTATTTAAATTAGGGCACTACAGTTGTTTCATACGAGTACATTGGCACAAAGTTTCAATCACGGTGATCGGAAGAGTTGTTGGCGGTTCAGGCCGTACTCGGAGGGTTGGCGTTGTCACGTGCCCCCGCGCGGTAGAAAAACTCCTATTGCTTCTAATTTAAAAACAAAGGCCGTAAGAAATGCAGCTGTCTAGCCCGGCCGTGCAAGCATGTAAAGTACGTTTTGATAAAATGACATAAAGGTAATCTACGATGCACCTACATATATCTTACGTCAACACATAATGGGGGGAAATTAATAACGTTCCACGGCAAGACCCTACCTTTTTTAATATGGATCTAGACGTGAATATGTGTATAACTAGTTAACGTCTGTATTGAGAAAGCTAGCTGAGATTTGTTTTAATTGCATATGGTTTACAGCGGCACACTGGAAACCATATCGCACTGCTAATCATAAGGTGCCCAAATTTTATATCGACATATCGCAAAGGCCAAAGAGTTACTTTTTATTATCTACTTTATTTGTACAGGGGCAATTTTCTTAAAAACAAGCCTCAGCTGATCTAAAATTAACGAATTAGCATCAACGCCATTTAATGAAAAGATAAGTACTCCGAATTTATTTTCTGGATTTCTCAACCACTATCTTTATAACTTGCATCGTTTATTCTGATCAAATTGCAGTATTAGGCCGACTCAAGGTACCACGCCTAACGATAGCTTTAACGTAAACTTGGGAAAAACCAAAGTGTAGCCATTTTTTCTTTCAATTTAGGTACTGCTCGTTTTATATTTATCTGATTGAAACTGCTGATAGACTAGGTGTACGTCCTTGTTATAGGAGTCGTGAAACGATATCGAGATGGAATGTTTATGACTTCGCAGAAGCGTAATGGTCCTAGTCTGTCGCACGTGTACTCGCACAGACCGCCATTGATTTCAAAGATTTTTTTGCCGCGGTTAAATTGTTAAGATAAAAAGGAACTATTTATTTCAGTCTTGCCTTCGCAAAGCTCGATGACGTCATTGTGGGATTGAAACTACCCGCCTGACGACAGTCGAGCGCGGCTCATGGATTGGACACGAGAACTGCGTGAGCACTTGACTTCGGCTCCTAACAATCGATGCCTCGGCGGACATTCGGGTAGTGGCTGGTGAGTCGTGTCGAACCACTGCGGTGATCAGAATAACCGAACTCTTACAATGCCTGGAGCTCCGCGCACGTTTCCTACTTTGCCAACCCTTGCGCGTGGGTATGATTAACGTTAGCGGTAGTGCCACTAAATACGCTACGCTTCAGAGTAACGACACTTGGCCATATTGTGTCTTAAAATCACGGTTGTCAATTTTCTGAAGCTTTATCTGAAATCACAGGAAACGCGATTCCGCCTTCCACGAATGTTTAAACAGTTCGCGACAGAGCAAATCAATATTACATGACATTCCTAAAACTGAATCTAATGCTGACGAAGTCGCACTTTTGAATCATGACGATCGGCAGTTGCGTCTGATCTGCATACGAGCCAAAATGGCGGCGCCCACAACAATGTCGGGGAACGAAGTGCCGATACTCTAAACGCAGCTCATCTAGTGGCTCTAGGGCGGCATAGGATATGGCACCAGGCCACGTGGCCGCTTTTCTGGCTCCGAGTGAAGGGGATGAACGATGCTCATATTTCTCGAATTTATTTGGCGACTGCCATTGCCTAGAAAGAAAAACTAACGTATTTAGTTGTTAACGTTAGGGAGTGATTCTAAGTAGTAATTAGCGAAAGTAAAAAAAAAAATATTTCATGGCTTTATAGACCCCTTTCGAAATACGGCTCTCTGTTGGCAGCTGCGAAACCCCTGCACAACGGCGGACTAAAACCTCAACGTCACAACACACTGGAAAAAAACATCCACAAAAAAAGAGGATGAGCGCAGTGACATTGCACTTCCGACGCTGTTTGACTGAGTCGTCGACTCTTAAGCCTGGTTCAGACAGTTGCGTTTGACTGCGTTTGACTGCGTTGCGGCAGCGAGAACCCAGGACATCCCTGCTGCTTATATCGCGTGCCAAGATGATTCCTTGAATTGTATTCCACGCTTCATACGAAGCACAGATGTGCCGGTGACTCGCTTTCGGTTCTCGCCGCAACGCAGTCAAACGCACTCAAACGCAAGTGTCTGAACCGGCCTTTAAAGGGGCTATGCAACAATTTTTTTACTTTGCGCAAATACCGCTTATAGAACGGATCCCTGACGTTAATGACCTATGAAACACGCCTTCGTTTTTCACCCGACGCATTAGAAGTCCCAGAAAAAAATTAAAAAACAACGAGCAGCGTTCACGCCCTCAACTCGCAGCCAGAACAAGCGGCCACGTGATCTGGAGCCGATTATATGCCGCCAATGTTGATCATAGCCACGCGCTGGGGTTGGCAAAGCACAGGACACGCGCTGAGTTCCAGACATTGTTATGGCTCGGCTATTGTCGTCGTTGCAGCGATTGGACACGGGCCACTACTCGAATGCTTCTCGAGCTATCAATTATCACGAGCCTAAATCGAGTGCCCACGCAATGCTCGGGTCCAATCTATGAACCGCATTCAAATATCGTCATACGGGTGTACTGCGATCCCCGCGTTACGTCATCGAATTTTGCAAGGGAGAGATTGAATGAAAATGATCGCTTTTGTCCTTGAAATTACACCGCAACAAAGGAGTTTCTTGGCCAGTGGCATTGCATGCTAGTATCCTTGAGTCCCACTAGTGCCAGTAAGCTCGTGTAAAGTGAAAAACATTCCAACTGAATATCGTTGCACAGCTCCTTTAAGGGCTGTTTATACTCCGACGTTGAGCGCAGGGAACGTAGCGTAGCGCAGAACGTGCGCCTTTCATTGGCCGGCAACCAGGAACTCGATATCTGCGACCAATCGGTATCAGTGCACGCGGCGGTACGCCGCGCCCGTCGACGTTACGTTGGAGTATAAACGTACCTTTAGTGTCGGCCGCGCTCCCACGTTCGCTATTGTATGAAATGACTTGCATGTTCCTCGGTGTCAAATGTTCCGCCATTGTGCAGGGGTTCCGACCTTCGAATGATCGGCGCGTGACTTTCGAAAGAGGTCTATTAAGAGATCGGTGTCCGACTGAGGCACTGCAGCACGTAGCATGTCTAGCTCCCGCTGCGGAACCCGGGGGTTTCGGGTTCGATCCCCACCGCTGCCCACTTTGAACTGGATAAGCACTGCGCAGGTGAGCAGTCGTGCATCACTGCTGTGTGTTGCATGTTAAAACCCCGGGCAAGCACTGACAATATTTTATCGACAGCGGAGACAAATGAGATGCTAGTCTCATTACATGCAACACAGTTATTTTATACGTGTTTATTGCGTGGATGTGATGGCAGAACAAACCTAAGTTTGTCAATCAGTGTGTCGCGTACAAGATTATCAGGGATGTGCAAAAACCGGTTTGAATGGAATAGCGCTGCGTCATTCATAGCCTTCACAATGAAAGAACAACCTGTTTTCTTAACAGTGGTAACACCAGGGGGGCTATGCTCGACAAATGTTTCGTTCCTCCTAAAAAGAAACGGAAGTGACGGAATTGACGATATTGCATCTGATTGGCTAGAGGCGCAAATGACGCAAGAAGGAACTTTCGCCATTTGAGCAGTGTTGGACAAAATACTCGATAAAAGTATTTAAGTTAAGTTACTAAATACCTGCTTCATAAAGTATTTAAAATACTACTCAAGTTACTTTTACTGTAAAGTATCTTGAGTAGAGTACAGATACTTAGCAATATATTTCAGTTACTTTTGAAGATACTTCCGCATTGCTTAATTTGTATCGACGTCATCATGACAACGACAATTATGCAGCTACGCAAATCTGGGTTACCAGAATAGTTTATTAGCACGCAACAACACAAAACGGGAAAACAAAAAGTATTGTAGGGCTATTTTATGCAGTCCGCTATAAAGAGCAAAATATCTTCACGAATGATAAAAGATGAGGCAGCGAATAACTGAAGAAACTAAACGTTTAATGGGGCGAACTTGTTCCCAAAACAAAATACAGAAAGGCTAGCGTTGCAGGCGTCGATGTCGGCGAAACAGCAGGATCGACCGCTGGGGCGAGACTGACTCCGGACCGCCACTCGGAGCCCCTTTTGTACCCGCGTGGGTTTCTGGAACATTCGGCGTAGAAAGTTCGGCGCGTAGAACATTCGTAACTCGATCAGACGACAAAATTCTCGAACTTACCAGAATGTCAAGTTGAAGGAATAAATAAAAGAGAAGTCCACTCTCTGGTTTCGAACCCGGAGCCTCCGCGCGAGAGCCTCCAGGCGAGAGCCTCCGGGCGAAAGTCAAGCGCGGTAACCATTCAACCACGCGCTCGCTGGGCAACGCGCGTGGCAATATCACTGATAGATGTTACAAAACATTTCTGGGACAACAAGAAAGAGGTCGCTTTAGCTATTGGGAAGGAGATCAGACCGTGGCGCCCCAAGCGGTTAACTTTAGAACTAGATTGATGGAGACAACAAATACAATGGCTCAGCGCTCGGCTGACTTAACCGAACGCGGCTTCAGCGTTCGGCTGGAGTTCGTGTTCTCCGGTGAGGGGGAGGAGGGGCTCTTTTGTTACCACTCCGGCCTGCATGAACAATGCAGCATGCACGGTGCCCAGCTCAGCACAAAAGCCCAAGTGGGTCAAGTTCGCATCCTCTGACGACTGCTTTCGGGGTAGATCCGACACTTAAAGGGGTCATGAAACGATTTTCCTACTTCTTCCTCCCTAGCTTTAATCCTCAACTCAAATGCGAATTGTGAAATCACGCCGCCGTGACATTCTTCGGCACCGGTGCAATGACTCCTAGCTTCCACCGTGCTGTCTATGCACACCATAGAACTTGTCATTCTCCAGAGACGATACGTTCCGTCAGGGCACTCATTGGCCACGAACGCGAATCCAAATATTCCTCGACGGATTGATTGTTGACGAGCGCATACATCCGAGTGACGCAATTCTCGTGTCCAATGCGTGAGCTGGGCTCGGCTGACGTCAGTTTGGCACCGTTGACGCGCTTTGGGAACCGTGGATGTATCATAGTGAAAAGGCGGAGAGCTTTCGAAAGAAAGAAGGTACAAAATAGTCCGCTATATTTTCAAATGCTCGTACCGAAACGCTGACTGTGGACTTTCTACCCTCTTTCTTTTGGCCAACTAAACGATATCCGATTAGTAAAGTCCCAATTTAAAATCATTTATCCCAGCCCCAAATTCGTTTCATGGCCCCTTTAACGTCACTTCACTAATTGTTGGTACTTTTCATTACACTGTACCCTGCGCTGTATTAAAAAAGATGACACGAACATGCCCACAGGGCCTGTGGGCATGTGCACAGGCCTTGTGTTGGGTAAACACCGAGGTGTGGGGGTGACAAACGGGTCAGAGCGCTTCGCCAATAGTCACATCGCTGAATATCACATCCTGAGGCGCACCTTAGACGCATCGTTTAACTACAATCCGTATTCCCTATACGGGGAGTTCACTATAAACGAACTTGGGGCACGAATATGTGTGAATGGATAACAAAGAGAACCCACATAATAGCCACGGCAGTGGTCGCACCTTCTTCAAGTAGGTTGCGTTCAGAAAAGCACTCAACGTCGGGGGACATTAGAATGGCAATCTGGGCTAGTTGGTTCATGATAACTTTCAGGGCGCCGAAAATACACAAGGACAAGAAAGGAGACGAAACAAGGCTAGTTGCGAGTGCGCCTTGTTTCGTCTCCTTTCTTGTCCTTGTGTATTTTCGGCGCCCTGAAAGTTGTCGGGGGACACTTTGTTGGCATTTTGAGAGGTCATCCAGCTCCTAGTTCGTTTCCTGTACTGTTCTCTGCTTATCAAAGTTCGCAAGAGCAATAAGTGCCGGACTGACAACACAAAGGAAAAAAAAACACCTCGACGTTTTGCCTTAGCAGGATCAAATATACAAAAAGCGAAACAAAAATGTCTACTTTTTTGTGTGTGTCCACCTCTCATTTTCTTCTATTTGTTATTTTCTTGACACTCAAGTCTGCCTTGTTCTCGTAGGTCGTTTCCCGGTCTGCTTGCGCCTTAGGGTGGCATCTTTACTTCCGTAAAACCACACCTTTTGTTTGAGGATTCTTTTTTTTTTTTTTTTTTTTGGGGGGGGGGGGGAACTTGATAGAAACAAAGGCGCCTTTGGGAAGGCGAGGGGAAAACCTTCATTGTACGAACTTTGGGCTGAAATATGAGTCACAGTCGGCAAAAAAGCGATATTTTCAGGAGCTCAGTTAAAGTCACCGTAGCTAATCGGAGCTAGTAACAGGATTCGGTTGCTCGAAAGAATGTTCACGTTTGGTCGTGCCACGCCCGCGCCACTTCATACCGAAAAACTCAGAAAATGGCGGAATGTCAAAAATGTATTTAAGATGATGAGTACAAGATACTCGGAATTGTAATTAAAATAGAGTATTAAATACTCTCCATCAAAGGTATTTGTAAGATACCAAGATACTCCAAAAAGTATTTAAGATACAGTATCTTGAGTAGAGTATTTGAGATAGGCACAAGTCTGCATTTGAGCCTCTAACCGATCAGACGTGATATTGTCACGTCCGTCACTTCCGTTTCTTTTTAGGAGAAACAAAACATGTGTTGAACATAGCCCCCCAGGAATGACACCGTGCTATTCGATTCAAGCCGTTATTCGCACATCTTTAAAGCATAATAAGTAAATAAAAAAAAACACCATATACAAACACAAAGAGCAATAAAGACAAAAAAAAATCATACAGCGGTACACCAATGGGCGTCGTCAGAACGCAGATTTTTTTTTTTGTGTGTAATTTTGTTCGCCTCATTTTCACTGTGGAGTATTAACCTGACGGCGCCGCCATGTTTACTGACAACAGTTCCCGCCGTTATTTGCACTCTTCGCGGCGGTAACGAGGCCACCACACCACGGCGCCACCAATATCATGGAACTTTTAGCTTTACAAAATCTTAACACACAAAACAAAAAGTCTTTTGGGCGTATTTGCCATTGTCCGTTCCACTGAATTGACATCACGGTAAAAAAAAAAAAAAAAAAGAAAAGAAAACAGATACGTCCAGTCAGGGAGGCTCGAGTCAAGTGCAATGCCGTAAAGCGTCTATCTTTCAGCCGCTTTTAAAACTACTCCATCAAAAGAGAGCAGAATGTACAATTATATTGAAGCCTTTCAATACCATTTAGTCCCCTCCACCGCCCCCCCAGCCCCCCCCCCCCCCCCCCCAAAAAAAAAAAAAAAAAGAACGCTGGCTTTAGCTTTCCGGTGCAACGTATACAGTCGGGGACAAAAGTCCCCAGGACGCGCGAGCTGCGACTGAAACGCATTGCTCTGCCATCTGCCGGCAGGTCACCTGGTTTCGAGATCACACAAAGGCGCATGCGCGTCCTACTGTGCCTGCAAACATGTGTTTTTTCCCGCTTTTCTGCGGCGCTGCGTTCAACTCGGAATCGGGCGCGTGGTACCGTCTCGGAGATAGCGCTTGCGGCTGCCAAGCGTCTGCTACACATTCCAAAACTGGAGACACCGCCTGCGGCATTTCGCCGCATTTCGCCGTGTCATTGCATCTTGCTTTATCACCAGTTGAGTTTATCGCTCAGTTGAGCTGCCGTGACTTCTTGCTTTATAGGTGCCATGTCAGTAAGCGCTATCTCCAAGGCGGTACCACGCGCCCGATTCCGAGTTAGGCGCCGCGCCACAGAAGAGCGGGAAAAGACACATGTTTGCAGGCACAGTAGGACGCGCATGCGCTTTTGTGTGATCTCGAAACCAGGCGACCCGCCGGCAGATGGCAGAGCAATGCATTTCAGCGCTCGCTCCGCCTCAAATCAGAAACTTCGCATTTGGGCTCTTAGGCAGATAGGCCTTACCGTATGTGGAAGTGGCCGTCAAAACCCAGCTGATTCAAGCGTTCCGCAATTCAGGCTCGCAGGTTCCCTCAAACGTTCGCTCGAATTCAAAATAATTTTTTCACCGCGTTAGAGCGAGAGCGAACGGCGTTTGGAACTACACGTACAGCTGCAACGGAAAAAGAGTAGCACAAGTGACCGATGACCGGAGCGGCAAAATCGCGACACGCGGCGCTATTGTTCCCTATAGCGTGCCGATAGCGAGAGTGCCAGTCACGTTTCATATCTCACCGCGGGGGTGGCCGGCAGAAAAGTGAGCGATAAGATAGCTTTCTAAATGCGGGTTTTAGGATGGCCTGCTCTCTGCCGGCCACCCCCGCATTAAGACATGGAACGTGACTGGCTCGCTCTCTCTCGGGAACAATAGCGCCGCGTGTCGCAATTTTGCCGCTCCGGTCGTCGGTCACTTGTGCTACTCTTTTTCCGTTGCAGCTGTGCTGTACCCTGATAAGGAAACGGTGGGGCAACCCATATCTGTCACGATAGTCTCCAAGCGACCCGACGGAAGTTGAGAAGGAAGAGGCGTCGATCCAGTACCACCTATAAAGCATGGCCCACATGAGCGGTGAAACTGGGCGCAGTGCGTAGTTCACAGATCGCCAGTAGGCGCGCCACAGGCACACCTCGCGGACCAGATCCGAGCGACGCCACGCCGTGCGGAAGTGACATAGGGATGCCAGCACCGGTTGCTATGATACTACCGCGCGGCGCCCGTTTTCGCCGCTCATGTTTATTCACCAATGTTTGTTTGCAAACAAGCTCGCTATCACCCCCTAAAGGCGGACCCCTGCGCGCTTCCGGTTTTCCTCTTCTTTTCCATTGGTGTCGCATCCTTTTGTTATATGTACTACTTTCTACAATGCACTAATCTTCTTACAAACATGTTACAGAAACTTCTCTGAAGGAAACTCGCTTTACCCGATCACTGTGCGTTTCTGAAGAATAAATATATACACTACCGGAAGTCCACGGGGGCACAAAATACTGTGGCGCCCTCGAGGTATCAACTCCCGCCGAATGTGGTGACAAGGCCGGCGCATGATCCGTCATAGATTGTGGTATCCCCGACCCGCCCTAAAACGGCATACACGCCGGAGCTCGACGATAGTCGCCGCAAAGCGACACAGGCATCCGTCATGGCGTCGCCGCGTGCTGGCGTCGCGCTCGTCGTGAGGCACTGCAAGACGCGTTGGCGGCGACGCTGACGCAGCCTAAGCGGCATTGCGTGGATTCAATATGCGGAGAGCAAGTCGTCTGTTTCTTGCGCAGGAGTTGCGGTGACGTCAGAACGACGCCGAGCTCTGATTTGCTCTGATTGAAGAATAGTGGGAAAACTGCCCATTATCCTTCATTCAGAACCAATCAGAGCTCGGCGTTCTGACGTCACTACAACCCCTGCAAAGGACGCAGACGAACTTGCGCTCCGCATAGTGACGACGTTTTGGGGGGAGAAGGTGCGGGCCTTGTGTTCTAGGTGATATTGGCTACGCTGACGAGACAGTATGAAGGTATTATAACAAGCTAGAGGTTCAGCTCGCGCTAATGTACCATTCCGAAATAAAGCAGACAGCAACCGGTCTATACACCTTTTCCACAAGGGCGCGCAGCCATCTTGAATCGCGTCACTTCCAGTATGCGTTAAAACATCGGTTTGATCTCTCCACGCCGCTGAGTTGTGTTCACGAAAAATGCGTGATTGTCAGGCATTCTTGTTGTGCCTCACGTATATTTTTTGCGTATATTCCAGGCTTCGCATATTCCGTATCTGTTATATTCCATATACCAGGTACGAAACCCACGTTACTAAGAACGAAAGGAAAAAAAAAAAAAAGAACGTCTATAGGGTTCCGGTAATGCATTTCTATGGGAAGAAGTGGGTTCCCAGTTTCTCTACGCTCTAAAAAGTAAAAGATATTGCAAAGACGTCTAATGTAATGAATAGCGTAGAATATTTCTCAATTACGTGGACAAAAATAAGGGTCAGTTACAGCGTTGTTTTTTTTTTTTAGCCGAAGCAGTTAGGCTTTTGTGAAGTTCACAAAGTCGCTACGAGCCCAGTAACATACGCGATTTCTGTTTTCTCCGATAAAGAAAATAAAATGCACGCGCGTTTCGACATTCACAATGGTCCTCAAGAATGCAAAAACATCACTGGAAGACGAAGAGTGGTTGGGGAAAGTAGCCCTAAAAACCTTTGATGTGTTTGTGTTTGATTTGCAAGTAGCATCAAATGCGCCATAGCATGGTGGGCTAGAAGGAGGAGGTGTTACAATCGCGGTTGCGAAAGTGACTCGGGGATTCAGCTTCCGAAGCTGTGGTGGGTTATAGCGGGCCGGAGGGCCTTCGGTAAGTGCGTAGCAGTGTCACCCTGCACGACAGACATACATGTACGTAACGCGTTACAAGTAACGAGTTACTTGTACCTAGTTACTATTTTCGGTAACGAGTAAAGTATTTAGTTACTTTTTTAGAAAAAGAACGAGTAACGGTATTTAGTTACTTTGAAGGCCAAGTAACGAGTAACGGTATCTCGTTACTTTTGAGGAGTAACGTGTACAACACCGCTTAAACGGCCTTGTTTTTATTCTAGCCTGAGTATGCGTCTATTGTGACAAAGGCAGATGGACAACCCGAAAAACAACTAACCAGTATGACAGTACAGCAACGTATATCGCTGAACACGTCAGTCGACCGGTTGGACTGACGTGTCCAGCGATAAACGTTGCTGTACTGAACTCTACAGCTGGGAATGTCCTTCACCCAGCGAGCACAATCAGGTTCGTTGGTCGAACCTTCTAGAAACGGGTACGGACCGAATGCAAACCCGGAGGTTGCAAACACGGGGAGGCACATAACCATTACCCGCTGTCCTCAATGAAGGCGCAGTTCTAGAAGATTCACCAGCTCTTCCTGAAGCACAACACTGCCGTTCCTTCGAGCGCGTCGGTAGAACGACTCTTCAGCGTCGCCGGAGATGTATTTTCAAGGAAGCGGGGAAACATAACTGATGAAAACTTCTACGGGCAGCTGCTGCTGAAGGGCAATGACTACTAAAAAGAAAACAATAAACCATGAAACAAAAACAGTTGTGTATTTGGTCGTCAAAGTAACGTGGAAAGTAACTCGTTACTTTTGAGGTAACTCACGCGTTCCTTTTGACAATCGGTAACGAGTAACGTATTTAGTTACTTTTTGAGCGAGTAACGAGTAACGGTATTTAGTTACTTTTTTTGAGTAACGTGTACATGTCTGACGACAGAGAAGGGGAAAGAAGAAGTGCACCGGGGGGCTTCACACGCCCACCGCTGCAGCCTGTCTTCATTGCGTCGAGCTCAATACGCCGTGCCCAATTTCGTTATGGCTAACAAGAAAACATTTATTATGCGGCTCTTCAAAATTGTAACCAACAAAAAAGAAAAAAAAATGTTGTGGAGTGCCGTTGTGGCGCTGTTGCGAGCATATCGATGCTAATGCTGCATTCGTAGAGTGAACTAGAAACGGCTGAGTGCGGCGAGCTACAGGCTCCGCTCATGCTTTCAGTTGCACCTCAAAATGTGGAAAGCGATCAGGTGGAACCAAGCCACTTCGATCGCAGCGCCACCTTCGCTGCGATCGAAGCGAGCGACAACACAGGTCGAGGACATAATGTATTCTTTTATGATTTTGACGTCAGAGGTAATGTCAAAACACCCCGTCATGACGACGTGACGTTACGACGACGCCACGACGTTATCGTCGACTACGGCGTTACGCGACGCCAAGACGCTGTCGTAAGCAGTGACGTCACGAGGGTCAGCGGCACCCGGGGCGGCAGTCCGCCGCGACACCCCCCCCCCCCCCCCCGTTCTCGCGTAGCCCTCCGCGACTCCCCCCCCCCCCGCTCTCGCGTGGCTCGCCGCGACCCCCCCCCCCCCCCCCCGCTCTCGCGTGGCTCGCCGCGACCCCCCCCCCCCCCCCACCCCGCTCTCGTGGCCCACCGCGACACCCCCCTGAGCGCTGCACCCGGGGCGGTCCGCCCCCCCCGCCCCCCCCTTGTGACGCCACTGGTCGTAAGGCCGTCGTGACATCGCGTTGCGTCGTTTACGACGCCGTTTGGCGACATCAAGTCGCCTTTGTAACGCGGTCGTGACGTCGCGTTGAGCACGACGCGGTTACACAACATCAAGTCGCGGTTGTAACGCGGTCACGAAGTTGCGCCGCGTCGAGAACGACGTCGACGTGGTCGTCGATGCCGACGTTGAAATCGACGCCCCACGCAACGTCAAACATTGCTGTCTTCACGAACGTTGTCCTGACGTCGTCGTCAACGTCAACGTCACAACGACGCCACGACGAAGACTTGACGGCGTGTAACATCGTCGCCTTCGCCATCATCAACTTCGACGCGCCGTCACGACGAAGTCTTGACGTCGTGTAGTGTCGTCATCGACGATGATGTTGATGTCGACGTCCTGAAGTTGTCGGGACGTCGTCGTGGTGACGTCGAGTTGCTTCATGTCGACAACGACGTCGACGACCTGACACCAAGCGACTTTATGACGTCGCATTGACACCTACGCCGTCATCTTGACGTCGCGTGACGTCGTCGTTGTCGTCGTCAACGTCAACTTTGACATCGACGTCGTTGTCAACGCAATATGACGTCAGAAGGCAGCCTTGATGCCGTGTAACGCGCGTTGTCAGCGTCGATGATGACGTTGACGTCAAGGCGTCCTCTTGATGCCGTTTGGCGTTGTGACGACAAGTCAGGTCGCGGTGGCGTTATGTATTGACGTGGCGCCTGACGTCTAGATTGCGTCCAAAATATAGCCCGGCATTCTATTGCTTCTATGGCCTTGACCAGCGTGCCGGTCGAGCGTGGCGTTGGAACGCAACGCGTTTCTCATAAATAACGGCTAATCCGAACCACTTCCCTCGTAGCGCCCTCTCGGGCGCTACGAGGAAAGTGGCTTGGATTAGCCGCTTTCTTACAGCGGAGCTGCTAAGGGCTAGTTTCCCCACTATTGTGTTCGGCAGCAAACAAATGATGACACGAAACTCTAGACAGCTACCGCCATCTATGAGTGACGGCGGCAACTAGAAAATCGGCTTGCCGGTTGTCTGGTGGCCGCCGTCACTCATAGATGGCGCAACCTTTCCAGCCTTACCACTCTGGCTTGCCGACTTACGGCCGGTCGAGACCTCATTCCCGCCACAGCTTCGCTGGTATTCGTCCTTCACCAGAGTGGAAAGGCTGAAAGTGTTTCCATTTGCGCAGGTGCAGCAATAGCACTCCGGTGGCCTAACTCGTCCTTTCCAGTACACTCTAGCGTTAGGGTGTGCTATAAAACGTACTAGAATGAGGAGGGGCGCCATCCGGCAGCTGTGAGAGTGTCGCGATGTGCAAGCCCGCCGCTGAGGGCGCTGGGGGGCAGAGCGAGGCCATCCGACGGCTGACAAAGGCATGGTGGTTGCAGCAGAAATGCTTTATTTGGCGTGAAAATGGTCGCATTCTTCGTTTGCTTTTGTCTGCTGGGTTGTGAGAAAGAATAGGTTTCATCCTATCTCATGCCCTTTTTAAAAGGCGTGACTTGAGTGAGCAGCAGAAGCTTACATTCAAAGTGCAAATGCCGTTTTAGGAGCGGTCAGTTACTTACATAGTGTTGCTTCTTGAATTGTATTCTGTTTTGCTATTATGGAAAAATAAATGTCAATCTCACCTTACATAACAGCATTAAGGGGGATTCAACCGCTCGTCACTCAATGGGCAAATTGCGCTACACAAACCTGAGTTTCAGGAATGGGCGATGGTATTCATTCTTTTGGAGGTTACGTATGATAACCAAATGAAGGTTGTACGACCCTTGGATTTTTCTTTTAGAGCGCTGGAGATTTTTAATAAAATTCAGAAATATGACCGTTTTGACTGTTTTTAGCGCGTTTTGAGGCATTTTTGAAAATACAATTATTTAGAAGACAAACCTGACAAAACGCTTGGCCGTACGTACTAGGGGTGCCTTTAATCTTAATTTTAAGACCATTACGAGAAAGCAAAATATTGTTGTATTCGCGTATTTGTGTAAATAAAATCACCCTGTTAATTCTATTTCCAACTTGTTAAACGAGATGGCGACACTAGTACTAAATGCCTCAAACCGGAGGTTTTCTTGCTGTTGCTGTTGTTTTTCTGTCGAGCGCGAATTCGACCGCGATGTCTCGTTGCTCGTGGATCAGTAGCACGTGTAGCGAAAGCTCACGCTGTAAAGCTCACTGATCGTAGATTCAATCCACCGCCTCTGCCCGTTTCAATCTGGATGAGCATCATACCGGCGTGCTGTCATGTATCACTATTGCGTGAAGCACGCTAAAGACGTCAGATAGGCAGCGGTATACTGCGCTGTCTTTCATCTCCAACGAAGGCACCAGATGCCCTCAGACCTGACTAACTTCCCGCTGTATAAACGTATAGACACAATTAACAAAATTACAATTGATGGCTCCGTTGGTCGGCACTTTTTGAACGCTGCAAAAATGTGTAACTAGTCATCAGCAGACTCCTAGCGAAAGGCCTGATAAGGCTCTGAAGGCGAAACTTTTGTTGATTCTATTTTTTTGTGTGTACTATGTTAGCGCGCGTGGTCAAACGCTTGCATACGCTACAAGCGTGGCACGTAAGCCCCATAAGATCGTGCAGGGTTGAACAGAGATTTGAGTTGAGGCAATAGAAAAGGATTGAAAAATAATGTGCCTCGGTCTGCTCCAGCGTTAGCATTGCAGAGTTAATCCAATTGAAAATAAATAAAAGATATCCTAATATGTAGGGTGCCTCAATGACCTTCTGCTTAGGGTGTTGCCACCCTTTGTAGTATACCCGATGCCGACAGAACGAGCTCACGGGTAAAATACAAATAAATCGACGAAAACTAAATGTCGCCATAGCACAGTCAGCGCCACAAACGCGTGCCGGGACACGCTCTTTCACGCGCTTCTGAACAAAAAAAAACAACAAAAAAAAGTGTGGGACGAAATGGCCAGATGTCTCCACCCTAAGCAAAGCGCACATGAGGGCATCCTACTAATATGTATTTGGAAATAAAAAAAATATAGTCGAATGAGTTGCAAAGAAGGCTAAAATACTTATTCCTAACAACATTTATTTTATGAAACATTATTTCAGATATTTTCATCCTCTGTAGACCTTGTTTGGTGGCTAATGGATATGAAAAACAAACAAAAAGCATATTTCTATTATTTTGAACAATTACAATATATTTTCTTAACCAACAAACAGGTGCTTACTCTGAGATGCAAACTGCATTTTTACGTTAGCGTTCTAACGCCCGAAACAATATTTTTCTAAATTTAACACTTCCCGTTTTGCGGATTACTAAGAAAACCAAACGGGCCATCAATAGGTAGAAAATACGCTTCTTCGTAAAGTAAGGCGTACGTTTTTTTTTGTTTTTTTTTTCTCTTTAACTTTCCAATTTTTAGGCAAACTCAAATGAACCTATAAATAACTTTAGTGTCTTCATAAATAACCTTGGGAATTCACTATGCTATTGTCCGTTATGAACACCTCTTTCAACAGTGATCTTACTATGTCACGGTGGAATGAAGCGGTGCTAACTTACCCGTCTGGAAACAAATTGGGGTGTATGTATGGTTATACAGCCTAGATTTCTAGAACATAGTCTGCCTCAACGGGCGACTTGTCTCCCAGCTGTAGGTGAGCAATTTAGCCAGTGCAGTACAACCGCTAGCCTGGGGTCTTTAACGTGCATCACGCAGTAGTGATACACGACAGCACGCCGGTACGATGCTCATCCAGATAGAAACGGGCAGGGGTGGAATTGAACTCAGGATTTCTGGGTTATACAGCGCGAGCTTTCGCTCCACGTGCTCCAAGCTGGTGTGCTCTATACTTCGTCTCACCTTAGCATGGACTAACCGCGAATGCTGTGCTATAGCGCGAGCGGCTAACCTTGACTGCCTTGACTGGAGCACTCGCTGCACGAGCGCTCGTGCAGCTGCCGAGGCTTCGTTCGAAGCAACTAGCTCGCGCTTTTAGCACGTGCGGCTAACAATAGTCCATACTAAGGTGAGACGAAGTATAGCCCACTCGGCCACCGATCCTTTTTTTTTCTTTATTGCACGTGGCCACCGATCCCTCTTTATCTGTCTGGACCACCGTGGTCTGAACTAAAGCCCTTCGATATGTTCGCGTTTGTCTTGCAAGTGGTGTCAAATGCGCCAGTGCACGAGGCCCGTATCTCGAGCGGCCCTTGGAAGTAGTTATCGGCGCAGTACATGAAATGAGCGGCCCTTGGAAGCGAATGGCGGCGGACCACCGGTTCCTCGCAGGTGTCTTGCGCGTTTCGACAACAATGGTTGTCGGTACTTGTAAGCGTGAGTTTTATCAAATGAATTTAGTCTGCACTTGCCGGCAGCGCCTTCAACTTATGGAATTGACGAGGATAACTCGAGTGCAACATGGCTTTGTGTATTTGAGTGGTTCTTTTTCGCTGACAGGCAGACAGGCAAAAAGTTTCCTCTCTTGCCATACCCGCTGCCAATGTTGTCAGCTGCTGTGCACTTGGTGCGCGATCGTGGACGAGTAGTAGAGCCGTGCCACTTGCTTGGACAGAGAACTCCTTGGTACAGTTCCCGGGTGGGAAACCGTTGCTTCTTGTTGCTTTTGACTCGAAGCGCAGAAGTGGACCTCACCACTAAATGAGCTATGCTTAGGGTCGGCACTCTGTTCCCCAATACTGCTGTGGGCGCCGCCATCTTGGTGCTTATGCAGAGCAGACGCAACTGCCGATCGTCATAATTCAAAAGTGCTACTTCCACAGCATTAAATTCGGTGTTAGGAAGCTCATGGAATATTGCTTTGCTCTGTCGCGAATCGTTTAAACATTTGTGGAGGACGTAAAAACGTTTCCTGTGATTTCAGATAAATTTTCAGATAATTGGCAGCCATGATTTTAAGCTACGATATGAACAAGTGTCGTTACCCTGAAGCGTAGCTTATTTAGTGGCACTAGGGAAGATCATGGCCGAGCAGCGCAGCACTGAGCTAGATTTCAGACGCCATCATTCTTCAATAGTGCCACTAAATGAGGTACGCTTCAGAGGAACGACACTTGTTCATATTGTGGCTTAAAATCATGGTTGCCAGTTATCTGAAGATTTATCTGAAATCACAGGAAACGCTTTTCCATCCTCCACAAATGTAAACAGTTCGCGACAGAGCAAAGCTATATTACATGCTTCCTAACACTGAATCTAAAGCTGAGGAAGTCGCGTTTTTGAATCATGACGATCGGCAGTTGCGTCTACTCTGCACAAGCACCAAAATGTCGGCGCCCACAACAATGTTGGGGAACAGAGTGCCGATACTCTATAGACCTTTCCAAAAAAGGACACTTGGCAGGTTCCATTTTCAGTGTTCGTGCGTATGGCGCGTGATTTGCTCGCTTTCCGAAGCGACGAACGTGCGCGTTCTGGACTGTGATTTAACACGTGTGGACTGTGATTTTTGTAAACAGTGGAAACGTCTATACTCTGTTTCACCTTATGATGTACCAGAGAAAAGGCTACAAGCGCGAGCTCCTTGCTGTGGGGCAGAATTCGGCGGCACAAGCTCTCGTGCATTCGGGGCAGCTGCCAAAGCTATGAGCTCGCACTCCTAGCCTTCGCTGCGGTACAACATATGTGAAACGGAGTTTAGTGGCTCTAGTTCTTCCCAGAAGTGGCGCGCGGCACGTGTCTCGAGCATTTCCACAAAAATGATTGGCGCCACTTTTCCCAGGATAGATGAGCTTTACTCCACACATCCTGGGAGCGGGTTTGCAAACCAGTATTCAGACGAAGAGCTGGCCGATATAGGGTATACACTCTAAAAACTGCCTGCGCGTCCACTTACCCGCAAAACACTCAAAGAGCCAATCTCTACAATCTACGAAATCAGCTCAGCGAATGATGAGGCGGAATATTCGTTTAGACCTAAAAATGAAGTCTGTGCTGTTGCATTGCGCAATGCAAAACGTCGTGCTTGCATTGCGTAATGCCACAGCGCATACTTAATTTTGTGGTCTAAACAGATGTTCTGCGTCATCATTCGCTGAGCTGATTTCGTGTATCGCAGAGATTGGCTCTTTAAATGTTTTGCGGGTAATTATACATGCAGTCATTTTTAAGAGAGTAGGAAGTGCAAAACTGCCATTTTTTTGTTTTCTAGCTTTAAATTAAGCTCTAAAAATGAACCTTTTTTTTTTGGCAAAACAACGTTTGCGTGTTAAATGTCCTGGTCCAAACGGCCGCAACGCCGCACCTTGTGCTTTCGATAATTTCGAACGTGGACGGAACTTCGAATCCATTTGTAAATCAGAGCCTATTCTACGTTTTCTAAGCCACTGTAATCATCGTATGTACTGGCTCGTATCTCGCGCCGCCTGTTGGCCGCTTCCTGCAGCGGCGGACGCAGAGCGAAGATCTAGCTCGAGATCGGTGGCGAACAGCCCGTGGCCCGAGCCCACCTCGCGCCCGACCTGCATGCGCAGCTGCGAACGTGCAACTCGTTTGTTCCGGAAAAATTCTGCGCCATCTATGAGGAAAAGGGTACAAATAAATAGAGGTTGAATCCCCCTTAAGAGAGCGAAGTTTGAGTATAATATCGTATACGATGTTTTTTTTTTTTTTTCTCCACTTGGCCCTTGGCCCTTGTCCCTTGTCTCTCCTGCGCAGCTAGCTGCCACACAATGTTGTATCGCTTCACACAGCGCAAAAGAAGAAATAGGCATACCAACACGCCCCATGCTAGCCTCGCTAAACGCTGCCTCACCGGCCTCCTGGCCCCGGTGTGAATGGCAGCGCCACCCCGGGCCTCTGTGGTAGAATTCGACAACTCGAACCCCAGCTCACGGCCTCCGACTCCGAGATCCCGAAGCGCGCGCGCGAAGGATTGATTCTCCGGCCGTCTCATTCGAGTCTCTCCCCAGCAGTACGTGTGTAATTGCGCAAACTCCGTCGTTTGCCGCGAGGCGGCGATGTCTGCCCAGTGTTGCGTTTGGGAGGGTGACGATGTCAGGCGCGGAACCAAGATTCGGGGCTGTGGCTCGCTGCTAGCATGGCCCCGAGGAAACAGGCCTGGGGTGGGGTTACTGAAGTAGAACTTTTATAGTGAATATACAAGTAGCATGATCGACTGGTTAATCGGCAATCGGCAGATGGCAGTCGGCGTTGAGCCCATGTTATATAACCCTCCGAGGACAAGAAGGCCCGCGGAGCAAGAGAGGAGCCTCCCGCGGGCGTTCGAGTGTTCACGTGGTGTTCGAAGTTCGGGAAGGCTGATGCAATTTCCGGGTGTTCTTTAGCCAAGGGCAGATGATGCAATCCCTCCACGCTCTTGCCCCGCTTCCGCGGGCGTTCAAGTGTTCACGTGGTGTTCGAAGTTCGGGAAGGCTGATGCAATTTCCGGGTGTCCTTTAGCCAAGGGCAGATGATGCAATCCCTCCACGCTCTTGCCCCGCTTCGGTGGCTGATGCAAGGAGTCCACGCCCTTGCGGAAACCCAACACCGACAGACCCACACACACACACAGGCACGCACACGCACGCCGGTGTTTCTCCTTGCGAAGGCTGGCGGTCCCAAATGGTCTCGTGGCCTCCAGAAGACGTTCTTTTTGTGTTTGGAGTCCTCCTCGAAGGCCACCACCGGCCCGATGACTCAAGGGTCGGTCTCGGGACTCTGAACGTGACTGTCTAGCGCCGTTGGCGCGCGCCGGGGCCCAACGTGACAATAGGCTTTGCTGCCGTTGGCGACGGGTGAAGGCCAACTCCAGGACGGAGCCAAGGAAGCCAGTCGTAACACCAGTTATAAGTTATAACAGAGAGGCGAGCTGTCAGCGTCGCAGGTAGAGTTCTGCACTAGTACGGGCCAGACCGCGGGACGGGCTCGGGCTTCACGGCTACTTTCATGAAGAGCCCGGGCCGGGTACAAGCCTTGCATTCAAGTCTACAAGGTGGGCCAAAGCGGGCCAAGCCGGCCATTACTGTTTTGTTTTAACAACATGTTCTTTGGAAGCGTGTTCGGGGAGAGGAGCCACAGTGGAGGAGAACCAGATGCTGATGTGTGTGTGCGTGTATGGTTTTGTACGTTTCGGTGTGTGTGCAGCGAATGCACTTCCAGAGGACTAGCGGCGCGGCGTTCCTTTTCGCCCATCAACACGCACACATACGCGCAATGCGCACCCTCGCCGGCGTAGACCATCTTCTTTTCCTGAACAATTTCTCGCATACCACCGCGAAAGACGGCGATATTGTTTTATATATATATATATATATATATATATATATATATATATATATATATATATATATATATATATATATATACGAAGGGCGTTCATAAAGTTCGTATTATCTGCACCAAAAATTTAAAAAAGTGGAACAAAACAGGCATCACCATGAGCGCTCGTCCCTCTAGTTTCCGCACAGTGTACACATCGCGTGCTATAGTAGCGCGGAACGCCGCTAGGGAGTCGAAACCAAAATGGCACCACCCGTCGGAGCCAAGCACATGCAGTGATCCATTTCTTTCCATTTGAGGGGAAGCAATGTCAGGGATATTCATTAAAATCTGGGAGCACTGTTCTGACACAACGCTTAAGTTTATGAAACTATAGTTAAATGGCGTTGACGCTTCCAGTGTGGCCAAACAAGAGGAATGCATTTGAAGGACGACGACCAAGTGATTCCTGAAGTGGTGCGATTCCTGAACACTCAAAACAAGGAGTTCCAGAACAATGGCCTCCGGCACGTGGTCCATCGCTTGCAAAAGTGGATAACGCTTGGTGGCGAACATGTAGAGAAAGTCTCAACTCCTACTAAAGTTTGATTGATCAATCTCTATTCCTTCGTTACAATGATACGAACTTTATGAACGCCCCTCGTATATATATATATATATATATAGGTGAAGTAAGGTAAATATAAAAACAATGGACCGGGAAAAGTTAATAGAAAGTTTTAGGGAACCGGAACAAAATACGATCGATAAACAAAAACGATTGATACCTTGGATCGGGCGAGTCGACCGATCGTGTGCCTCGAAACGGCTTTGGGGGAACCGTATTTGCAGACGATAGCAGACGATCGGTACAGTCGCGCCCCCTGGCAACGGAAACCTGCATCGGCCTCATCGAGAAAAGCAAATTTGCGTGTGTTTGTACAAATCGCAGAAACTGAAGCAAATAAAAATCTCATCGTAAAAATATAGAGAACCTAAGACAATGTATACCTTCCTATAGTTCGTCCCGTTTTTTTCCTGGAATGAATGCGCTTCCGTAATACAAAACCTGGCGCTCCATGGCGTGTCGCCACTGGCGCTGCGAAGTTCTAAAATGTTCGTCTGCTAAAGAAGCAGACGAGCTTTCCGACAACAAAGACGCTCGATCTTTTTTGACGATGACTTGGGGTTGGCTCTATTCGGAGAAAACAATTTACAAAACGTTCTTTTGTACGACTGTCTGCGCACTAAGAGAGGCGCTTGTTGGCGGCAAGGCATGGGACGTTCAACTTGTCGTCGATGGACGAGGAGGACGTCGTACGGCAGTTCAGGTTCACAAAGGAGGATCTGCCCCATCTCCGATCGGCGCTGCGCATCCCGGAGACGTTGACAACCAACGGCAGAATTTGGGTGTCAGGGACTCGTTTGCCACCGTATTTTTTTTTTTTTTTTTAGTTTACCCGATTCATATCCTCGGGAAATAAAATAGTTCCTCTATCGTACGTGGTAACTTGTTTTGTAAGTCATTAGTTCTCAGTGGGCAAGCTTTGGTGTTTTACATCAACCAAATATGATGTTTACTTCAACCACGTCCTGATATGCTGAAAAGTCGCCGACAGCAAACTCGATTTGACACACAAATAACAACACGCTCGCGCGCGCTTATCATCAACATTCGAAGTCGTCTGCCAGCGATCCTGTGTCTTTCCCTCGAAGCCCACTGCAGGGTCGAGTATTAAGAAAGTTATGGACAAATAAAACTAGGAATATTAAATCGCGAAGAAAATACAAAAATAGCAAAAACATACTCGTTTTCTCAAGTTAAGGCGGTCATTTTTCTTGTACAAAGTTACGAGGAGGTCAATCCGTTCCTTCGCTCCTCGCAAAGAGAAGTTCTTTTTCGACGCCGCGTTCAAGCCTTTAAGGACGTCATTCCAAAGGGCCGGAGTAAAAAAAGGATTAGGGCCTAACACCTCCCGAAGTAGGAAGATACATCTTCCGCTGAAACCCGCTTGCGAGGACAAGGCGGAGGGGCGGAGGTAGATACGGCGCTCATGTGGCTCTCTTACGGTAAAGATAGCAGACGATCACGGTCGGACGCCCGCGAACCGATCGTTGTGCCGTGTACGGTACTACCACGAAAAAAAAAAAAAAAAAATTAATACAGGAAAACCTGTAACTTTACTGCTGTGCACTTATTAATCACCCAATATTTAAAGGGCTCGTTTTATAGAATATATGTGATTAGCATTAGAACACAAATTTTTAATTCATGCAAAATTTTTAAACTAAAACGTATCCAGATCCTTGATCCAGAAGGCTGTTGCTCACTCTGTTGACACTACAGATAACCCTCAGTCATAAAGCGGCTGTAAAAACGGGTGATAAGAGCTCGAAATGCACATCCCAACGTTTGTATGGAAAAAAGAACTTAAAATATTAAAAACTTAAAAGTATCAAAATGTTAAAATGTAAAAAAACTTAAAATATAAGAAACTTAAAATATAAAAAAACTTAAGAATATAAAAACTTAAAAATATAAAAACTTAAAAATATAAAAACTTAAAATGTAGAAAAACTTAAAATATAAAAACTTAAAAATATAAAAACTTAAAAATATAAAAAACTTAAAATGTAAAAAACTTAAAAATATAAAAGCTTAAAAATATAAAAAACTTAAAATATAAAAAAACTTAAAATATAAAAAAACTTAAAATATAAAAAACTTAAAATATAAAAGAAACTGAAAATATAAAAACTTAAAATATAAAAAACTTAAAATATAAAAAACTTAAGATATAAAAACTTAAAATATAAAAAACTTAAAATATAATAAAAAAACTTAAAATATAAAAAACTTAACATATAAAAAAAACTTAAAAATATAAAAAAAACTTGCAATATAAAAAAACTTAAAATATAAAAATGTTAAAATATAAAAATAGAAATATTAAAAAAAAAAGTAAAGGACCAGCCGGATTCGAACTCACCACTACCGCACCCCTACGAGCTCACGAAATCGACGCTTCGCAGACGAGTTTTGGCGCTGCTAAACATTAATTTATTTCCATCGAAGATGTCTTATTGCGTTTCGGTCTGTATTTTCTTTCTTATTTGCTGATTCCAACTTTATGCACTTGCTATCACATATGCCGCTCCTGCTAGGTACTACCACGAGTTATATTATTCATGTTTGAAGCCACGGCACGCTCTCTCCGCCAGCGAAATAGCCGTTTTGCTAACCAAGCGAGACCGTCCATGTCGGCCATTGGTCGTGCCGGTCGCGCCTTACGGTTCGAGCAGCGCATTACGGTAAGATCGCGGAAGACAAGCGCATGCGCACTTCGTACCGGAGGGCCCATCGTACCGTATCGGATGTGCAAAAACGGTTCCCTAAAACTCTCTAATAAGTCAAAGATGCGTACTGTCGGAGTTACTAATTCGAAGTTTATTATGACGCTTCCAATTAGTAACTCCGACAGTACGCATCTTTGACTTATAGTTACACTTATGCCGCTTGTGGAGGTGAGTTATACAGCCAGGGGGACATATTATAGGGGGCTAATCGTAACAATCGTTCGGCTAATTAATTAAAATTCGTTAATTAACTTTTTAATTAATGAAAATAGGCATATGGTTCCAATTAGAAACATGCTCAGCGTTATCTAAAACCCCTAAATCAGTCATTTTCAGAAAGACTTTGAGCGCGTGAGAAGCGTACGTAGTAGTGAACTGAAGTTACCGCTCGTGGAGCAGGTACAAAGCTAGAGGTTGCGATAAGGCGCCCGCGCGATTTTTCCGTCTCTTATCTAGCCCCAGCCTTGTACCTGCTCCACGAGCGGTAACTTTAGTGCACTAATACGCTTCTCACGCGCTCATAGTCTTCCTGAAAATGACTGATTTAGGGGTTTTCGATAACGCTGAGCAAGTTTCTAATTGGAACCATATGCCTATTTTCATTATTAAAAAGTTAATTAACGAATTTTAATTAATTAGCCAACTGATTGTTACGATTAGCCCCCTATAATATGTCCCCCTGGCTGTATAACTCACCTCCACAAGCGGTATAAGTGTAACTTTCACGGCTTTTTTTAAACAAATCTGTTAAGCTTAAAAAAAAACACCCTGTATATATATATGTATATGTATATATACTATATATATATATAGGTTGTACGCAGCGAGAGTGGGCAATTTAGAACTTTGTCCGTGTTTTGACCAAACCCGTCGCGATTTTTCCCTTTCTTTTCAACTGTGACACGTGGTTTTGTTTACTGCTGCTTGTCATTTTTGTTTTTCCCTCCTTTCCTTGCGGGTTTTGTCGCGAAAAGGACGATTGGGGTGATTTTTCATAACAAGGTGCCTAGGCCTGCGGATTGGTGCGACTAATAATAGCAGCAAAAAAAAAAAAAAAAAAAAAATATATATATATATATATATATATATATACATATATATTGATATATTTGTACGAAGCTATTTTGTTTTGCGCTACAAGAGATGATTATGAGACAAAAAATTTTAGGATTGTAATAACGAAGTTTACACGGTCACTCCTATACTTCGTTTCAGCTTAAGTCCAGACGCAGCCGACGCTACCAGCTGATGCGACCAATCAGGCAGCATTAAAAGCGCAAGTCACTGGGCCTTTCTTATTTCTTATCGGTTTATTGATGATAGAACACGTCCAGAAGCATGACGAACACCATCATAGTTCCCTTTTCACATTGTCTGATTAGTCGCATCAGCTCGTAGCGTCTCCGTCTGCACTTAAGGTGAAACGAAATATAGTCAACGTAGGCATGGCTATGACAGACAGCGTAGCGTATCGAAAGAAACTGCTCGGAGCTACCGCATTGCAAAGTAGTTCGCGTCTAATCTAAACATTCAAAGCATATGGAATCTGTAAAAAAAAAAAAAGAAGAAAACAGGTTGAAAGTTGGAATACCGAGTAAGCCATGCTGGAACAAGGTTGGAATTGATAAATAAACCAGAGGTATTTTTCTTGAGATCCCATTGTCTGTTTGCGTAACAATTAAGTTACATCACAAGGTGCATAACGGGATACGGTGGTCTGAGCCACACGTGCCAAAAACGAGACGTTTACAAGATCACGCCTCACCTTTCGGATCAGCACATAGAATTATCACGAAGTTAAAAAAAAAAAAAATGGCGAAATCATTGCGAGGTGGTTGTATCTCACCGCCATACTTTTGTCCCTGAAACCGGGGTCACACTGCTTATACATCATACAAAAGAAAGGAAAGTTTGAGGTTTTATGTCGCAAAGCAACTACGGCTATGAGCGACTCCCCAAGTACTCCTTGGGGATGGACCACCCGACTTTGCTCTCCAGAGTCCGAAACAGACCCTCAGCGCCACGGAAGCGGGCTCATACAAAAGACGGTCTGCAAACAGGTTCGAACGCGAGTCACAACGAGATCTGAGCTTCGAATGCCGCTTGGCAACGAATTCAAGGAGGCACTTGGCACGCGGCATTCGAACCACGGCAGCGTGAACCCGGCTTAAAGGTACTTCTAGTAAAAGCAAACACCATATGACACGTATAAATGTTAAAAAAAAAAGGACAGCACGGACTGCACTATATAGCAGGGGTGGCCAAGCTGCGGCTCGCGAGCTGCATGCGGCTCTTTGCGCATTAAAGTGCGGCTCGCGGCTCCCCCCCCCCCCCCCCCCTCCCCTCCCTTTCCCCGCCTTTCTCCCGGTCACACCAGCACTTCACCAAAAAGAGAAATGGAACGCTTTTTAAATCGAAAGACAAGTTGCGGTTTGGTAGTCTTGTGCTACTACTACCTATATACAGTTGAACTGCTTTCGACTCGGATGGATTGGAAGTAGTTCGAGTTTCGTTTATTGCTCTGGACAAAAGTCCCCCCCCCCCCCTTCCCCCCGCTGCGGCCCTAATCTGGACACTCGGCAAAAAGTCGGCGAGAAATCTGAAGGCTATGATTGGCCGGCGCCCAGGTCAAGTGCGGCGTCGGCCAATCACAGCCGCCAGATTTCTCGCCGAATTTTTCGCCAAGTGTCCAGATTAGGGCCCCTGCTCTGGAAGTTTCGTTGTTTTGTTTGCGGCTCTTAGGCCGGGTCAGCCTGGCCACCCCTGCTATATAGTATCAAACCCCGTGCTCAACTCAAAAGCTACGTCAAGCAACGTGAAAGATCTAAAAGAAAGTACAGCATGATTTTTTTTTTATTTAAAGGAAATCCGAATTTTTATGCACGGATCGAACTAAATTATTTCTGGACTTTTATACGCGCTCCAGATTGCAGTCAAATATATCGCCCAGATGAACATCTCAAATTAAATGAGCATCACTACTTGTATATTGACTTCCTCAGAGCAGCTGTTCACCACAAGACACAAACATCTGTAAATAGAAGCCGCAGTTACTCGACGTAACCCGCCTTTTTCTTCGACTATTCCGCGTTGCGCCATGCTGAAACCACTGAAACGGCGACTTCGATGTTTGGGTTGAGACTCGAGAGCGCCTTCCCGCGGAGGGGACGCCGCCTCCTCCTCTTTTTCCGCATGCACCCTCTCCGCACGAATGGGACGGCCGGAGGAGCGTTCACGCGCTTCGGGATCTCGGAGTAGAGAGCCTCCTTATCTCGGAGCCGGAGGCCATGCCCAGCTCCTGTGGAGAAGCTTACACGGTCGGCACACCTCCCAGTTCTAGAACACCCTGGCTACGTGCTGAACAGCCTTTCCATTTTCTCACGGCGACGTGGAACAGCCCTGGCTACGTGCTGAACAGAATTGCCATTTTCTCCCGCTGGACAAAGCGAGCGGGTGTCACACCTCCCCTTCTAGTTGTGCTTTTAAATAAAGTGTTCCTCCTCCCCTTCTAGGCCGCCGTAGCACGGGTTCGTGCCTCCTGCAGCCCTTGGAGACAAATGGCGGCGCAGCACTGAAATGAGTGGCCCTTGGAAGCGAATGGGGGCGCAGCACTCTCTCGAGGCACGTGCTTCGCGTCTTCGCGCAACAATGGTTGGCGATACTTGTAAGAAACGATAAGCGTCCATTTTATCAGGGGGTTTTAGGTCGCCCTACCTCTCTTCGCCTTCCAGTTCAATGTTTTAATATCTCGAAGCTGTGTGTCTCGAGAGCACAAGTTCGGTATGTCTATAAACGTATGGCAATACTTGTTCACGCTATAGATAATACATTGTGTCATTTCGGTATGACTGCTATTACAAGGAGAAAGAGAGAGAAAAAGGAAACGTACGCAGGGATGCTTCTCCAGCGGAAGGTTTCGTAAAAAACCGTTTATTGCAAATTGTTTTAACTTTTCGTCCTAAAAAGGAAGGTGTACTTATTAAAAATAACGACATGGTTTCGTCCGTGTATCACGTGGTCTCTCTTTATACCTCGTTTCCCTTAAGTCCGGGTGCAGCCGACGCTACGATCTAATGGGAGCAATAAGATAGCGTCAAAAGAGCACCGCCTTGGTGCTCCTCCTGTTTCTGTACGTGTTCTATCATCGCTGAACCAATCCGAAACAAGGAAGGCCAGTGGCTTGCACTTTGGATGCTGCTTTTTACTTTGTAGAATCGGCTCCTCTGGAATCGAGCTGAGAACAAGTATAGCAAAAGTTCCTCGTTGATTGACATTGATTGCTGGTTGCTGCCCGAATGAGAAGATAAGAACACCTGCTTGCAATGCGCACTGCAATGCACTGCGCATTTCAGGCGAAAAAAAAATGTACTGTCATTTTTTTCATTTTTTTTAGGGACATTAATCTCTTTTTCAGTGGACGCGCGTATACTGCACTGGGGGCATTGCAAGCGGGGAAATGTATTGTCATTTTTTCTTGGAACGACCCTTAATATCTCTTATCAACAAAGCGTGTGTACTTTTTTTCTATATGTAAACAAACGCGCTCTTGATAAATTATCGGATCCATTTTTTTTTCTATTTGTTTGAGTTGAGGGGCGGTTTAGGGGCCGGGGGGAGGGGGGAGGGGGCAACTACCCGAAACAATTTTTTTATGAAAATAAAAACCCGGCATATACTAGATTTCGTTAGTAAACAATGCCTAGTTCCTGCTGAAATAGTGCTTATTAGGTAAACAAAATTGATGTTTTCAATGCCTCGCCCTCCTAACACCACATCGGTTTCGTGACGCCAGACCTCCTTGCTGCCCGCCACCCCGAACTCCCTCCCCTACCAAGCCTTGACCGATAAATTCGTCCTTATTTGAGATGGCCTTTGGGATGTAAAATACCAATTTGTTTCGAACAATCACCATGACCACGAACACATTTGTGTTGTTAATAAATATTTAATAAATCGAATTTAATTTATGTAAATATCAGGCACCAAAAGTTCTAAGCCTCGGCGAGAACTAATTGATGAACGGAGAGCGTGTTGAATCTATTTTAGAAGTAATGTTTTTGTTTTTGTTTTTCACATTAAGAAATAATTTTTGAAAAACGCCATTCAACCGTTGAGGATATTCTTCCCGGAGTTGCTACGCTGTAAAGGTCTCTATCAAACTTGTAACAAAAAAGACAACTAACCAAGATCGATGAACTGAGGATGACATTTCAGACGGCACATTCTGCAATAGCCAGAGACGAGCGCTATAGAACACAGGTAATAATATCAAGAAGCCGAGGAGCTCTGTCGCGAACAAAAGTTTGCTAACATGTCCGTCAAGGGTTCGGCAGCAAGTATTTAGCCGCAAAAGCCAGTAAGCGTAGCAGAGACCTGGTGGAAAATATTCTTGAAGAGTGCACCTCAAAACAAATCACTCGGATCACGGACGGAATATGAACACGGACAAAAAGAAGGAAATTTCAAACCGAAACCCAAAAAACATAATTACGGCCGACGAGGGACTGAGTTGAGCTTCTATTCAGATTCCCACATCGCGTACTCGGACACGTTTATGGCAGCGACGAGGGCCCGATGCTTGGGCGTTGAAGTCTGGGAGGAAGGAAGAGCGGCGGTGTTGGAGGCACTGGCGTGGTGTGGTGACGCCGCACCCTTGACGGCCAGGATGACTCCGACGATGAGAACCCCGATGAGGGCCACTGCAACGATGGTGCTCCCGTTGCAGCGTCCCTTGTCGCCCTCCCAGGAGCCGCTGTCTGCCCGGCTTGGGAAGGTGGTCGCGCCGCGCGTGTCCAGTAACTCCAAGGCCTGGCTCAGGGTTCTGTTGGCGGTCGTGATCTTGTGATCTGAGCTAAACATGACACAAGCTTTGTCGTTCTCTTTCACCACTGGTTCTGCTCGTCGCATCTCGACCTAAATTTGCTTCTACCGGTAGGGTCGCACCGCAAAATGGTGCACGAGGAACGAAAGTTCGTGCCATGGTCGTGATTCGTGCTGCGGAACCATGGTGGCTAGAATTGGCACGGTATAGCTATAGTCGGATGCAACCTAAGAACAATCTTTTAGCTCCACCCACAAGCGCATTGCGCCCATCTGAAGTGCCTCCGCCGTCGAGAAAGTAGTTCGCTAGCAACGTTGCTTTTTCTTCCTCCAGTAAACGTGTCTTAAACTACTACAATATTTATTTAATTCATTCAGGACGTTTAAATAAGTTAGAATACGTTTTGTCAACGAAATAGCTGTTTAGTAAAGAAAGAAAGTCATGTCCAATGTACCGTCTTCCCAATTCATTTTCTGTCCAAGATACTGTCTAACATACCGTCTTCCAGCGCCTTCGATTGAGGGAAAGCGGCGAAAACGAAACCAACCTTTCTCTCGCCAAAATTATAAATAACAAAGCACTTATAGTTCCTGCAAATAATAAATATTTAGTGATTTACTTAGTTTTGTGGGCTTTGCGCACGAAATGTGTGCCTTTATTTTGTTGGATGAATAGAAAACAAGAATAATTATACTTTTCGGGTTTTGACAAATCGGCACCCTCCCAAGTCATCGACACCACCACCGCGCCCCGCTAGAGTGCCTTCATACAAACGCGCGCTTTTGCTTGAGTGGTGACATCTCAGCCATTTTTACGCCCAATCGTTTTTTTTTATGCATTTTGAAGTACGCGCAATCCGGTATCAATCAGCTCGAGCGCGTAGCTTTGGCTAATGCATAGATGCCATTTAGCGCCCAGGTCACGCAACGAGTGCGCGAGAGCGTCACGCGCTGAACATTCAGTGCAACAATGGATGTCCTTCACCCTGAGGACAGACAGACATGTAGGCACCCTACGCCCCGCTCTCTTTGTCTTCCGTCATGGATCCCACTGAGGTGCACGGCAATCTCAGCTCACCCGCGGAAACCACAGCGAATTGAAGCAGCGGTGCCGGTACTATGTTGAGTAGCAACGTGGGGCAGAGGCGACAGAAATCCACCGAAGCAGACGACGTCCGGCGTAGCTTCTCACCTCTCAGCAGTGCTAAGCCTCGCGCCCGCTCGAAATTTTCGTTGGCGATAGCGTCGCTGGATTCTCACGTTGTCGCGCAAAAACTGCTGCAAACGTAAGCCGATACCATTAAGATTTCGTGGCGTAACCTCGGGCACGTAAAACACGGTGCAAAAAAAGCAGAATAATTGTCACGAGAAACTAGCGTCGCGTTGCTAAGGCCAGCAGCCATGTTGAGCTTTTTTTTTTCAAAAGGATCGCGATTGGTCCACGGAATCGTGACGTCATGAAAACGATTGGCTGAGTCGTTTCTCGGCGTAGGAATTACATTTTCCTCTGAGAGGCATTTCCGGTTTTTTTCTTAGCTTGCTCAATCCCCACCCCTGCCCGTTTTGATATGGTGAGCATGGCAACAGCGTGTATCAATACTGCCGCGTAATGCAGGTTAAAAGGGTGCTGCAAAAAAATTTTGCGCTTTGCGGAAATGACATTTAGAATGAATCCTTTACGTTCGTAAGCACGCGTTAGTTTTTCTCCTCGCGAAATGTGCTTCGGGGTGTGGTGCTATGTGCACACAAGACCCCAAGCTTGCGCAGCGCGACAGCTAGCCTGGTGTTTTAAAAGCGGTGGTAATCAGTTCATTGAACGACGTTTCATCGACAGCTCATATTAGCTTTTTCCTGTAATAAGCTTCATAAGACTGTCGCGGGAAGCGGCGCGTACGGGTGGAGCAGGTGGATTAACTTTTTTGTAATAAGCCGCCGCCGACTGTCGCCGCGAAGCGTCGTAAACGGAGGGGGGGGGGGGGGGAGGAATGGGTTAACTTAACACTAGCTACCACTAGACACGTGACCGCACCGAATCCTGAGGCTTTTACGCAAAACTGAGCTAAGATTCGTATTGCGATCGCTGTAATACACATGATAAACTACTTTTCAATATTGTTAGCCCCAGAGATCAGTGTCTAGCTTTGATAAAAACCCAAAATAGAGCACCGTGGCTGACGACATCTAGCGGAGCCATTGCGAAGCTGCCCGAGATTTTGTCGTAAAAGCATATTTTGAACTTAAAACAAACGAAACATAACTTATCTCGTCGGTATTGCTATAAAAGATCAATGAGTAAGTATCGGTGCTCGGTACTTTGTTAAAATCTCGACGTAAAACTATATGGTCACGTGGCTAGTGGTCAGAAATGTGCAACATGGCGGCCGCCGGGTGGGGGTCACTTTCAGCTGCCAGTTTATCGCTCTAAGCCTCTCAACCTCGTTGGTTAACAAGTACCCCTGTGATACGCGCGCGAAGAAATGTCCCTAAAACGTGCAATTCGCGTAACGAGTGTCGAAGAAACGTTAGTGCCGACAAAGCGTGTGCCTATAAAACGTGTGCCCATGAAAAGTTGTCCACTAAACGTAATTCCACTAAACGATAGGGACCCTTTCAAAAGTGCATTACGCAGCTGTAATGTCCGGTAGTATAACGCACGGCTAATTTTATTAAAGTAGAGTTTTTGTCTTCCGTCGTCATTGCTGCCTTCACATTGGTGGTAGTTTCTACCGGGTCCATATCATTTCGTCGAATTACGTTGCGTGGACAACTTTTCATGGACACTCGTTTTGTCGACACGATCGTTCCATCAACACTCGTCATGCGAATTGCACACTGTAGGGATATTTCGTCACGCGTGTATCACTAAAACGCGCCTTAACCGCCCCGCCCCCCCCCCCTCCCCGTCTGCGTTCGGGCGGCGGAGACAAACTCAGCGGTCTTTGAGCGAATGCGGAAAAAAGCTCACCGATTTTTTAAATTTTTTCTTAGCTTAGGGAATTGTGCGTCACGCGTGGCAATTTAACAATCAGAATTAGGGATGCCGCGAACTTTTTTCGATGATCGATTCAAGCGGTTCGAAAGGTTCGAAAGATTTCGAATTTTCGACCTTTCCAAATCAAGAAATTCGACGAAAGTCGAATTTTTGAACCTATTAAACTAAGAAGTTCGACGCTTTTCAAAATTTTGAACTTATTACGTTGCGAAAATTGATGCTTGTCGAACTTTCGAACTTCTTGCACTAAAAGTTTGAAGCTTTTCAAACTTTCGACCTTCGTTCGCTAAGAAATTCGACCATTTTCAAACTTTCAAACTTATTAATATAAAAAATTCGAAAATTGTCGAACTTTTGATTCCTGAAAAGTCAAAAGTTCGACGAACTTCGAACGAACTTCGAACTTTTAGGGTAAAAGTTCGAAGTTCGTCGAACTTCGAAAGACCGGCGTGCGGTTTCATTTGGATTCAAGCAGTGAGGTACATTCGTAATATTGTTTTCACAGTTTTACGGCAGATTGATACTTTAGACCCATGTTGCGGATAAAAAAACAGGACGCGGGATGGCCAAAAAAAACGTGCTTTTCGTGTAAGGCTCGTCAAATTATGAGGCGCTGCAGAAATTCAGTCTTTTGCGTTAAGTCCTTATTTCGAACTCTTTTTGTTCGCCTTCCGCCCATTGAAAAGCATGCGGGAAGGGCTTAGAACGCACCTGGTATCGCTGCGCCGCAGCGTTCTTCCGCACGTCTGCTTTCCTCGCCGTCACCATGGCAACGAACGCCGAATGAATGGAAGCACGCACGGTACCGCCGCGTGAAGCCAGCAACAGCTGACGCCATTTTACGAACGCCGTCTGCTAGCCAAAGCCGAACGCGGTATGTCAGATCAACCGCCTCCGCCGGTGCTCGATCGCCGTGTTGCTGGCTTCACGCGGCGGTACCGTGCGTGCTTCCATTCATTCGGCGTTCGTTGCCATGGTGACGGCGAGGAAAGCAGACGTGCGGAAGAACGCTGCGGCGCAGCGATACCAGGTGCGTTCTAAGGCCCTTCCCGCATGCTTTTCAATGGGTGGAAGGCGAACAAAAAGAGTTCGAAATAAGGACTTAACGCAGAAGGCTGAATTTCTCCAGCGCCTCATAATTTGACGAACCTTACACGAAAAGCACGTTTTTTTGGCCATCCCGCGTCCTGTTTTTTTTATCCGCAACATGGGTCTAAAGTATCAAACTGCCTTTCACGTGTCTGAGACGTGTTTCTTTTAGCCTGTCACATTTTGGTAGGAGAAACTTGTTTCGTAGTTCTGGGCCTCTGAATATGCAAGAATACAACACTTCCGGCGGGTTCTTGATAGTTCTTTTTTCTCTCCAGTTTTTAATTTTTGCATTTATTGTTATGTTTATTTATTTATTATTTTTTATCAACGGCACAGTTATTTAGGTCAAAAAGACATTGTTTTGAACTTCCGAACCACCGAGCATGTGACGATCGTAGTGCCTTCTGACAACGAGTTTCTAACAATGACCATCTACGCGATCTTTTATGCAGTGAAGAGCGACAATAGCTATACATTACATATGCATAAATAATTTCAGATTAAAATAAGCTCGACCATGCCGAATGCCGGCTTTCCCCGTATTGTTTTCTTTAACAGTCCGAAATATCTGGGGGGGAGGGGGGGGGGAGGGGGAGGGGAAGAGAAAGACTGGAGCCCCCCCCCCCCCCCCCCCCCCTTTTCCTCTTCCGATGCCACTGGTATGGTAGAACGCTCCTCGACCTCAAGTTGTGTCAGCTTCTGTGCTTTTTGCTCGGCGTTTCTTCCGTCCCGGAAAATAAACCTCCAAAGCAATTACAAACTCAAAAAATTGTCAAGGTGCAGGCGAGCTGGTGTATGTTGATCATGATGCAAAATCCCAAGACTGGGAATGCAATTCGCAAGAAATAGTGTAAGAAGAAAGAAAAAAGGGGACAGGACAACGTCTCAAACTCAGCTGAGTTGAGTTTGAGACGTTGTCCTGAGCTGAGTTTTCAGCTGAGTTAAGTTTGAGACGTTGTCCTGAGCTGACTTTATCCTGAGCTGAGTTTGAGACGTTGTCCTGTCCCCTTTTTTCTGTCTTCTTACACTTTTTCTTTCAAATTTCATTCCCAAAGCTGAGTTTGAGACGCTGTCCTGTCCCCTTTTTTCTGTCTTCTTACACTTTTTCTTTCAAATTAATTCAAAATCTTAGGATTTTGCATCATGAAATCATGTGCAAAGTAAACTTACTATATGCCAGCGTCACTCGGGCGGCGTTCGATCGGATTACTACCAGCGTGCAAGGGTAGGGAGGCAGTTTGCCAGATCGCTTCAAGGTTTTTCTGAGCCTCAACCACCTGCCTGCCCCTTGCCGTTTCCCCCCCCCCCCCCCCCCCGGCTGGCGTTCACAATTTCTGATCTGCACGTCATTCTGCACTGGCAAATATTCCAGCCCATCCGGGACACTCGTCGTCTCATTTAATTGCCTGAACAACTTCGCGCAGTCTGAATATCACACCCGAACTTTTCTAAACATGATTTCGTGAAAACCAGTGAGGCGCGAAAACGTTATTTGAAAATGAAACTGTGGCGGAACATGAAAACCAGACTTCGAACTTTGCGCACTTGGACTTGAAAGAAATTCGGAACCTTCGAAGTTTTTTTTTTTTTTTTGAATTTAGCCCTAAAAGAGAATCGAAACCTTCGACTTTTCGAACTTTATGTAGGAAGAAATTTGAAATCTTCGAATTCACCGAACTTTATGTCTATAACAAGTCGAAACGTTCGAATTTTTTGAATTTCACATCCAAAGAAATTTGAAACATTCGAATCTCTCGAATTTCAAGTTAGGAAACTTCGAGATCTTAGAATTTCTCGAACCTCAAGTAAAAAAATATTCGAAATAATCGAACCCGAACTTTTAGAAACCATGAAAGTTTCGACCTTTTTGAATTCGAAACTCCACGTTTTTTTAATGTTGCGATTTTTTCGAATTCGAACCTCCGTACGGCCGAAAATATTGAAACCTTTCCAATTCGAACATCAGTTTGGTTCGAAAATATCGAAACCTTTCGAATTCGAACCTAGGGTGGTTCGCGGCATCCCTAATTAGAATCCGTCACTTCATTAAAAATAATGGTCCTCTTTTTTTTTTTTGTAATAGTCTTGAAGTTCATTGGGCATATTTACTGATTCCTCTAAAATTAGTAATCACCCATTTTGTATACTAATGACGCCGCAAGTTTAAATCAGAACATCGGACAACCGTAAAAAAGACAACAATTTACAGCTTGACAGTGCGCCGTCGTTAGCTCTGTCAGTAAAAGAGGTTTGTTTTTTGCGAGCTAATATGAATAGCAGTGTGTGAACCGTTCCAACTCCGAAGATTGTGTCGTGCCTGTTAGATAATAAGGTGTTGTTGATGTAATCAGTGTCGGCTAAGCTGTTTTCTTTTTGTTATTGTAATTAATAAAACCTACATTACTGTTCATTGGTTTGGAGAACGACATCAAAAAGCAACCTTTAAAAACTTTTAGTACCCCCCAAAAAAGTAATTCGGTCCATTGCACGCTTGTGCTATAATGATCACACATACATTTATTTAAAAAAAAGTATAATTTATTCACTATCCAACAGTTAATATTTTTCAACTTTGCCAAAGTAGTGTTCAATTCTCTCAAAAACAATACAGAGTCCTTTGTTGCTCAATTCCCCTTAAGAGACACCCAATACAACTTGAGACGTGTGAAATATGATAGAAGCCAAATACGTACTAATTATGGTGAAAAAACATTCAAGCAGCAATCAAGATCTGCAGATACATTTAAAAAGAAGAATAAGGGACGACGTTTTCGAGCATATATGAAATATTTTGTAGAAATGCTGCCAGTCATTTCATTGCGTCAGAAATGTACATATTTCTTGTTATTTTGGTTTCGTTCTTGTGTTTCATTTGTATATATGCTGCGTGTTCCTTGCCTCGCCGCTCTGAAACCTGTATGGAGTACGGGACCTGGGTCAGGTGTTTTAATACACCTTTTGTCCCTGCCACCCCAAAATAAAATGGCAAATAAATACAAAAAATACATTAGTTGTGAGAACAGCTTTGTCATGTCGTGTTTGTTGTCTTCACTCCGTCTTCGTCGTTTGAGCGGTTCACAATTTCACATCCTGTATAACGTTTACCGAATCGCCCGATTCGCTACCTTTCAGAAGACTATAGACCCTTTCTTCAAGGACGCCACCATCTTGAATTGTCGTCACTTCCAGTATGGGCGAAAACATTTGTTTTGTCGTCGCCACGCCAGTAGAAGACACTTTGGATATAAGCGTAACCGTCACATTGTCACAGGAAGGCGGTAGGCCCTCCCGAGTGACGATTGAAAGAAGGGGCCGCTGACCGAGCGATAGGGCCACGCTCTGGTGGAGAGTCTTACCAATGAAGAGAGACGGAGGCGTGTGTCGAATATATAAACGAAGTTTAATTTGACAGGGGTATAGTAGATATTTAGGCGCTATATACTATGCAAAAATCACGTAGACACCAAACAGCCGATAGCGCAGGTACGCACAGTATAACAGTTCCAATTTCATGCCCGGGATTGTCTAGACAATACTAGAAAAATGCTAAGTTTAAGAGAGTCCAAATGGTAAACTAAAATAGGAGGATAGGTGAGTGCAAAAAAGTCTCATCTGGCGTAGAGTTGCTGGCGTCTCCCTGCGAGGTCCGTCCGAGGTGGAGAAATTCCGGCGGGTGGCTTGGCACACCGTAGGCGCGGCTCACTGGCCCCGCACACCCACTTTTTGCGGTCGCACACTCACTGGAAGCTTCGTCCGGTGCCTGGCGTGGGGCCGTCGACAGGGTCTCGCCGCATCCCTCGACGTCGCGATGAGTCCGTCCGCCTTAGAGTTCTCTCTCACACTGCCAGTCCTGGCAAACCCGCGGTTCCCTCACTCTCTCTGTTCCCACGGTAGGTTGTTGCCCCCTCGGTCTGACCCTGACCCTAAAGCAGAGTTCTTCCAAACACTAAGACCCGCCAGGCAATTCGAGTGCTGACGAAAAACACATTCCAGCAGCGAGCCGCCAGCTCGCCTCCTAAATCTGGGGCTGCAGAGAGAGGCGTAACCTGACACGCGCCTGGCCGCGAGCTCATCCGCCGAAGGCGGTCGTTTACTTCCCTGGACGTTATTCTTCTGCAGACGTCAGCACGACCCCGGTCGGTTTCTGGAACAGCCGTTTCTGTGACACACATATTATCGTTTTTACTCCCCCTTATTTTTTTACTATTTACAAGTTGATACGTTTTATTATTTTTTCGTCGCCCATACCGGATACGCCTATTAGGTTACTGGGGACGAGAGTACACAGAAAAGGTGTATAGTCCGGTGACAATTCAAGAACCAGGCACGTTGCCATGAGGGGGGGGGGGGTGGGGCCCGGCCCCCCCCCCCCAAATCTTTCGTTTTGCTGGGACCTCTTCTCCCCCCTCCCCCTCATACAGCATTTTGTCATGGGCGCCCCCCCCCCCCCCGAAACAAAATTCTGGCTACGTGCCTGTCAAGAACGAAGTGGAAGCTCTTCCCACCTCTTTCCACTTTAGTACAGCGAACGATGGAAAGGAGGTGACCTGTTCTCCACCGTTCGCATCCGCTGAAGTGGAAAGGGGTGGAGGAGCTTCCACTTCGTTCTTGACCTGTCACCGAGTATAGTTCTTAAATATGCGACTTCGCGGCGACAGTATGCGGCGGCTCATTACAAAAATGTTAACTCACCCGACCGGCCCGTACACGCCGCTTCGAGGCGACAGTATCATGCAGCTTATCACAGAAAAAGGTTAATCTTGGCTGTCGATGGAACGATTTGTCGTTGAAACAATCTGTCGATGAAACATCGCGGGTCAATGAAACGATCTGTGAATGAAAGGTCGTTCGATGAACTGATTGCCACGGGTTTCTACCTCCCCCCGCAACTCGGCGGTGTCGCTGGCACCTCACCACTCGTATAGCGCTTTACCTGTTTCCAATGAACATCCGTGATCTCACCGTGTTGGCCTCTTTGCTCCGCGGTCGAATTGGAGGAATTTCCAGACTAGTTAGATCCGGACCGCAGGCCTCGCATGCTTGCAGGAACTTTCGCAAAACACGTTTCGCTCTTCGTCTTCTAAAAAATCAATTCTCCTAATAAACGAGCGTCTCTTTACGACAAGCCAAACCTATTTCAATCAGCGCATTGCAATTACTTCGTACGAGTACATTGGCACACGGTTTCAATGACGATGGTCCGGACAGTTCAGGATTGCTCCACGAGTATACTGGAAGGGGTGGCGTGGTCGCGCCCACACGTGGCTAGAAAATAAATCGAACTGCTTTTAAGCGAAATCAAAGGCCATAAGGAATGCCGCTGTGCAGTCCGGTTGTTTCTCAGCACGCCAGTCACTATACATGGCTTGCACTGACGTCACACCGCGTACTTTTGGCCACCATGTAAAAGAGAAAGAGGGAGGGGAAGCTGCTTTTGTAGAAATTTTGAGTGACGGGTTCATCTTCGGGGAGGAAAATAGCGACGCCCGGCCAAATCTGGGACACACAAAATATGGTCTTGGTAGGAGGGGAGCTCCTTCTTCCCCTCTTCTCTGGTGGCCATCAGACAACACCGCTTAGAGCTAAGGCCGTAGCGCTTCCCTCTCTCCCTTGAAAGAGCGTCTGCATGAGAAGGCTGAACTGGTAGTGCGCTTCGTGTACAAAACATTTATCCTTCCAAAGTTAGAATATGCAAGCATAATTTGGAATCCACACCTAAATTACCTCATCTCGAGGCTTGAATCTTCAGGACATAGCAGCCAGATTTATATGCAGTGATTATTCATTGGAAACTAGTGTCTCAGCTTTAAAAGCTAACATAAATCTTCCTCATCTAGAAAGAACACGAAAAATAGCCCGATTGTGTTTTTTTTTTCAAAATGTATATTACTCAGATTCCTATTTTCAATCTACTTACTGGCGGGCTGCCAATTTTATATCATCCATATTAGATAATTCCTGCAAGATTGAACCATTTCAGTGCCATGCTAACACTTTACTCTTTTCTTCCTTAGTACTTTGTACCACAGACAGGGTCAAACTACCCGACCATATTGTAACTGAACGATATCCCGTTTCATTTAAAAACTAGTGCATCAATTTGTGTAACTGTGAGCCTTGATTTGTAAAAGTGCATCATAATAATAACTTGCTAATAAGTGTTTTTTTACTTGTTGGTGTCTATTTTTTATGTTCAATTACTTTTTTGTCTTTTGTTTTTGAATCCCCCTGATGTAACGCGTCTTCGGGTGCCTGTGTGGGAAATTAAAAAAAAAATGAAATAAATGCCTCTGCATCATTTATTCGATTGTCACTGTACTTCATTTTATCTGGTCCCACTATTCCGATTATTGCCATTTCATAGGTATTCTTTTTTTTTTTATGCAACTCCCATGTCGTTCAGGGATAATTACACCACCCAGTTTATCGCTTAAAATAACACATCTGTCTCAAGATATCACATTCTAGTATTTCTCTACAATAATTGCAGGTTATAATAATTTTCCTGCGTTCTAAGATTTTTTCTTTTAATCACTCGACGTTCAAAGGTCTCATGTTTGCTCACAACAACAACAACAACAAAACAAAAAAATAGTGCGAATACCCGCGTTTTTACGACGTAAAAGCTACGCGCGAAGCCTTCAGCTCAGCTCTATAGCGCAGCCTGCTGCCGTGACGTCACTGGAGGCGTGTTTTTTTCCTTCTCCTCTAGTTGGTGTTGCATCGGAGCGGTCTTTGAATGACGTCACGTGCGAGCCATGCATACTCCGTTTCGCATTACGACGGACTGCGCAAGAGCCATCCCACCCAGTCAATCCAGCGCAGCGCGGGGGGAGTGCATCATGCCGCTTGTCACGTGATTACACTCCCCGCGTGTCGCTGCGATTCTTCAAAAGGTCACGTGCCCCTCACACGACATCGGACTGGTTCCGACGGATCGTAGCAGCCGTGCTGCGTTTCGCCGGAAGGTGAAACGGCGTGCGAAACCCCCGACGTCGGAGGGGAACGGGACGCTGTACGCGGGCGGCCCGCGTCGCCTTCGCCCTCGGCCGTGTTGGTCCAAAGTTCCGGAGGAAATAAGAGAACAAAAACGTCTGAGCTCGTCTATGCCTTGGCGCTCGGTGGAAGGGGTTGGCCAGAGACCGGATGTTCCCCCCGCCATCCATGGGAAGGCGAACGGCAGCGAGGGGCCGAAGCCTGTGAACGCTCTTGCGTTGCTTGCACACACTAGTGTGCCTATGGTTTGTCTGGTGCCCCAGCTAGACGGACACACTTAATCGCAGTTAAGGTACGTTTATACTCCAACGTAACGTCGACGGGCGCGGCGTAGCGCAGCGCGCACAGATCCTGATTGGTCGCAGATATCAATTCAATTCAATTCAGTTCAATTTTATTTCCAACACAGTGTTGGGGGTCCCCGGGCGAAAAAGCTGTCATTGACAGCTTGAGAGTGCCTGGGGGCCCATACAGACAGATATCGAGTTCCTGGTTGCCGGCCAATGAAAGGCGCGCGTTCTGAGCTACGCTGCGTTCACTGCGCTCAACGTCGGAGTATAAACAACCCTTTAAGTGTGACCAAGGTCAGACCTAACTGCGGTTAAGCGGTTACGACAAGCAAGCACTGTTGCGGTTTCTTATGGTTAGCAGTTAGTGCCAATTATACCTTACCCGATCACCCTTAACCGCAGTGAAGTTATTGAGTTACTACTGTTTTATTGAGTTATTATTATTATTATTTTCAGTATTGAATTACTGTTCAGCTTTTGAATTGGCTATCATTAACTATAATCAGACTTGTACACGTTACTAAAAAATAGTAAGGAATTACAGTTACAATTACTCAAGGCTAAATTGTAATTTATTACAATTACAATTACCCTCCCATAAAAGTAAGGGACCGTTACCCCCGAAAGTAATCCGTTACTTTCGTGGCGTTACTTTCAAAATTTTTGTCCTCGAGTAAGAAAAAAGGGAAGGTTATTCAAGTTCTTATTGTTGCCACCTGTTCCATTTATTGACCTTGAGTATTTTGAGCAACAGCTGACTCTCGAAAGTCTCGTCAGACATTTTGGGTTATTCCTTACTGAAGATGTCGACTGATACGCTCAACACACTTTGAACTGAGGCACTGGATGGGAGTGCCATATTCTGCCTCACGAATGCTTCATGCTCTGCATTGAGCTTTTTCAGCGAAGCAATGTAAGTACTATTTACCTCGAAGATAGAGCAAAGCTTCGTCCTTTGAGCCGTAGCCTGATATTCGAGAGTTTTTAGTAGAGTTGGTAACAGTAAGGTGATAATTAAATAATAAATAAGGTTTGGCTCGCTATTCTTCTTCCTTTGGTTCTGAACAGGTCTAGTCTCGGTTGAGACGTTGGTGAATTGGAAAACGTTTGCAATATTTGAATGTTAGTAATCGAGAAAAAAAAACAGGACACTCATAACAACAATTAATTAGAACGTTGGTTAAAACAAGGAAATGTAAACGCACGTTTGCCATGTGTACCTTTCTTAATGTCGTTCAAAAACGCATGGAGCACGAACCGACTGCAGTTTACTCCGGTTGTTCTCCAAATAAACGTCCGCTGATGCCCCGGGCAGCGAAGGGCAGAGAACTAAGTAAGCCGCACTATGTCCCCACTCAGGAGTTTCACTCTCTCCTCAAGCCCAGAATATCAAGTCTACGTCAGCCACCATTACGTTTTATTTGTAAAAATATCTGCTTGAGATAAGATGCGTCCTGCTGTGGTAAAAACAGGAAGAAGAAAAAAGGAAGAGTATTACCATTTTCGAAGTGCTCGCAAAAAGCTGACTCCCAAAGAGGGTAACTGAGATGCAGATAACCTGGCTGGAATTCACAAATAAAGTGGGCCAACCCTAGAAGTTGGACTACAAAAGAGTAAGTAGCTCTTAAAACAGGGTCAAATAAGGTGAAAGAAGCAGAAAAAAAATACATCCTGTTTTCTAAGAGAAGATGATAAGGGTGCAGCAAAGAACGAGGATGCTTGTGGCAATAACACCTTCACATATTATCACATCACTTTTAGTGGATTTTAGGGCAGTCGGAGCGTGGTCTCGTGCTGTGACATTATGAAAATGGTCGTAGTCACTATAACCGAGAAGGACATTGTTAATTCTTGTCTGTGCACTTACCGCCTTGAGTTTGTCGAAAAGGCATACAATCACTTGGTGTCTTCCTCTCCCCGCCTTCGATAGCAAAGAAAAAGCAAAGACACCAAAAAAAAAAAAAGCGGATATAACTTGCCCCTCTCCCCCCCTTTTTTTTGTAGAAATGTTTATTTGGAACTTTTGGCATTGTTGTTAGGGTCTAAAAACAAAATAGATTCAGGGGCTTGGTGTTGCAAAAAAAAAGGCTTTGCGCAACTGAAGAGTGCCAAGCCTCCCTTTGCGCTGGTCAATTCGCGTGACAGTGTCACTGCGCTCAAGTTTACCAAAATGAAAACGACCTTTTTTTAGAAGGGGGGGGGGGGGAGGGGGCTGGTCCTGGAAAAATAGTAACGGATTACAAGGAATTCGTTACGTAAAAAATGTAAGGGAATTACTTTAAAATTACTCTAGAAAATATGTAATTATTCCGTTACTAAATTACCGATAAATGTAAGGGATTACAAGTAATTTCGTTACTTGTAACGGATTACGTACAAGTCTGACTATAATGATATCTCCAAACTTTTTTTAAATCAACATTTTATTACAAAGAAAGCAATTACAAGGGTGTTTACATTAAATTACGCTGCAAATTACTCCCTCAAAAATGCAATGTGGAAATTAGACAATCACTTGAACAAACGAGCCTAGGTCATGTGACTGTGACGTCATAGCCATATAGGCCAATCAGAATTTTCGCATCACGGCAGCTTTTTTTTTTTCTTTTTTTTTTTTTTTTTTTTTACCTGCACGGCACCGACACGAGCTCCCGAACGCTATCGGGTTATTCGCGTCGCGACGGCTTTTCTGGCGCTCCACCGAGGCCGGCGCGCCACGAGCCCCTTAACGCGTTAAAGCAAAAAGTAATGGATTGCACTAGTCCGTCGCAACTCAAGGAAGCAGAAGGAACGCTGGAGTGAGGAGGAGGCTTCCCCCTCTCCTCTCCTGCGTTCCGTCTGCTTCCTCCTCCCCGGCCTGCCTTTCCCCCGCCCCACCTTGCTGAGTTGCAACGGACTAAAGTAATCCTTTACGTGTAAAGAACTGCTTCCCGAGTCTGTTTTACACAGTAACGCCTGAGCGATGTATTGAAGTGCAGTTTGTGTGCAGCATGTCCCGTAAAATCCACAACGATATAAAAAAATAAAAAAATTATTTCGAGGAAGGCACGTACAGACAGGCGGTTGGAAACCGACACCCAGGGAACGAAAGCGCGATAGCAGGCCAGCTTATCAAGTTCCCCTATGGACTCCCGACGATAACGTCATTGGCACCAGTCTGTAGCGCCCGTCTGTGTTCGACCGTTCTAAAACAATAGAACAACGCCCACCGCGGAATAAGCTTTGCCCCGCCGACGGCGCGGACGTCTTTCTGCCTCGACTTGGAAAGCGGAGAGCGCCGGTTCGTCGCTTCGAACGAGACATGGCCGGGGCGACGAGGAAGACGTTGTATTTGTTGTGCGTGCTCGTTCTGGTGGCCTTCGCTGACGCCAGGTTACGGGAGAGGAAGGTGCGTACTTTTATTCCATTTTTTGTTCCGTTCGTCCGACCGGCGTTACGTACAACCGTAATGAAAAAGGAAGATTTCAATATTTGATGTGTCCAATAAACATAAGAGATATCATATAAATTATTTAAGGCAGATATAATACGCATATAACTTCTGACGTAACCTTTACGCGTGGGCAATTGATCGCTTAACCTACATATTAATCGATTAATGCTTTAATCGCGATTATTTTTTTTTTTATAACCGGCTCATCGGTAACATCTTGACGAACCGAAAGAAAAAAAAAATTAAATGCTTTCACTATACGGACATGAATGGATACAGCTATATGACGGGCAAAGCTTTGGGCCAAAATTTAAGATAAATTGAAGTGTAAGCGCGAGCTTTGTAACTCCAGACAAGGTACAGAAGGTTGCACGTGTCCCGGCCACTTAAACGCCGTGCGAGTGTTCGTTTAGCGCAGCAGAGGCTATTGTGAAGAATCAAAAGGGGCCGCTATTGCCGGAGAATATCAACGAACCTTTTTGCCTCATGCAGATAAGATATTATTCTGTGTGTGAGTTTCTTTGAACTGATCCTAACTACGTATCGAAGCTGATTCATAATCGAAATTGGATATTGCGCCGTTTGTAACGCAATCAACAAAGCAAAAATGCCAAAAAAAAAATAAAGAAATATAAGCTTTTTTTTTTCGCTTTTTTTTTGGGGGGGGGGGGGGGTAGGTGGGGGTGTGAGAGATTGAGATGGAGGGGCCATGTAAAGTTGAAGAAATGAAAACAAAAAAAAAAATGTTTCTGTATTACCGCATTTTTCTTCTGCGCGAGCGGGAACCCGTTTCAATACTGTCGCCACCCCAAAGTAAACAAACATTTTTTTTTTTTTTAAAGTTGGTACATAAGTTGCACTTTTGTACTTACAGCCTCCACCTCCTGAGTTTTTTTCACAATATCGCGCGAACACCGACCGCCCGGCAGATCAGCACTTTATCGCAGCGTAAAACAGCTCGTGTGGCAGAAGGCGTGCGCCTTTTGCCACACGCGCGCAGTCTCGCTGAGCTGCTCTTTCACGCCGCGATAAGGCGCTGATCTACCGGCCAGTCAGCGTTCGCGCGAAATTTTGAAACAAAATCTGGAGGCTGTACTCTCTAAAAAACGAGTCAGTGAGTTTACTTTGCTGCAGAACACAAAGGGAGCCAATCATGGCACGGAACAATGGAAGGATCTCAAAGATTGACAACTTAAAATACGATTAGATTAAAAGTGAATAGGGAGTCTTAGAATAGCGCACGCTAAAGCTTTGCGTATACAAAGAATAGCGTCGTCGCCACTGCGCATGCGCCTAACGCTAACCATGTTTTGCGCTTTGCGTGCGCTATTTTAGCGTGCGCTACTTTTCGGAAATTGCGTGCGTACGCAAAGAGTCTTTGCGCTCTTCCAAGGAGGATTCGTGATGAGAACTTGGCTAAAGCGAAGACAAGCACGGTTAAAAAATGGCGGCTCCCATCATCATGTCTGCGGCCGCTTTGGGGGCGTCGTGAGCGCGACGTCGGCGGCATCCTCGCGACTGCGATTTTCAATGCGGGACGACATTGCTTTCGGCTGGACCAGGATCACCGACGAGTTGATGCTTGCGATGCGCGAACATTTCTCGGCGAAGTTATACGGTGTGCGCAGATCCGTACACGAGACCTCTCTTGACGAGGCGACGCAATCGGACACGACCGGTCGACTGCTCGCGTCGCATTCTCACGTTTAAACAAATCTAAAATGTTACTCTGGACCAAAAATAAAACATTCTTTTTTTTTAGGTTACAGCATTTTGTGTGTGAAATAAAACTTCTGACTATCTTAATGGCGTTGCAAGCGCGAAATGCTTGGGTGTTGCATGCGCACCAGTGATGCACGCGTGACGAAATGTCCAAGCGTGTGTCCTTGACGTGTGTCCATGAAAAGTTGTCCACGGAACGTAATTCCATGAAACGAGTTTCCACGAAAGGATAGGGACCCCTTTTGCTGCTTGTGCGACGACGTGCTGTACGAGCGTTTGAGGAGGAACATATACTGGGTTCTTAAAGCAGTGGCCGCACTGTTCGCCATACAAACGACAGTCTGAAGACGATGTCTGAGCGGGCTTCTTTTTTGTATGTCTTCGCATTAGTCATAAAATTGGCTCTGCAGACATGTTTGAAGCACACACATAAAATATGCACAGGCCCTTCGAACTTACTCAAGGCGTGTCTTTGATAATTCTGTTGTCTTGTCTGCTGCGAACATCGGGTCTTTCGTCTGATGTATGGGCGGTGGGATTTAGGCTTAACCGGTCACACGGCGAGAAACTGGGGGAGAGGAGAAGCCGAAAGCGCCCGGGATGTCAAAAACGCCGAGCGCTCGTTCGAATGATGAGTGGGTAGGCCTAACGCACTGTCTCCCCTGGGCTCGTAGAACGCCTGCCTTCCAATGCGAGAGCAAAGCACCGGACGCCGGTGTTTCGCGATCTAAAGCGTCCGCGTTCGTTATAGGCGAGTCCGCGCTCCTCATAGGCGGTCTCGTCTGTCGGAAAGTTGGTCGCATCTAGGGTGCAGGGAACTATTGTGGGGAGTTTTAAAATAGCGTACACAATTTTAGCGTACGCTAGCGCTAAATACAGCACTTGCGTTAGCGCACACTACGCAAGAAAGTTTTAGAATAGCGTTTCTCCGCCGCGACGCAAAAGCCCGAACATCTCGCGCTTGCGACGCCACCAAGATACAGTCACAATATTTATTTAACACACGAAATACTGTAACTTGAGAAAAAACAAGTTGTTTAGTCCAGACTAACATTTTAGATTAGTTTTAAGATTGAGAATGCGACGCGAGCGGTCGACCGGTCGTGTCCTCTTGCGTCGCCTCGGCAAGAGACCTATAGAGGTCTCGTGTACTGACTGACGTTCGCACATCGTACCTCCGCCGAGAAATGCTCGCGCGTCGCAAGCATCAAGTTGCCGGTGGTCGTTGCCAAGCCGAGTGCAATGGCGTCCCGTATTGAAAATCGCAGTCGCGTGGATGCCGCCGGCGTCGCGCTCACGACGCCGCCAAAGCGGCCGCCGGTATGGTGCTGGGAGCCGCCATTTTTTTTAACCGTGCTCGTCTTGGCTTTAGCCAACTCCTCATCACAAATCCACCTTGGAGGAGTGCAAAGACTCTTTGCGTACGCACGCAATTTCCGAAAAATAGTGTCCGCTGAAATAGCGCACGCTAGCGCAAAACGTTGTTAGCGTTCGGCGCATACGCAGTGGCAACGACGCTATTCTTTGCGTACGCAAAGCTTTAGCGTGAGCTATTTTAAAACTCCCTAGTAACCGTTATGAATCGTAGTGTTCAGTCACTTTATACGCGAACGTTTGCTGTTGACTGTGCAGCTAAAACAACCTGATGTGATTCTTTAATAAAAGTAATGTGTGTATACATTTATTACGTGAGAATGTGCTCGGTCGTTCAAGCATGATAACATATACAAAAAATGCTGTGGATTATTTCAATCGAGTTGATAAAGAAATCTCTGTGCACAAATATTCGGAATAGGAAAGAGTTAAAAATGCAACTTTATTGCTCTAAAGTATCCAAGATTTCAGAATGCACTCTTTCTGTCCAGTGACCTGAGGGTGTACAATGCGGTGGGTGCTATTGAATTCTCCAAAGATGAACTGCATGCGCCGCCGATAACTAATCGGAAGAGAGCGGCAAATATGCAAGCTCGTCAATACAATGGAATCGACAGCACAGGCATCCTCGATGCGTGCGCCCGAAACATTTCACTATGGGTAGATATATCTATAGGGTAGAGGGACCATTACCTTAATATATTCCATTTGACAGATTTGCATATTTTCCGCTGTCTTCCGATTAGTTACCGGGACGACTGGTACTCGGATTGTGGAGGATTTCCCGGAAATCAGAATATTGCCAAAGTAACGGCGATTCGAACGGCTATGCAGAGACTCAAACTTGTGTGAACAGGGCATCACCTTGTGTTTTTTTTTTTTACTTGGGAGCAATATGCTCGGCACTAGAAAAATGGCACGAACATAGTTATGTAAATAACCTGACGAAATGTCACCGCAACGAATTTCCCCATAACGAAATGCCTTATGTAACGAACTGCCCCTCTACCGATTGACCTGCTACGAATTGCCTTTTGACGAACTGTTGAAGGCGGCGGAGAAGCTGCTGTCGCGACACCGACTAAAATTTTCGATGGGACTCCGCGCACTCATCGAAGGAGCGAACACGTACTGCGGCAGCCCCTTTATGTGAAGACAAAATGGAGAAAGCAAAATGTGTCAGCTTCGCAGAAAGGTTTAGGCTTACGCGAAAGGTAAACCTCACTTTCTTGACTTCTTCGTTCCAGTCCAGGCAAAGGGCTCCGGGCGAAGAGGTAAAGGAGATCCCTGAAGGTGAGATTTTACTTGCAGTTGGATCTTTATAAGAACGGTTTAAATCGGCTTGTCCTGTCATTTGAAACAATACGCTGCAAGTCTACAGTCGCCGAGAGCTCATGATGCGCGGGGCCGTGGCAAGCCTCCTGCATCTCGTTACCGCTCCTTGGCCAATGAGGTTGCGGCATTAGATGATAAGAGTTCAAAAGAACCAATCACGAAGCAAGCAGCATAAATTAACATAACAAGCCACGCACTGCGTTTTTTAAACTGTCCATGACTTTCATGGGCGTCCGCAGAACTTTTTCCAGGGGGGTGCACACTTATTCCCGCCCCCCCCGGGAAGAATGTTGGCGATGTTCGCTATTTTCAGCACGTTTCCACATTAAGGCCCGTTCACACTCTTGCGACCTCTTAAACCTGGGTTCCTTAAAACTTCTTAAACCAGAGGACACACTGGCATTGTGGCGCCATCTATGCGGTGACCCTGGAACTGCATTTCACAAGAGCGAAGGTTTTGCGGGATTTCCGAGGTCAAATGTGCGTAATACCCATAGAAAGGCTCGTTTATAACATTGACAAAAGTTTTTCGAGCCAAGAAAGAAAGGATAATGCGCGAGAGAAATAAAAAAAATATGCCGGACCGCCGAGTTTCCAATGCTATCCAATAGATGGCGCCAGTGTGTCCTCTGGTTTAAGAAGTTTTAAGCAACCCAGGTTTAAGAGGTCGCAAGAGTGTGAACGGGCCTTTACTCTCTACCGGCTTTCGCGGCTGCGCCCTGGATTTGGAGCTACAAATCACTGATCTCTATGACAATTGCTAAATCGCGCTTCCCGCTCCCGCGAGTGAAGCCACCGGACGGCCATCTGGCATGTCGAAAAATCGCGTTTTTGGAGCGTTGCGGAGGCTGGCGGCAGCGTGCTGAAGACACATTTTCTACTCGTTCGTCATCATTCGCCGAAGAAGTTCTTTAAAACCCTCTGTAAGCCGTGAAACTTGCCGTTTAAAACACGTGGAAATTTTTACGGAAGCGCAGTGCCGCAGAAAAAAGGCACAACGCGTCGAAAGCAAATTTCGCCGGTCTCGCGGCGTAATCAAATCTTCCTTGGCACATTTTTTTTTTTTTTTAATTCGAAAGCATTAACTGTCTCAAGGAGCGAGCTGACGTCATCAGTTTGAAGCGCGAAAACGGCACCTAGATTCCTTCGGTTCCATTGGCTGGCGCGCGTCGACGGGGTTCTCATTGGCCGCTGCGCTCGTCAGTTTTCACGACCGCTCACCCCATGACGCTGCGTGTCCATCAGCGCGCCGTTAACACGCAGCGTCCAAGGTCACCGTGCCCAGGGGAGCACACGCGCTGACCGTCGACGAAAAGTATGCAGCAGACGAAAAAGGGAGCGGACGAGCGGCTTGCATGCTTTCGCATTCACAACTCGTAAGAAATGCCTAGTTTACCTCAATCTTTTTTTGCCGTTTAAATTTGCCGTTTTCTCATTAGCCTTTTTTTTAATTTCCAGATACTAAATAGCACGTTGAGAACAGTAAATCCATGGCATTCAGAAAATGTAGTTGGTTTGGGTAGCTAAGAAACCGCCGGAGTACCCTTTAATTGGTGTGGGTACAGCTCCCCCCCCCCCCCCCCCCGGCTCGAGATTCTAGGGGGGGGCAACTGCCCCCCCTTGCACCCCTCTGCGGACGCCCATGATGACTTTACAATCGCTGAAAGCTCAAGGAACACTGGGCGGGGTTTATCATCATCACGTTTCTTGTTTTGTGATCTGTCCTTCGCCGTTCGTATCGGCTGAAGCCCAATCTTATTGGCTGCCGAGTGTTATTAAAGTTGTTTGGGACTCGTCACAGCCTCTGTTTCGTAAACTGTCAGTGATTATAGACAGGTCACTAACTCGCAGTGGCGAGGGGTGCACGAACAAGCCAATCAAGCCCCTGTTCTCATTTTCGTTTTAAGCCGACGTTCCTTAAAAGTAAGTAGTGATGGCCTGTAGCTGAGCCGGTTGGTTATTCATGCTTACTTATTACCAGCTGAACGTTAGGAAAAGCGACGGAGAGAGAAAGAGACACACCGCTGGACTAGCAACCTTTTTAATAAACTTCCTTTTCCTTGACCTCATCCTAAAAAGGGTAGCTTCTTCTTCTTCAGTCAGAGCTCAGACAGAAACTTCCTTTTTTTTCCCCCACGAACCGTGGAGTTTTCCTCTTCTTCGACTTTCGGATCTTGCAAAACCTCCTTCTTTTTGTCTTTTACACTTCCGGCGGTCTCAGCCTCGTTTCACTCGGTCGGATCGTGGAGTCAAAAAGTCACAACTTGGTTCATCCGAGGAGCCGCTCTCCTCAGATACATTTTTTCTTTGGGCAAGAGCGCGATGGAGGCAACACTCACGCATTCTCCCTCCCGATCCTCAATGGCCAGCGCCTCGAGGAGCTCCCTTCCAAGCTGCTTCCTGTGTTTTGCGATGACGGTAATGTTTGTGAAATCAGGAGCACATTTGCAGTCCCGACAGTGTGCCGAAAGGTGGCCCGACGACGTTAGTGCGGCCACAGAACAGTGCGGCCACAGAACGGGACGACGACCTGCAGCACTGCGCATCGAACACCCTACGCCCCATGCGAAAAAGGAGTTGTTTACAAGATCCCTATGTCATGTGGCAAAAGCTACATAGGGCAAACAGGGCGGTGCATAAACGACCGCACCAGAGAACATGCAGCGTCTGTGGCCGCACTAACGTCGTCGGGCCACCTTTCGGCACACTGTCGGGACTGCAAATGTGCTCCTGATTTCACAAACATTACCGTCATCGCAAAACACAGGAAGCAGCTTGGAAGGGAGCTCCTCGAGGCGCTGGCCATTGAGGATCGGGAGGGAGAATGCGTGAGTGTTGCCTCCATCGCGCTCTTGCCCAAAGAAAAAATGTATCTGAGGAGAGCGGCTCCTCGGATGAACCAAGTTGTGACTTTTTGACTCCACGATCCGACCGAGTGAAACGAGGCTGAGACCGCCGGAAGTGTAAAAGACAAAAAGAAGGAGGTTTTGCAAGATCCGAAAGTCGAAGAAGAGGAAAACTCCACGGTTCGTGGGGGAAAAAAAGGAAGTTTCTGTCTGAGCTCTGACTGAAGAAGAAGAAGCTACCCTTTTTAGGATGAGGTCAAGGAAAAGGAAGTTTATTAAAAAGGTTGCTAGTCCAGCGGTGTGTCTCTTTCTCTCTCCGTCGCTTTTCCTAACGTTCAGCTGGTAATAAGTAAGCATGAATAACCAACCGGCTCAGCTACAGGCCATCACTACTTACCTTTCTAGTTCTCTGAGCACATTTTTTCCTTATTTTCACCTCCTTAACCCACGGGAACTTTGTCAGCTCATTGCCACCAACATCTGCCGAGCGAGGTTGCTCGCCCGCAGCATTAGAAAGAGGATTCTTCTTGACGAGGTAAGGGTCCTCTTCGGCTACATTGCACCATCAGCAGGTCATGCCCAGCGAGTCTCGAAGATCATGAAGTCCGAGGCCTGGCGGCAAGTTCGGATTCTGACTGATTTTCTGAGGGTCAAGTGTCTCAGCTATAACGCCTTTTCATTCCACATGAACGTAGCAAGATCCTCCACAGAGCACCTGTGGAAGATGTGTTTTCTCCCAATTTGGAAGCAACATCTCGCCCGACGAGTTAGGACAGAACCCAAAAGCACGCCACTCCAGATCATCGGAGATGTGTCACTTTCAGGATCAGCCCGGAAGGTGCTTGAGCAGGGACCAAAGTTCGCCCTTCCACCAAGGCTAAGCGATATCGACAAGGTCCTAATGGTACGACAAATCGCATCTAAGGCGCCTCAGGTAGCAACCTCACAAATCATCAATGAGGGTCTTGAGTGTTTGGCAGGCATAAAGAGCTCGGGATCTCCACGGATGAGCTTTGCCTCAACGGTGGAGGAATTGCGTCGCAAGGACCTTCGATTATGTCTCTCGGACAAGGAGGGAGGGTTTGTAGTTCTGGACTCTGGGTCGTATGGAGACAGAGCAACACAAACTTTAGCGAAGAACTTCAAACAAGTGAGTCCAGTACAAGTCCAACCAGCCAAACGAGCCATACTCAAGATTTTCGAAAAAGAACAAAGCCGTGGCCTAGTCACAAAAATCAAAGGAGCCCAACGAGGGGACCTAAGTGTATTCTTCTCGGCAAAGACACATAAAGAAGGGGTCCCTTTTCGTGCCATTGTCTCAGAGCAACACACTTGGCAAGGGCAAGTTTCACTTTGGTTGGCAAAATACCTATCACAAGTTGAAGTAAAGGATCCTTTCCGGATACCAAACTCCGAAGCAGTGATTGGCCTTCTTCAGGAAAAAGGATCTGATATTGTATCAGGTTTTTCCTTGGACATCCAAGACCTCTACTATTCAATTCCCCATGCGGCTCTCCTCAAGATCCTCCGAGAAACCATTGAGGAGCAAGGTCTTCAAGGGTTTCAAAATTCAGCAGGGATGAGCCTCGACAGCTTCTTGGAGCTCCTGACCGCCTATCTTTCTGCGACGGTGGTGTCACACCAAGAACAGCAATTCTTACAAAAAAGCGGGGTGTGCATCGGTTCTCGAGTCGCCCCCTACTTGAGCGACTTGTACCTAGCAGCGTGCGGGAGGACCATTCAAGACCAGTTAAAGGATCAACGCATCGAGGCCATCTTTCGGTATGTTGACGACTTCCTCATACTAAGCAACTCCGATGCAGATGAGGAGGGTAGCGGGTGCTTAGACGTGGTCATGCGCAGCTTCGAACGTAGCTGCCACGGATTGGCTTTTACCCATGAACTTCCCGTCAACAAATCTATACGGTTTCTAGATCTCTCATTGGAGTTTCAACCTTCCCACGTATGCTGGAGTTATGAACCCCGTTCATGTAAGGGGTTCCTTCCGAATACCTCGGAGCATTCCAAAAACGTAAAACGGGGGCTGGCCACCAAAGCTCTAGTCTCGGCGCTACAGAAGTCCTGCCCTCATAAGGTGGGGCGCAGCTTTCAAAGACAGCTGGGTCGACTCCAGGATTCTGGGTACTCGAGTACCCTTCTCGTACCGATTTGTGAGAAGCTTTGCAAGCAAATCCGACAAAATCCTGAGAAAAATCAAACAACGCAAAAGAAACCGCCAAAGCCTTTCGTAGTGGTCCCATATGTTCACGGCATTACTCATCGGTTAAAAAAGATCGCCGGCCGACAAGGCATCCACGTTTTGTGCTCCGCCCCCAACAAGGCGTACGCCATGTGCCGTAGGGTGAACCAGAACACCGCCCAGAACGGGACGACGACCTGCAGCACTGCGCATCGAACACCCTACGCCCCATGCGAAAAAGGAGTTGTTTACAAGATCCCTATGTCATGTGGCAAAAGCTACATAGGGCAAACAGGGCGGTGCATAAACGACCGCACCAGAGAACATGCAGCGTCTGTGGCCGCACTAACGTCGTCGGGCCACCTTTCGGCACACTGTCGGGACTGCAAATGTGCTCCTGATTTCACAAACATTACCGTCATCGCAAAACACAGGAAGCAGCTTGGAAGGGAGCTCCTCGAGGCGCTGGCCATTGAGGATCGGGAGGGAGAATGCGTGAGTGTTGCCTCCATCGCGCTCTTGCCCAAAGAAAAAATGTATCTGAGGAGAGCGGCTCCTCGGATGAACCAAGTTGTGACTTTTTGACTCCACGATCCGACCGAGTGAAACGAGGCTGAGACCGCCGGAAGTGTAAAAGACAAAAAGAAGGAGGTTTTGCAAGATCCGAAAGTCGAAGAAGAGGAAAACTCCACGGTTCGTGGGGGAAAAAAAAGGAAGTTTCTGTCTGAGCTCTGACTGAAGAAGAAGCTACCCTTTTTAGGATGAGGTCAAGGAAAAGGAAGTTTATTAAAAAGGTTGCTAGTCCAGCGGTGTGTCTCTTTCTCTCTCCGTCGCTTTTCCTAACGTTCAGCTGGTAATAAGTAAGCAGTTCCTTAAAACTTCTGAATATGTGCCCAAGGTAAAAAAACGTGAGATACTAAAAGTATACGAATTGTGCACTTTTATATGAAACGCTTCGCAAGGTACACTTTTAGTATAGAGTTTTAGTTTACGAATATCATATAGGATAATAGACTTGTTACACGTGCACCTTTAGTCGTAGTTAAGTTTGACTGCAGTTATGCTTAACCACAGTTACCACACTATAGTCTCGGACAGGTATCACGGAAGAAGTGAAAAATGAGCGTGCACAACTTTGATGAACGCTCAAGATGCGCAAGTGCAAGCGCGCCGATGGCTTTGACTGCATAGCTTCAGAAAGTTCTACAAGAATATCGTGTGGAAAAAAGTCATAGTACAGGCAAGCTGGTGGAAGTCAACCATTTCGTCGTTTACCCTGAGACTGGGGGGGTTCTTTTGTGATAGAGTGGCTTCTTTTGTGATAGAGTGGAACTTGTAAAGTCACGGTGCAGAGGGCAAGTAGTTTGTGATTGGTTGATGACGACGATAATGAACTATATAAGAGGAGGTTGTTGAAATAAACTTGTAGCTGAGTTTGAGACCTGTCTGTTTTTTTACTTTTGCTCTTCTAAAAAATACCCCAGTCTCAGGGTAAACGACGAAATCGTGTGGAAACTGTGGTTGAACGTAACTACAGGTAGGTGTGCCCGTGTAACTTGGGTATTAGACATGTACATTTGGTGTGCACACCTAACTATAGTTGTCAGATTAGGAAGACGTGCCGACCTTACCGCAAAAATATCAACTGCAGTAAAAGTATGTTAGAAGTATAGAAGAGATATTGAAAGTACAAGAAAATAGACTTTTAGTGTGCTTTTTTTTATAAGGTTACAAGACATAGTATACTATTTTTGTACTGCTTTTTACCAAGGGTACCTGGACTCGCAGCACACTAAGCAAAAGTTTATAGATGTTCGGTCAAGGGTCCTAACTAGGGCGATAATAGGAGGCACTTTCGAGACAAACCCAACGCGATAAACACTGTCCAGCCTTGAGACTTAGCACACTACTTGACTTGTGAACACGTCGACGACCTCTAAGAGTGAGCCTGACAAGAGCAATTTGGCGCCCTCGGCCTGAGTGATGATATGCGAGGCGCAGACGGAAAGTTCGACTGCGTCAAGAAAACACGTCTTAACATCATACCAAAAAACGGAACAACGTGCAAAATGGGACTTAGATCCAAACTATACAAAACAAAACAAAACAAAACAAAAAATATATAAAAAAATCGAAATTATATTGTTTTTGTGAAGATTGTTTTACTTTGGACGTTTCTCAATTTATATATATATATATATATATATATATATATACTCTCTGTGTGTGTGCGGTGGCTGCATTGTTCCCTAAGTTGTGAAATTAAACCGGAAAAAATCGGCATCTGCGCATGGAAGGCCCAATCTTTCAACGAGTGCGTGTTTAGGTGGTGGTGGCTGCATTCTGAAATATCGAGGCGTAGTTCGCTCGCTGTAAAAACATGAGACCGACAAACTTGCCCAAGGCAGCGGCGAACCTGTTCACAGACGACCTTAAAGGGGCCATGAAACGAATTTTGGGCTGGGATGAATGATTTTAAATGGAGACTTCACTAATCGCATATCGTTTAGTTGGCCAAGAGAAAGAAGGTAGAAAGTCCAAAGCCAGCTTTTCGGTTAGAACATTTGAAAATATAGCGGACTATTTTGTACCTTCTTTCCTTCAAAAGCTCTCCGCCTTTTCACTATGATACATCCGCGGTTCCCAAAGCGCGTCAGCGGTTCCAAACTGACGTCCGCCGAGCCCATCTCACGCATTGGACACGAGAACTGCGTCACTCGGACGTATGCGCTCGTCAACAATCAATTCGTGGACGAATATTTGGATTCGCGATCGTGACCAATAAGTGCCCTGACGGAAATTATCGTCACTGGAGAATGACAAGTTCTATGGTGTGCATAAAAAACACGCTGGAAGCTAGGAGTCATTGCACCGGTGCCGAAGAATGTCAGGACGACGTGATTTCACAATTCGCATTTGAGTTGAGGATTAAAGCTAAGGAGGAAGAAGTAGGAAAGTCGTTTCGAGCTTCTAGGCACTTGCCAACACACAAGCGTGAACGCGCAGGCACGCGCAACCAAAGCACTGCGGAAGCCAAAGAGCTCGCTCTGAAGGCGGAGCTTCTGGTCTCAGCTTAAAGGGACCCTGCAATGACTTTTTTTTACTAATTTTAGGGGCGAAGCTCCTTAGGGGCTAGCCATGTCCGTCCGCCGTCCACCGTCCGCCGTAGGCCCGGCGTCGGGTGCTCGTGCTTCTGCTCGTGAGATCACGTGTTCACGAGCACGTGAGCACATGCTCACGTGCTCGTGTAGGGCAAAAAAAAATTGGAAAAAAAGATGAAAAAAATTATGAAAAAAGAAAAAGAAAAAAAGAGTAGGGGGCTCTGAGATACCATCCCATCTAGAGTTCCTGTAGGCTCACTACGGGAGCCAGAGTTGCGCGTTTGATTCCACATGCCGCGTGCCGCCCTCGCTGCTATTCGCCGAGATCCGATCACGTGAGGAGCCGTATCAAGTGTCGTGCAGCAAAGTAGACGTTGCACGCGCCCCGGCGTACGTTCCCAGGCGCTATTCGCCGAATTCAGTCACGTGAGGAGCTGGATCCACATGCCATGCGTGAACGCGCAACTCTGGCTCCCGTAGGGAGCCTATACAGGAACTCTAATCCCATCTGTCTGCTTTAAAAAAGAAAAAGAAGAAAACTACACATTCTCCTACTGACATGAATGAAAAGGCTCGGCATACTGCGGCTCGGCGTCTACGCAGACAAGCACCACCAGAGCTTCGCCCCAAGCAACATCATTTACCACGTGGAGATGCGGTCAATTTTTTAATTTGTACCAAACCTGAGCGCAGTGAACGTAGTAACTTAATAAAACTTTTCTTTTCACGAATTCCGCTTTATTTTAAAAGTTATAGGCAAATTAAAATTACAAAAACAAGCAAAAAATAACCATCTTCATGACGTCCTTGGTTGCTCGAGTGGCCGTGAACTAGGGGCGGGGTTGTGAGCTCAGTGAGCGCTCACGGCTGCCGCACTCCGTGTCGACGGCGCGAGAGGGCGCCACTAAAGAATGTTCTGGATAGGCGGTATGAAGCGGGCAGCCAGTGCGGATCGCATTGCATTTGCTCCGCGATTAAACACCAATTCGGCATGACACTTCATTGGCCACAAACAACAGCAAACACGGGGTAAAGATCAGTTCAGAACGGGAGCCACTTCGCGCTGCCATACCGCGAAACGGCCAAACCGCCAGACAAAGCTGCTTGCCGAAGGCCTTCGGAGCGCTCGGAACCGGTCGGATCCTCCAGTCCCTTCGACCGCAGCGCCGCCGCGTACATCCGGGACCTTTAGGTGTCGGCGCCTGATCCCACTACTCCTTTCTATTAGTATGCGCCGCCTTTTCCACCGCTTGGACGCGGGTATGTCGACGGGTCATTTCTTGTTTCCGTACTTTATAAACTGCATTTGTTTCTTTTCTGATCTAAAATAGTGAACAAAAACTACTTTTATAAATAATTATAATGGTTCGCGCCACTTATATTTTTTATTTTGACAAAAGAAGCTTTTAGCGGCTCTAAACAGTGGTAAGCCCAGGACCTAAGACGTGACATTTCGCGCGCTTTCGGCAATGCGGGTCGCCCCCTTAGGTGGAGGAGGTTTCCGCGTCGTCCGGTTAAAATAAGACGCACTGATATTTAGTTACTCTCTCCGTGCCCGCTGGCTTGCCCGAACCCCAAGAGACGTGGAAACCGCAAAAAAGTAGACGCTTAAATATGATTGCAGGGCCCCTTCAATGGGCAACTCCTGTCAATATTTTTGAATTTGGGATTACGACTGTTGTCAGCTAAAGCAGTGTCCCTGAATTACAATGTATAATATATATTTTTTTAATTGTGTGTAGTTTTATAAGTATCGCGGCTCAATGTTTCCTTTCGGGCGTTTACGGCGAAACCGAAACTATCTGCTATAAGGATGGCAATACTGATCATCAGCCCTACGGCCACGACGTGACTTCACAAGTGTGCTGTGCCAGTGTTGCTTGTCTAAAAGCTAACCCGCTTGGCACCCACTAAGGAGCAGCTGGTCGCATCTTGAAAATCAGTTTTAGTGTGGTACGCGGCTTCACTTCGGCGTAATATTTCGGCTGTCATCATACCTCGGGCCGCTAAAGCGATACCCGTCATTTATTAACGTGAAACGTTCTTCGGCTAGAATTGTTCCGGATTCCGTGAAGCCGGATTAAGCTTCCCCGCATGATTTAACGGGAAAAATTACGTCACGTGACCTCAACACCAATTCAGGTCCAGGCCCTCAGCAGCTGCCTGAACCGAGGCGGCTGATTCATCCCCGCCATCTTTTAAATAAAGTTGCTATCTATCTATACCCGCTAAATTTGCTAGAAAAATGACGTCACATGACTGTGTCGGGTGACCTCTACACGAATTCAGTTTCCCCGCTGGATTTAGCGCGAAGGTTGATGTCACGTGACCTCCATGCAAATTAAATTGTCCTAAAAATGATGTTGCATGACTTCATGTCACGTGGGTATAATTGTCCCGGATTTCGGGAAGCCGGATTAAGTTTCCCCGCTAAATTTAGCGGGAAGATGACGTCACATGACTTCGTGTCACGTGACCTCTGCACAATATCAGTAGGGGGGTTTCATAGATCGTTTTCGCCCTCCCGCAACGCTCTCCGCAACCCGCTACAGTACCCGGAACTCTACAGTCATGGTCGCGCAGGCGCAGTAGTGGCTTCTTCGTTGTGTAGGGCTTAGCGGTACACGAAAACTCCTTAGTGTCCCTGCTAGATTTAGCGGGAAAATTGACGTCATGTGACCTCAACTCCAATTCAGTTTCCCCGCTAGTTTTAACGGGCAAATTGAGGTCACGGGAGCTACACAGAAATTCAGTTTGGAAATTTATGTCACGTGGTCTTAAGTTACGTGACCTATACACCAATTCAGCATCCCAGCCACATTTAGCGGGAAATTTACGTTACGTGACACCGATTGCATATCGGTGCAAACACGTTGAGGCACCTATTGGGAGATGGCGCCACCAATTGCAGACATCGCTGATTCGGTCACCTGCGAACACGGCCGGCGTTGACTTCGGAAACGTTGTTAGTCTCATGTCTTACAAAAACAACGAAAAAACGAACAAAAAAAACTACGCCTTGAAGTTTAACGAGCTAAAATCCATCATCTAAATTTCCACTGCATGAAAGGGTCCCTTGTGCGAAGCCACCTCGAGTTTCCCTCGCTCGTATGGAACTCTATTGGAGTGGCTAGATAGTGCAGAATTGAGCGTATCCAAAGAAAAATTTGAAGTGTGGTTTATGATCGTTATTTACAACCCAGTATATTTTATGACTATAACAGACCCTTTAATCGGATTCGCTTAAATTCTTTGTGTGCTAGACGAACGATTCGGGTTTTTATGTTCTTGTACACGGTTGTAAATGGTTGTCTAGACTCACCGGCGCTAATGAACTGTGCATATTTCAGAGTTCCTCTGAGGGTAAGCCGTGCTCACTCCTTATTGTATCCCTTTCCTTTGTACCAAACTGACTTTTCATGACTGGTTTGCAACTGGTTTTCAATAAATTTGAATCTGGCTCAGGTAATCTTGATATTTACAGTTTTGGACCTGAAGGAACATTTTGAGAGTGCATTGATGTTTTTCATTCACTCTGATGTGTAGACCTTTGTTTTGTGGATTGAATGTGATCATTTTTTGTGGACTCTTAAAATATCCTAGGGCTATTTGTGCGGCACTCAAAATAAAGTAAATAAAAAATAAAATTTCTGCTATGTGCAGACGACGATCTTTCCGGTTCGTTATACAGCGGAAGAAACTTTGTAGCCACCCTAAGTTAAATACGCCAGGGGAACGTTTCCCACTCTAACTGCATATCAAAGGGATACGTAAACGAAATTTGAAATATACCCGTCCTGTTCAGAAATAGGCTGAATATGACTCACAATATCCGTAAATGCCAATCGCACGTTTGTATTTTGAGCCTGATGGCTGTATTTTTCGTTATAAACGGTCCACTCTGGCAAGCGCTCGGAGAGGAGCCAGCGGAAAGTACGTGACATCCGCCGCATTCGTGACGTAGATTGTCTCGGGACGAGCAAAGGTGCGGTGAAGCTAACGTCGAGAGGATGTCCTAGCCGTTCCAGCCACCGAAGCGGCCGAAGTACGCCAGCGATCGGGCCACCGCAACTAACCCCAAAGCTACTTTTGTATTAACTTTGAGTGACGGGTTAATCTTCTATAATCTTGTAGAGAGACAATAGCGACGTCTAGGACGCACAAAATAGTCTCGGCGAGAGGGGAGTTCCTCCTTCCTATCTTCTCTCGTGGTGGCCGGAAACGAGACAATCGTCACTACCTGTCAAGGTTCCTAGACGGACATTACAAACGAGGTGTTAGCGACATTCACCAGGTGCTCTTTGCTCATCGTATAATTCGTTTTAAAATTCCTTTTCATGTCTTTTTCAACAAGAGATTGGTGCGTCTGATGTGGTACTGCTCCCTTGAACACGAATGAACCAAGAAATAAGCGCCGAAATTTTGTTGTAGTATCTCTTTAAGGTCGCTATTTTTCTACTATATTACTCGCCTGAGCTTGCCTTTTAATAGAGGTGTCGATGATTATATATACATCCATATTCATTTCAGTGAAACCTCCGACCGATCTCAAGGTCGAGACGCTATCCAACACGTCGATCAAGGCCACGTGGTCGTACGGCTTCAAGACTCCCTCTGGTTTCCTGCTGAGCTCTTGCTTGGAGAATGAGACGGATTGCCCTCCAGTATTCATATCAGGAAATGAGCGGGCGTACACGTTTAATTCCTTGGCGCCTGCAACAAAATATGAAATCAGTGTCTCCGCGTTTGATTTCGTTGTGGTGAGCAGTCCCGTTGTGGCGAATGCCACCACTTACGCCAACGGTAGGTATTATTCTCACACCGTTATTCCTGTTTTGAAAGAGCCACCTGATTACCAAAAATATACTGCTCCATAAACACTGAGCTATAGGATTCTAATACACAACGTCGTGGTGCATAAAGAAAAAAGACCTACTAATATACGCATTACTAATTGATAAAGAAGTCGTTGTCACAATCATAGCGGTGGCGCATCTTTCACGGAAAGCGAACGCGAGGTGGGACGCTTTTGTGACACGCATGTTGCCTGCCTTTGAAGGCTCACTTACACTTGGTGTTTTCCCCTTTTTGCCCGCTTCCACCTCTCCTATATCCTCTCCACTGTTTATCTTGCCCCAACTTGGCTCCTTTCGCAGCTTAAGAGAGGGGAGCGCTACGAGGATTATCTTCCCTGCAGGAATCCGAGGTTGTAGGTCGACCTTTAAAAAGAAACAGTGACGTCGCATTATTTTCTTATTGGTCCTTTGATGTTTGGGACACTCCCAGAGTTCTGATCTTCGCGCTTTAGTGACCGACAACTCAAGACACGCTGGACGTGGCCAGTACTGACCATCTCATTACCGCTCATTAGCCAATCAGAGTGCGGCATATGGGCCGATAAGAACGCCGAAGAAGCAATCACGAAGCCAGTAGCATAAATTAACGTAATAATTCACGCCCCGCCTTTTTCAAGCTGTCGATGACTAGTAGTCACGTGTTCTGTTTCGCGAAGACACATTAGGCTATAGATGTTGTGGAAAGCGATGCACAGATCATTGAACACACCGCAAAAAGACGTATTCTAATATCCTTGTAAAAAAAAAAAAAAAGATCAGCTTGAGCTGTAGAACCAAACTTGTACACAGAGAAAGAATGGACAGGAGAAGACAGACAGCTGACTCTAACAACGATATTTTAGTGTAATGTTACCACTTACGCTATCCAGACGAGTGTCATGCGCCATTAAGAGAAATGTCGTCAGCGCGGCTATGGTCTCTGCCTTGCACAAATGGTGTGGACGTCAAATAGGACAATGCTTTGGAAAACAGATGGAACTACTACAAGAATCAGGATATCCAACAAGACTCTTGCTACCCGTTCGCAAAAACATCAGCAAAATCGTGAAACTTAAAACGAAGATCGCTTTGCTACCCTACATTTCACGGGGTCACGCACAAGTTTAAACATACTCCATGTGGTGTAAAGTAAGAAATGCACTGCTCATACTTCATAAAAAAGACAATCTGCAAACACGAGTCTTCGCAATATCCAAGTTTTCTCCTTGGCCTTGCGGCATTGACCCCGTAAGTGACTACGTCACAACATGGCGTCTGGGTCCAAACAAACCGTTGCTAGGGACGTTGCTATGGACTAATGCATGGAGACTCCACATGAGGCTAAATGTTTGCTTAAAAGTAAGTAAATGATTTTTTGTGAGCAACCTAACTTCTTGATATCTAATTATTAAGATGTTCTTGACGTCTCAGTGTCGTATTGCAACGATGAAAGCCATTTTTGAAGTATTACACGCCGCCTTGCTTTGGTAGCAGACGACGCGATAGATTTGCTGGCCTCTGTTGCAGCGGGCGTCTTCATTGAATTGCGTCGGTAAACGAGTGACAAAAACAAGTGCATCGCCATGGCCGCAGAGGCCTCCGCATTGTGCGTTTTTTTCTTTGAAGAACCCAGCTTAGTTCAAAGGGGTGAAAATGCCGTAAAATCAAACCACGCCATGCAGATCAGTTACGACGACGACCTGAAGTGCATTACCGGCGTAGTGCAGGCCAGCATGAGAAACAAATCGTACGCCGTCGAGGTAAGTCGTTTGTTGTTATTATTATTGAGGTTGTCAGGTTATTAAAAAAATTGCATGTCTATCGCGATTTCGCAGTATTTTGCTTTTTTTTTATTGGTAGACATCAAATTCCGTGGATGTGCTCTTTTGGTGAATATCTCCATCGAACCCGCGATGGGAGTACAATCTGTAATAAACTCGCCTTATGTTTTTTATCCAATTTTTTCGCGCTTTAGCGTCTTGCTGAAATCTGAAGAAACTGCAAGAATCTTTCTCCACGCGATGGTTACAACCAGGTACAAAGCACCCTCCCATAGCGCGAGTCCGCAAACAAAATTTGGGATCTCAACCGATCGTCTGAAGTGCTTTTCTCATGGGTGCAATGCGATCTTTTAGCAGACGACAATCTCGATTGACGCCCGGACTTTCGATAAACCATATTTTGCATCGCACCCCACCATGAATTCTTATAACTGTCTGAAACTTACATTTCAAACAAATTTAATATCAGAATATCGTCTTTATTCACACGATTCAGACGCCGGCGCCGGCTTGGCCGGCGGGCGTGTGGCAGACGGCATACGACTTGCATTCGTCGTCTGCTGCAGGCATCTTGAGGACCGGAAGTTCCAGTCGTAAATATTTCAGGAACAAGCGATTACCGGCTCACTTCTGTCGAAACATATGACATTCAAGCCTTCTATATCTGTGATTTTTAGAAGTTTAAATCCTACTCCTGATTTATGAACGGTCGGGTTTTCGTAGCGAAACCTAGCCACATGTATTTACCCATAACAACGACCCTAGCAACGGTTTGTTTGGACCCATGACGTCACACTTACGGAGTCAATTCGAAGCACGAATCTCATGGTGCCACGCGTATACATTTGTATTCAGACTGTCTTTTGTATGATCTATAAGTGTGTGACCCCGGCTTTAAGGGAACAGCGGCAGGGATTTGGCAGATCATTGCAGGACATGCCAGTGCAGTGCAACATTCCACACCACAACCATCCCTACTAGTAAAAACTGAATCCACTAAATGAGCTGCGCTTGGAGTATCGGCACTTCATTCCCCGACATTGTTGGGGGCGCCGCCATTTTGGTGCTTGTGCAGAGCAGACGCAACTGCCGATCGTCATGATTCAAAAGTGCGACTTCCTCAGCATTAGATTCGATCTTAAGAAGCTCATGTGGAGGACGGAAAAGCGTTTCCTGTGATTTCAGATAAAGCTTCAGATAACTGGCAACCACGATTTTAAGCCACAATGTAGCCATGTGTCGTTACTCTGAAGCGTAGCCTATTTAGTTGCGCAAGTAAAAACAATACTGATGCACGCGAGATGGTTGTGGCGCTCGCTATCGCCGTTCGCGGGCACACACACACACACGCAAAAAAAAAAAAAAAATATTTACGGAATGCCACGCCTCGAAAACAGCAGCATGAGGTGTGGCGAGTCAGGTGAGAAAAGAAGTTTGTTTCTGAGCAATTTAATCTGTATAATTGTTTTATATGTGTTAATACCGGCGGTAGTCTTTACTGGTGTATAATAGATATATTTCTGCAATCATTTTTTTTCGGGATGTAATATGGCATCAGTAGAGATGTTAGGTTGTCTTAGTCCCGCACCTCGATGGACACCTTGGAGTGTGTCTTTCGTCGGGGACCGGGGCTGATCGTGGAATATGTGGTCGGCATGCTGGTTGGAGTCGACGACTTCTTGTTGTGGCCGACAGCGGCGAGTAAACGGACTTAAGGAGCAGTTGTAGTGGATACAACAAACAAAACTAAACTTTACTGCTATGTAAAAGAATTACAAGAAGACAGTTCAAATATTAAAAACTAACTAACTGCCGCGCAGGGCAGTTACACAAACGGACGCCTCGGCGTTAAGTGTCCTCCCGCGCAATGCGGCTGCTAAGCCGCAGAGCACGGGCTGTCGCGCACGACACAAGTAACGCGGCGAACCGCGAGAGAGAACTGCTAGGCCTCTCGGGCCCGTTCAAACTCGTTGATTTTTCGTCCTGTCGGTGGTTATGACGTACGCCGAAATCTGTCCCATCTAATCAGGGTGTAGTTAGAATCCCGTTGGGTACAGGCCTCGACGCACACCTGTCGGACGAACAAAAGCACCCCCGCCACGAGGCCAAAAGGCCAGTTCCCAAGGGCGGTCCCACGGCTAAGGCCCAAACATTGAGGCACGAGCCCATTTATGGTCGGAGAAAATAAACTGACTCCGATGACTCCAGCGAGAATCGCCAGGACGTGCCTCACGGGGAAAACTGTTCCTCGGAGTATGAGAGTTAGGTGCGTCTATAGATAAATGGAGAACTTGCCAGACACAACATACACGCGTCTCGGGAACACAATCGCAGCGAAAGATCACACCGGATTCAAAGATTACGAGGACCAACCGAGGGGGGGGGGTGTTCACCCGAAGCTGCGTCTACGTCTGTGCGTAAACTTCTAGCGCGCTCGGGACCCCCAGAGCCAACCCCCCACAACCACTGGCGTAGGCCAACGTCGGGCGTAGGCCACCGTCGTGGCCTACGCCCGAGACCAGCGTCCGGGGCACTTCGTCTAGTTTACGAAATGGCCTGCCCGTTGACAAGTGCACTTGGGAGTTTTGCTGGCTGTGTAGGTTTGCGTGTCTGCATGAAGGGGGCCTTAGTTTAGGGGGAAGACTTGCGGGCAATACCTTGCCGTAGAGTAGACACAACCCCGCTCGTGGTGAAAAAATTGTAAGTTCAGCACATATCGGGGCGTTAAACAAAATCTTTAAAGAAAACGCCGTTTCGGCGGCGCGCAAAAATGCGACCACATCTGCAGTATCTCAATGAAGAAGAAAGCGGTCAAGCAAGAAGTTCTTACTAAAACATCATTAGTAGTCAGCTGTCTGCCCTCTCCTGTCCTGTCTTTCTTCGTGTACAAGTTTTTTCTTTTTTTTTTTACAAGTATGTACCACAAGCTTTACTCCTAACCGTTTACAATTTCCCCCCGTTTTCTCTCAACCTTCGTCTGTATTAAATTTCTTAGGTGGAAAACAGCGCTGTCAAATCTACTGGCAGTAGCGACGGCTTAATCTCGAGTCTTATTTGCACGGGCTTTCATAGCTACGCGCTTGCGCGGTAGCTTGGTCAGCGCTGCTTGCTACGTGTCAGCAAAGAATGTGTGTAACTCAAGACTATCCGATAAATTATAAAATTAAATCTTTAGTTTCGCTTAAATGTAGCTTGCCAATTTGAAATCTCGTTTTTGCTGTCAGGCTAAACATTTTCTGATAATATTAATCACGTTAGGAAAGCTTACATACAAGTCAGCGTGACAGATAGGCTTCATATTAAGCTTGGCTTCCAGTTCAAAGATATTGCCTGGCACGCGACATTTGAAACACGAATGTCTCAGTGACTATGATATGTGAACCAGCCTTCGAACAACACACGCCCTCGAATCGCATGTGGCCCGCGACTCTTCGGGACCTGGCCGGCAAGCATCCCGCGACTGCGACCTCCAGTTCCCATGTTTCCAGCGCTACATGCGCAATAAATAATATCTTCATGCCGTCCAATCAAGACTACCGCAAGTAGTTCAGCGCTATAGTTGCGCGTTCACATATTTAACGCTACTTTGGTTTTATGTGAATTGAGGATTCTTTCGTCTTAAATAGCACTAGAGCACAAGTATTTGCTTATGATAATGCTACAAAAATCGCCAGGAAAGCAAAACATGTCGTACGAAGAATTTTTGTTTTCGAGATATGGTAAGCTTTATTAATTCCCGAGTAAATCGAGCGATAGGGAAACGATAGTGTGCCATGCTTTTTTGTTTTATTTAAAAAAAAAAATTGCAGCACGTTGGTCGCAAGGCGGCATTTTAAAGCATGTTATCACATCCGGTATGGGCCCAAAAGCAGTCATGAAAGAAAATCAAAGATAACAATGTCACGGGCTTTTGCTGCAATTTTACAACTATACTCGGGGGCAGCTTTCTGTGGCAATGAAGCCAAAGCTACAAAGCTGAAGCACGCCGTTTCGCTGCACAGCTGAATATAGTTCAACCAAAATAATTTTCTGCCTAACAATCTAAAAATTATCACGCTCTCAGAGTTTCAGCGTTTTGCGACGCGTAGTTCATTTACTCGGGCCGGAGTACACTGTTCTTTTTTCTGACAAACACCCGGTATTTTTCATCTCCTTACAGCACCTGACGTCACGGGCCTCAAACTGGAAGTCCTGGGAAATTCATCAATAGAGGCCCGTTGGAATATGCCTGAAGTACCCGTGTCGAAGTACGAAATCGTCACATGCCCAGTCGTGCCCGGTCATCCATGCGTCGATGCTACCGCAAAGGATAAATCCAGCTACATCATTGAAAACCTCAAGCCTGGCACGGAGTACGAAGTGAAAGTGCAGTCTGTGATCCAGAAACGAAGCTTCATCTCCTACGGTGTCCCTGCGAAGGCACGCGCCACAACTGAGTATTGGGGTAAGGTAATCTTAGCTACGGGTTTTGATTGAGCTACTTGGTACATGCTGTTGGCGATCGGGTTAGCAGAAAGCGAAAAAACGAGAACACAGAGAAAAGGACTGGACAAACACACCACTGACTAACAACTGACTTTAACTTCATCCTCTTCTCATGCCTAGGCAATTTATTCTTCCTCCAACGCAACATTAAATACGATTAAAAAAAAAAAAAAAAAAAAACCTTTAGCTTTCCACTCAACGGGGTGTGGCAAACCACAAATAGTGTCGTTCTTTTTCATGAACCGTACACGACGTGGTGCTCACGCAACCTTCTCCTGTTTCTTCGGTGACCAGGACATCCAGCACAGCACTTCATGTGCGAAGGAGTTCTTGCTCCTGTGAAGGACGGTTATGTTGGTGAGCTCTGCATCACATCCACAGGTCCGGCCATGAGCTGACAGATGTCCCGCTGATGTACCCTTCGCCGACGCTGCGTGCTCTTTTGCTGTATCGTTTATACATCGACCCGTTTGGCCGACGTAGCTCTTCCCGCAAGAGAGGGGGATATGATACACGACCCCCGTTTCGCATGGAGCATAGTGTGTTCTATGAGCCTTGGCACATATCCTGTGTTGATCACGTCCGCGGTGGAAGCAACACATTTAGGGGATGACTCTGTCCGACGCGGCACCCACATTATGTTCGGAGCACCGAGCGCGCTTCACTCGCACGCGGATAGATGGGTGCCCAAGTATGGGGTCCCTCTCAAACCGACCGCTCCGATTGTCTCCCAGCGGTGGTCCCGATTGTTTCCCTCGCTTGTTGTACCTCACCGTCGCCACCAAGCCGCCAGAGTCCGTAAATCTGTTCTCTTCCTTCTTCTTCGGGTTAAAGCTCACCTTCGTGCACGATGGTGGCACCTGTGATCGACACAGCACCAAAGCAAAACTCGAGGTCAGCCACTGGCCGCACACCACACCACCACGAAAAAGGCGAGCACGCTACGCCGCCGACACCATGGCCGCCGAGGAGGTTCCTCAAACCGCAGCGCCCTCCTCGGCGGCGCGGAACTAACTACACCAGGTTCGAGGCTAGCTCCGAACACGATCGGTCGCTCGCTCCCCGCGGGAAGAGCGGCCAGCTAAATCATCACCTAATTGTTTCTTCCACATTGATTTGTTGACCCTACTGCACATGAACTAGGCTTTGTTCGCTGCCGAACAAACAGCCTGAATACATTGCCTGCCCGAGATTTTTTTAGCCTTTGGGTCACTCCATGGATGTAGGGTACGACTACGATTTTGCATCGCGTTGGTGAATTCACCGATTCCACGCCGCTTGCTGCTTTACGCTTCAGTTTCTTGGAGATGCTCTCACATACACCTGCCAGGAGAACACTCGGATAACCAGAGTCGCGTAGTCGGGCGATCTGTTTTTTTTTCTTTTTTTTTTTTTTTAACTCTCATCAACTTGATGGTGGTAGGACTTGCTTATTGCACAAACAAGAATGGTAGTGGCAACACTTCTTTTGATGATCTTCCAATCACCTGACCCGTAGGGAAGAAACCCCTTAGATGATCGGGGTTCCTACCGCCAACAGACGTGACTTGCTTTGAAGTCCAAAAGGAGGTCCAGGAACTTGATTGACTTATCCAGTGGTAGTTCGTGAGTAGAAACCAATTCTGGGCAATTTTTTTGGAAACAGGTCAAAACCCCTTTTTCACATTCGGTCCCCGGATCTTCCACCTCAGTGTCGCATAGCACCAAAAAGTCAGCATACCTAAAGATGGCTTTCACCTGCGCCTCATTCAGGTTCTCTTGAATGTTCCTGACGGATGCTGCTGGGAAAAAAACGCAATACACACGCCGCTTTTTTACACGAAGTATGGCCCTTGATAGACCACCTTTGTCGCTGCCAGGTGCACACTGAGTAGTTTCCGGAAGGTGTCGACCGTAATTCCATGTTGTTATTCCTAGCTCTTCAATGGCTGCTCGAAGAATCGGCAAAAGGCCTGTGTGTGGTATTGAGTGATACATGTACTGGATGTCGACTAACAAGCCAGAGACGACACCAGATCTATCCTCTAGATAACCAATAAGTTGTTCTGAATTTTGGATCCTGTAACGATCGTTGCACTTCTCTTTTTTTCCGTGTTCAGCTGACCTAATTGCCAATAGATAATATTTTGAGATCTCTACATCGTTTGATGTTGTCTCCTAAGTAACCCCCTGTCTCGATGAATTTTCTCATTGTTTACCCTACACCATTTAACTTGGCCGTAATAGTGTGTTCTTAGTTTTTTGTGTTCTAATGGGCCCTTTTGAAAAGTGCGAGCCTTCTGCTGAGCTCACCCCTTAGCTAAAACTATGGTGGAAGCAACGTCCTCGTTGAACCAGTCCTACGCGCCTACGCTCCCGCCCACACCCACGCGCAGACAGTCAGATCACATGATGAAAGGGACGCGCCTGATTGGACCGGCGTACACGTACCTTCCACCGCAATATCAGCGTAGAGGTAAACTGAGTATTGTATACTTCGTTTCACCTTATGCTGTACAGCAGCGAAGGCTAGAAGTGCGAGCTCATAGCGTTGGCAGCTGCCCTTAATGCAGGAGAGCTAGAGCAAGGAGCTCGCGCTTGTCGTCTTTCCTGCGGCATATCATAAGGTGAAATAGATGGCTGCTGCGTCACTTACTTGAACTCAAAATTCACTTTTAGGGGGCTTCACGTGCCAAGCCATCGAAATGCACATGGCACGCCTAAACGCTAGATTGGGATATAATTTCGAACCGCTGTGAATCTTTTGACGTACAACCGAAATTTGGGCTACACCGCACCTTCTCTGCGATAAGCCTCCGTCAGAATGCGGGCACCTCGGCCGTGATTCGAACCTACCACCACCTGGATGGCTACGTGGAACATTTACATGTACGTTTTAAAAAGTCACGAAACTGACGTAATCCCGTGTGATTGGTGGAGCCAATAGGTGAGCGGCGTTTGGCAATGACCGGCTCCTTGGGAAATTTCGTTTATCTGTTGACAAATTAAGACATATCTGCAAGCCGGTCTAAGCTTGGTTTTGAAAACTAGTCTGGGGGCTCCAGAACCATGCTTTCACTGCCTTGGAGCTCATTTTTGTCGTTTGTCAACAGTGAAACAAAATTTCTTAAGTAACCGGAAGTTGCCAAACGCCGCTCACTTATTTTCTCCGCCAATTAGACGCCAGTATGTCACTTCCATGGCCTTTTAAAACGTACACGCAAATGTCCAATCTAGAAATTCTGGGGCTCCATCAACGAGCTTGCGTATCACTTAGAGCGTTAAACCGCAACCCAGGCCCTGCAGCGGAAATGGCACCCCCCCCCCCCCCCTCCCCCCCGGGTTGCCGCCATCCTGCCCGTTTGCCACATTAGTGATCACGTGACGTTATGATGGCTGCGCCCAGGTCTGGGCCAGATCACTGTAAGCAAAGGGGCCCTCCGAGGCTGCGTTCGAATCTTACTCGAATGGATCCGCGTTACTCCGGTGGGTCATGTCACGTGACAAGACTGATAGAGAAATTGGACGCGGGTAGGTTAAACGCCAAGGTACAGAACATTTACCCTTGAGTGAGATCAAGTATATTTTGGACCGCGGCCCTGCTTACCGTAATCTGACCAATCTGATCTGGCGCACCTATAGACGCAGCCATCTTAAAGTCAAGTGATCACTAATGTGGCAAACGGTCAAGATGGTGGCAACCGGGGTAGTGCCCTTTTTGACCGCTGGTTTATCGCTCTAAGTTTATTCAAGCTCGTTCGACTCTGTAGGCCGGCGTTTTGCCTGGGATCTATCGAGGCGGCTTTTATAATTCGAGTCCACAAATGTCTGTGCACGTAGACTGAGTATTCACTGGACGCGTTCGGTATGAACTCGTCTCAGCTCATATCGAGAGCGAGCACTGCGGCAGAATTCCGCGACGACTCGGAGCCAATCACACGCGTCATGTCCAGGTAATGGCGACCGCCAATGTTGCTTGATGGGTTCTTTGAAGGGGTTCATTGAGCGTGCGCAGAACTAAAAAAAAAAAGGAGTGAGGAGACCAAGAATGTTAAAAAAAAAATGAGAGCTCTCATTCTCAAGAAAAACGTTCGTGAAGTAGCACATGCTGTTTTACGCGTTAAATGCTGTAAAAATTTAATTTGTGATAGGTGTTCCGGTGGCGCTCCCATGCGGCTTCCACCTGAGACGTCAGAACCAAGATTCTTAGTTCCGAATGGCATACTCGATTTTGCGTTTGTAGAAAGCACAGTGGACTTTCCGAGTTATCGTGTTCTTTAACTAATGGCTCCAACGTTGATTCTTCTGGCAATCTTAACCGCACGTTTCCCAGGAACGTAGAGGAGTCTGTACAAAACTCCGTAAACCCCTTTGTGAAGGGTCGGTTGCCACGAGGCAGATCTCTAACATGTTAGAGACCTGCCTCTTCACGCGACACTGTCCGCTTAAGAAGTACGAGGCAGATCATGAACCGCGATGAGAGGTGCAATGATTGCGATACGACACCTATGGCTTATTGAAGCAGAATGTGTTTATATGTTAACCACATGAAAAATGCCTTTACGGTACAGCTTCAGACTCCAGCGTCCAAATCCAGCATTACGTTATACGCAGTCATATAAAACGTTTAGAAGCCCATAAGGGCGGATGTCACGTGACATCATGACGTCAGGCTATAATACCCTGACGTCACGGTGTCCGTGATTCTTTGACTTTACGGTGTCTCGTGACATCCTGACCTCACGTGTGATTGAAATTGAAAATTTAAAAGGTTGGCGCTGCCACGCCAACCTGTTCAATTATTTTTTGCTTTTGATTTACTTAAACACGACGCCCGACCGCCGTAACAGACCTTCAGTTTTTGGTTTCTCTTATGTCGTTTAATTCACTTTATCATTATATACCGTAGCAGACCAGATCATTGCTATTTTAGATTTTACTGTGTCCTCCTCAGCATTGACCTTTGTGCTGGCTCATCAACGCCCGTTTCAGTGACTCGGTATCTCCGTAAGACAATAGAAGGTCGGCAATGGCGGCTGTAATCTGGCACCTATGTAAAGCGTCCTATATGCTCGATCGTCGTTTGTTTTAAGAATGCGGTTCTCGTCTGACCAAAGGCTCTTGGACCAAAGCCAAAGGTTTGGCGACTACTCGCATGTCACTAACAACGTGAAATCGTACCTACTAGACAGGGGCGTATAAAAAGGGGGAAGGGGGCGGGAGCCACGCCATGGCCGGATTTCGCCCAGAGCGCTTAATGGTGTGGTGCCGACCCTGCTCCCTGGCGTAACATGAGACTCTGTGACATCGCGTGGAATGTGACGTCCCCTGACACTATAAAGTAACGTGACGTTGTAGGTCCTGTGACCTATTGGGGAATTGTAGTAGACCATTTCCGCAGCCCGCTAAGCACCCGGATAGCGCTCCGTAATCCGCCACAAGACCCTGAGCTATGCAGATAAGGCTGGTGGCGCGCATGCGCAGCTGCGGCGTTTTCTTGAGGGATACCGTAGCGGAGGAGAAAAACGGTCTACAACAATTCCCTATTGACTTCACACAGTCCGCATGTGCCGAACGTCTTTGCGACATATTCTGCTCGACTTGTTTTTTTTTTTTTTTTTTTTTTTTTTTTATTACGCACTTATTTTCACTTATTTTCAGTTCCATCCGTCACCAACCTGGCATTATCCTGTCCGACCGATGGAGTGATTATAGCAGAGTGGACGTTGGAAGACCCACTGTCCGTCGACACCATCGTGATCATCGCCTGCCCACCGGCCAAGTACGACTGCCGCAAGGCCACAGTTGGATCTCAAGACAAGTCCGTCGAGATTAAGGGTTTGCCGGCAAATGAAGAATACACGGTTAACGTCACAACGTTCCTCACCGTGGGAAATACGACGTACCATGGGGAGTCGAAGTTCGGCAATATCACCACCCGACCTAAGCGTAAGTTGATGCAGCAGTATATAAAACTTAATTAGCGCAAAGGTTAGACAAAGGACAAAGGACAGAACATGTAGACAGGACAAGCGCTAACTCACAACTGGCGTTTTAATAGAAAAGAAGAGAAGGAAGCAGCCTATAAAAACACCGAAAAAAGGAAGAAAGAATATAATAAAAGGAGAAAATTGAAAGGTATATACAAAAAGGAAAAAAAAAAGAAAGAAAAAGGGAAGGAAAGAAAGGGAACAGCGTAACTAAATTAATTCCGGGGAATATATTGAAAATTATAAAAAAAAAGACTATAGCTTAAAGAAAGAAGTTTAAAGGACTAGAAATTCCCACTGATTCAACCTCAGGTTAGCAACCGAAAGAAAAAAATAATTCTTTGTCAGTTAATGCCACCGATGGTGCACTCACACAAGCGTCTTCCTTTTCCTTGATGGTTAAAGCTTCGTATATTTCTCGTGAAGTTTTGTCTCGGAACCGTCTTAGGATTTTGGTTTTTGTCAGGATCGGTTGGCATTTACAGTCTCTGACATGTACTGCGAGATGCCCAGCTGGAGTTGATTTGAGTGAGGTGGCGTGTTCCCGCAACCTTGTGTTGACGCAGCGGCCTGTATGACCGACGTAGATCTTGCGACAAGTGATTGGTATTTCATAAATTACCTGGCTTTGACAAGGTACATACTTTTGCTTGTGTTTGATAGTGCACTGAACTTGTGGATCTTGAGGAGTATTTATCTTTGGACACAGCTTCTTGAGCTCGTTTGGGGCTGAAAATATAACAGGGATGTTATATCTACACGCCACCTTTTTCATGTTTTGTGACCCCTGGGGGATGTAGGGTATCACTGCAGGGCGCCGTCTTGGGGTTTTAGTTTTTTCTTTGCCCTTTTCAGAGCTGATCATTTTTTCAACTGCCTCAAACAAGATGGTACTTGGATAGCCAGAAGTCGCAAGTCATTGTAATTGGTCTTTTAAACTCTGTCCCGCCTTGTGTTCACACGACTTCTTGAGGGCTGTATGGAGACAGTTGCTGATGATTACCGTTGTTATGAGCTTTGAATGCGAAAACTCATATTGAAGTAACTTTTTCTTCGACCTTGGCTTATATATCCAGCACGTGTGGTTTTCTTGGAATTTTAGTTGTAGATCGAGAAATTGTAGGGTGAAGCCTGTAGGTAGCTTGTATGTAAACTTTAGCCCTTGAGCATTTTTCGTAAAGATTGCTCGGATGTTGTTGGTTTGCGTCACGTATTTTTCATCTGGTTTATTGCTGAGAAGCACGAGATAGTCATCAACGTACCTGTATATATTTAGAACCTGGTCGTTGGTTATTTGCTGAGCGATGGCTCGATCGCATTGGGACGAGGACATGTCGCATAGCACAGGAGCTACGCAGGAACCGGTGCAGATTCCTTTCAGTCGTGAGCACAAAATTCTCTGCGGACACTCCGCAACCATGTTGAAATCTTGTCTACTTCGTACAAATATATGCTCTAAACATGACTGGAGACAATGTTTTTAAACGGCCGCCGTACCAGGACCGTTAACAAAGGAAGAAACACGTCTCAGTCAGTGTCCGAAGGCTGTTTTTTGTGTGTGATGCATTAGCAGTGTGATCGCGGGTTAAGGGAAGCTTAAGTTTCCCATTCCACGGCGACGACTCCAAATACGCGGGAGTTGAGTTTACATTGTTTTGATCGTTTAGAGTGGCCACGCAGGGGATCCCAGCGTTGTCAAACACGTCGGAAAACTCGATGCCTCCGCGTAAGAAGTTAAAATTCGCACTCAAAACGTGCACTTGGCTTGTGAATTTTACCGTGTGAAGAGTAGGTTCAAACACTTGCCTTTGACTATGCAACTGACTGGGCCACACCGGTATGTATTAAGCCTCTCCGGTCGTTACCTGTCGCAAGTGCGTTGACCAGCCTTTAAAGGCTGGCTCACACTCTTGCGACTGCTTACAACACGAAAGGGTAAAAACCGATTTTTAAGCCTCTTGTGACGACGTAGGACCGGTTTCCGATGCATCGCAACCGGACGTAGGCAGTCGCAAAAGGCTTACAACCGGTTTGAGGCTTGTTCGGCCGTTAGCGGTTGTAATCGTGTGAACCAGTTTTTAAAGACACTTTCACACACTGCTACCATAGAGATTATACATACTAACTTCAGAGGAAAAGGTATGCCATTTGTCCATGCATTCTGGCTGCCGCAAGCGGCGGAGCATGAAGGCAGACAATTGGGGTCCCACACATGGTTAGAAACTGCCTTCGATTTCTCGAATATAACTATATCATCAGAGCAGTTTCATGAACTTTAACAATCCACGTACTTACCGGAGGAAAGATATTCGCGTTCCTTTCGAAGCTTTCTTTTTGCATAGCGTACAGGTGCACGGAATCGTGTCAACGCAAAACGAAACCAGGTAAGCGGCTTCGCGCTGTGGTTTCGATAGGCGCGAGTGGGCGCGCTCCAGGAATAACGAAACCGCGCAACCACCAGATTTCCGAGATTTCGACAGAACGGAAATTACTGCAGCGTAATGAGTAAATTGCTTTTTAGAAGCGTTAGAATAGCTCCAAATCTAGTTTGCAACGTTAAATTTCCTCTTTATTTTGCTTAGAGTTTTCAGTCTTCGCAATTACCATTGCGACGGTCGTCCTAGCTGGCAACATTGCTTTCTTTCTCTCGTGTTCTGTAGCTCTCTTTCGCAATCTTTCGCTCGGGACGCCAGATGTCGGCGCACGGGATTTGCCACTCCTCAGCCACCTTTAAGGCGCGTTCACACTCTTGCAACCGAGTACGACTGAGAGAGACCAGACCGGTTTTTAAGCCTCTTGCGACCTCTTAGGACCGGATGCGCTGCAGCGGAGCTGGTCCTAAGAGGTCGCAAGAGGATTAAAAACCGGTCTGGTCTCTCTCGGTCGTACTCGGTTGCAAGAGTATGAACGAGCCTTTACCCCCCTGCTTGCGACCGACCATGACCGGCTCCGACACGATCAGTTTTTGAGCCTCGCTGCTGCGCGGCCCGTTGTATAAGCGGTCGCGAGCTGCCTAAAAACCGTACGAGCTGATCGTTGTCAAGCGCCGTTCACACTCTTGCAACTGTGTAGGACCGAAAGAGACGAGTCACAATACCGGTTTTTAAGCCTCTTGCGACGGCGCAGGACCGGATGCGCTGCCGCGGAACAGGTCGGACGCCATCGCAATAGACTTAAAAAGTGGTCTTGTCTCTCTGTCCTATTCGGTTGCAAGTGTGCCAACGGCGCTTTAGTCACCAGAGTGTGAACTGGCCTTCAGGTGTATTCACTAGTGATCTATTTGCGTTAGTTAAACCGAAACAAAATATTGCTATGCGCGTTCAGGCCCGGATGAGCCCCGAGTGAGTGTCCTCTCTTGGAAGCAGAATTCCATCGCCCGCGGCGTGCGCTGCGCCCCTGCCTGCCGCCGTCTCGGCCACGCACTTTCATTTGGTCTTTCATATTGCAGGACACTGATGTGCTCCTGGGACTGTAACATACGTTCTCCTGTAGCGTCGGCACCAACGCTGGTCTGCCACTCATTTTAGCTTTCATTTCTTTGTTTAGGCAGAAACTACGTTGTGTCGGCACCTTAGAAATTTCAGTATTCCACTCGCAAACGCAGGAAAACTAACTTTAAACTAATAAAACGATTCTCATTACCCATGATAGTTTGGAGGCCGATGTAGTTATGGACGTTGAATGCCTCCAAGTGCATCTCACGAACGGACAGCGCAAATGTACGGACAACTCGGATTGAATCGAAGCTTCTATCGTGCTTCCACAACGGCCTTCCGCACCATCAAGACCGCCGTTCTGAGCAAACGATAAGTAGGAGCGGGGTGGGTAGGAACTTGGTCTGAGAATAAAGGGTCTTCTGTCAAATAAACCTACAACTCCCCCCCCCCCCCCCCCCCGGGCCGGGATGCGCTGTGAATGACGAGCTCAAATGTGACACCTAGTGAATACCTTGTATACATAGCTTGCAATTGTCGCCATTGCTGGGTACTGACGGCTGTTTCTACCTACCGGTGGTCTCGAGCTCCTACTTCTATGGTGTGAGGCTGGTGAACCGAAGACTCACGGCACATAAAATGGCGGCATGGCCGCGAATGAAGTTACGGGCAACCTACGTATAGGCCATAGGGCGTATAGCCCTCGGATATCATTACTATGCGATATTTTTACGCGTTGGCGCCACCAAGCGGCGCCACCAAGCGGCAATACTCGCAGTTACAGTACCCTTGGCCGTGCAGAGACCCTTGACGTTCCGAGCGCGATACGCATTGAGCTTCTCGCTAGCCGACTTTGAAGCGAGAGAGCTCGCGCTCAAGTCATTTCGTTTCCGTACCCCTTTAACATCCAACATTCTTTTGCAGCGCCCTCCGAGGTTGTCAATCTGATGCACGAGATCAGCAACGTGACAAGACTGAACGCATCGTGGGAGGAACCCGTGAACCAAACGAGCGGTGTGGACGGCTACTTTTTGAGCTGCCAGAAAGACGGCAGCCGCGAAACGATAACGAAGAAGGTGCCGGCCCGCACCCAGCACGTGACTACCCTCCTGAACCTGAATGAGTTCCTGAGCGACTTCACATGCCACGTATGGGCCTACGTCGTGTACAATGAGACGATAATCAACGGCACGCCTACAGAGTTTGCCGTGGAAACCGAGTCACCAGGCAAGTTATATAACAAAACAAAAAGCACAGAAAGTTAAAAAAATAAATACACGAGCTAATCCTGTTAACAAACACCAGCGAGCACAAATTTAGTCCGCCGCCGCGCCGACCCAGGTCCGAGCCCCTCGTGGTTGTTTTTCTTGTGTTCTTTTCTTCTCTCTATTACTATTTATTTTTGTATTATTTTTGTTTGTGTTTTTACTTCTAATGTCTTATCTTTTATTTTGTTACTATTTACTTGTGTTTAATTTTTAAGCTTTTTAAACAAACTTAACGTCGTGTAGCGCCCCCAGCGTTGTCACTCGTCCGTGGCGCTCGTCCTTGACGTTCGCTCCTGACGCTCGTCCCTGACGCTCGTTTATGACACGCTTTTATGACTATTTCCTCCTACTAGAAAACGACCCATAGGAGACATTTTGCGTTAAAATTGGCTCTCATAAATTTACGAAAGGCGTGCTCCAATCAAATCGTATTTACACACGAACGCGCTGTTTACGAGAGCCCGCGTTTGCCGTCGTGGGGGCATTGCGCGTGCACGGAAACCAGATTTGCGCGAGGCGAAGCTCTTGCGCATGCGCAGTAGTGACAGCAGCACCACCGTTGTTGCGTGACGTTGTATAGGGCCTCTTCGTTCTCCTCCTTTCACGGGCACCGTAAGAAGGGCACGGGGTTTTTGAGAATTTACACGGCGTCACAATGCCATTTGACACTGTGAGGTCACGTGGCGTCATAGTGCCACCTTACAATTTCGCGTCGCAATGTCACGTGACGTTGCGGGGTCACGCGGCGTCATGGTGCCACGTGACGTCACGTAGCGTCATCTTGTCATGCGACTCCTGGTGGCGCGTGGGGTCGCAGAAGATATATACACAAGATTCATCTTGAGCGCTTTTTCAAATGACGTCACAGCACCCCGTGACACCGTAACGTCAATAAGGCTACATTCCATGGAAAGAAAATTCCTAAAACCAACATTATAAATGCTAGGATTAAACAAAACAAAAATAAAAATTAGGAGGTGACTTAATACAAAACCCTGAGACAGTGGAACGCACAAAAAGGGACAAACTAAGTCGTTCCAGGTAAACTAAGGCAGTGTGAGCACATGTGACCTCTAATTAAAGTTAGTGTTTCTGACCGCGTTGCTTAATCTCGTGAAAACAATTAGCGCAAAAGTACGAGACAAAAATACGAACAAGCGTGTTTATCTTAGTGTTCTTATCTTCGCCTCGTCCTTGCCTTTTCCGCTGATCGTCTTCACGGTGTTCATCCAACTAGCCCAACAGTTAATATCGCTTACGGTTTGCCCCTAGCTGGCAAGCATCTTCGTCATATCTTCGTATCAGAACCAGAATCCTCTCTGGTGACCTCACAGCTCTGCGATGCTGCCGATTTAATATATACGTGCGATGGCAATGCAGAAAACGGAGATTTGCAGACGCGTTTTCGGCGGTACCATGTCCCGCTGCCCGAGGGCCGATGCGTCTCAAGGAACATGATCGACTTCCTCAGAGCGCTGTGTATCAAAAATTAATTCGTAGCCTACGAAGGCTACCATAGTCAGTGACAATTTAAGAAACACGGAGCGTTGCTTCTCATATGCATGCTTCTTGCTTTGTTATCTCCTCTTCGCCGTTGATATCAACTGATGCATGAATCCCATTGGCTGCGGAGGGGCGATAAAAAGCTCGGGAGTCGCCTTGCCCTTTCTTTAGCATCCAGTGACTATGCAGAGCGCAAGTTCGTCTGCTTCTTTTGCAGGGGTTGTAGTTCCGTCAGACCGACGCCGAGCTCTGATTAGTTTTGATCGAAGGATAGGGGGTAGACCTCGAGGTAGCCTGCTTTGATCTCTACCCACTATCCTTCAATCACAGCCAATCAGAGCTCGGCGTCGGTCTGACGGAACTACAACCCCTGCAAAAGAAGCAGACGAACTTGCGCTCCGCATAAAACATAATTAATGAAGGGTAAGTGTGTCCCTTTCACGCCATACCGTCAGCTTTCTGCGCCCTCAGTTAGATGCACACCGATATCACTTCATGCTGGGTGCTTAGACTTGCCTCTAATTTCTGCCATGAGCAGCTAGAAAGCAGCTGGTCAACTATCGAGATGCGTATTCTGTACGTGTTTTAGTGCGTTACATACAAAACATCAGACAGCAGGCGCACAGGAATACAATATTGAAAATACCAAATCGGCAGGTCATAAGGTTTTTTATCTTGTTTTTTTTTTCTGAAAACCTGACACCAAGAGCGCCACCATGTAGCAACTCAGCTGCAGTTGTGTTATTATTTTTTTGTGTGTGTTTTACGTTTCAAGTATTGGCGAGAAAATTTCCTATTCCTTGCTATTCCTTGGGAAATTTCCTTGCGAATGTAATTTTTACTACCATTATTATTTTCTTTTTGAAAAGCATTTCTTGCAAATTGCCCCGCAAATGCGTTCCTACGTAAAACGCTCTTGGTTTATCGCTAGTGGAGCGAAACCACTAGCGCTAAAACAAGTGTTTAGCTTAGTTAGTGAAATTGGGGATGAATTAGAGCAGTGGTTCTCAACCATCGATGTTTCGCGGACCCCTTGTGGATCTGCGCAGATGATGGAGGACCCTGTTCGTGGTGAGAGGAGAGAAAAGGTATAGATTAAATAAAATGATGATTTAATAAATGAATATACCGAATAGCTAGTGTGGAGTAGACCTCTCTTATTGACATACTCGCGGAAAAACTCGCCCGAAAACTGAAACAATTCTTCTTGACCTGAAAAAAAAGACAAGTTTTATTGCCGGGCTTGACTGATAAGGCAGGGCTTCGCGTACCCATAGAATGCCTTCGCAGAACCCAAAAGGTCCGCGGACCCCCATTTGAGAACCACTGAGTTCAGGAATGTTAGAGTTAGACGTAGTGTTAACTAAGGCAGTGGAGTTAGTGGTAGTGATAACTCTACTAACTCGCAGTTCCACTCTTTGCGGCTTCACTTAATTTGTGAAGTTTATATAAAAACTACCTTTATATATGAACGTATCATGCTCAAAAAACAATTTACCCAAACGGCTATTTAAAGAGAATGAATAAACGGCTAGAGGATGCTCACCAGTAGAGTTACTGATGCGTGAAGTAATCTATAGCCTGTTGCAGGCCAGGAAATCAGGACACACCTGCAAATCCCGCCACTGTTTCCACTTTAGCAAAGGGAATTCTAGAGACGAGTCGTGGAAGGACTTGTCTCCACTCCAGAGTGTTCACTCTGTTAAAGCGGTGAAAGTGGAGGTCTTTGTGGAAAGAGCGTGTACTGATTTCCTAACCTGCAACAGACTACACATACTCTCTATGACCATCCTGGCCAATTTTGCCCCTGCATTCATGTTTCAGCTCCGAGCGGAGTTAGGAACGTCCGCTTCAACGTGCTGAACGTGACGACCCTGAACGCGTCGTGGGACAGGCCAACAGAGGCTCCATGGGGCATAAGCAGCTACGTCGTGCACTGCAAAAGCGCAGACACCAACAGCACAGTCACTGTCACGTTCGCGGACGAAGAGGAACACGTGATAAAATACGTCGATCTCCACGAGCAGCTCACAAGGTTTGGCTGCAGTGTCTTTGCCTATGTCCAGGTGGGAGGCAAAACCTACACGGGAAAAGAAACGCACTTCGACGTCAAGACTAGTGTCACAGGTGAGGCGACGCTTGTTGGTCGGTGACTGTTGCTTCCTTGAGTCGTAGTAGCACAGCTAATACATCTACGGAAGACAGTCGGCAAACACGAGTCCCCGCAATATCCGTGGTTCGAATGCCGCGTGCCAAGTTTTCTCCTTGAGCTCATTACCATTGAGCTCATTACCATGCGGTATTTGAAGCATGGATCTCGCGGTGACTCTCGTTCGAATCTGTAAGCCGTATGTCTTTTGTATGATCTATAAGCAGTGTATAAGCAATGTATAAGCAGTGCAGTGCTTCAAGGCTCGTTCACACAGACCCGTTCTTTTATATTACGTTACGAAAAGTCACCGAGAAACCTGCGCTTCGTATTAAGTGTGGCTAATATTTCACGGAGATAGCCTGGCACGCAACCTTCGAAGCACGAATGTTTCGGTGACTTAGACGTAACGAAAAAAACTGTGCTGTGTGAAGGCTGATTCACACAGACCCGTTTTTTTACGTTAAGTTACGAAAAGTCACCGGGAAATCTGTGCTTCGTATTAAGCGTGGCTACCAATTCAAGGAGATAGCCTGGCACGCGACATTCGAGACACGAATGTTTCGGTGGCGACGAGCTAGGACCGTGAGTTACCGTGGCAACCAAGGACACAAGGCTCATCGTAACTAAAGTGACTTTAGTCGTAACGTAACGTAAGGAGTTCAGCTCGGTTCCACTTTTTACACAGCACCGTTTTCTTACGTTACGTCTAAGTCACCGAAACATTCGCGCCTCGAATGTCGCCTGCCAGGCTATTTTCTTGAATTGGCAGCCATGCTTAATACCAAGCACCGATTTTCCGGTGACTTTTCGTAACGTAACGTAAAAAAAGGGGTCTGTGTGAACGAGCCTTTACGCTTCAGTTTCTTGGAGATGCTCTCACATACATCTATTAGGAGAGCACTCGGGTAACCAGAGTCGCGTAGTTGGGCGATCTGTTTTTATAATAAAACATCTATCAACTTGATGATGGCAGGACTTGCTTAGAGCGGAAACAAGAGCAGTAGTGGCAACACTTCTTTTGATGATCTTCGAATGACCTGACTCGTAGAAAAGAAACTCCTTAGATGATCGGGGTTTGTACCGCCAACAGACGTGACTTGCTTTGAATTCCAGAAGGAGGTCCAAGAACTTGACTGACTTATCCAGTGGTAGTTTGTAAGTAAAAATAAATTCTGGGCAACTTTTTCTGGAAACAGGTCCAAACCCTTTTTTCCATCTGTTCCCCGAATCTTCCACCTCAGTGTCACATAGCACCAAAAGGTCGGCAACAAATATAAAGATTGCTTTCACCCGCGCATCATTCAGATTCTCTTGAATGTTCCTGCCGGATGCTGAAAGGAACAAATTGCAAAGATAACGAGCGACCCGAGACCCAATACACACGCCGCTTTTTTACACGAAATGTGGCCCTTGGTTTGCAACCACTGTCGCTGCCAGGTGTACACTGAGTGGTTCCAGGAAGGTGTTGACGGTAATCCCATGTTGTTGCTCCTTGCTCTTCAATGTCTGTTTGAAGAATCGGCAAAAGGCCTGTGTGTGGCATTGAGTCATACATGTACTGCATGTCGACTGACAAACCAGAGAAGACTCCAGGTTTATGCTCCTCTAGATAACCAATAAGTTGCTGTGAATTTTGGATCTTGTGAGGATCGTTTCATTTCTCGTTTTTCATGTTCAGCTGACCCGATTGCCAATGAGATATTCTTTTGAGATGTCTACATCATTTAATGTTGTCGCCTAAGTAACCCCTGTCTAGGGTACTTTTCTCTGTGTTTACCCTACACCGCCTAACTTGGCCGTAATAGCATGTTCTTAATTTTCTGCGTTCTAATAGGCTTTTTTAAATGTGCGAGCCTTCTACTCACCTCATCCCTTAGCTGAAACTGTGGTGGAAGCAACGTCCTCGTTGAACAAGTCCTACGCGACCACGCTCCCACCCACACCCACGCGCACGGAGTCGGATCAGATGATGAAAGCGACGCGGCTGATTTGCCCGGCGGGCAAGTAGCTTCCCCCGCAATATCAGCGTAGAGGTGATCAAATTATTGTATACTTCATTTCCCCTTATGTTTACAGCAACGAAGGGTAGAAGTGCGAGCTCCTAGCGTTTGCAGCTGCTCTTAAAGGGGTACTCCGACAATTTCTTCATGGTCCCCGATTTGCTTGAAATTTTGCTAAACTCGCCAAACAACAATGCTAAAATTGTATCCCAAATATTAGGTCAAAATAATTTTTTTTTCACGAAGTTATTGAATTTAAAGTTTTGGTCCTCACCGTGTTTTTCAAACTGAAAGTCTCTACTGGCAACCACGGAAAAGTGACGTCAGTGGAAGGCAGGGGTTCACTTTTTGGACTGCAGAACTTGTTCCCAACAGATTCGAAGCAGTTTCATGGTCTCAAATGAATGCTTTGGAAGCTCGCTCCAGTCCCCGCGCTCCAGCACAGAACTAATGATTGGCATATTCTATTATTTTAGACTGCTTGCTCGACTGGCAAGCATGCCCGCCACTAACATCACGGCACTGAAAAGTGCGGGTATATTTGAATGTTGGTTTTTGCATCATTTTAATTTGCCGATTTCAAAATAACTATTATGAATTTTGCGATACTAAAAAGCACACCAGAAAGGGTAAAGGCCGGGGAGTCAGAAATTATAGTTAGTTGAGGTAGCTCAAAAAATCTCCGGAGTACCCCTTTAATGCACGGTAGCTTGTGCCACCGAGACGTGCCCTAGAGCAAGGAGCTCGCGCTTGTAGCCTTTTCTGCGACGCATTATTAGCGGCGAGATGTTTGGGTGGCGCCCTCCTTTTAGCGGCGAGATATTTTGGTGGCGCCCTCCTGTGGTTCCCCCTTGTGACGTCATTATCTTGCAAACAACAAGTTCGATGGTGTTTGTTATTAGCATGGTGGAAGCTTGAAATCATTGCGCTCTCAAAGGAACACTGCCAACACCGTCAAAATTAAAGTTCTTTTATTCCTCTTATTTCCGTCGATGATAAATCCCCTTTCCGACGTCATAGTCAGCGTTCGGCCAATCGTGGAAGGCCGACCACAGCGATGCTTTCGGTCGCGCACGGGGCTAATATCCTCCGCCAGTTAGACGCCATTACGTCAACGCGACCTTTTAAAACGTACATGCAAATGTCCAATATAGCCATTCTGGGGCTCCATAGGCCGGTGCTTTGCCTGGGATCCAGCGAGGCGGCTTTAATAATTCGAGTCCACCTTTGTCTGTGTACGTACACTGACTATGCACTGAGCATGTACGAAGGCATGCGTCGGCATTCGGCATGAACTCGTTTCAGCTCGTATCGATAACGAGCGCTACGTCAGCATTCGGCGACGACTCTGAGCCGATCGCACGCGTCGTGTCCAGGAAATGGCGACTGCCAATGTTGCTTGATGGGTTCTTGGAAAGGGTTCATTAGGCGTGTGGAGAACTAAAAGAAAGGAGAGTGAGGAGACAAAGAATGTTAAAAAAAAACGAGATCTCTCCTTCACCAGCAAAAAACATTCGTGAAGTCGCGCGTGCTCGTCTAAGCCTTAAAATACTCTACGAATTATATTTCTGGTAGATGTTCCGGTGGGGCTCCCTTGCGGCTTTTACCCGAGACGTCAGAACCAAGATTCTTAGTTCCGAACGGCAAACTTGATGGTGCGTTTGTATAAAGCACGGTGGACTTTCAGAGTTATCGCGTTCCTCAACTAACGCTTCCAACGTTGATTCGATTCGTCTGGCAATTTTAGACGAACGTTGCCCAGGAACGTAGGGGAGTCTGTGCAAAACACCAAAAACCCCTCAGTGAAGCGTCGGCTGCCACTAAGCAGATCTCTAACATGTCAGAGATCTGACTCGTCACGCGACACGTGCCCGCTTAAGTATGAGGCACATAATGAACAGCGATGAGAGGTGCAGTGATTGCCATGCGCCATCTATAGCTTATTAAGGCACAATGTGTTTATACGTTAATCCCCATGAAAAATGCCTTTAAGGTCCAGCTTCAGATTCCAGCGTCAAAATCCAGCGTTACGTTATACGCAGTCATATAAAATGTATGGAAGCCTCAAGGGCCCATAGGGGCGGATGTCACGTGACATGTCGTCACGCTATACCCTGACGTCAGGGTGTCCGTGATTCTATGACTACGGTATCTCGTGACATCCTTACCTCGCGTGTGACTCTGGCAGGGCCGGTCGAAAAAAAGGGGGGGGGGGGGGGGGGAGACTTGGGTGGTCGCCCGGGGCGCAATACAAAAAGAGGCGCTGCCGCACCCACCTTTTGAATTTTTTTAGCTTTTGATTTATTTAAACACGACGCCCAACCGCCATAACAGTCCTTCAGTTTTTGGTTTCTCTTATTTCGTTTAGTTCACTTTATCCTTATCGTAGCAGACCAGGGGGGCAATGTTCGACTAATGTTTCGTTTCTCCTAAAAAGAAATGGAAGTGACGGAAGTGCCGATATTGCGTCTGATTTTTTAGAGGTTCAAACAACGAAAAAGGGAACTTTCGTCATTTGAGCCTCTAACCAATCAGACGCGACATTGCCACTTCCGTCACCTCCGTTTCTTTTTAGGAGAAACGAAACATTTGTCCATCCTAGCCCCTCTGGTCATTGCTATTTTAGATTTTATTGTGTCCTCCTCCTCAGCATTGACCTTTAGGTACAGCTCGTCAACGCCCGTTTCAGTGGCTCGGTATCTCCCTCAGAGAATAGAAGGTCGGCAATAGCGGCTGTAATCTGGCGCGTGTGTAAAGCGTTTATATGCTCGATCGTCATTTGTTTTGAGAATGCGGTTCTTGTCTGACCAAACGCTCGTGTTGGGCGACTAGTCGCATGTCTACTAACAACGTGATATCGTACCTACTAGATAAGGGCGTGTAAAAAGGGGGAGGGGGGGGGGCACGCGACGGCCGGATTTCGCCCACAGCGCTAAATGGTGTGGTGCCGACCCTGCTCCCTGGCGTAACATGAGGCTCTGTGACATCGCGTGGAATGTAACGTCCCCTGACACTATAAAGTAACGTGACGTTGTAGGCTCACGTGACCTATTTACTTCACACAGTCCGCATGTGCCGAGCGTCTTTGCGACATGCTCTGCGCAACTTTCTTTTTATTACGCACTTATTTTCAGTTCCATCCGTCACCAACCTGGCATTATCCTGTCCGGCCGATGGAGTGATCGTGGTAGAGTGGACATTGGAAGAGCCATCGTCCGTCGACACCATCGTGATCATCGCCTGCCCACCGGCCAAGTACGACTGCCGCAAGGCCACAGTTGGGCCTCAAGACAAGTCCGTCGAGATTAAGGGTTTGCGGGCGGATGAGGAATACACGGTTAACGTCACAACGTTCCTCACCGTGAAGAATACGACGTACCACGGGGAGTCGAAGTTTGACAATATCACGACCCAACCTAAGCGTAAGTTGATGCAGCATGCCAGTAATAAAATTAATTAGCGCAAAGGTTAGACAAAGGGCAAAGGACAGAACATGTAGACAGGACAAGCGCTAACTCACAACTGGCGTTTTAATAGAAAAGAGAAGGAAGCAGCATATAAATACACCGAAAAAGGAAGGAAGAAGATTTATAATAGGAGAAAATTGAAAGGTATAAACAAAAAGGAAAGAAAAGAAAGGAAAGGAAAGAAGGAACAGCGTAACTAAATTAATTCCGGGGAATATATTGAAAATATAAAAAGACTATAGCTTAAAGAAAGAGGTGAAAAGACTAGAAATTCCCGCTGAATCAACCTCAAGTTGGCAACCGAAGGTAAAATAATTCTTCGTCAGTTAATGCCACCGATAGGTGCACTCTCACAAGCGTCTTCCTTTTCCTTGATGGTTAAGGCTTCGTATATTTCTCGTGAAGTTTTGTCTCGGAACCGTCGTAGGATTTTGGTTTTTGTCAGGATCGGTTGGCATTTACAGTCTCTAACATGTACTGCGAGATGCCCCGCTGGAGTTGATTTGAGTGAGGTGGCGTGTTCCCGCAACCTTGTGTTGACGCAGCGGCCTGTCTGACCGACGTATATCTTGCCACAAGTGAATGGTATTTCGTAAATTACCTGGCTTTGGCAAGGTACATACTTTTGCTTGTGTTTGATAGTGCACTGAACTTGTCGATCTTGAGGAGTAATTGTCTTTGGACACAGCTTCTTGAGCTTGTTTGGTGCTGAAAATATAACAGGGATGTTATATCTACACGCCACATTTTTCATGTTATTTGACACCTGGTGAATGTAGGGTATCACTGCAGGGCGCTGTCATGGGGGTTTAGTTTTTTCTTTTCCCTTTCGAGAGCTGATCATTCTTTCAACTGCCTCAAACAAGATGGTACTTGGATAGCCAGAAGTCGCAAGCGGTTGTAATTGGTCTTCAAAACTTTGTCCCGCCTTGTGTTCACATGACTTCTTGAGGGCTGTATTGAGACAGTTGTTGATGATTACCGTTTTTATGAGCTTTGAATGCGAAAACTCATATTGAAGTAACTTTTTCTTCGACCTTGGCTTATATATTCAGCACGTGTGGTTTTCTTGGAATTTTAGTTGTAGATCGGGAAATTGTAGGGTGAAGCCTGTAGGCAGCTTGTATGTAAACTTTAGCCCTTGAGCATTTTTCGTAAAGATTGCTCGGATGTTGGTGGTTTGCGTCACATCTTTGCTTAGAAGAACGAGATAGCCATCAACGTACCTGTATATATTTAGAACCTGGTTGTTGGTTATTTGATGAGCGATGGCGCGTTCGCATTGGGACGAGAACATGTCGCATAGCACAGGAGCTACGCAGGAACCGATGCAGATTCCTTTCAGTCATGAGCACAAAATTCTCTGCAGACACTCCGCAACCATGTTGAAATCGTGTCTACTTCGTACAAATATATGCTCTAAACATGACTGGAGACAATGTTTCTAAACGGCCGCCGTACCAGGACCGTTAACAAAGGAAGAAACACGTCTCAGTCAGTGTCCGAAGGCTGATTTCTTTTTTTTTTTTTTGTGTGTGATGCATTAACAGTGTGATCGCGGGTTAAGGGAAGCTTAAGTTTCCCGTTCCACGGCGACGACTCCAAATACGCGGGAGTTGAGTTTACATTGTTTTGAACATTTAGAGTGGCCACGCAGGGATCCCAGCGTTGTAAAACACGCCGGAAACTCGGTGCCTGCGCATAAGAAGCTAAAATTCGCACTCAACGTGCACTTGGCTTGTGAATTTTATCGTGTGAAGTTTCAAGGCGTAGCTCTTTTCCTGTAAAGACTAGACCAACCAACTTGCCAGGGTCAATGGCGGAGGCCGTTGACCCTGGCGACGGTTGTAACGCGCCTTCGAACACCTAAAGCCTACAAACTGCCTTCGATTTCACGAATATAATTATATCATCAAAGCAGTTTCACGAACTTCAACAATCCACGTACTTAACGGAGGAAAGATATTCGCGTTCCTTTCGAAGCTTTCTTTTTGCATAGCGCACAGGTGCACGGAATCGGGTCAACACAAAACTAAACCAGATAAGCGGCTTCGCGCTGTGGTCTCGATAGGCGCGAGTGGGCGTGCTCCAGGAATAACGAAACCGCGCAACCACCAGACTTCCGAGATTTCGACAGAAGGGAAATTACTGCAGCGTAATGAGTAAATTGCTTTTTTGAAGCGTTAGAATAGCTCCAAATTTAGTTTACAACGTTAAATTGTCTCTTTATCTTGCTTAGAGTTTTCAGTCTTCGCAATTACCATTGCGACTGTCGTCCTTCATCTGGCAACTTTGGTTTCTTTCTCTCGTGTTCTGTCGCTCTCTTTCGCAATCTTTTACTCGGGACCCCAGATGTCAGCGCACAGGATTTGCCACTCCTCACCCACCTTTAAGGCCTGTTCACACGCTTGCAACCGAGTTCGACCGAGAGAGACCAGAACCGGTTTTTAAGCCTCTTGCGCCCTCTTAGGACCGGATGCGCTGCAACGGAGCTGGTCCTAAGAGGTCGCAAGAGGCTTAAAAACCGGTCTGGTCTCTTTCGGTCATACTCGGTTGCAAGAGTGTGAACGAGCCTTTACCCCCCTGCTTGCTACCGACTACGACCTGCTCCGACACTATCAGTTTTTAAGCCTCTTATGACTGCTGCTAGCGCTGCTGCGCGGCCCGTTGTATAAGCAGTCGCGAGCTGCCTAAAAACCGTCCGAGCTGATCGTTGTCAAGCGCCGTTCACACTCTTGCAACTCTGTAGGACCGAAAGAGACGAGTCACAATACCGGTTTTTCAGCCTATTGCGACGGCGCAGGACCGGGTGCGCTGCTGCGGAACAGGTCGTACGCTATCGCAATAGACTTAAAAAGTGGTCTTGTTTCTCTCAGTCCCATTCGGTTGCAAGTGTGCCAACGGCGCTTTAGTCGCCAGAGTGTGAACTGGCCTTTAGGTGTATTCCCTAGTGATCTATTTGCTTTAGTTAATCCGAAACAAAATATTGCTAAGCGCGTTCAGGCCCGGATGAGCCCCGAGTGAGTGTCCTCTCCTCGAAGCAGAATTCCATCGCCCGGGGCGCGCGCAGCGCCCCTGCCTGCCGCCGTCTCGGCCGCGCACTTTCATCTGGTCTTTCATATTGCAGGACACTGCAATGCTCCTGGGACTGTAACATAGCGTCGGCACCAACGCTGGTCTGCCACACCATTTTAACTTTCATTTCATTGTTTAGGCAGAAACTACGTTGGTTGGCACCTTAGAAACTCCAGTATTCCACTTGCAAACGCCGGAAAACTAATTTTAAAACTAATAAAACGATTTCTCATTACCACCTGGTAATTTGGAGGCCGATGTAGTTATGACGTTGAATGCCTCCAGTGCCACTCACGAACGTACAGCACAAATGTTAGGAGCTTGGTCTGAGAATAAGGGCCGGTTCTCACATGGAGCGAAGCGCTGATGTAGCGCTCCTCACGTGCAGTCAGCTACTTATCGCCTGCCACGAGCAACAGTTTTGGCGGTGTGATACAAAGCTGGTGAACGCTCCGGTCAGCACGCGCTTAGCGCGAGGTTAGCGCTATGCTTGTAGCGCTCCGCTGCATGTGTGAACAGGCCTTAAGGGGTGTTCTGCCAAATGAACCAGACCACTCCCCCCCCCCCCCCCCCCCCGCCTTCACCCCCCCCCCCCCCCCCCCCCCGGCCGGGATGCGCTGTGAATGACGAGCTCAAATATGACACCCAGTGAATACCTTGTATACATAGCTTGCAATAGACCCTTTACGAAAGTCAGTCTACCCACCTTGTGCAGAGCCAGACCCGACGCTCTAATGGCGGAACTACACTGTTTCTCCACACCAGAAAAATCGAACGTCTTCGAAAGCATAGAGCAGAAAAAGGAAAAGATGTTGGTCGTTTCACGTCACCTTCGATGCACGAAATCGAGGGTGCTTGATTTAGCCGCGCATGATCTCCTATCACCGCCATTAGAGCGGCGATATTGGAGCTTTTTGGACTGCCACAAGAGGACTCTGACTTTTGAAAAGGGTCTATTGTTGCCATTGCTGAGTACTGACTGCTATTTCTACCTACCGGTGGTCTCGAGCTCCTACTTCTGCGGTGTGAAGCTGGTGAACCGAAAACTCAAGCCTGGTTCAGACAGTTGCGTTTGACTGCGTTTGACTGCGTTGCGGCAGCGAGAAACCAGGACATCCCTGCTGCATATATCGCGTGCCAAGATGATTCCTTGAATTGGATTCCACGCTTCATACGAAGCACAGATGTGCCGGTGACTCGCTTTAGGTACTCGACGCAACGCAGTAAAACGCAAGTGTCTGAACCGGCCTTAACGGCGCATAAAATGTCGGCATGGCCGCGAATGAAGTTACGGGAAAGCTACGTATAGGCCATAGGGCGTATAGCCCTCGGATATTATTACTATGCGATATTTTCACGCGTTGGCGCCACCAAGCGGCAATACTCGCAATTACAGTACCCTTGGCCGTGCAGAGACCCTTGACGTCCCGAGCGCGATACGCATTGAGCTTCTCGCTAGCCGACTTTGAAGCGATGGGTAGAGAGCTCGCGCTCAAGTCATTTCGTTTCCGTACCCCTTTAACTTCCAACATTCTTTTGCAGCGCCCTCCAAGGTTGTCAATCTGATGCACGAGATCAGCAACGTGACAAGACTGAACGCATCGTGGGAGGAACCCGTGAACCAAACGAGCCGTGTGGACGGCTACTTTTGAGCTGCCAGAAAGACGGCAGCCCCCAAACGATAACGAAGGAGGTGCCGGCCCGCGGCCAGCGCGTGACTACCCTCCTGAATCTGAAGGAGCCCTTGAGCGAGTTCAGATGCCACGTATGGGCTTACGTCGTGTACAACAGAACGAAAATCAACGGCACGTCTACAAAGTTTGCCGTGGAAACCGAGTCACCAGGCAAGTTATATAACAAAACAAAAAGCACAGAAAGTAAAAAAAACAACACACGAGCTAATCCTGTTAACAAACACCAGCGAGCACGAATTTAGGCCGCCGCCGCAGCGACCCAGGTCCGAGCCCCTCTTGGCCGTTGTTCTTGTGTTCTTTTCTTCTCTCTATTTCTATTTATCTTTGTATTATTTTGGGGGTTTTTACTTTTAATGTATTTTCTTTCGTTTGGTTGCTGTTTATTTGTGTTAAATCTTCAAGTTTTATATACAAATTTAACGTCGTGTACCGCTCCCAGCGTTGTCGCTCGTTCGTGGCGCTCGTCCTTGACGTTCGCTCCTGACACTCGACGCTCGTTTATGACACGCTTTCATGACGATTTTCTCCTAGTAGAAAACGACACATACAAGACATTTTGCGTCAAAGTTGGCTCTCTGACATTTGCGAAAGGCGCGCTCCGATCGCGTCGTATTTACACACGAACGCGCTGTTTACGAGAGCCCGCGTTTGCCGACACCATACGGGGGCATTGCTGGTGCACGGAAACCAGATCTTTGCGCGAGGCGAAGCTCTTGCGAATGCACAGTGGCGACAGCAGCGCCACCGTGGTGGCGTGACATTGTACAGGGCCTCTTCGAGCTCCTCCTTTCGAGGGTGCACCGTAAGAAGGGCACCTTGCGAGGGTTTTGAACTTGTGTAACTGCGTCACAATGCCACCTTACCCTGTGGGGTCACGTGGCGTAATAGTGCCACGTTACAATTTCGCGTCGCAATGTCACGTGATGTTACGGGCTCACGCGTCCTCATGGTGCCACTTGACGCCACGTGAGCAGTCACGTCATGTGACGAAATGACGTCGCACTGTTACGTGACGTGACGTAGCATCATGTTGTCACGCGACTCCTGGTGGCGCGTGGGGTCGCAGAAGATATATATACATAATATTCATCTACAGCACCTTTCAGATGACGTCACAGTGCCCCGTGGCACCGTAACCTCATTAAGGCTACATTCCACGGAAAGAAAATTCCTAAAACTAACATTATAAATGCCACGCATTAAAAAAAAATCTAGGAGATGACTTAATACAAAACCCTGAGATAGTGGAACGTATAAAAAGGGACAAATTAAGTCGTTCGAGGTAAACTAAGGCAGTGTGTGCAAATCTGACCTCTAATAAAAGTTACTTTTTTTTGGCCGCGTTGCTTAATCTCGTCAAAACATTAGCGCAAAACTACAAGACAAAAATACGAACAAGCGTGTTTATCTTAGTTTTCTTATCTTCGTCTCGTCTTTGCTTTTTCCGCTGATCGTCGTCACGGTGTTCATCCAACTAGCCCAACAGTTAATATCGCTTAAGGTTTGCCCCTAACTGGCAAGCATCTTCGTCATATCCTCATATCGGAACCAGGTTCCTCTCTGGTAACCTTGGAGCTGTGCGATGCTGCGGATCAGATCTTTACGTGCGATGGCAAAGCAGAAAACGGAGATCGGCAGACGCTTTTTCGGCGGTACCATGTCCCGCTGCCCGAGGGTCAACGCATCTCAAGGAACATGGTCGACTTTCTCAGAGCGCTGTGTATCAAAAATTAATTCGTAGGCTACGAAGGCTACCATAGTCAGTGACTATTCAACAAACACGGGGCGTGGCTTCTCGTATGCATGCTTCTTGCTTTGTGATCTCTTCTTCGCCGTTGATATCAACTCATGCATGAATCCCATTGGTTGCGGAGGGAGGATAAAAAGCTCGGGAGTCGCCATGCCCTTTCTTAAGCAGCCAGTGACTATGCGGACCGCACGTTCGTCTGCTTCTTTTGCTGGAGTTGTGGTGACGTCAGAAGGACGCCGAGCTCTGATTGGCTCTGATTGAAGGATAGTGGGTAAACCTTGAGGCAGCTTTCTTTGAGGCCTACCCACTATCCTTCGATCAAAGCCGATCAGAGCTCGGCGTCGGTTTGACGGAACTACAATAAGCCCTGCAATGTAAGCAGACGAACTTGCGATTTCAGACCATAGCATACTTGAACTTTCACGCCATACCGTCAGCTTTCTGCGTCCTCAGTTAGATCCACACCGATATCATTTCATGCTTGGTGCTTACACTTGGCTCTAACTTCTGCCATGAGCAGCTAGAAAGCAGCTGGTCAACTATAGAGATACGTATTCTGAACGTGTTTTACTGCGTTACATACAAAACATCAGATAGCAGGCGGACAGGAATACAAAATCGAAAATACCAAATCGGCAAATTATAAGGGTTTTTTATCTCTCTTTTCTTTTCTGAAAACCCGACACCAAGAGCGCCACCGTGTAGCAACTCAGTTGCGCTCTTTGTGGCTTCACTTAATTTGTAAAGTTTATATAAAAATGACCTTTATATATAAAGGTATCACGCCAAAAAAGCGATTTACTCGAACGGCTATTTAAAGAGAATGAATAAACGACTAGAAGATGCTCACCAGTACAATTGCTGATGCCTGTAGTACTCTATAGTCTGTTGCAGGCTAGGAAATCGGGACACGCCTGCAAAGCCCGCTACTTTTTCCCCTTTAGCAGAGGGAATTTTAGAGACGAGGCGAGGAAGGACTTGTCTCCACTCCAGAGTGTTCACTCTATTAGGGCGGTGAAAGTGGATGTTTTTGTGGAAAGAGCGTGTACTGATTTCTTAACATACTACACAGAATCGCTATGACCATCCTGGCCAATTTTGCCCCTGCATTCATGTTTCAGCTCCGAGCGAAGTTAGGAACGTTCGCTTCAACGTGCTGAACGTGACGACCTTGAACGTGTCGTGGGACAGGCCAACAGAGGCTCCATGGGGCATAAGCAGCTACGTCGTGCGCTGCGAAAGCGCAGACACCAACCGCACAGTCAATGTCACGTTCGCGGACGAAGAGGAATACGTGATCAAACTCGTCGATCTCCACGAGCAGCTCACAAGGTTTGGCTGCAGTGTCTTTGCCTATGTCCAGGTGGGAGGCAAAAGCTACTCGGGAAATGAAACGGACTTCGACGTCAAGACTGGTGGCATAGGTGAGGCGACGCTTATTGATCGGTGACTGTTGCTTCCTTAAGTCGTTGTAACACAGCTAATACATCCTACAGAATACAGCCTGCAGACATGAGTCACCACAATATCCGTGGTTCGAATGCCGCCTACCAAGTTTCTCCTTGAACCCATTACAATGCGGCATTTGAAGCAAGGATCTCGCGGTGACTCGCATTCGAATCTGCATGCAGACTGTCTTTTGTATTATGTATAAGCCGTGTGACCTCGGCTTTTGGGCTACTGTTTACGGCTGTCGGTACGTGCCAGACTGCATACCATACCACTAACAAGTGCTGCGGTAAATATCCCGTCAAATGCTACGCCGCCTTCGGTCTATTGGGCGCAGAGTATCTAAGAAAGGCGGTTTTCATTTCCACTTGCAGAAGCTCCAAAGAACGTGAAGCTCGTAAATCGAACTGCCACCAGCTTCACGTTTGAGTGGGACGCCGACCCGAAGGCGCCCAACTACACCATCGATATAAGAACGCAGGACCAGGTCGACGTCTTCGACTCTTGGATGGGCAGCGTACTCGAGGAACGAAACGGTACGGTGGTGCACAACGTGACCGGTCTGAAGCCGTGGACCCTGTACAAAGTGAGCATCAGAAACTGCGCCGAGTACTGCGGGAAGGAGGCAGTGCTGGAACAGCAGACCAGAGTCGCCGGTAGGTGTGAATTGGTGTGATAAAACCGAATATAAACCAATCCCGCAGAGAGAAACAAAAACGCCGAATCACGGCGCATTTACTGTGCGTGATTGGTTTAGTCGATTGATTGGCTGAACTTGATTGGCTCCATCGGTTCGTAGCGTCGGCAGCTTCCGGAGTTAAGAGGTAAAGTGAACCAGGGTATGTGGGTAGAAACCGAAAGTGAAGAGGAGACGAGAGCGGGTGGGGACTTCAGAACACCGAGCTCTGATTGAAATGATTATAGTTGGTAGACGCGAAGCTAGCTGCCTTTGTTTCCACTCACTCTTCGAACTCGTTCGAACGCCGAACCCCGACTTCGGCGTTCGCGTTCAATGCGTTCGAACAGTGAGTAGAACAAAAGGCAGCTAGCTTGATTGCGTCTACGCGCTAATCATTCCAACAAGAGCTCGGCATTCTGCCGTCTCTAAGCGCTTTCGTCTTCTCCTCTCCCTCAGTTTCGACCAGTATGGACTTGTTAAACACGAGGATTGAGCCGAAGGCTCGCGCAGCGCGCCGAATGCTCCCCGAGCGCTCCGAAGGCTCGCCGAGCGCGCCGAAGGCTCGCCGAGCGCGCCGAAGGCTCGCCGAGCGCGCCGAAGGCTCGCCGAGCGCGCCGAAGGCTCGCTGAGCGCGCCGATAGGGCTTCGGCGACATATAAGCGCGGCGTCACCGTCGCACGAGTCCAATCGGCGCGTTCCGTAAACTTTGGCCCCCACTGTCATCGACGACTCTCGGGTCCCAGGCCGATATCTTACATGCTGCGTTTCAACTTAATACAAGTATGTGCGTAGCCGATGCTCCGGGCCGACGGGAGCAACCGAACAACGTCAAAGTACAACGTCATGGCGTTCGGCATGCTTCTGTACGTGTCCTATCGTCGCTACACCCACCATGTAGAGGGAAGGCCCAGTGACTGCGCTTTCAGCACGCGTGTTTGTGCCGTCGACTACGCTCCGACGTATCATAAAACGAAGTACGAGTACGGTAAAGCCGCGGTTACATGCTAATACATTATAGAGAAGACATCCTGCAGACGCTGCTCGAGGCGTTTTTTTCTGATAGTATACGACGGCCCTGTCAGATTAGTTAAAAGAATTTTCCGAAGAGATGTTCGATGGCATAGAAATACACGAAGCAGCACATTTGCTTCGAACATGCTTCAGTTGCATGTCTGCAGATACACTTCTGTCATTCTGTCCGCAGATAACAGTGTCTTTTGTGTGGTGTATGCGCAGTGTGATCGAAGCTTTAAGGTTAGGGACATTGTTTCATAGCCCTCAAAATGTAAGTTGACGCCATTTTGTCTTTTTTGTATATCTCTGGCAGCTCCATCGACCGTTAGAAACTTGAAATCCGCATTGGATGGATACACCAATGTTACTCTTAGTTGGACGAAGCCAGCCAATCCCAACGGCCCGATCGATGGCTACATGGTGAAACTCGTGGACACGGAACGTAACCAGACGTTTGTTCATGACCTCAACACAACGAGCGTCACGCTGAACGTGGTGTACAAATTCACCGACTTCAAGGCCATCGTCACGCCTTACAACTTGGACGACAACACCACGCTGCACGGACCGAGTAGCAGCGTTGCCTTCTCCAGTTCTGGTGATGGTAAGTTTCGCCGTAAATTGGCAAAGGAACGAATGCTTCGGCCACCTCGAGCCAATCAGAGCCACGGAGGGTGAATCACGTGATCACGTGACAGCCCTTACCAAAGGTACGGGGGCGATAGCGTAATTCAAGCAGTTGAGGAAGAGGCGAAGAAGACATTCCCCTCTTACCCGGACCCTCTTATGGGTTTCCTAGACATCACTTTGTCCCCCTCGCTCAATATTAAGACGGAAGAGGTTGTCCTCTCTCTCTTTCCCAGCTGTGGCTTCGACAGTACTGCCTGTAACGAGTGAGATTGAGTATAGTCACGTGTTCCCCTCCTACGCGCTGATTGGCTTACTAGGACTGTAGCCTTCGCCGTCTGCCAAGTTTCTATGAGACGGAGTGCAGTCTTCGTCAGAGAAGCTACAATGCAAAAAATAGAAAAAAGCAGAAAAAACGGATACAAACTGGTATGCAGTGTGCATGACCCGAGTTTGGGACAAAGAGAAAAAGGCGACATCATGAAAGAGCGTTGTCGATGGTTGTTCAGTTGTTACTTTTTATTCAACACAGCCATTTTTTCGTTTATTTCAATGTAGACAACACTGCGAGTCTCCAAAACCATAATATTGCATTCAGAATACGAGTGACAGTGAAGTGTTTAGGGCGTCTTTATTTTCGCCCTTCATTTGTATCTTGTGAAATTAAAATTAAAATGTTGCAGGAATGCCTTCGAGCATAGAACAAGGCCAGGCTATTGCAAGTGAAATTCGTTAATCTTGAAAAAGAAAAGAAAACAACGTTATTAGAGTTTGATATTATTTCAGTTAGGCTAACTCCGAAGATAAGCAAACAAAGTTCGCGTCACTCTTTATAGTAAATGCTCACGTCTTTGCACAAAATTTCGGAACCGGTTTTTCCCTCATGTTTGATAAAATGTTAACTTTGTGTTCCCGGTTAAGTCAGTCGCTCGTGAAATATAAATAACCAAAAAGCAACATTTATAGCTTTATTAAAAAAAAGCCTTTTTTCCCCACAGTTATATGTGAACGCTTCTACCTTCGGGGATTTTTTTTTACTCCTAGATTTTGGAAGCAAGTTTTTCGTAAACAAATTGAGAAAAGCGTGTTCAGCCTTAATTTAAAAGGCTCGGCTCTTTTTAATATAAGATGTACTCACTTTGCACATGTTTACACATTGATGCGCAGGTCCCGTACCTCCGCGACCCCACGTCAAAGATGTCAAAGACCACAGCGTGCTTCTGACATGGGAGGTTCCCAAGGACAAGAACCATACAATCGTTGGCTACGAGGTGACCGTGAATCCTGGTGGCAAAAATATCTCTACAAACAGCACTAACGTAACGCTGACTGATCTCGAGGCATGGACTCAATACAATGTGCTCGTGGCTTCTTGCACCAACATCACAAAATGTGGTACTCCGAAGGCTGCCACCTTCCGGACGGACGTCGACGGTAAGCGTTCTTCAATTGCGAAATTTCGTTTCAAAACACTCTCTTATGCACGCTTCCTATCTTCCTATTAGTTTTGTTTTTATTGCCATTTCAACGTCTTTCAGGAAGTGTCGAACCGCTGACCCTATTGACATTGCAGTCTTCTGGCGTTTTGTTTAATGTATGTTATGTCTCCTCAACTCTGATAGGCATTGCTCATATCATTAAAATTTTTCTAAACGTACTCACTGCAGACTCCCTGGAAAAAAAATCTTCGAGTGCGTGATAAGTATACCAGAAATAACAGAATTCTCGCGTACACCATACATTTCTATTCTACCCAAATTTGTTGCCATCTCTACCCAATAGCCTGATAAGACATTGCGTGCCTTTTCAGAACATCAAAACTTTTTTTTCTTTTGGATCATTCTAAAACGAGAACGTAGGTAGTTGAGCAATGGGATAATCTCAGTGATCAATTCGATATAATTATATGCCTGGATGCCCATGCCCTATATTCAGTGTCAGGGGATGGAATCAATAACTACTACCCTACCTTTTTTGTTTCAATGACGTGACTAAGAATATATATAATATAGTATGTGCATTCTTTTTTGCAGCTCCGTCAGCTCCTCAGAACTTGACAGTTCATTCGTGCGGTACCCACTGGGTCGACGTGACGTGGAAAGCGCCTCAGCATCCAAACGGCCCTCTGAGTGGCTACAACGTGACACTGAAGAACGGCTCCGAGCTCGTCTGGGCCACGACAAGGAACACTTCGCACAATATTACGGGACTCAAACCCAGCACCTCGTACGAAATTTCGGTGTACGCCTATAACAAAGCAGAGAAAGGCGAAAAGAAGGGCCCTGTCGCAAGATTTAGCGCAAAGACGCAGTCAGAAGGTAAGTGCCACTCGCCGTCATCGGTAGTGGATAACCGACCGACCCCCCGCAAGTGGCAAACGCGTTGACGCTCGGCCTGACACACCGCAAGGTGGCAGGTGCGTCCCTGGGTGTCATAGGGATGACGTTTAGGGGGAAGTTGTACCGGCCTTGTTTTCTATGCTTTGCCTCCACCTTAAGTCCAGACGCAGTCGTACGAGCTGTTGGAACCAGTCACACAGCGTCAAAAGAGCGCCATCATGGTGTTCGGCACTTGTCTGTGTGCGTGTTCCATCGTCGCCGAACCAATCACAAACAGAAAAGCTAGGCCCATTGACTTGCGCCTTTTGTAACGCTGCCTGATTTGTCCCATTAGCTCGTAGCGTCGGCTGCACCGTCTTGACTTCTGAAACGAAGTAAAGGTGGTATGGGCCCAGAATGCACTCTACCATGCTTCACATTATGTGTGCTCCTTACTTCTTACTCGTTAGTCTTTGAGGGTTTGACGTCACTGCGGCTAAAACAATCCCCCACAGAAAAAAAACAACAAAACAAACTTCCTCTAACGATCGTCCAACTGGTAGGATGTTCGTGCTCAAAACTTCTCTTTGAAGGAAAAGGGCTTATTTCGAAATATAATTTGCGTCCAAAGTAGCGCGCTGTTGTTTCAACGACTTAAATAGAGCGTGTCGTTTTATGTGCGGAAGGGTCGAGCTTTTTGTAATCGGGCCTTATACGAGGCTGGTGCTCATATAGTTGACATATGTATTTACGTCAATGTAACCGTAACATTTACCGAAGTGTAATTGAGAGAGTAGCTGCTTCAGAACTGGACGTCACGGAAACAATCTAAAACGTAATCCGATGTAGCAATTTAGAACTACATTTTTTTTTTCGTGCGCACTTTACATATATGCCTATATACTGTTGCAGCATACGTAAGCGATAACTGAAATAAGGAATGACGTCGAGTACGTGCCAATGAAGAGATAGTTGTATTTTTCCGTTCGAGACAGGCTGCTAGACTCGTCTTCGGCAAATTAATTAAGATAAATTTCTCTACACTTTTCAGAATGCAGTATCCCTGTCTTTATTTTTTTGTGGCATTTTGACTGAATTAACCTTCACTCGCAGATTTCATTTGATTCCCTAAGTTTGAAAAATATCGAGCAACTCTACTGTTAAGCACTCATCTGATGACAGCTTCGCAGGATTCGAGAAGTACTACAATTGAGTAGTGCTGTCAGAACGCGTGTTCTTAACGAGCACAACTGTATTCATTGTTATGATTGTGTATGGCTGCACCATTATGCCTTCTTTATGATGGTGTTAATTGTGATGAGTTTATTCATCGCCATATATTATGTTAACGGTATCATGGAGAACTGCTGTAGGGCACAGCTCATGGCGCCGTCTACGGTCTGCGAAGCAAAGATGCAGCAAACCAAGTTCAGATATAGCACGTAATTTATAATTATGACTGATTGTTGAGTGGGTAATGCTTTGCTTTGTTTTGTTTTATTTCAAAAAGAACCTAATGGGCTTGAGTGCTTGTAAACAGTTCTTCGGGCACACGATCAGACACCCCTGTGCGTGCATGTGACAGATTCGGGGTGTACATGGCCCCCGTTTTATGAGCTCCTTGAGCTAACTCAAGTGGAAAATATCAATTCATAAATATGTGGAATTTGATGAGTTTTTTATTTCGTTTTTTGAACAGCTTCCGGTGGTGGTGGCGTGTCTGGAGGCACCATTGCTGCAGCCGTTCTCATTCCCCTCTTGATCGTCGCTCTGGTTGTGGGTTTCTTCGCCTACCGGAAGTACAGAAGGAACAGAGGGTATGTATACGTGCTTGCTCCATTTTTGAATACTTACGCGCGTATTCAGGGTGTTTCTTGAAACGCGGGTCAAGTCGCTCGTGCAAAAGGTGTCCACCGCTCTAAAGAAAAAACGAACATTGATGTCGTATTGTTTTTTTATCTAAGGGCACATTTAGGAAAATGTAGACCGTTCGATATACTAAGGTTCTGAAGCACTTCTGAGTAATAACGTTGTAATTGGTAAATTTAAAGGTATGGCTAAGTTAGAAACTTTCAGGGCTTCATCGAAAATCGCTAAATCCGCGCACCTTAAAAAAAATAAAATAAAGGGCATGCGCAGCATTTTAGGGCGCATGCCCTTAATGGCTAAATCCTTTATGCGTTCCTATATTTCGGTTTCCTATCGGAGCACAGCGCCAGCGGTCCTGCAGCGCCCACTGGTGGACAAAGCGCGCAACAATCTCTACGTTTCCCTTCGTAGGAAAGAAGAAAGTGTGGCTCGAGCGTGCGAAATGAAACGCTGTGCTTGTTTTCAGTAGCAACACAACAAACTATTTCTGGGATTCACCATCTGTCATGCGAAGAATGCGTAGCGGGACACGTTACTTGCGCGCTTTGGCCACGGGGTAGCAGGACCGCTGACGCAAAGATACTTTCCGAAAGAAAAGCCAAACCTAGAAACGCGTACCAATTTAGGATGTTCCTTTCGGTTTTTTTTTTTTTCTTTTGAAACGGCGTAAAATGCTGGACCTACCTTGTATGATTCTAAAATGAATAGATTTAGGGTTTTTTGATAATGCCAAATAACTTTATAGTTGAAGCCACACTTTTCAATTCACAACTTAGGTTAATTACCGAAAGGTAATTAGAAACCTAATTATACCGAGCGTTATAAAATTTACTAAACATTTTGCTTGTGAGGGACCGATACGACGTTAACTTCCTTTTTGTGCGATGCGTGCTTTTTGCAGAAGAAAGTTGGCTCCTGTTTTGTTGTTCAAAAAGTTTTAGAACGAAAAAAAAAGGAACATATGTTAGGGTTGTTTCAGCACCAATGTCCAGTTGAACTGTGAGAACATTATGTACCGAATATACGGTCGCAATAAACTGTCCAGGATAAGTATCGTCGACGCCTGACAAGGCGCAACTCTTTTACCTCTTTGCAGAGAGTCGCAGTCCCTTCTTTCTGGCGAAGGCTCCTGAAGATAAAGATCACAAGATACGAGCTCTGGGAACTATGGACAAACGAAGCGATAGCCATGGAGGCGAAAAGGCTCTGTAACCTTCGATCGCAGAAAACAGATAAATATAGACCCCCGTCTGTTCTGTCCGGCGTTCGTTTCAAGTAATCTGTACCAGCATTCTTTTGCAGCTTCGACGATTTCGGTTGTCTTGTTTCCCCTCCTTGAAGATAAGATAATGTCACCGGATATTTTTCGGACTGCCGTCTGTGACTCATAGTTGGAGTGTATGCTTACGGAAGATGCACCGTCCACCGTGGACCTTTAACTTGTCACTAATGAGGAAGTTACAAGTATTTAGTGCAATCATTAGCGGTAATCATAAAAACAAATTTCCCTGTAAAAAAAGAACACCCGGTGCCGCAGTTTATTACCGTTTGGTTTAAACGGAATATGGCATTAGAGTTATTGATAATTCTGTGCTCTAAATAAACCATTTTATAAAATGGTTTTTGGAGGGCGCTTGAACTTCGCCTTTAAAGGGACCATGAAACGATTCTGAAATCAAATTTCATCCACCGCACGTCGTAAAAGGTGTGAAAAGAAACACAAAAACACAAAAATAGGGAGCCAAAAAAAATTCTTCGCTATAGAACATTTAAAAGAAAACTGGACTCTTTTGCGCCTTCTTTCCTTCGAAAGCTCTCTGCCTTTTCACTGCGATGCATCCGCGGAATCGCAGCACGTCAGCCGAATCCACGTCGCCAATTGGATAAGAGCCTACCTCACCAGCACCGCGATCATAAACAATAAATAGCCGGCGAATGTTTCCTAAATGTTTTGTTAAATAATATTCGGGTGTAGGACAAAATGGTCCCGGTCAGAATGGTCCCGGACAAAATGGTCCCGCTCAAAATGGTCCCGAAAATGTATTCATATAACCCACACCCCTCAAAACGTCGTTCAAGGGACGGAGCCCTTGCACGTACTGTGTGCACAGAGTTACAAGCCGCTGCTAATATCCACAAAGAGTAGAAAATACAAAAACCTGCAAACAGCAAATAAATAATGCCACGCTGGGACCATTTGTCAGGAATGGCAGTTCGGACCATTCTGTCCGGGACCATTGTGACCGGGACCATTTTGACCGGATTCCATAATATTCAGATCCACATTTGTAGCATAATTAGAGATGTGACGAAAATTGCCAAATTTGATAGGATGGATGGATGAATCCGGCTGAGCCCTTTGGATCGGGCGGTAGCTTACGCCACCTAGCCATTTTGTCTTACCATTTAAGCTGAGAGCTAAGCGCCATCTATCGTGTGGTAAACGAAGCAGCTACTGCTCAGTAGGGCCGACAGCGTCGCTGGCGTCGCTCAGTCAGCTCAGTGTCGTGACGACCAACGAACGTTTATTTTTTACGTGTTCTTTTCGCGCGTCCCGACTTTAAGCAGCAAGAAAAAAAGTACTTGAAACAGACCACGACGAACAAGAACGCTGGATCCACAAACACCCGAGAAAAGCTACAACGGCAACGAATCCACCGACCCTGACCAAGTGAGCTGGGCAGAATAAAGGCCTAGCAGGCACTCCGACTCGGCGAAGCGTTGCTTCGACGGAACTTGCCAAGACGTCTGCACACGACCGGCTGGCGTGCTGAATGGAATATGCCCGCGCGACCCTTGTGGACCCTTCCCGTATTATAGTTTGATCGCTGACCGCAATTTTAGATTAAGAGGTGAGGTCAATCTCTTCCCCTTGTCATCTCCTTGTTTTCCGAGGCAGTGTTGACGAACACTGTCGTCGAAAAGGGACTCTCGTCGATTCTATCTTCTTGTTTTGTTTGATATAGAGTCTCGAATAAACGCCGTATGGATTACCTTCGTAACACGATACTACACTTTGTTATTAGTATGCCATTTTTATTCTGACACGACTGGCACGTCACTGTCGAGCTATAACAGTTCGTGGGAGCTACGTGCAATGCCGGTCCAACATCCTTTGCCGAGTGTCACGTCAGTATCAGTTGTAATCGTAAAAGATCGTAAAAAACTAACTTGACGGCTGCATATTTGTCTCGATATCTAAGCGCGCCTGCGAGGAGTGCGTTTGCAATCTTAAAGTGAAATAAAACGAAACATATCCCTTCGACAATATCTATTTAAAATTTTTACCGGGTTGTGTTTTATTTTGCATTCATGCAGTGAACCGCATTCGTACTTTTTATTTTTATTTCAGCTTTTTTTTTTTTTTTGGGGGGGGGGGGTGGGAGGTGGGAGCCAAAATAGCAAGAAAAAAGAGCTGCTCTTTATTGTCAAATTGAGCAAAAGCTGGACGTGTGAACCAAAGTGCCGGCCAGTGGTGCCTAAATCTGGAATGTTGCTTGGCAATGTAAACCCAGAATTGCCACATGAAAAGGGAGCAACCAAACTCTAAATCCAATCTGATGTTTCTTGGAATTTTGTCCGAAGGCTATTAATACTCAACCGTTGGGAAGGAGGTCTGGGCTTTCTCAGTTTGTACAAGACGCTGAGAAAGGAAGGGACTCTTTTCCGAACGTCCGTGTATTAAAGTCTCAATTGTGACTCAAATTTTCTCTTAAGGATTTAGTTTGAAACAGCCGGATTGACAGCCAAACTGTCCGTAGTGAAGCCTAACTTGGCAATTGCACGGCAAATTAGGGCCATGATACCAAGACTCTGGCCAAAGAAAGTCAAGCTTGGCTCTTTCGTAGCTACTTCCGTCTTTTTAAGGCTCTAAATTCCCAGACACTAACCATCAATCCTAAGAAATGAGCTACTTGTGAAATGTCCCATGCATTTGGGCCGCTTCGAAACGGCAGAACATATGTAGACGCGGACATGGGTGATCCCGATGTTATCATATTGCTGGCGACGCTTCGTTATACATGAAATAAGCAGAAAAATGTCACTTGCAAGGTATGTGCCTAGCGTCTTTTCTATAGCTGGGTGTTTCCACGAACATCGTACAATGACTGTCCGGGTTATATTTGTTTTGATATTCCTGGAAGCAATATATTTGAAAGTCATGTTCTTGGGAGGAACATTCAGCTACATGTGAACGCCGTAACTAAATGTTTCTCAGAGATATAAAATGAAGAAGCTGAAGGCGTGGACATTGCCGAGATTTTACTATGGTAATTTGCAGAGGCACAACATGTACAAGAACAATTAAAAATTATAATTATATATTTATGCAAAACATTTAAGAAACACGTAAAAAAAAAACAGGTTTTAGGGACATATTCAAAGATTATTTACCAACCACTTTATGCGATGTGTTTCCAAATATATCAAAACGCGCGCCTTTAAAAGCAGCTTACGAATATATAAAAAAAAATTTGCTTAGTTGTATTTTTAGTTTTGTTATTAATTCAAAAACGTATGTCATTTCTCTAAAAGTAGCAAAATCACACGTCAATATTTATAAAAAAAAAAAAAAATTCCATCTTTTATTTTTTTTTTAAATTCTCCTTAACGCCTTGCAGTACCTTGAACTAACCTGTGAACTAAAAATGTTGAGTAGCACATTACCACCAACTGAAAAGCTACAACAAACCTTCACTCAAATTGAACTAGCTTGTCTTCGTTATAGGGGCTTTGCCGCACGACGTCGGTTCCAAAGAGATACTCTCTAGAACCGACAAAGCGTGTACAACGGTGCTGCTCTATTGTAGAGTGTAGAAAGCAACGTTACTAGAACCACTCATTTGGGGAACTGCCATAGAGCCTGCTCCGAAAAAAGTGGCACCGATCCGAACACCAGAACCGACCTAATGGCGATCGCAACGCCGCCATTTCTCCCGCAACGACCACTCAAGGAACGGCAAGTGACGTCTATTTTGGCTTTAATCGGTCATTTTGGCGCCGAAGCAGATATGGTGGAAAATGTTACAAATGGGTGCCACCCTCGTCTCTCAAGCGGACGCGCTGCGAATTACTTCCGAAGTTAGGATGCGCCTAGGTCGGAACGCGCTACCTGAAATCACCGCTGAGGCATCGTTGTATAAAAACAATATTACTTGTGCCTCAAAACCTTGCAAACTAAAGTTTTTAGAAAAAATCACGCGCATCTCATTTTGTGCTAAACTCCAATAAAAGTTACTACAAAAAAGTTTCTTTTTCTGTTGGTTTTCACGCAAAAACATGTTTTCTAAAACCTCAAGGTGACCACAGTAAAGACAAATGATAAAGAGGGGCGCTGTTGTCGTATTTGGCTCGGCCTCGGTGGACGCCAGCGGCCCAGGTTTCAACTGTGAGTTTCCCAACTGAGTGTCCTGGTAACGTTGGTAGAAAGTCATATAAAAAAAAAAACGGCCAAAACAACAGAAAATTTCGAGAACAGCTGTGTTTATTCGACCAAACCAAGAAAAGATCAAGAAACCTGAACATGACGTCGCGAAGTCTTAACCAGCACGTTTGCGTGCGTTCACTTCTCAGAAAGTCAAACTGTCACAAGTTTTGTTTTATCTTTCTGTTACCTTGTGCAGCCTCGTAAGCCCCCCTCTTATTTACAAAGGAGTTTCGGCGGACACCGCCCGGCTGTTGCGAACAGTGTGAATGGAAGATTGCCTTGAAACTCAAGCGGCGTTCACATATAGCTGAATGTTCCTCCTAAGAAAGTGGCTTTTACATATACTTATCAGAGACACATACAAAATATGGCTTGGAGAGTCATTATACGATCTGACATGAAAACAGCCAATATTATTTTGCACACAAAAACAACAACAAAAAAACAAGAAAACACACACACATTGGCGTCGAGGAAAACAGATAAAAGTTGACGGGCACTTGAACCACCGATGTGAGCGCATACGATTTATCGCGCGTCCTTCTTTTGTCTCCCCCCCCCCCCCCCCCCCTTTCCTCGCTGCCAAGTGCTTTGCAGGAGAGTAGGAGCAGAAGATTATGTAGAGTGAAACGCAAAACGAGGAGCTTGAAATCATCGTTTTGAATTACCTCTTTTGTTTTATTTTACAGAAAACCCCATTGAGAGAGCACTTGAAGCAGTGGTGCAAAAGTTAATGCAATGCACATTTTCGATTATATCATATATAGGGTGGCCCAAGTCACCAGACTCGATCTAAAACGGAACGTAAAAATCGAAGCCTGCACGTAGCAATCTAAACTTTTCGTGAAAGGTGTATTTCACAGGTCGGTTTTTTTCTTGTAACATTGCAAAGCGTAGTTCTCTTTCTGTAAAAAAAATAGGGCCGAGAAACTTGCTTCAGAAATTTTTAATGTGCCTCATTAGGTCCAAAATAAAATAGTGCCAAATAAGTTCAGAAATTATGTTTTAAGCCGAATTGGAACACTCAACACCGGCATGCAATAACATATCCCCCTCACTGGACAGAGCGCGCCATCTATATTTAGAAAAATGCAACTCCGGAAATAGTATTTGATCGAGTGTTCGGTAGAGGGCAACCGGGACGATTAGTGGATGTTCGTGGGATTATTGACGTTGTTTTCCTCACAACTAGGGGTGTCGCGAACCGGCCGAGGTTCGAGTTCGACCAGGTTCGACTTTTTCGAACTTTTGGTGGAAAATTCGACGAACCTTGTATCGAGGTTCGACTCGTGTGCGCATGCGCGACAAGCTGGCCAGTTGGCTTCGGATTGGATGGTGATGGCTAAGGGAGGAACTAAGGGCAGCGCTGATTGATTATTTTAGTTAATACACTACAAAAATTAAGTTACTAACTGCTTCCGTTGTTATAATCAGTTTCTTTTAATTGCAGCTGTTCACAACATTAAAATAACCCTTTGCATTAAAAAAAATTCCCCAAACCTAGTCATGCACGTATCAAGGTCTGGCCACACTGTCCATTAAGTCGAACCGGTCGAATCTGTTGAAAAGTTCGAAGGTTCGTCGAACCGGTTCGACCCAGTCGAACCCCGAAAGTTCGACCTAAAAATCCGGTTCGACAAAAGTTCGCGACACCCCTACTCACAACTACGCCACCCGTACTTTGTGGATGCAGAAATTTCTTACCAAACTGGTAGTACCGTTCTACATATACGTAGGCACATCTAAAATAATTGTGCACTGCCGATCACCAGAACTCCACGAAGAACCTAACACATAATTGGCGACACGACAGGAAGAGTAACAACGCCCTGTATTTTTTTTTTTTATGGAGCGCCAGGAAATTATAAGCTTAACATACATAAATAATTTGCGCATAGCCAAGCACTCATTATCCGTTCAAGTGTCCCAAATGTTCCAGATGTCAAGTTGTCAGTAAGAAAGGGAATATTGTGTTCCTTCCTGCTGGTAAGGTAATTTTACTGAAATGAGTGTCATAAGCGCACATAATATAATTTCTCGTTTTCACAAAATTATGCTTAGGTTAACATCGGCTCCTAAAGAAATTTTCTATTTTCATTTTATTTTTTGATCTAGGTGACGTCATGCTCTCAATCTTTTGCATCATATACCCATCGCTAGAATTATATTCGGACGAAGTTTCAGCCTTCTGCAATGTCTAGTTTAATTGCGCGAGCCCAAAAATCCCGTTTCGTTTCTCTATCGCTCCAGCATATCCGTCTTACGGATGCGGTGGTGCGTTCATGTAATATCTTAAGACAAGCGGCTACCATGGCTTAAGGCAAATGAACAGAGTATTTTCACTAACCAAAGGGAAAACAGCGCGCAAAAAACAGGGACGAAGTAGAAGTGAACACAGGACAAGCGCTGTTTTCACTTCCACTTTGTCCCTGTTTTTTGCGCGCTGTTTCTCCTTTCGTCAGTATGAATTAAACTACCACACATCGCCACCCTATTTTTACTACTCGGGCTCCCTCTTAAAGCTCCGAGAAAAATTGGTGCTTACACACTGCAATCTCAAATTTTAATTAAAGGTGCATTTTACTGTATGTTACACATTGTAAAATTTCAATACGTAGCTCCCTTCGTGTGAAAATTGAGACTAATACCCTTACCAGGGTCAAGGATGACCAAAAACGTTCCTCGTCCAAGAACTCATTTGTAAGCTTTTGATACTAAAAAAATCAAGGGAATTCTTGTTTTTATTTTTTGAATTTTAAGTTTACGAATTCGACGCATGTGAGAAAGCCTTCTACAATAAATATTAGTGAGCTTTAGTATTGCGTATACGAGCAAACGCAAATACTGTGCGCTTGCGGTAGCGTTGCGTGACTCACACTGCGCGTGCGCGGAGCCCAAACTGCGTCTTGAATCGGCGCATGGCCGCGACGCGCATGCGCAGCTCAGAGCATGCAAGGCTAATGCAAACGCACATATCTTGTTTATAATGCAATTAAATGCAAAGGTGTAAGCGAGCTGGACAAGAATGAATGACAAGAATGACAAGAACGCCTGGTCCGGGTTCGGTACCCGGACCAGGCGGATTTTTTCGGTCGCGCACCAGTCACCTAGCTGTGTTTGGAGATTTGTGTTTGTCCTTTGTCCCTCTTGTTCGCCTTCTCTAGGGATTATTTTCATCATTCTTGTCCAGCTCGCTTGCACCTTTGCATTTAATTGCATTATAATCATAACCTTAAATTGCAAGCTTCACCCTTGTTGGTGTTAGACTGGTGGTAGCTGATAAAAACCGTTTGCTCTACTGACGTCTAACCCCTGGTTAGCTCAGTTGGTAGAGCGCTCCACCTGTAATGGAGAGGTCCCGGGTACGATACCCGGACCAGGCGGATTTGTTTGGTGGCGCACCAGTCCCTTAGCTGTGTTTGGAGATTTGTGTTTATCCTTTGTTCCTCTTGTTCCCCTTCTCCAGGATCATTTTCATCAGCACATCTCTTGCGTTTGCTCTGATTGCACAATGACCGAGTGCAAGGCATTGACTGAGTTTGCCACTGGAAGTATTAACATGGAACCGCTTCTTTCAGGAAGTGATTTTGGTATTTAACTTGATTCTTCAATAATTTGATTTTATGTTTAATTAGCGGTCTTTACTGAATGGTTCGTTCTTTATGTTCCACAAGCGAGTGCTTTATTGATACTACACTGTTCATTCCATAATTTTTGGGCGCTGCAGGTTGTTTTTGTATATATTATGACGAAGAAGACGACGACGTTCAGCGTCCCCGCCAACCGTGGTCGCCGCAACAGGACCCCTTCACCTGTCTATCGCTCATCGTCACATTTCCCCACTTCGATTATTCTGTAACATCTCATTGATCTCATTGACGACACTTCAAGATTTTACACGTGGACACTGATTTAAAGGCTGTCATCCCTCGACCGCCTGGTATAGCGTTTAGGAAACCACGTAATTTATTGGATTATTTTAGAGGGTCCAGAAACTCCATCGGATGTAGCTTGGTCCCTCTTGGTTGCATAAAAATGCAATATTAACCAATGCAGTTGATGTGTTGATATAATGATGGCTAACTCTATTCGCAGCACAGCAAATAATTTTAATTGGAAAATAAATGGAACCTTTGACTGTAATTCGGAAAATGTTATGTATTTGATTCAATGTAAAAAATTCCTAATTCAATACAGGAGAAACTAAAACAAGCATAAGAAAACTCATGAGCCTACATAAAAGTCACATACGTAAACACGTTGCCGGACCAGTTTCTCGTCACTTAAACTCCACGGGACATCACGGACTTTCTGACTTTAATTTTATTATACTTCAGGGGGAGGGGGGGGGGGGGGGCTTTCGAACAACACCTCCTAGAAGACAAGGCCGTAGCGCTCTTCTCGTGACGTCGCGAAGGAAGGCCATCGGGGGCGCGCGTCGAAGCGAAGGCAACGCGCGTGATCGACCGTCGTAACGCGCTTTTAGTCACATACGCGTGTCTTATTAGCTAAAATGAAAGCTGCACATATCAAGGGGTCTCGAAAATATTTTATTACACGGGCAAATTATTACACCGCTAAATAAGCGGTATGAAATGGTAGGAGGTAGGCGTATAAGAGAAAACATTGAGTCACGCAATTATTGCTGTAGGAATCCATATTTTACACAGAAATACTTCGACAAAATGGCGAGACACGCAGTGATTGGACACAGCAAAACAGATCACAGTTAAAAATCAGGTAGACGTAGTCAACGCGGACGCGGACAAATGTCACATGTAAGCGATGTTATCGCGTGCAGTCACTGAATTCTTGCATCATACCCCGGCCAGATGGCAAAAGTAATGTAATTTCGATCGAATTACATTATGGGGTCGACAAATCAGCTTGCGACGATAGTATAATCACTCAACACCGCGAGCTGATTAAGTCCCTTATCATTTAATGAAAATATATGAACTTTTCCGTGTGGCAGGGGTACTAAACATACTATTTACAGTCAACTAATCTACTTCTCCCTATGGGCTCGAGCTGCCTTAGAACAAAATATCTTATTTTGTATACAATAATACTATTACGTTAATACAGTTAAGATTCTAGTATAAAAGCGGTAAAGGCATTAACATAACATTAGTATAAATAAACACATAAGCACAAACAACGCAATTTTATAATCACACAAACTTTTGATTCACCTTCCAGTGAAAACTAGAATATTACCACACAGATTTACAAATGTCGACGCAACCGCACACGGATAACGATCGAACAAGATGCTATTCTATCACGAAAAACAAAAACACAACCCGACTGCAGCACTTTACTCGCGTTCCACATGACCAAGAAAGCCCGTAGATAAGTTGTTTCTCACCTGTCGATCGTATCCATACGTCCCACAATATCCGTGACGAAAACATTTGAACACGAACTTTAGGTCTCTCTGTCGAGAGGTCTATCGATAATCGACCACTGTCATCGTTGACTAGTTGCCACACGTCACTCAAACCGTAGCAGGACTTGTTCCGCGAATCCACGTAAATGCCGTAGTATCAAGCGAACACAAAAAAACTACCGAGACTGCGGTGACGACAAAAAAACGACTAGGCGGATCAAAAGAACCACACACACACGCACACGAGAGCAGCGGCCGCAGTGTGGGAGGCTCAACGTCGTCGACCCATCTCTTGCTCGCGTGCGCTCCCTGCGACGATTACTGGATTTTTTTTCGGTTCCCCTCTCTTCTGAAAGTCTCAGCGTTTATTTTTAGACAGTCAGCAGCTCACACAAGACCTAAATTTACCAGAATCGGAGCCCGTACGAGGGAAGAAAACGTCCCAGCGGACCGGTTCATTCGGAAAGTGTGGTGATCTGCGGGATTGCACGTAGTTCCGCGGTTACGGGGATAATCATAAATATAAAAAATTGGTACTTTCAACCTTGGTAGCGCGTTGTATATTATGTTCATATTATATATATAACAAATTGTACAATACTGCGCTTTTAAAACATATATTAATGTCGGATAAACGCTCACGAACACCCCGCGCCGCTCGTGAAGAAACGTTCTTTTCACGTCGATGCCCAGAACTTTTTCTCACGTAGTTGCGCGATGGACTTCCTTCTCCGACATTGTGACGTAACGACTCGGAGCGCTCTGGCCTTCTCTTCTAGGAGGTGTTGTTTCGAACCACCAGAGATCGAAAAAATAAAGAATCCGAATTTATTTATAAATTTAATAATTTAGAACCGAAGGGCCTTAACAGTTCGAAAGGGTCATTGCCGTCTTTTTTATGAACATTTAATTGAGATCTTCTAATCGGTGCCGCACTGTTGCTTTTTTTTTCTCACTTGATCGTTTAATGTGGCACGACCAAATGCTTTGCATTGGGCCTCTCATTGGCTTCACATGACACCTGGTATAGTTGGCTTATGTCCAACCACATGTCCCAAAAACTTGTTTTGTTACAATAATGGCGTAAATAATATAATACTTAATTGCTTCATTACTATTTACTGCTTTTTTTATCGGGATATATTAAACTTTTAAGCGAGAATTTAGTTTAGTAGATATCCGCTAAACGGTTAGCATTTTTCCAATTACTTCTTCTTTGCGGTCGTTTTTTCTTTGATAGAAAGAAAAGTGAAACGAAGTCTTCTTTCTCGTGACTGAAGAAGAGCCTACCAGGCCCGAAACGTATCTGCAGACACAACCTTTTTGGCGACCTTGGATGACCATCTCTTTAGGGCAAATATTTTATATATATATATATATATATATATATATATTGTTGTTGTTGTTACGGTTTATTAAGATAGGAATGGCGCGACGGCCTGGAGGGGGCGGTTTACAGGGGAATATATATATATATATAGATATATAGTTGTTGGTTCTCCCGGTGGTGTGGGAGGCAGATTCCGCTCCGATGGTCAGGAGCGAGGTGGCACGAACGTCGCTGAATGACGGGTCGACTCAATGCTTGTAGAGAACTATGTGCATTTATTTAAGGCCCTGTCACACTGAGGCAACACGACGGCAACAGCAACACAACACGTTGTCCAACAGTCGGGCAACTTGTTGCTCGCTCCCCATGTTGTCCGACAAATATGTCACATCGCGGCAACAGCACGACAACATGGACGACAACTAAAATGTTGCCTCGGTATGACAGCTTTCGGAAACAAAAAAAGCAGCAACTTGCGTTGGACAACGTGTGTTGCCCTGATCGCTGACTGAGCGAATTTCGGGCCGGTAACACGACAACATAAATAGCTTCGATGGTAGAGCTAGTCCCCTATCAAGAACGTCTTACTCAAATAAAGGCTTGGAAAACGTTATTTAACTATAATTAGGGCTGGCGTGCAGCTAAAATATTTTCGATTAATGTTTTTTTGCTGCGTAGTTAAGGCCCTGTCACACTGAGGCAACAGTTGGACAACTCTATCGGCAACACGGGAAAGTCGTGTTGCCGGCGACCCTGTCACATCGTGGCAGCAACAACAGTCGGGCAACATGTTGCTGCCGCCGGCAAACGTGTTGCCCGATTTGTTGTCCGACAACCCTGTCACACCGGGCTGACGGCGAGGACAACACGGGGAACACTCCGCCATCTTGATTGTTTACCTACGTTCGTGTGCGGTGCGGAATCGCTGATATGTGACTCTACAAGTGCTAGTGCGTTCGAAGGGCCAGGAATTACCACGGTACGACATCAACCAGTGACTGTGATTAGAAAACTTCACACGGGAAGTATTTTCCGCTCTTATTTTATCAAAATGTTCTTCATTCGCTGACAAAGCAGATAGCCCTAACCGAGGAAAGTGACATCGCCGATACATTTTCGGATTTACGCCACGTATGAAGTGTTTCTTTCCGGTTCTTCATGCAATTTCTAGGTCTCCTGTAAATTGAGTTAGCACGGCAGTACCCCAAAGCGTCTTTCGTGGTGAGCTGAACCGACAGTGCTTCAAAACTGCGACACCGACACGATCGGCCTTCATAACAATCGGTGGAATAAATATTTTTCACCGCTGTCTACTTGGCCTACCGCCTGCTATGTGATCGCTTCATTCCCCCAAAACGTCCTGGGTATTTTGATACCAAATCAGGGTCTGGTAGCGCCTGTTTCCAAGTTCCAAGCACCAATAATCATGATCAGAATGGCGCTTAATGCTCGATTTTTTAATCTTGGTTTTCTGGGTGATTTTATTCTACCGTCATAAGCGGTGAGTCGGCATGCCATTTTATTTTACTATCAAGTAATGTGCGCTGGTCTCTCGGCAGTTCTAATTTCAAAACCTGTCTGAACGTTCCCGACCGTAGCTGTGACCATTTCGAAAATCGCTTTCCGTAAACTACGCAGCAAAAATAATCGGAAATATTTTAGCTGCACGCCAGCCCTGATTATTGTTAAATACGTTTTCCAAGCCTTATTTGAATAAAGACGTATTGATAGGGGACTAGCTCTACCATCGAAGCTATCTATGTTGTCGTGTTGCCGGCCCGAAATTCGCTCAGCCAGCGATCAGGGCAACACACGTTGTCCAACACAAGTTGCTGCTGTTTTTGTTGCCGAAAGCTGTCATACCGAGGCAACATTTTAGTTGTCGTCCATGTTGTTGTGCTGTTGCCCCGATGTGACAGGTTTGTCGGACAACATGGGGAGCGAGGAACAAGTTGCCCGACTGTTGGACAACGTGTTGTGTTGATGTTGCCGTCGTGTTGCCTCAGTGTGACAGGGCCTTTACGGATATCGATTTTCGAAGTGGTCACAGCTAGGGTCGTGAACGTTCGACTGGTTTTGAAATTAGAACTGAAGAGTGTCCAGCCCACATTACTGATAGTAAAATAAAATACCATGCCTACTCACCCACTGATGAAGTATAATAAAAATAATCCAGAAAACCAAAGATTAAAAAATCGAAGCATTAAAACGACCATTCTGATCATGATTGTTGATGCTTGAAACTTGGAAACAGCCGCTACCAGACACCTGATTTGTTTTCAAAATACCCAGGACGTTTTGGGGGAATGAAACGATCATATAGCAGGCGGTAGGCAAAGACAGCGTTGAAACATATTTATTTTACCAATTGTTATGAAGGCCGATTGTGTCGGTGTCGCAGTTTTGAAGCACTGTCAGTTCAGCTCAACACCGCGCTACAAAAGACGCTTTGGGGTACTGCCGGTGCAAACTCAATTTTACAGTAGACATAGGGCATGAAAGAACCAGACAAAAAGACTTCATACGGTGGCGTAAATCCAGAAAATATATCAGCGATGTCACTTTCCTCGGTTAGGGCTATCTGTTTTGTCAGCGAATGAAGAACATTTCGATAAAATAATGAGCGGAAAATACTCCCCGTGTCAAGTTTTCTAATCACAGTCACTGGTTGATGTCGTACCGTGGTAATTCCCGGTCCTTCGAACGCACTAGCACTTTGTAGAGTCACATTTCCAGCGATTCTGCGCAGCACACGAACGAAGCTAAACAATCAAGATGGCGGAGTGTTCCCCGTGTTGTCCTCGCCGTCAGCACGGTGTGACAGGTTTGCCGGACAACAAATCGGGCAACACGGTTGCCGGGCGGCAGCAACATGTTGCCCGACTGTTGTTGCCGCGATGTGACAGGGTCGCCGGCAACACGACTTTCCCGTGTTGCCGGATAGAGTTGTCCAACTGTTGCCTCAGTGTTACAGGGCCTTTACACTAGTTACAAGTCCCGACTTTGGAAACCAACCTGCTTCGTCTCGAGTCTCGACCCCAGTCCCCAATTTCTCTACATCGAATCCAAAGTCCGAATCCCTCTAAAATACTCTCCTCACTCCATTTGTAGGCCTGTAGGGGCCTCCTTTCCCCCAAGGAACCGACTAATCTCTTCAAGTTCCACCACTCACACGTGGTACACTGTTCTCCAATGGTCGGCGAGCTGTCAGCCTGGCGCTCCAACCGCCAAACCCAAATGCCTTGTAGAGTCGTCCTCTGCATTTTTCTCAGTCGCCAACGGCTAAATTATAACACCGGACAAAAAGCGACAATTTGACCCTAAGCGGCGAAACCCTCTATATACAGGCACATTCGGTTAAAAGTCACAAGCATCTCCAAGCGCGGGCTCTCCCGGTCTCGATCCGAGCAGACTCCCGAAACCCGAGACGTTTCTTAACGACCGCAGGGGAGCCGCTCCCTCCTTTCGGCCGCTCTGCCCCCGGAAATGCTCCCTCCAAAACGCTGATACCAACCTAAAAAGCTAAAAAAAAAAAACAAAGCCGACGCAACTCTGGGAGATTCTAACAAAAGAAAACACCTTAATTAATAAGCATGATTTCCATATACTTAACTTATGTAGATAGATATAGATATATATTATATATACGTTGTCGAGGACTGCTGCTGGGTCTTCTGTGTCGAGGCGTGCTGGGAGTATAGGGTCAGTAGGAAGTGGACATCGGGAGAAACCGTCAGCGTCGAGATGGCGTTTACTTCATTTGTAGACAACCGTGAAAGTGTAGTGTTGAAGCTTTAATGACCACCGGCCAAGACAGACCAGTTGAGGTAATGAAAGCGGTTTTGGGCTTGTCGTCACTGGCGACAGGAATTTGCCAGTAACCACTTCGGAGGTCCATGGAAGAGAAATACGAAGATCCTTGGAGCGTGTCGAGAGTGTCGTCAATTCTGGGGAGTGGATAAACATCCTTTTTTGTAACTTTGTTTAGTTTGTGGTAGGCAATGCAGAAACGCCAAGAGCCGTCTTTCTTCTTAACAAGAACAACGGGAGAGGACCATGGACTGGAAGATGGTTCGATAACTTTCTTTTGAAGCATATCATCGATTTGTGTCTGAATTACTCGGCATTCTGCTGGGAAAACTCTGTACTGTCGGCTTCGAACGGGTGATGAGTCGCCAGTATTAATTCGGTGCACTACAAGTGAAGTTTGCGCCAGCTTTCCGGGGTTAATGTCAAAAAGGGTTTCGTAGTCTGCAAGAAGACGGGCTAATCTATGTCGTTGGGGCAGTGGTAAGCGGGGGTCGATCATTTTTTCCACGTGCTTGCTGAAATCGGGTGGTTTAAGGAGCACGTCGGAAGTGGTGAGGAGGAGACTGTCAAATTGGTGATGCACAGTTGATTGCATTGTAGCGACGCTACTTCCGGAAGTTACCCATAACTGAAGTTTTCCGCTCGTGAGTGTAGCGAGCGAATGAGGAATGATAATGCCCTTAGTCACGAGCTGCGTACAGATCGGCTCAATAAGTAAGACCAGAAGTTGCTGTGGTGGGTAAGGTCGGTACGAGCGTGGCGACAGCGGCGGAGTACGGAGGCAGAAATATGTAATTGTCGGCTACCAGGGTGGCGAGCGAAACTTGAGCAGCAAACTCGGCAGCATCAGACGAGTTGAGATGCCATTCACGGCTGGCACAGTCAATGAATACTTCTGTTGAAGACAAAATATTCCATCCCAGGATGATGTCGGCGATGCAGGTGGGAAGCACTATGAACATAACAACGTAGCGGTTGCTACCTATTCGGATTGTAAGGGTGCAGTATCCGAGGGGCGGAACCAAATCGCTATTGCCCATGCCCATTAAGTGCCCTTGCAACGGCGGAGTGAGTACTCCATGCAGACGACGGCGGATGAGTTCAGGAATGCAAGACTTCGAGGTTCCGGTGTCGACTAAGGTGGTGAAGTTATGGTTTCTAATTGCGAGTACAATTGATGTTGGTCCTAAATAAAAACGATTTGCAGAAAGTGGTGAACGTGCAGCCTGACCTCCAATGTAGCTGCAGGCCGCTTTATCTAGTTTCACTGTTGGGAAGGTCCGGGAGCGTTGGCGGTAAACGGTTACACAGAACGGCGTCGTGGCGGGTATGGCGATGACGGGTGACCACGGCGTGGCGGTGGGGAATGTTTGGGGCTGTGAGAGGGACGACGACTGACTGGAAATTGTTCATGATTGGCGGGAGTAGACGCGTGGCGGCGTGAAGAAAATTTTTCGATTTGCGGACTGCGACGAATAGCATGGCCGTCACTATAGAGTGGTTTACACCGTTGGTTGGCGAGTTGCGAGCCGTGTCGCCGGCGACAATATCGGAGGATGTGTCCTGGTGTGTGAACATAATAACAGACAGGTCGCTGATCTAGTGTTTGCCAGATGTTTGTCCTTCATTGTGGTTGTGTCCATGAACGGGTTGGTGCGGCATATGTGGCAGGGATGGGCTGATAAGCGCAGATCGGAGTTGATACGGGTGCTGCTGGTGCGTACGGGGTGGCTGCTGGTGTGACGTGCCTCAGAGCAGCGCGTAGGTCGCTTCGAATTGCGTCCTTTATGCCATGTACGTCAGTATTTGTTTGGAGCTCGTCACTAGATGGTTGTAGTTGTGCGACGAAGGCACAAAGCTCCCCGCGTATGATGGCGCGGATGAGTGAAGCAAGGTTTGTGTCGGGAGTTGTTCCCTGGGACACTTCTGGGAGTCGCTCGAATGTTTTTTTGGAAATCCGTGCACGATCGAGCTCTTCGTATTGTCGGCATTCGGCGATCGAGCGCTCTGTTGTACTATAGCGGGCGCTTTCGGAGCCACGATGGAGAAGAGCTCTTGCGAAATGCCCTTGAAGAGGTGGCAAATTATTTCGTCTTCGGACATTTCAGTATCAACTCGGCGGCATAGACGAAGTACGTCCTCAATGTACGCTGTTGATATTTCTGTGGGTCTTTTATAGCGGCGCAAGAGTTGCTCACGCGCTTGCTGCTTCCGGTGCTGGGGTTTGCCAAACACATCGGCGAATGCTGTTTTGAAGCCTTCCCAGGAATTGATGGTTTCTTCGTGGTTGTCGAGCCAGCGAAGTGCTGTATTTTTGAGAAAAAAGAACAACATTCGCGAGCTTAAAGCTGTCATCCCAGTGGTTGTAGTAGCTGACCCATTTATCGTTATTTAACGAATCGTTGACGTCGGCGTCCGGAGATCCGTCGAAGATCTGGGGGTCGCGCTGTCGATGTTTCACCACGGCCGCTGGGGTGTTGGTGGGATGGTGAGCGTTGCCTGCTTCTTCTGGCATATTGACTTGCGCGGGTTGTCTGCTGCGTAGCTCCAGAATTGATAATGAACGGTCGGGCGAGAGGCGGGAGAACAATAAGACCTCCACTAACCTGTGAGGCGATGATGTACAGGTTTAATGAGACGATTGAGGGATTGCAGATGACGGTCAGTGCCGCAGCGCAGCCAGGCGAAGTCAGTCCGAATCGAATCGCGCGGGGTGCTCAAAGGCAGACTCCCGAGCGCGCCACTCTCTTCTTTCCTAACAATATATATATATATATATAATTTATTTTAATGCTTTAATTATTATTGCTTGCGTTTGCACGATCTTAAATAAAACTACCCTTAAATTGAAGCATCCAATTTCGCCGAATTAAGCTTATGTTCGGCCAGTCATCATGTGACTTTATTTCCTAAAATTCTGAAAATTTTCCTAAACTTCCACTTTCTTGGGTAAGATTCCTGACAACAGGTTGGCCTTGTCACCAGGGACCATATCAGACGCCCGCCAAATTTTCAAAGCAAACAAAAAACGAATAAACAAGATTGACTGCCTGACTGACTCACTAGCTGATTCTCTCTATATGCACAATTGTCACGTGTGTTCTGTATAAAAGTGAGCACAAAGTAGAGATTTGTAAATTTCTGCAGGCATGAGTTGTATTTTTCTCTTTTCTTTATATTCCTTGTGTCTTCTCTGCTTTGTGGCTCGAGTTTGTACTTAGACAATCGTACGACTTTTGAATAAGGAAAAAAAAAGTTTACCTGATATTAGGAAACAACGAAAGGACAATGCCATTCCAGACAACTGTTAGGAGTAGAGCTAAAAACAAAGGAGTCTGCACAAACACTTTTGCAGATATGTAAACACTTCTTTACAAGTGCCATACGACCTCCCAATTGATAAGAGAGATAAGATCTGTTTTTTTTTTCTGTGGTGAATGGGGAAATTCGGATGACAAGAGCCCGTAAAAGTGCAGAAACGTGCACGGGAGGTTTAAATTAAAAAAAAACAGGCCCTATTTTTTTTATTAACAGCTGCACAATGACTTAACTTTACTGCAAACTTTCTAATAAACTGGTGCCATGCTTTGCGCATTTATTTTGTTAAAACAAACATTACAGAGTTGAGCAAATTCTCTAATTAAGAGCTCATCAAACATGATATGAACTAAGCGAAACCAGTGTTGTACACGTTCATCAAAAAAAGGAACGAAAGCTCGTTCCTCGTTTCTTCTGATTTTTGGAACGCGTTAACGTTACAAGTTACATCTGTGAAAAAGGAACTCGTTCCCGTTACAGTTTAAAAAAATGGAACGTATCGTTACATATACGTTACATTTGTAATTTGCTAATTACTATATTTAGTTAAATCAAGCAGTTTCTTTATCTATCCCATTAGTAGTCAACATACGACTTTGTATGTCGTCATGGAAGGGCAACAGGAGAAGAAAACAAGCGGAAGGAGGGTTTCATTTGTTGATATATTCAAGTTAAAAATCTCAGCTTTTAACCACATTCTTGTTTGTAGTGGACGATTCAGACGAGCCGAATGTACTTTTACCCAACATTGTATGAGCGTTTTACAACAACCTCACACGTTTCAATTGAACAAAGTCCATTGTTCGAACTTAACAACAGTTGCTTCCTGATGTTGCTGTCCGCAAGACGAGTAAGTGGACTGGAGGAGAGGGTAGGGCATTTGGAAAGTCAGTCTTAAAAAAACTACAAGTACCGTATTTTCCGGTCTATAGTCCGCACCCGGTGTATAGACGTTTGCAAGCAATGCGTCCCGGCTGGTGCCCCATCCGTGCAAGCACGTGCAGCATGCACGTGAAGATAGCCTTGGCAGGCCTGGGATTCCACGTGCTTGCTCACACGAGGAAGAGCATGGCGGCCGCCAGATGCCCTGTTTGCAATCGTCTATAGTCCGCAGGGACAAATTTGGGGTCAAAAATTTAAGTTTTTGCTTAGATAGTCCGCACCCGGTGCATAATCCGCACCTGGTGCATAGTACGCACCTGGTGCTTAGTCGACACGAAAATCTTCTCATGGATGGCACCCCTTGACAAATGTATGTTTTTTTAACTCACAAAGAAGCCTATAATATACATAAATCATCATTAACATACTCTTTCATTCACAAAATCTGTCACGTCTCGGTATAATTAAGGATATTGAAAAACAAAAATCCTGTATAGTCCGCATGCGTAGATAGTCCGCACTGCCCAAAATTTCAACTTTTAAACTTGTATAGTCCGCGGACTATAGCCCGGAAAATACGGTACTTCTTTGTAAGGTTGGCTTTGTTGTTCATTTCGAAGGTGGGGGACAAGAGAAGAAATAAAGGTGTTTTTTTTTTGTTATCTTTTATGTGACCGATTTTCAGAATACAAGGGTGCGTTCGATGTCTGGCAATCTGTGATCTTGTTGTAACTGTAGGTCTCGTTATAGAAGTTCACAAGTGGCTGTAGTCGGCATTAGATTTATGGGTGTATGAGGATTCGTGAAACCAAAGAAAGTAGCTGAGTTTGACACAACCCTCTTTCTTTGTCTTTTCCTACGACTAAAAGCCTTGCTTTATGTACCGCCGTTTCGGGCACTCAAAAAGAATGAATGTCCACCAGTTGTCCTGCACCCGAAACTGTTAGCAAGCGAGGACCACACAAAATAATACATAAGATTAGTAGCCAAAAAGGTAACGAGATTTTGCACTTTGTAAAGATTTTCTTTTTGTACGTTCAAAATTTCCCTGTTCGAAATAAAATAAAAAATTACCCCACTGGACGAAAAAAAAGGAACGCCGTTACTCTTTCCGTTCCACTAAAAATGTAACGCGTTCCCGTTCCAGTTCCAGCCATGCAAAATGGAACGGCGGCGTTCCTTCGTTCCTCCTAAAAAGAACGCGTTCCAGGAACGCCGTTCCTTGGAACGCCGTTCCGTACAACACTGAGCGAAACCCAATACATTAATCATCTGACCGAAGTTGCTACCACTTGACAAAAGATCATCAGCGATGGCAGCAAATAATTTGGAGGGGTACTTCCTCGCGAGAATTGTATACCAGGGAAAATAAAGATAGAAAGAGGAATTGTTGAACCCTTAGACTATAACTGTGGTTGATGCACGCTGGTGGTCTACACAGATTTGGTCGCACATCTCGATGCGAACCGGATACATTGTAATAAAGTTCGAGTAAAAGACATAGTGGCGCGATTTTAAGCCGGCACTGCAGGACCGGCATATCGAGTGAAGATTTGAGTGCTGGCAACGTGAATATGTAAGAGTATGACGATGTAATGAAACGGACTGCCCTACTTTACACTGCTTCTTTGTGATTGATTTGAAATGCCTACAGGGGTTCCAAACGACAGAATTTAATTTCAGTTGGTTTTGCAAGAAAATTTCTTAAATCAGGCTGGATGAAAATTTCCTAAATTCGTAGGCTGGCTGGAACGAGCTGAATTAAAATGTATGTTATGTGTTCATGTCAGACCGACTGTTGCCCCAACAACAGTCGATTTCCCACCCCCCCACCCTAACAAAAAAAAAAAAACGCATACTACACAGACTTTTACGTAACACTTTACAAGTAACGCGTTACCTGTTCTTACTATATTTTTATGTAACAAAGTAGCAACCTAGTTACTTTTAAAAGAAGAAGCAAGTAACGTATATTTGTTACTTTTCGATGAAGCAATTCGAGCAACGACATTTAGTTACTTCTGGAGGGGATCGTGTGCAAACAGAGTACCCAACCTTGTTCTCACACTAGTTTGTGAATGCAATTTTCACAAGAAAACGCTATGGAGGCCATAAACATATGTGCACAAGGTATGCCAGTATAGCCACAGTTATCCCTGAATTAACGCTTTAAAAGCTAAGCAATTATTACCGACGCCAAATATTGGAAGCAACTACTGCTTTATATAAAAAAAAAAGAAGACCCGTTCTGAATAACGAGAAGCAACACGTTACTTTCAAGCTCGGGTAACGCGTTCCTCTTGAATCGCAGTAACGAGTAAAGTACATGCTTATGTTTGAGTGAGTAACGACTAACGATACTTAGTCACTCTATCTCAGTAACGTGTGCAAGTCTGATTCAAGTGCGCCGCGATCTTTAACAGCTTTGGAAACTACGCGACGCATCCAGTATATACTAGATGCTAGAGGGACATTGAGGTACTTATAAACTGGTGCGGTTGCAAAAAAACGGTATGCCGGAATAGATATGGACAGTTATTTTTTCGTGCAGGCGCAATGGCCGTTCATATCTAATCAGGCAGGCATGCTAGTTGAACAAGTGTCGGCAGCACGAGCTTCCAATTCAGGTGCCACATACTTGCGGTTTGTTTTGCAGTTGCGGACGATACGCAAAGCGCAATTTTGTAGATTAAGAATAACTCTAAAGGTAAAGATACCTAAACATAGAGAAATATAGTACTACGTAAAGAGTGGCCACTCAAGCCGTTTCGCGGCCCAGGAGTTAGGGACTCTACTGGCCGTTAGTAGGCGCAACAGTGCCACTTATTTTGAACATTTGTCAGATATATCATATTAATAAATAACTTAATTGTATAGAGTAAACTTTTAAAATTATTACGAACTTTGAAAACTTTCATAAACGACTTCAACGGCTGTGGCTATGGCTGCGGCACGACGGTGGCTTCGGAGTCGTGGACTCGACGGAGGGAGGACAGGGGCGGATACTCCGGCTGCTTGGTCTGTGTCTCTTTCCTCGTTGTGTGGGTTGAGTTGGTTCCGCGGCCTGTTGTCTCGTGCGGGTTTCTTGTCATTCTTCCGTTGCGGTCATGGTATACCGTATATGTAAGAAGTTTTGTGACTGTAGTTTCTTTGTTGACGGACATTTGCATTCGGTCACTGAATTTAGAAGCCACTGGGCCAGTCATATGTGCAAGCGCCTTTCAGCACATGGTCATACGTGCAAGCGCCTTTCATGCAACTTGGACGGTAATTTTTTTTAAATGCCCTCTATCATATTGCATTTGTCGTTGTAAGTCTCGCTGTAATACAGTACTTTTTTTCCAGTGTACAACTGTTGACGCGTTATTCATACATTTTGCATGTGTACTGTTATTTTTGTAATGTATGAATAACATACATCACTCCTTGTCCTCATAGTTGATGTTTGTTTTGCTTGTCATAGTTACGAAATAAATACTTTTGTGTGTCAATCCCTGGTGTCGTTCCTTCAAGAGAGTTAGCACAAATGTAAAAATATCCTTTTCGGTGTGCGGTCAGTTTGAATTATATGTAGCGCTGGATGACTTTTCTTCTAACAGTACAATTAAGGTATGCTTATAAAACAATTCTATTTTAAACAAAAACGATGCTAGTTACAATAACACTGACTCGTTAAACTAGAGGGCGCATGCTACTGCCCGATACTAAAATACCGCCAGAATTCGCCTTGAATCCATTCATTTATCTGGCCAGCGGTTACTGCGTGTATCCATCCATTAAACACTCAACTAGGGACTATACTGGCCGCTGGGTGCGCTCGCTGACACTGAATTGGGCCGCTGGGGCCTATGGAAGTGTCCCGCTCTTTACGTAGTACTATATTTCTCTATGACCTAAACTCAAAATTTCGTTAACCAATCATACTTTCCCGCAGTGGAATCGGTATTCCAATCACACGTGTTTATCTAAACTGTTCAGCCGATCACAGAGGCTATCGGTAACATGCTCTAATGGCCATGCCAACTCAGCGAAAAGGAAACGACATGGACGGCTTCTTGTCACTAAGACTCCACGATTATTCCAAGATGATACAATTATTTGTATTGATTATAAATATTTAAGAAATAAGTTGATTGGCCCTCCCAGTGTATTGATTTGCGGTCTTCCCCGCGTGGATTCAAAAGCTGCACTTTCGTTTTGTTTAAATTTAAACAGTGGGTTAAAATATGAATCATCGGTCATAAATGTCTGTATTTCGACATGTGCTTTATGCAACCCGACTTTTACAACATTAGATAACGCTTTTGCAGCATACCTACGACACTCTGCAGGCAACACAGCTTAGCACGTCAGAAGTGCGTCTATTGATTAGGTAGGCGTAGTGTGATAGATGTTGTAGATGTCGCTATGCACGTATCAAAACTGTGCCGCAAGCTTATCCACGTCGTAATTGCTCGTATTTGCTCGAAACAAATCATTCCATTCATTGGGCACCTCTTTTGCCGACACTGCTGATATCCAAACGATAGCAATGAATGGGCATTAGAACTGTTTTCTTAGTCGCGCTTTTGTTTCCCAATTAAGAAGTAAGGAAAGACGTATAGCCTGTATATATGAGTGAAGTGATCGCGCGCTGTCTTAACTTTTATCGGTCAAGAATTCTTGACGCTTCTTGAGTTTCCCGTCATGACGACCGCGTTGATAGGAGAAATACAAGGACTATACTATACACGGCGCGAGTCCGAGAGAGGAAGAAATTATAGATGTAGGATTTTGAGCCTTTATACCTTAAATGACACCCGCTGGTGTATGAGGTTGAGCTTTTATAACCTAAAATGACACCCGCTGGCCTCCTTTGTCGCGAAGCACTCAAAAGAGCGAGTATCCGCGATCAAAAAAAGCTCGGTAAATCACAGGGCCCGAATGACCAAAACATTCACGGTTTGCAGTTTTTTTTTTTTTTTTTGTCGTATAGAGCCTGAAGTAGCACAAGGTAATGCACTACTTGATTTTATTTGACCAGATACTGGGTATCTTGGCTCTAATTTGCCAAACACGTGTCAAAGTAAGGCTTGGCGACTGTTAATTTGGCTTGCATCTGGCATCCTTAGGCCTAAATTACAAAAGATTGTCGGAATCAGGCTTCACTTCTGGTTGTTCGTCGTTCATGTGGCAGCTTTGAACCTATATCCTTAAAAGAAAGGTCCAGATTTAAACTTCACTGCTGGCAGTTCGGTTCGTACAAGGCATACTTGGCTCAAGTCTGGCATTTTCGAAATTATGTGTCGGCCCCGGGCCATGATAAAAGCCACCGGAACGCCAAATAATTGTCATCTGGCGCCAACTTACGCCTTGAAGCAAAACCATATTAGGCCCAAATTGAGCCCCTGGAATTTCAAAGCTTGTGCCAAATGAGGTGTGTCCCCGACGGACTACATGACTATAAAGTCTGCAATGCTTCAGTGATCATAATAGCGGTGTATGAAACGTAACATTCCGGATCGCATGGCAGGCTTCGTCTTCGACGACAATGCTTTCTTGGGTTCGTCGTTTTTTTCAATTTCTTTTTGTTAATCAAAGTTAGCTCTCCAAGTGATTTGCAGGAAATTAGTCACACGGGAATTTTTAAGGGAGCTTAAACTCTTAAAGGGATTGTCCGGTCTATTTTGTCTTAAACAAAAAAAAAATTAAATCTTGTTTTAACTGTGTTTAGGAACACCCTCCGTGAAATATTCGAATTTTTCATCCTCCTCCGCGCGTGAAATTGGATTTTAAACTCTTCTCAAAACGCGTCCTCAAAAAACGGCATTTTTTTTTGGCAACAATGGCAACCGCGGAAGCTCTGACGTAACATCAGGTAAAGAGCAGCGTTGGGTGCCTCCCGACTGCTGTACTGTAACTTTTCGTTTTTATTCGTTTAACCTTGTTACTCTGTCAGACTAGATCTTCGTGGATTTAAGGGGACTTTTGATGTGCGGTTGGTTGAAACAAACCTCGGCCTGTAGACAAACGATGTCCTGTCGCCGTATGAAATAGAATCGAGCTTTCCGCGTGCGAATGTGGGCGCGACCTGTCAGGTTCCAGGTTGGTTTCGGTTTCGCCGCATAAATATATTTTGAAAATACAACTGTTCCTCTAGCATAAACTTTCATGATCTTGCAGGACATTTGAAAAGTCTAAACGTTTAAATTCACGATAGCGCTCACCTTTAATGCTATTCGCATGCAAAATGGTTTCGGTTTCGGTTGCGCCGCATAGACATTTCTTGTGTGTGTAACTGCTGCTCTACGCTCAATTCCTCATGATATCAAAAGTCATTGCCCTTAAATGTCTGCGTTGACGGTAGAGCACCTTTTTTAATTTTCTGTCTCCCACAGTAATGACTCTAATCGATGTGATTCATCTCGTAGACTCCAGCTTGTCCTCAACACTGATCGTCCAAGTACGCCTGCTAGTAAGCAAGCGGCGAAGGAAATATTTTTCGCGCATCTCGTGCGTTTATTTACCCTCCAATGCGCTCGAAGGATCGTGGCCCCTGCCTGCCCAATAAAACCAGGTGTTTATTGTTATCCCACATTTCAAACGTCTTGGGAACCATCCAACAGGGAGCCCCATATTTGTCAAGTTTCAACAACTTTGTTTTAGATACAACTCTTCAGGGCTGGAACAATGCACATTTGAGCTAAAACATTTTTGGATCACGATCTTTTCTACCTTTATAAATTGAAGTCCTCCAACCAGATAAATATGTACAACGTCTATTTCCGAACTGGCTCGTGGAACAATTAAGCAACCACGAGTTTCAACGAAAACTTTTTTTTATGTTCCAAAGGACAGTAAGGGAAGTGCTCTCCGGAGGCCTACAGAGCACTTCCCATTCTTACGTTTTGAAGGTTTCAGTTCTTAAGAAAGGTAAAAGTATGAATCGGTAAACATTCCCCAAGACTTACAAGCCAAGAACTCACCCTCCTCAATCCAGAGTCGATCAGCGACATCACCGTGTAAACGGTACAGTGGGTTGGTGCGACGGTGGACATCACACAAGTGCCGCGTGAATAACGAGTACTTTGCAAAAATGAGGTTCCCCTGGAGGTTACCGGTTCCCAAACTTTGTTTCGAAAACAAAAAAATAATAAAAGGCGGGTACGCGCGAACGTCCGGAGATCACATGTCCCACGGCATAGTCACAGAATTTCCCCTGAACACGAGGCGTAGCGTTGAGACTGCCAGACATATAATGGCTTTGAATTACGGATTATCTTTACTATTCATGGCACTGCTCGGTCACAGATACTGTCAGTAACATAGACAGCCTCGGCAATTATCTTCGCAAAGGTGTGGTAACTTTTTGAAAAGAATAAAATGTCAATCCGAGGAACGCACGGATAGTTGCTCCAAGCTCACGGCCGTCTTGGAATAATATCTCAATAAAAGTCCGTTTTTTTGTTGTTGTTGTTTTTTTTTTTTTTGCTGTGACAAGAAACGCTTTTGAAGTAAGAACAACTTATAATGGAGTATAAGAAGAACCAAAATTCAAAACACTCATCGAAGAACATATTCCAACTTCCGCGTACACGAAGAGCCTGCATAGCCGACGATCCCATGCCTGATGTTACGTCACGCATAACAGCAGGATGTCAGCCATTGACACTGGCGAAATTCGGGGTGCGGTTTTGTACAAACCGCTCATGACTAGTTTAATTAATATCCGGACGTTATATATCAAAATAAAAATGACGTTTGTCTATATGAAAGCTCCCTAGACCTAACGAGCGCAAAAACTTAAGTACTTCCGGTTTAGACCGGACAATCCCTTTAACGTGAAAATACTGGCACTCACACCCTACCGAGAGCTCCCTGTATAGATCGTCTGAAAGCAATCTGCTATTGCCCCGCAGTCTAGAAACGGCTCGCCGGTTTTCTATTGTCTTCAAGGGGACAGCGGTCTGAACCCTATCACTGGCCGAACAGACACCGCCCACGTCTCGATTACTTCGTAGAGTTAACTTCAGAGCTTTGAATGGCGTTATCGGACAACCGCCAACCTGCAACTCTTTCGTACAATCGCACATACCGTCGGGGTGTGTTCGATGGCACGTGTTTTGGTGTTTTGCCCTCTCAGCGATCTCGGCGCAGCTACCCTCATAAGATAAATTCCAAAGATCGCGAACCCATAACGTCAGGAGCTGCTCAACGGAACAGTCGTTCTCTCTTAGGATTGCCACAGAGACGACCGCGAAGCGCTCGTCATCATGAAGGACCTCGGCTTGTTCTTCGTGTGCTTGGGGTCTTTGATGTCCGCCGAATTTTCGTATGGCGTGAGTTTGAATTTTCTCCTCGAAATTTAGTGGTTCACTTCCAATGTCACTTTACGTACGACCGCAGCCAACGGTAGGAAGCGATGGAGTCTAGATTGCCTCGGTGTTGAGCTGGCGGCCCTCCGGAAGTGAGGACATTAACTATGTCGTCTGCTAGCCAAACCCCCATCTTACATCCCCCCTCATATCTAGCCATTTATGGGCTGTTTACGCACGTTTTTAGCGTTGAAACTCGTGATACAACGAGGGATAACTCTGTAAACACGCGAATCGCGTGTTCGGTCGACTACGTGATTGATTTTGCGGCGATGCCTTCTAACGATAATTCAAAAACACTGTACAGATCACCGCGTTTTGCAACGCTTTGTTGAATTACCGAGTCGAGGAAAGCCTTTTTACTTGGAATACCTTTTGTCCCGACCCCATGGAGTACTTAGTAATTCGGCATTTTTGAGAGCACAAGCCGATCCAGTGGTTTCGCTTATACGAGGTCACCACACCGCGGGACGGAAAAATGGCGGCCGCGGCCGAACAGGCGGCACTTGCCCTCCCAAAGGATGTCGCCACCTTAGCAAAACGCGGGCACCAAGCAACATTGAGGCACTCTAATGGAGCCAGCAGAGCAGTGCCAAGGTGCACTGTCATGGCGTTCTTGGCCTGTTTCCTATCGCCTACTATAAACCAATCATGCACAGTGAATACACCTCCATCCTGCACCTTTTTTGTGCGTGATTTGTTCAGTTGGTGGTAGCACACATACTCGAATGGGCTCATTGGGCCCTAGCGTCGGCCGCGGTCAGGCTTAACTTGAAACGGAGTATGGTGGCTTAATGGTCGCTATAATAGTTTAGACCGCAATTACTATTTTTTTTTCTTGGAGTACAAAATCTACGAGATAAATAGAAAAGAGACTCCGTTAAAGAGATCCAATTGGTGATAATTGTTATGTCTTCTTGTCGCTGTAGTTTATTTTTATTAGTAAATGGTATCAAACCTTGTTTCAACATCAAAAGCTAAAAAATCAGTGCCACGATTAATAATAATTGTTATGAATGTCAAATGCTAATTAATAGTGTGAAGAACCTTGCATCCGCAATGTTTAGACTGTGACCCGGAACAGAAGTGACGGTCTCTGAATTAACCTCAAGAACAAAAATGAGAAGTTATTTGCCCACCAGCCCCGTGACGGTCGTATACTCGGACATCGCTTTAGTCTGACATTTAATGTATAATAAACGCGGCGATCAGCGCATTTGTGCGAGTCACGTAAAACAAACCAAAAATTAATATATAAAACAAAATATGACACAAACTCGCCTTGTTTTGCCCTTCGTTTTATTTTGTTTATTTGTCTTACCTCGTTCAATTTATGCGGAGAGCAAGTCGTCTGTTTCTTGCGCAGGGGTTGCGGTGACATCAGAATCACGCCGAGTTCTGATTGGCTTTGATTGGAAGGATAGTGGGTACACATCAATGCTAAATGCCTTGAGGTCTACCCACAATTTTGTTTCAATCAGCCAATAAGGGCTAGGCGTTCTGACGTCATCGCCATCCCTGAGCAAAAGGGAGACGAACTTGCGCTCCGCATACTTTTGTGGCACAAGTTGCATGCCAAAGGGTGAGTGAGCTCCGTTTATTATCGCTTAAAATGTGAGTATCGTGCAATTGTTTTGAGCTCTGTTTTGTGGAACATGGACAAATGTATTTAAATCTTTACTCTGTTTCGCCTCATATCACATGGACCACGTGCGAAAAACTGATGCCAACCATCAACCGCAGGACGTTCCGGTTATGGAGGTAAGTGTTTTTACGTGTTTCTCGGAAAAAAAAAAAAAAAGACGCGTTCGCGAGGAAAGTGCCTTTGAATTTAACGAATAAATAGCGATCGTTTTGCGTCGGTGGGGGAATACAAATTTAATGCGTCTTGCACCCCTGTTTGTTGTATGCGTCCCTGACTAATTGCGCTCATAGGTAGGGTAGTATTCGCGGTTATAAAACTGTCAGACATTCAACATACGCTTTTGTATTTCTAGACTTCGAAAAGTAAAACCAAACAAATAAATTTGTACGCGTTGATTTCAAAAATAGTACAGTTCCCTTGAGCAACACACTGTACATAGCCCCTGAGATTTTAAGATTCGCTGGGCGCGGCATACGATGGTCACGCATCTTGATCCGCGATTGGTTCTGCGGCGTTCCCATCGGCTCATGCCAGGATCTCATTGGCTGCGGAGCGCTAATGATGTTGTTCAGGTCTCACCACGCCTCGCCTTAATTAGTCAGTGTCACCATAATTGCGAAACCACAAGGAAGTCTTCCTTCGAGCTCTTTGCCCAATTTATACTTCTCAAATACGAAACGGGCACGTGGCAACTTTCAGTGGTCCTTCAAACAGATCAGGGAGGAGGGCTGGGGGGGGGGGAAGGGGGGGGGAGGAGGGGGATTTTTCTAAGCCTAGGTACGCCCCTCTGCCAGGTAGCACGCCGGAGAATCGCTTAACTTGGCACAAGCTTGGCAATCCTCTGGGCCTAACCTGGGTCTAATCGTGCTCCAAGGCGTTAGTTCGAAGGGGGGGGGGGGGGGTAACTTTAATTGGCGTTTCTATAACTTTTCTCTTGCTCATTACATAATGGCCGAAGGGCCAGGCCAAGGATATCACTTGTGAACCGAAAACGACCAGAGGTGAAGCCTAAAAATGGACACCTCTTTGGCGATTTAGGCCTCGACCTTCTAGATGACAGCTAAACTATTCCAGCAATGAAGCGTATAACTTCGGCATTTGTTTGGTGAACTAAGGTCAAGATACCCGGACTCTGTCCAAAGGAAGCCAAGTGTGGCTCTGTCTTGGTTTCTTCGGGCTCTTTGAGGCCCTAAGCTCCCATGCAAAAACAAATTTTCACCCAAAGAACTGTGCTACTTGGGTGCAGGCATTTGTGATCATAACATTTCCCTACTCTAATATGCTTGTGTGTGTCTTCTTGCTCGAATCTCGAAAAACAGGATCACTACATGTTGGACCCGGTGGACCTGAACCTAATTCAAGTGAGTTCAATGGGATGGTTTGGCTCCTATTACAACCATCATAATAAAAGTAAAACTTAAGTCGTAAAAATGTTTAAAAGAAAGCGGGGGTTTACAAGTCGTAATTTCTAATCTAGAAGAGAGCTACGTACTGGCTAGGTGAAAAATGCATTATGCCTTCATTGACTTTGATGAACATATTTTTATTGTGATAACGCCATAAAACATCCGGTTCAATTTACGCTATAATGGGTGTTCCTCTGGAATGTCTTGCAGGCGTAATAAAATCATTACTATTCGCCCAATGCGGTTGCGACTGTAGATGTCACCGATTAGCAATAAAGCAACCTTTTGTGGCAACGCTGGAATCAATCCGATATTAACATGAACTATACTATAGGTGGCTCGAGCGAATCCGACGCTGTAAGTCGAGTCGTAAAAATCTGCGCCTGCATATTGAGAGCTTAAACTTTTCTCCGAATGGTGCACTGAACAGGTCAGTTATACTGTCTAAAATTTCAAGACGTCGTTTCTTTCTGTAAAGTTGTAAACAAATGAGGAAAACAAACTTGCCAAAGTCAGCGCTGGGAGCGTTCGCAGACGGTAGAGTTGGCGACGGTTTTCACTTGTGGCGGCATCCCCCGATAAGCAAAGCAAGCAGACGACGCACTATGTTGATTGCTCGCTGCGCTTAGTTGGGAGATTGTGCCAACAACTTGATAGCGTCGCTAATTCGGTCGTTTGCGAACGCGCCCAACGTTACTTTGGGAAATCTGTTGCTCTATTTTTAGCAGGAAGAAAAAGACGTCTTGCTATTTCACACTGCAAACTGACCTGCTCACTGCACATTCGGTTAAAGTTTAAGCTTAATATGCAGACGCTCCGATTTTTCCGGCTCGTTTTACGGCGTCAGATGAGGACACATGCAAAAGAAAAAAAATTACACCATCTTCCCGAGGGGAACCATGGGGTGATGCGGAGCATCGTGTTGGTTCCGAGGAAAGAGTCAGTTGCGTGCTGACGTCGAGAGATGGCGCCACCGACTGCCCTAGCGTTACCCCCTACGCGAGCCTTCGTCGCGGCTCGCGGCAGAGAAACTTGGAAACGCTCCCCGCTCGCCGTTTATTTTTTTTCACACTTGAAGGAGAGGAGACTAGAGGAGGAGAGTTGCGCGTGCGCGCGCGTTGTGGTTAGAATCGAACGCACGCGAAGTGCACGCACAGCTGGTAGAGAGAGAGAGCGGAGAGAGTAACGCGCAGCTGTTGGAGAGAGGGAAGGAGGAGAGTTGCGCATGCGCGCGCGGTGTGATTAGAATCGAAACGCACGCGAAGTGCACGCGCAGCTGGTAGAGAGAGAGAGCGGAGAGAGTAACGCGCAGCTGTTGCAGAGAGGGAAGGAGGAGAGTTGCGCATGCGTAGTGTGAATGCAGACTACAACGCCGACGCCGCGGGACATAGCCCGAGCAAGAGATGCTCCGCATCTAAAAAGCCTATATTATTCAATTTACGTTTGCAACTAACCACATTTCTGAACAACTTTAGTTACCCTGATTGACAAAACAAAGCCCATCACCGGAACTCAGGAAAGAGATTGACTTTTGTCGATAGGGTCCTATCTTAGGGTTAGCTGTCTGGCAGCTACGGGCCCGGATTTAATAGAGGGATCTTAGCGGCTGTGCCCTTTCTAACTGGCGGTAACTTGCACCACCTAGCATAAATACTAACGACTAAACACCGATAAGGCTGGAACCATGGTTGCCAGATAGGCTCGGCTGTTACAAAGAAAGAGGTGAAAATGTTTCTATGCAAGCTGACGCAAGCTGCCACCCGATACTAAGTGTATGCAGCAAATACTGTCGATCCATCCAACGATCCAGGCTTGGAGAACGGTCAGTGTACACCACTGATCTTAATTGGGCTAGGCTAGATAGCGGATCGGGAGCCCGTCAAGGGCACTACTCGCGGCTACTGCTTGACACAAGGTAATACGGCAAGTCTATGGGAGACAACACACAAATGTAGCATTATTGAAGCTTGTACGCTGTGCTCGAAGGCGAAGTATTTTATGATGGCTACGGTCATTATATAGGGTGTTTAGATATCCAATGGATATTTGTCAAGCGTTCCAAAGCGGACTTTAAAAATCAAATATGTCGGAGCGCCACAGATTGCCGCTGGCACCGCTTGCTTCTGATGCTAAATAATGACAGGTTCAACAGACGGATGATACGCTCCTAGTTTTAGTTTGTCATAGAAGCCATCACTGTAGTTCAAAGGACAATATTGCAGCATAAGTGCTCTGTACAATCGCTTGAAACAATGCGAATGTCCCCAGTAAAGGCCTTCTAACTTATCGTCTGCGAAGCTCTGATGATATCGAGATCACGAACGACTCCAGATTGACTCTAAGCAACCCTCGTCTCGATGAACCGCATCACAGTTTACGCCAAAAAAAGTCGCAGCCCTCGGCCCTCAACCACAAAACATTTATTTAAATAGGATTAATATACTAACGCTTTTGATATTTGTGCCCAAAACATGAACTGTCTTTCCCGGAAAACACGATAAACATTTCATCTCGAAAAACAACCCACTAAGGTAAGAAACTGCAATGTTCGCAGTTTCTACTATAGAGTCCTATGCATTAGCTGGTTTCAAGCGATGGCTGCCGGTGGTCCCGCTCGACCCCAGCAAAACAAACCTCGATCCTCAATCCAGCCTACTGCAATAGATATCAGTGGTGCACAATGACAGCCAACAAGATGGCGGCGCTTTTAGGGTGTATTTTGTACCCGCAGATGTGAATATCCACCAGAAATTATGTCCATTCAAAACGCTTCTTTCTGTCGCTACCTCGGCTTTAGCTGTAGCTGAGGAATGACACGTGGTGTCAATCAATGCATTTTTCCAGCCTGGACTCGATGATGAGGAAACCCGAAAGCCAGCCGAAGCCATCACGTGGACGTCGCCCACACCAACGCCAACTCCAAAGCAAGCGTACCCATCCGTAAACGATATCAAAGGTATCAGACACGTAATTACAGGTGTGCGAACACCGGTTGCAATCTAATAGCACCCAATGTCATTCCTATAGCTTTAACATCTTTAAGGAAACCCATTGTTCCGGCTTTCGCTTCCACTGCAAGGGTTATGAATGACGCGGTGATATTCGATTCGAGTCAGTATTTGCACACCCTTACACAGAATTTAAAAACAAATAAACTAAAATATTAAGAATAAAGAAGCCACAGCTGCGCCAAGAGAACAATATTCTATTACGCACCAGTGTCTGCTATTAAATAAGCGCTTTATTGATTGATTCATTGGCATTACTATAAACCCGTGTAAAATTAATAACTTTTTCATGCGAAATAAGTATAGGTATGTAGCCTCGTATTCTCAGTAAAAAGGAGAATCACAAGAAATATTTTTAAAAAAATCTAAAATACTTCTGGGGCGTCAAAAAAGCTTTTGTAGCAATACTGGGGAGGAGGTCCAACCGTCGCGCCCCTAGAGGCTAAGTTGAAAACTACACCCATGGGAACAGCGGCAACATAATTTGTTTGTTTGTGTTCCTGACGGAGAGTTCGGCTGACGAATGCCCGAACGCTTGGCCAGCGGTCGGCTCGTGCTCTTGTTCTATCAGTCAAGTCCGAATTTAACGCGAGTCCCGCCCGACGGCTGAGGCGGCACTCGCATCGAGTCTCTGCCTAGCGATCGATCGAGATAGACGACATAATGAATCCAGACCATGGGCCTTGTGTTGGGTTAAGACCGAGCTCCAGGGAACATAAAGCTGGACAAAACGCCTCCTATGCTTGACCTCCTCGCCAAAAGAAACAGAGGGTTACGTTCACCGGGGCGTTCCTCCCCGTCCCCCTTTCCCTTCTCTCTCTTTTTTTTTTTTTTTTTGCAAAACACTGCGATTGCGCGTGAACATAAGCACGAACTAAACCGCCGCATATTACTAATTGGCCGCGAAAGCAATAGCAAACGCGCATAGAGGCTCGTGTCACATGTGACGACACTTAGTACGAACAAGCAACCGCGAATTTTCCCTGTCTTCCTCCTATTTTTTTTTTTTTTTTTGTAGAAAAAAATAAAAATAACTTTAGAGGTAGAGATTAATTTGGTGTGCTAGGCCAGTTGGTATTGAGAAGAAATAACAAAAAAAACTGAAAAAACAGCGGTCCTTTGTGCGCGCTGTTTTTTCATCATGAGGTAGAGAGTACTTAACTGTAGGCGCCAACCTATGCAGTAAAGTGTTGTTCTTTCCAACACATTGTTTTAGTAACATTCGAAAAAGTTCCGATGCGGTGTTCGCGTTAACTGTGTCGCGGAGTGTAAACGTACTATCGCGTTGAATTAATCGTTACAGTCTTTCATACTTTTCTTTTACATACCTGCTAGTTTTTGAGAAAGCTGCGTGGTCCGAACTAGAGATAAAATGCAAAGTCGAGGTCCCAAAGACAAATTGAAAGATAGCCAGTTAGCACGCCAGTGAGACGCCTAACCTTGGCAATCCCAGGGACCTCATTTTGCCCTAGTATGGTTTTGCTTTCATACTCTTTTTTTACATACCTGTTAGTTTTTGAGAAAGCTGCGTGTTCCGAACTAGAGATAAAATGCAAAGTCGAGGTCCCAAAGACAAATTGAAAGATAGCCAGTTAGCACGCCAGTGAGACGCCTAACCTTGGCAATCCCAGGGACCTCATTTTGCCCTAATACGGTTTTGCTCCAAGGTGTTAGTTCCAGAGTGTTTTTTTCTTCTGTATATTTCTTTTTGGCTTGCCATATAATTGCCAAAGTACAAGACTTGAGTCAAAAATGCGACGTATGAATTGAAGAACCAGCCTTGAAGTCTACATTTCGCACTTGTTTACCATAATCGAACCCCAGGAGAATGAAACTCTGTCTCATTGTTTTTCAAAATCATTTCTTTTTGTTTTTTTCTTTTTCAGGGCCCCATTTTCTCCCTCGAAACTTCACGGCGGCCCTAGACCAACCAAACTGCGAAGACGAGACTGCCAAGAATCGCACGGCCAGCGTCCGTATCTCTTGGTCTGCTCCCCAGAACAAGACCTTCATAGTCGACAGCTATGTCGTGCACGTGCGAGGCGCGAACGGCGATCAAGACTACATGGTTATAAGAAACGGTAGCGAAGAGTTCAACGAGATTACCGAGGACCTAAAATGCGGCCTACTCTACGTTTTCAACGTGCAAGCCCAGTACAAGATTGAACGAAAATCCGCCACGGGAAGGACAGACTTCGCCTACGTACGCACGGCGAAACAAGTTGCTACACTGTATACCGACAGAAGGAGTAAGTTAGTTTCGATTCATCCAAAGTGTGATCAATTTATGATGGTTGTGAGGCTCTACTCCGAAACGTTTTAAAGCGATTGTAATAACTGTCTTAATACTGTGTAATAACTGTCTTTAATACTGTGTAATTAATACTGTGTAATAACTGTCTTTAGAGTGACCTTTTGATATTCTCAAGAAGTATGAACCAACAGTGTACACAACACACTATATTCCAAGTGTTTAGAGTTTATTTTTGTCTCAAGTATTCTTTTTTCAATGTGGGTGTGGGTTTCTGCATTTTTTCCTTTCTTTTGCGTATTTGTGGTGGTCCATCAAAGAAAAAGCCGTCGTAGTTTAGGCACAACACAACACTGACAGTCCAGGTAGGCAAAGGACGACATATACACGAAATGTTTAAAAAACAGCTGATTTGTATTGCACACCTACAGACCTAAGGATTTCGCTTTGTATAATTGTCACCAGCTTGTTTGCGCTTCGACGCTCCGTCCGTCAAAGTTGTTATTGGGCAACCCCCACCCCCCTTCCCCCCCTCCCAGAAAAAAAGAAGAAATGTAATAGTTATTACAAATATTAGTTTAGAATATCCATACAAAAAGAAAATAAACTTAGTAATTAATACAGGGGTGTGATTTTGCCAGAAGCATCTTCAGGCGCCGTACATGCACGGTAACACTTGTTTAGTAGAAAACCCCCACTGCGCATGTCTCGTTTCACCGCAAGAGCCACAGCTTCGAGGTGACCTCACAAACAATAGTATAGGGCATAGAACCAAATGAAACCATAAAAGAAGTTTCTTTATTTCTTTTAATACATTCACTTTTTTGTATATTGGCGCTGTACGTGCATTTTTCTTGCAGGCGACATCTACGCGCCGCGAGACTTGAAGATGAAAGTGGTCTATGCTTCCTGTGGCGAGGAGAGTTGGATTAGGACTGCAAGCATCATGCTTAGGTGGACTCCACCAGAGAACACGACCGTTCCAGTGCACAGCTACTTCGCGAACGCCATCAACGTGGACGACGGCAGGACCGACAAGAACATAATAATCAACGACCCCAAGGCCGTGAAGCAGGAATTCGAAGGTTTCAAGTGTGGCACTAGGTACATCCTCACCCTTCAAGCGAGGTATTTGGTGACCTACACGTCCGCCTTCACGGGAGAACTCTCTCAGTACACCTTCGAGAGCTCACCAAGTACCGTCAAGTTCTCAATTGGAGAAGGTGGTAAGTCTTTCCGATACGTCATTTGCGGAAATACGGGGAAATCCGAGGATATCTATAAAAGTCTGGCTAAATCGCCTGAAGAAATCTGAGGAAAATAGACAGTCTCTTTACCGAAAAACTAAACAACGCGTCGCCGGGCGCTCAGCCTCCGCACAAATGTAGCGCTAACCGTTTGGATCAGATACCAAAGTTACAAAACTAACCGTTATCTAATTCTAAAGTAATAGGCGATTTTCACAAAGTTTCAAATGAAAAATGGGGCCGACAAAGTCCACAACTACATGGAAATGAATGGGGTCAACTACAGATACGGGCCCCCTTTTTTTCCTTTGAAGATCCTGAAAAGCACCTATAACTTTTGAATGAGGTAACGGCTACAATATATTCTAGAGCTCGAAGACAAGGACAACGGCTAGAATACATGGTAGCGCTACCTTGTTTTCTAAGATTCAGCACCAAGTCGCCCAGTACTTAGCAATGTTTATGATAACGGTTAGTACTCTGGAGTCTGTTCCAAACCCTTGGGGCTACATTGGGCGGATACGGAACGTTCTGTGATCTATAGTTCAGTTTTGCAACAGACGAAAGCAATTGGTTTTTTTGGAGACACGTTCTATTAAAGCTTGTTCAGATTGTATGAACGTAGCCTTTGAAACGAGCAATTTATCGCCCTGGCGTGCACACTGGAATAGTTTCTTAATGTATGACGGAGTGTGATTTTATGTGCATTGGGCCAAAATACAAATGGCGTGTGCTATGCAACACAGTATGCATGACACACCTGCCTCATTGCAACTTGTGAGCGTCAGTGTGCAGAATCATATATTGCGATTCCGGCCAGTTAGGGAAACCAGTTTAATGTATCTCATCAAAATTGTTCATAGTGCACTGGAAGCAAAACGGATCAAAACATCAAAGCCGGAAATATCTAATAAAAGTATGTAAAGAAACCCAAAACGGGCTCGACAGCAGTAGGATTGGAGAACATTGGGCACTTTTTTGTGCAGCACCAGTTTGATGTTTTCCGCTAGCCTAAAAGATCACTCAATAGTCGCTTCGTTTAAACAAATTTTATCCCTGCTTTTAAAATAAACGTTGAAATTAAAATGGTTCATAAAATCAGTTTGACGGAGCGAATAATCACCGCGTTTCCACGAGCGATACAAATGAACCTTCAACACATCGGAGAGTATGTAGGATGCGCGGTGCATTTAATTTACACGTATACCACCGTCTACAAAAATGTCTGTGATTTGACTTTTCTTCTGGAACACGTAGACAGCCAATCATGGTAAACATAAAGGGTTCCAGGCAAACGAGAGAATGAAGAAAGAGTACGATTATAACTAGAGAATGCTATACGGCGTGCAAGATGGTCTGCTTCTTGCGCACCTCGTACGCTTGTTGGGCCCCCCGGGCCCCAAACGCGCCCATGTGACTTCGGTTTCCCCCGACCTCAACCATTCAGGGTGCACACTTGGCTGCCTCGTCATCGCGCGTTACCCGCGGCTTCTCCATGTCGCCCCCTTATTGGCGTGCTCCTCCTTGCGTTGCTTTGCACCCAAGGCGCATATCGGAACACTTGCTAGCCGTATAGACGTATACGGACAACGAGCGATCGAAACATTATGCTAACTTTCCTTTCAAACGACGCATTTGTTTTTCTCTAACACCCGGTAAGGAATGTCTAACGCCCGGAAGCAAACTGCGGCGTCTGCTTCTTCCCGAAGCACTTGGAATATCGATTTTTTCAAAACCCCATCAAGCAACATTGGCGGTCGCCATTTTTGGGGGCACGAAGCGTGTGATTGGATCCGAGTCCTCGTTGAACGCTGACGTCACCCTCGTGTCCAATACACGCTCAGAGTACGCGCACAAACAAAATGGCGGATTCGGAAAATTGGCACAGCAGCTGCTAGACGGCGCGCGATTTTGAAGGGGGTCCATTGCTGGAATCTAGGAAGGAAGCTCAGCGAATAACAAAACTAAGCATCGTCAAGAAAAAAAAAATATATGTTGCGGTATAAGCTCGTCGTTTCCTCATGTTGTCACAGCGCATATTGCTTTTAGGTCCAAATATATTTTAAATCCCGTCATTGACTGACCTCCCTCCGTAAATTGCAGCGATTGGTTTTCCCAACTGCTTTGCGGGAGTGCAGACACTCCATATCTCACTTAGTGCAGTAAAGCCAGTGTTTTCCTCGGGTTAAAATCATTGACGATCTGGGCGCTCTATCTTGCAGACGAACTCACCACTGTCGCTTATTATACCCCTGAGGGCTCCTCAAGAGCACCTACAACGCCTTCGTCCGCACGCACGTCTTTCCAGACAAAGGACACAACCCATGTAAGTAAACCCCAAATGGAATTCGTCTGAACTTCTGACGCAAAGCTGCCGGCATAGCCCCATAAGCCAATGCGGAGCGCAAGTTCGTCTGATTCTTTTGCAGGGGTTGTGGTGACGCCATAACGCCCAGCTCTGATTGGCTCCGAATGAAGTTTAGTGGGTAGACCTGAAAGCAAGCTGCCTCGAGGCCCTACCCACTATCCTTCAATCAGAGACAAACAGAGCTCGGCGTTCTGACGTCACCGCAACCCCAGCAAAAGAAGCAGACGAACTTGCGCTCCGCATACCACCTAGAAGACAAGGCATGAGCATTACGTCATCGTTAGTGGATCTCCGACCCACCTCAAGCGGTTTGCGTGCTGAGACTCGACGAGAATATGCATATGGCGCAAAGTGGAAGACATGTGCCTCCTGGCGTCGGGCGTGCTCTAGCATCGCACTTTTTGTGAGACGCTTAAAGACGCTTTAGCGGTGACGCTGACGCCAGCTAGGCGGCGCTGCGTGGATTCAGTAGTAATGACGTTGGCAACGAGGGAGAGGGGGCGGAGAGGCGCAGGCGAGAGGTGCCATAACAATGCCAGAGTCAAAATTTGACTCGGCCTACGCGCATCCCCCGCGGAGGTCCGCTGTCGGGTCGGTGCCTTCGCTCGCAGGTGCGATCGCGCGCCTCGCTGCCTTCATAAGCGTGTACGCAAATAAGGACGGTTCCTCGATCTCCTGTCATGCTGCGCCATCTCACGGCGTATGTCAGAAATCGGAGCGAACCTTCGACACACTCGCTCCGTGGTCGGTGTCGTTCAGACACACCTCCCCCCCCCCCCCCCCCCCCCCTCTCACGCACTGCCCTCTATCTTTTCCCCTTCAACGCGCTTCCGTCGACCTTCGGGAGGCCACTTGAAGCCAGTAAAACGATTTGTTGCAAGTTAAAATTCCCGTGTCGTCCCTATTTTCTGTATTTTTTGGTTCTTTTAACAGTCTTGTTGGGACACGCGTGTAAAAAATAATTTTTACGCGAAGAAAAAAAAATTAGAGCAATATTGACGGCGCGAGACGGGATTAGTCGGCAGTCACCTCCTTTCCACTTGCTTCCTTTCGGCATTTCGGGAGCGTGGAAGACAGGTGGAACGGCTTCACCTTCACGACCGAGATGGTCATTCCGGAATGACCGTGACGTCATGGACTTCGCGTGCAGAATTTCAAATACAACCTCTTGCCGTCAATATTGCTCTACAAATTATTTTTTTTTCGCGTAACATTTATTTTTTACACGCGTGTCCCAACCAGGCTGTTTAAAGAAATCTTTTTGTTTTTCCTTTCAGGGGTCCTTTAAAGGGACACTTCAACGTAATTTGAAATATACCCGCCGTGTTTAGAAATAGAGTGAATATGATCCACAATATCCGGAAATGACACTCGCACGTTTGTATTTTGAGCCTGATGGCTGTATTTTTCGTCATCAACGGCCCACTCTGGCAAGCGCTCGGAGATCAGCCAGCGGAGAGCACGTCACATCCGGCGCAATCGTGACGTAGTTTGTCTCGGGATGAGCAAAGCTGCGGCGAGGCTGATGTCGTCAGTATGCCCTAGCCGTTCCAGCCCCCGAAGTGGTCGAAGAACGCCAACGATCGGGTCACCGCAACTAACCCCAAAGCTGCTTTTGTGTGAAATTTGAGTGTCGTGGTTAACTTCTATAATCTTATAGAGGGAGAATAGCGAGGTGTGGGACACAGAAGGGAGTCCCGTTGAGTGGGAAGTTCCTCCCTCCTCTCTTCTCTTGTGCTGGCCGTAGAGCTCTCGGTATGACGTCAGGTTGAAAACATGTATAGTTCTAGGCGAGACAGTTAGCGTCACTACCTGTCAAGGCTCCTAGACGGGCATTACAAGCGAGGCTTTAGCGAGATCCATCAGGTGCTCTTTGCTAATCGGTTAATTCGTTTTAAAATTTCTTTTCCTGTCTTTTTCAACAAGTTATTGGTGTGTCCGATGTGATACAGCTCGTATGAACACATAAAGACCAAAAAAGAAGCCCCGAAACTTTGTTGTAGCATCCCTTTAAAAGGATACTTCAACGAAATTTGAAATATACCCGTCGTGTTCAGAAATAGACTGAATATGATCCATAATATACGTAAATGACAATCGCACGTTTGTATTTTAAATATATTTTGCTGTTTTTATCGTTATAATAAAACAATTCACGTATATTCTTGAAGTACTCTAACGCATTGTGATATTTGCGCCCAGAACATAAACTGTCTTCCCCGGAAAACACGATAAACGTTTCATCGCGAAGAACAACCTACTAAGGTAAGAAACTGCAATGTTCGCAGTTTCTACCATAGAGTCCCATGCATTAACTGGTTTCAAGTGATGGCTGCCGGTGGTACCGCTGGACCCATGCGAGACAAACCTCAATCCGCGATCCAGCTTACTGCAATAGAAATCAGTGGTGCACAATGACAGACAACAGAATGGCGGCGCCTATAGGTTGTGTTTGGTACCCGCAGATGTATATATCCCCCAGAAATTATATCCATTCAAAACGCTTCTTTCTGTCGCTACCTCGGCTTTAGCTGTAGCTGAGGAATGACACGTGGCGTCAATCAATGCATTTTTTCAGCCTGGAGTCCATGACGAGGAAACCCGAAAGCCAGCCGAAGCCATAACGTGGACGTCGCCCGCACCAACACCAACTCCAAAGCAAGCGTACCCATCCGTAAACGACATCAAAGGTATCAGACACGTAATTGCAGGTGTGCGAACACCGGTTGCAATCTAATAGCACGCAATGTCATTCCCATAGCTTTAACACCGTTAAGGAAACCCGTTGTTTTGGCGTTCCCTTTCACTGCGAAGGTTATGAATGACGCAGTGATATTCGATTGGAATCGGTATTTGCTCACCCTGACACAGAATCTTTAAAAAAGTTAGCTAAAATAGTAAGAGTAAAAAGAGACAGCTGCGGCAAGAGAACAATATTCTATTACGCATCAGCGCCTGATGTTAAATAAGCGATTGGTTGATTGATTGATTGATTGATTGATTGATCGATTGATCAATTGATATTACTATAAACTCGTTTAAAATTAAGGACTTTTTCTTCCGAAATAGGGATATCTATTGCAGCCTCGTAGACTTGAGTGAAAGGAGAATCCCAAGAAATAATTAAAAAAATCGAAAATACTTCTGGGACGTCCAATAAACTTTTGTAGCAATACTGGGGAAGACGTCCAACCGTCGCGCCCCTAGAGTCTAAGTTGAAAACTACACCTATGGAAAACAGCGGCAACATAATTTGTTTGTTTGTGTTCCTGACGGAGAGCTCGGCTGACGTATGCACGAACGCTTGGCCAGCGTCCGGCTCGTGCCTTTGTTCTATCAGTCAAGTCTGAATTCACCGCGCGTCCCGTTCGAATGATGAGGCGGCACTCGTGTCGAGTCTCTGCCTGACGAGGAAAGAAACCTGATCTCTTCTCTAACTTTCCTGGTGCTCTCCCTTTCCCCATGGACCTCCTGTTCCGTCCCGCCTTAGTGCTCGCCCTTCCTCTCTTCGCCTGGCGTTGCCTTCGCCTGTAATGCACGCAACTAGTGACACGAAGTTTAGTGATTGATCGAGATAGATAACGCAATGAATCCATTCCACGGGCCTTGTGTTGGGTTAAGACCGAGCTCTGGGGAACTCAAAGCTGGACAAAGCGCTTTCTATATTTGATCTCCTCGCCAATAGGAACACAGGTTTACATTCGCTGGGTCGTCTTTCCCCATCCCCCCTCCACCCTCTCTCTCCCCTTCTCTTTTTTTTTTTGTTTGGAGATTATTGCGTTTACGCGTGAAAATAAGGTCAAAATAAACCGCCGAATATTACTAATTCGCCGCGAAAGCAATAGCAAATGAGCATAGAGGCTCGTGTCACATGTGACGACACTGTTAGTACGAAGAAGCATCCGTGGATTTTCCCTGTTTTCCTCCTAAAATTAATTTTGTTTTGTAGAAAAAAGAAAAAAAAAAACTACTTACGTAGAGAGTAATCTGGTGAGCTGGGCTAGTTGGTATTAAGACGCCATGATAAAGAAAAAAAGAACAGCGCTGTCCTTTGCGCGCTGTTTTTTATCACAAGGTAGAAAGTACTTATCTGTAGGCCCCAACCTATGCATAAAGTGTTGTACTCGCCGACACATTGTTTTAGTAACTACTATCGCGTCCAATATGTGCCGATGCAATCTTTCATACTCTTATTTTACAAACCTACAAGTTTTTGCGAAAGCTGCGTGGTCCAAACTAGAGATAGAATGTGAAGTCGAGGTCCCAAACTACGGACTCTGACAAAATGAAAGATGGCCAGATAGCACGCCAGAGGAACCCCTATAGGCGTTCCTCTGGCGTGCGACCTGGCCATCTTTCACTACTACCTGCTTCCTGTCCACTGGCGAAAGTTATAACTTTCGCAAACCTTGGCAATCTCAGGGACCTCATAACGGCCTAATACGGTTTTGCTCCAAGGCGTTGGTTCCAGAGTGTTTTTTCAACTGCATTTATGTATATTTTTATGTTGGTGTGCCATATAATTGCCAAAGTACCAGACTTGAGTCAAAAATTCCACGTAGGAAGTGAAGAACCAGCTGTGGAGCCTAAATCCCGCACTCGTTTACCATAATCGGACCACAGAAGAATTAGACTCTGTCTCATTGCTTCCCAAAATCGTTTCTTTTTTTGTTTCTTTTTCAGGGCCCCATTTTCTCCCTCGAAACTTCACGGCGGCCCTAGACAAACAAAACTGCGAAGAAGAGACTGCCAAGAATCGCACGGCCAGCGTTCGTATCTCTTGGTCTGCTCCCCAGAACAAGACCTTCAAAGTCGACAGCTATGTCGTGCACGTGCGAGGCGTGAACGGCGATCAAGACTACATGGTTATCAGGAACGGTAGCGAAGAGTTCAACGAGGTTACCGAGAACCTAAAATGCGGCCTACTTTACGTTTTCAACGTGCAAGCCCAGTACAAGATTGAACGAAAATCCACCGCGGGAAAGACAGACTTCGCCTACGTACGCACGGCAAAACAAGTTGCCACACTGTACACCGACAAAAGGAGTAAGTTAGTTTCGATTCATCCAAAGTGGGATCAATTTATGATGGTAGTGAGGCTCTACTCCGAAAATTTAAAAGTGATTGTAATAGAGTGACCTCCTGTACAGTGGTCTGTATCTTCAAGAAGTATGAACCCACAGAGTATCCAACACACTATATTCCTAGTTTTTAAAGTTTGTTTTTGCCTCAAGTATTCTTTTTTAAATGTGGGTGCGGGCTTTTAATTTTTTTATTCTCTCTTTTGTACGTTTGTGTTGGTTCATCAAAGAAAAAGGCCGTCATAGTTTAGGCACAACACAGTCCCAAGAGTGCAGATAGGCAAAAGACGACGTATACACAGAATGTGTAAAAAACAGCTGATATGTATTGCATACCTGCAGATCCGAGGATTTCGCTAGGTCTAATCGCCACCAGTTTGTTTCGCGCTTTGACGCTGGGTCCGTCAAAGTTTTTTTTGGGCAACCGCCCCCCCCCCCCCCTTTCCTCCCCTCCCCCCCAAAAAAGAAAATTTAAAGTAATCGTTATTAGAAATATTAGTCTGGAATACCTATACAGTAGGAAAAACATTCAATAATTATTAGAGGGGTGTGCTTTTGCCAGAAGCATCTGTAGGCGCCGTACATGCACAGTAACACTGCGCTTGTCTCGTTTCACCGCAAGAGCCACAGCTTCGAGGCGATCTTACAAACAAAAGTATAGGGCATAGAATCAAAATTAAAGCCTAAACGGTGCGATAAAATTACTTTCAAAGAAAGAAGTTTTTTCTTTATTTTTTTAATACATTTACTTTTTTATATTGGCGCTGTGCGTGCATTTTCCTTGCAGGCGACATCTACGCGCCGCGAGACTTGAAAGCGAAAGTGGTCTATGCATCCTGTGGCGAGGAGAGTTGGATTAGGACCGCAAGCATCATGCTTCGGTGGACTGCGCCAGAGAACACGAGCGTTCCGGTGCACAGCTACATCGCGAACGCCATCAACGTGGACGATGGCAGGACCGACAAGAACATAATCATCAGAGACCCCAAGGCCGTGAAGCAGGAATTCGAAGGTTTCAAGTGTGGCACTAGGTACATCCTCACCCTACAAGCGAGGTATCTGGTGACCAACACGTCGGCCATCAAGGGAAACCTCACCCAGTACACCTTCGAGAGCTCACCAAGTACAGTCAAGTTCTCAATTGGAGAAGGTGGTAAGTCTTTCCGATACGTCATTTGCGGAAGTCCGGGGAAATCTGGGGATATCAAGAAAAGTCTGGCGAAATCGCCTGGAGAAATCTGGGGAAAATAGACAGTATCTTTCTTTAGCGCGAAACTAAACAGCGTGTCGCTGGGCACTCGGCCTCCGCCCATATGTGGCGCTAACAGTTGGGATCAGATGCCAAAGGTTATTCAGAACTAACCTTATCTATTTCAAAAGTAATAGGCAAATTTTTAAATATTTTAATAGAAAAATAAGGCCGACAAAGTCCACAAATTCATGTTAATAAATGGAGTCAAGTACCGAAAACGTGCCCCTTTTTCGTATGAAAGTTTGTGAAAATCAGCTATAACTTTTGAATAAATAAACAGTTAGAATACGTGGTAGATCTTGAAGAGAAGGACAACGTTTAGAATACAGGGTAGCGCTACCATGTATTCTAAGATTCAGCACGTACTCGCCCAATAATTAGCATGTTTTACAGCGAAGCTGTTTATGGCTACGGTTCAGTGATTTTTTCGTGTGCGTCAACAAAAACTCAGAGAGGGCTCGCACCGCCCCCTCTTTATCGTCGTTCCAAGCTTGCGATTGCGTGCCCAGTTTCCTCTACTTCCGACGGGTGGCGGTCCCTTCGCGCGTGTCTATTTTCCTCCGGCTCCTCGGGGCGGCGAGAGTCCTCGACATGTGTGTGCGTATATTTCTTCGCAATGACCACCGACTCAAGACAATAAATGTGTTCGTACCTTTGTTCACAATTCTGTCACGTTTTTGTCGTGTGTAAACAGCTTCGCTGGTCATCCAACTTCGCAAAGTAAAAGGGCTCATCATTTTTTTTTTTATATTGACAGTTTTGAAATTTTAGCTTCTGGTCCGGACCGCTAGGGCTACATTTGGGTGTACACTGAGCGTTCGGTGATGCATAGTTCATTTTTGCGACGGATGGAAACGATTTTTTTTTTCGGAGACACGTTCTAGTTGAGATTATAAGACTATTGTAAGAACATATCCTTTGAAACGAGCAATTTATCGCCCTAGCGCTCACTCTGGAATATTTCCTCAATCTATGAAGTAGTTTGATTTTTGGTGGATTGGGACAAACACGTATGGCGTGTGTTATGCGGCACAGTATGTATGACACACCTGCCTCATTGCAACTTGTGAGCGTCAGTGTGCAGAACCATATATTGCAATTCTGGCCAGTTAGGGAAACCAACTTAATGCATATCATCAAAATTGTTCATAATGCATTGGAAGGCAAAGGGAGCAAAACATCGACGCTGGAATTATCTAATAGAAATAGACAAAGAAACCCAAAACGGGCTCGATAGTAGTTGGATTGGAGAACACAGTTTGGGCACTTGTTTGTGTAACATAACTTTGAAGTTCTCTGCCAGCCTCGAAGATCACTCAATAGTCGCTTGGTAAACAAATTTTATCTCTGCTTTTAAGATAAACGCCAAAATTAAAATGGTTCATAAAAACTGTTCGACGGAGTGGATAGTCGGCGCGTTTCCACGAGCGATACAAATGAACCTTCAACACGTCGGAGAGTATGTAGGATGCGCGGTGCATTTAATTTACACGTATACCACCCTCTACAAAAATATCTGTGAGTTGATTTTCTTCTTGAACACGTAGACAGCCAATCATGGCAAACATAAAAGGTTCTAGGCAAACAGCAGTATGAAGAAAGGGTACGATTATAACTAAAGATTGCTATACTCCGTTTCACCTTATGTGCGAGCGAAGGCAAATCTCGAAGCGCGAGCACGAAACCTCCGTGCGTTCAGGCTTTGCTCGAGCGCGCGAGCTGGGGAGAAACGCAAAAAGCGCTGGTCTCGCGCTTTTAGCTTTGGCTTCGCTCGCAGATAAGGTGAAACGAAGTATATACGGCGTGCGAGATGGTCTGATCCTTGCGCACCTCGTACGCTTGTGACTTTGGTTTCCCCCGACCTCAACAGTTCACGGTGCGCACTTGACTGCCTCGACATCGCGCGTTACCTGCGGCTTCTCCATGTTGCACTCTTATTGGCGTGCTCCTCCTAGCGTTGCGGTGCACCCAAGATGCATTTCGGAACACTTGCTCGCCGTGTACACGTAGGGAAAACGAGCGAGCGAAACATTATGCTAACTGTCCCTTCGAAAGACGCATCATTTGTTTTTGTTTGACTCCCGGTAAGGAATGTCTAACACCCACTAAGAAAAGGGCGGCGTCTGCTTTCTCCCGAAACACTTGGAATATCGGTAGTTTCAATACCTCGTCAAGCAACATTGGCAGTTGCCATTTTTTGCAACCGCCAATTCACTGGGAAGTGCTTTGCTGTTCGAGGCAAGAACGGGAGTTTTGAGGACGAGGACGTATAGGGCTAAATTTCAGGACACAGACACATTATGTGCCGCCTGCCATAATGATAGCGAGACACTAGAACACTTGGTTTTGAAGTGTACAGGGCTTCGCCCTGCTCTCCCTGAGGGGGTGACTGATTTGGCCGGGGCTCTGGGTTTCACAGGCGACGATGGAAGGACGGAGGAGAAAAGGATTATAGTGACAAAGAGACGATTAGAAGATTGGTGGAAATTATCTAGGGAAAATTAAATGTTGGGCAACTAACTAGCACAGCTGGGGACAGGCGGGACAGAGGAAAATTGGGACTCCCTCCCGCGTGGCTCCGGCCCAAAGTCTCAACCCTGTCTCCCAGTGGGTCCGGTGCTGGGGTAACGCCGACAAGGTTGACCAGAGGAAAATTGGCGACTCCCTCGCCGGGGGGAAGAGGCAGGGGGGTGATGTTTTTAGTTTTTTTGCCCGATCTCCTGAAGGTCATCCTGGTGATATCCCACACTGCCTGGTGATAGTTAGGGGGAGAAAATTGGTCTTAAAAGGGTGGGAGGAATCACGGTTTTGTCTTTTTAGACTTAGGCTAGGTGGCGCAAGCTACCGCCCGTTATAAAGGGTATAGCCATTAACATCCATCCATCCATCCATGGGGGCACGAAGCGTGTGATTGGACCCGAGTCCTCGTCGAACGCTGACGTCACCTTCGGGTCCAACACACGCTCAGAGTACGCGCAGAAGCAAATGACGGATTCGGAAAGTTGGCGCAGCAGCTACTTGAAGGCGCGCAATTTTGAAGGGGGTCAATTGCTGGAATCGAGGGAGGAAGCTCAGCACATAACAAAACTAAGCATCTTTCAGAAAAAAGAAATATATGTTTCTGTATAAGCACGACGTTTCATCATGCTGTCACAGCGCATATTTTTATAGGTCCAATTACATTTTTAGCCCTGTGATTGGCCGACCTAGTTTAACGTGAGCGCGTTGGTTTTGATGACTTGTTACAGAAAGAATAAACAAAAAGGACGGACAAGGACGGTCCCTCCGTAAATTGCAGCGATTCGCTCTCCCAACTGCTTTGCGGGAGAGCAAACGCTCCAGATTTCACTTAGAGTGTGTAGTAAAGCCAGTGTTTCCCTCGGGTTACAACAATTGATGATCTGGACGCTTTGTCTTGCAGACGAAGTGACCACTGTTGCTTATTATACCCCGGAGGTCTCCTCAAGAGCACCTACAACAGCCCATGTAAGCAAACCTCAAGTGGAACTCGTCTGAACTTTTCACAATTATAGCGCAACGGGAAACCGACAGGAAAACCGACATTTCCCGGATGCGCAGACCCCCACCTTTTGCCGCGTACGCAGAGCTGCCGGTACAACCCCCTGATTGGCTCCGATTGAAGGATAGTGGGTAGACCTCAAAGCAAGCTGCCTCGAGGTCCACACACTATCCTTTATATCAGAGCCAATCAGAGCTCGGCGTTCTGACGTCACCGCAACCCCTGAAAAGGAAGCAGACGAATTTGTGCTCCGCATACCACCTAGAATGAAGCTCGACGAGAATATGACATAAAGTGAATGAAATGTGCCTCCTGGCGTCGCGCGAGCGAGCTATAGCGTCGCACTTTTTGTGAGACGCTGAAAGACGATCTGGCGGCCACGCTGACGCAAGCTAGGCGGCGTTGCGTGGATTCACTAGTGATGACGTTGGCAAGGAAGGAGACCTGGGAAAGAGGCGCAGGCGAAAGGCGTAGGAACAAGGCCTGAGTCGCAATTCCACTCGGGCTATACGCGCATCTCCCGGTAAGGGCCGCGGTCGGGTTGGTGTCTTCCTGCGCAGGTGCGATCGCGCGCCTCGCGGCCTTGAAATACGTGTAAGCAAATAAGGACGGTTCCTCGAGCTCCTGTCATGCTGCGCCATCTCACGGCGTTTGTCAGAAATGGGAGCGAACCTTCGACACACTTGCTCTGTGGCGAGGAGGTGCCGTTCAGATAACCAGTACCTTCTTCTACCGCGGCGCAGGCTTTGTCTTCTAATACCCCTGTCAGAAGGGCACCTCAAATGACATTTACTCCAAATGACATTCAGTGTAAATGTCATTTAGGCAGTGTCACACGGCAACTCAAATGACATTTGACTTAAATGACATTCGAGCTCAACTGAGTTCTCCCAAACTCATTTACGGCTCGTAAATGTGTAGTCTCGTCAACAGCGGTCAGCACAAGTTCCGCGAATTGAAATAAAACATTATAAATAATATAAATGCAATTGAAAACAATGCTTGTAGCAATTATTTTTAGAAAAAAAATGCTTATAACGTGTATATCTCGCACACCTTTTGCGATATATTTGTTCAATATACTCGCGGCCTCAGTTGCGCGTCAGGAACGCGATCCGACGTTCCGGCAGTTCCGGATACATCGCACTACGATCATTGTCGTCAGCAGGCTCCATTGCTACAGGGTCACGGTCTTCGCTTGAATCGATCGCAGACGTAAACGTCAACGAGGTATACGAATCCGGCGAAGGACGAAAGAGCGCGAGGAACAACGGCGAGCAAGATGCACGGAGTTCCGAAAGCAGACGAGCCAAGCGGCGGAACGGCTACGGCTACGGATTACTTGGGATTGCTGACGTCGTGTCATAGTTGCCACAAAACACCTTGTCTCCGTCAAAACGTGTACATAGTTTTCATCACCGTGTTTGAATTTTATGTTCTGAGAATTCATTACATTTTATTTACTTAGTAAACAATTAAATAAACACTAGTCTGCCGGGTTAACAACAGACCGCTATCGTGATAGACATCACCTAAATGACATTTGAGTTGCCCGTCTGACACGACACGACTTAAATGCCATTTGAAAATCCTAAAGGCCTTTAGCGTAAATGACATTCAAGGTGCCCGTCTGACAGGGGTATAAGGTGGTATTGCCATATCTCCCCCTGCCTCTCTGACGCCACTGCCCTTACTCTTTCCCTCTTCAACGCGCTCCCCTCGACCTTCGGGAAGCCAGATGAAGCCAGTAAAACGGTTTGTTGGAAGTTAAAGGGGCCCTGCAATCATATTTAAGCGTCTGCCTTTTTTGCGGTTTCCACGTCTCTTGGGGTTCGGGAAAGCCAGCGCGCATGGAGAGAGTAACTAAATATCAGTGCGTCATATTTTAACCGGACGACGCGGAAACCTCCTCCGCCTACGAGGGCGACCCACGTTGCCGAAAGCGCGCGAAATGTGACGTCTTTGGTCCTGGGCTTACTACTGGTCAGAGCCGCTAAAAGCTTTTTTTTAGTCGAGATACAAAATATTAGTGTCGCGAACCGCTTCAATTCTGTATGAAACTAGTTTTTGTTCAGTATCTAAGATCAGAAAAGAAACAAATGCAGTTTGTAAAGTACGGAAACAAGAAATGATCCGTATAGCGGCTCGAGCATCCGACCGCTTCCGAGCGTTCCGAAGGCCTTCGGCGCGGGCTTGGTTGGCGATTGGGCCATTTGGCGGTATGGCAGCGCGAAGTGGCTCCCGTTCTGAACTGATCTTTACCCCGTGTTTGCTGTCGTTTGTGGCCAATAAAGCGTTATGCCGAATTAGTCTTTAATCGCGCAGCAAATGCAATGCGAGCCGCCCTGGCCGCCCGCTTCATACAGCCTATCCAAAACATGCTTTAGTGGCGCCCTCTTGAGCCGTCGATACGAAGTGCGGCAGCCGTGAACGCTCGATGAGCCCACTACCCTTCCTCTAGTTCACGGCCGCTCAAGCCAGGACCTACGACGTCATGAAGGAGGTTATTTTTTGCTTGTTTTTGTAATTCTAATTTGCCTATAACTTTTAAAATAAAGTAAAATTTGAGAAAAGAAAAGTTTCATGAAGTTACTACGTTCAGTGCGCTCAGGTTCGGTGCAAATTAAAAACCAGTAAAAAAGTCATTGCAGGGCCCCTTTAAAGGCCCGTGTCGTCTGTACTGTCTACTATTTCCCTCTTTCTCTTTCGTAATTTAGACATCAACACGCTTAACAACCCACATTATTATAATCGCTGAGGGCTCAAGAAACGCAGGCATCGGCTTACTGTGCTGGTACGTTTTGCTTTGTGATTCTATCGCTGGCTGCCCAGCGATAGAATGCTCGGCAATGGCCACGTCCTGGCGTCCTTTAAGCTGTCAGACGCAGTGCGTGTCAATAAAGTTTCAAACATCTTACCCTTTCAAAGCCATGAGAGAGCTGCATTAACAGGTACGAAAACCGAAGAACGAATCACGAAGCAAGAGTTTTGAGCATAACAAGACTCATTTTGTGTGTGTGTTTTATAAACTATCGATGGCTGCAAAATTAATTCGACAGGTCAAAACACTAGTCACAATCTGGGCCTTTTTAATTCAACTATCATGTTTTCTTTTTTGTCGGTATTTTATATCTGTTAGTTCAAGTAGACTTGGGCCGATATGAATGCCAATGAGGCGATCCATAGGAGTATTTCAAAGTGCACACCAGAACTAAAGCTATACTCAGCACTTAACACGGTAATTGCTTGGGGTTCGGGTTCTTTAGTCATCGCTTCTTTTGTGTTTCTAATAATCTGATCGCCTTTCAGTTATCTTCGCGTCTATAAATTTGCTTAGTTCGGTAGCTTCGTGAAGGTTAGGTGGGGTAAGCTACAATGCAGATATATCGTACACAATTGTTGCTCTTTATTGTTTTTTTTTTTTTTTTGTTTTTGAACCAGGTCACTGATAGAGTTTCTACTCCACATCCGGGTCGTGAAACAAGCGGACACTCCCACTCACACGGTAAGGTGACTCATGGCAAACGCATACTGCAGCCAGTGACAATTTAAGAAACAGAGGATGTGGCGAGTGGCAAGCACCTTATCATCGTTCCACAGTCAATCAGATTGCGCCGTAAGCCAATCAGAACGTCGAAGAACCGATCACAAAGAAAGAAGCGTGAATATGATAAGCCCTATTTCTACTTACGGAGCGTTCAGTGAATATGATCGTTTTATCTTTAATAATCTTTTGAACTGAAAATTCGATATCGACCCGGCGTTACATGCCTTTCAAAAAAAAAAAAAGCAATCAGACGAGATCCCTCAATTGGAAGAGCTGTGGCAAGCTTCAAGCTTCCTCAGCCAATCATAAATAACCTGTAAGAACCATTGTAGATTGAGACTACTCCCAGTAAATCAGTGTATTATATATATCCTCTTATTTAATCGTCTGTGTATTTCCTGACGTTTGGTACTAGAATATTATTCGGATTTGCGTTAAGTGCTTTTCTTCTTTTGTTCTTGCCGTTTTGCGTAGTCCAACGCATATATATATATATATATATATATATATATATATATATATATATATATATATATATATATATATATATATATATATTTTTTTTTTTTTTTTGCAATCGTCTCCAACAAGACGCGAAATGAAGATGGTTACGAATTATTACGAAGAGGATGTTCAGATGTGTCTTCTCTCGAAGGCTAAGGAGCGAGGAACGAGGGAGTTTTTGTCACTAATGTCAAATGCGAGTTATGCGTTTTCAACTAAGCTTTATTAGCGCGTGAGCTCAGATACACGGGCTTAGCCGTCAATCCTAGACACTGGTTGTTTGTACCAACACTCCTAGCAAATTGCCAAGCCTTAATATATATGGCGCGATGGAGTTGTTCCACGTGCGAAAGAGAAGAGATTGAAGGTTCGGAAAATCAAAAGTTCCCACGTCCTTTCCATTTCACGAACAGAGACAACGAGCCACGAAGGAGTCAGCGTCACAACCGAAACGTCAAGTCCAACAGCACGGATGTGTCGCGCGCTCCACACAAAGATGAAATTAGTTCAAAGGTAAGCCCCGTCTCATTTTCTTGTATTACGCGAAATTCAAACAACAGCTAGATAGAAGCGCGATAAAGCAATCTATACTAGGAAGACGTAGCGAGAAGCTACCAGACAAATATGCCTAAAATCAAACTTGATTAAAAAAAGAAAAGAAAAGATTATATAAAAATTACTTAGCAATAGTCGCCACAGTGCTGAAGATGTATTAGAGAATAAACAAACTGAATCGACGAATGCTTTTCATTAAAAAAAGTTTTTCCTTATTTAATATTTGTACTAAAAAAAAAAAACTAAAAAAATAGATAACGAAAACTTCCGACCAAGATGGCGCGGAGCTCGTACATTTTGAGCGTCTGATGTGTTCACTGAAGAAAGGGCTTTTTTATTTTATTTATTCAGTCGCCCGACAAATAGAGGTCCAAGTTCCTCGCACACCAACCTCGTCGTAATATTTTATTCTGAAATAAGAATGAAATATATTGCACGCGCGTGTGGTACAAGAATTTGCAATATTTTTTTTTTTTTTTTCAGTATGGCCACTATTTGTTTGTGTGTACATTTGCATTTAATTAAAGAATTCACGTATACTCTTCATCATCTCTTTTTCAATAAGGCTCGACTGGACAGATGATTTACCTCTTTCGTCTCATTCAAAGAGTGCAATTTCCACTTTCAGAGGTTAAAAAGAACAAAAGAGGCGGGTATCTAACAAAATAAACACATGACATAGAGGCCCGCCATTAAGCTAAATAGAAAAATATATTCAAATGAGGGGCAAACCATGGTCTACGGCCTAATCCTTTCTATAAACGATTCTATTGCCCTACTCGCCGTATATATTTGTTATGAGAACAAAGGCTTTTTATTGAGAGTAGCTATATGCTCCTAACACTCTTACTTCAATAATTACACACTCGAAAACTTCTGATCCAAACTTCCTCCTCCAGATTACTTTTTTTTTTATTAATACAAGCACAAACGTCTGAGAACTTGACTTATGTTGTGAACGCAACCAAAAGTAGAGTAAAATCAAACCCCGCACAACAGATAGGCTCAGTTTTATTTTCATTCAAAGCGAAGCAATATGGCGCGCTACACACGTGCAAGTACGGCCTCAGGGCGCCGCCATCTTGCTACTGCCGTCTTTAAACCGTCTTATTATGGTGGCCAGATTGCGAAATGTGACGGGCACCGTGTGCGCGCATTGATAGAGTGGGCAGCGCTTAAACTGCAACGCTCCCCGCGGTTTCAGATGGACCCTCTCTACAATCCAGGCTCTCTCAAAATTTTTCATCGCGTATCGCGCCCTTCCTTATCATTGCGCGCATACGACGTCCGGCGCATTCCCCTTCCAACCACCATAGTGTGATATTCGAACCTCGCTGGGGCATGCCCACTTTTGCCAGACTAGTATCCCAAGAAAGCCTTCCGCAGCCCACACCAGGTGCGAGCACTGCGGGCGCGCAGATACGAGATTCGCGTGACAGGAAGCGTCTACGCATGCGCAGTACCGACAGCAGCGCCACCGCAGCACGGAGACCTCAGAGGGTGGAGTTGGTGTATAGCCTGGCCCGGACATAACTGATGATGAAACACGTGGTTCATTCCGAGTCAGGATTAATTTTCTTACGCCGCATTTCTTCGTGTGATTACCCCGTCCCCTCTTCTCAAATAATTATCACGATAATTGTCAATGTTGCGTGAAAAAAAAAAAAAATTGAATTTTTTGTTGCGTTCTATATTAAATTTAATTGTTGCATTCTTTTTTTTTTTTTTTTTTTTTTTTCAACAGCAAGCTGGAATGTCGACTTCGAAGATTCTCATGATCGTGCTGATTCCTCTGGCTCTGATTGCTCTCGGAGTCGCCGGCTTCTTTGCGTACAAGAAAGCTCAGAGAGGCAGAGAGTGAGTGGACAATAATAAACACCAAAATAACTGTTTTAGAAAACAGCATGGACGCACGAACTGATTAACTCAAGTGACTCCATGTGATGCCAATTCGTAGTAGCAATGGCGGCGGAAAAACCTTCCTCCTGTAACGAGATAAAGGTTTTTGGGTGATTTGGCCTTTCCTCTCCTTTCCTAAAATTTGGGCAAGATTTAATTTCAAGATACGCCTACTAAATTTATGAGCCCAGTAAACCGAATAGAACAGGAGCGTGGAATATGTGTGTAAATAGAAAAATAAACCTTTTTTTGCAAACGTGTTGCTTGATATATTAACGCGGGCGCTTGCACGTGTGTGTGTGTGTGCATGTGTGTGCGCGTTCGTGCGTGCGTTTATGTGTGTGTTTGTGTGTTTAGAATTTCGCTACTTTTACGTCCTTTACTTTTAGATGGTCTCGCTAGAGCAGGCTAACGCAGGCAGTGGAAAGTCCAGGCCAAAACATGAGCAGGTATTGTAGCGATTGAAATTACTTAATTAAAGACAGCTACAAATCTAATTTGCGGATTGTTTGAAAGTATTTATTACTAATTTAGTTTTTTGTTTTCTATAGGTACTTCACGAGTATTGAATAAGGAGAGGCCCCCAAGTGCAATTTGGTATTTCATAGTGCTGAAATCACTTTCGCAGGAGAGAATCCTGAGCAACACTGATGATCAACATTGATGAGCAACACTGATGAGCAACGTTGATGAGCAACACTGACCTTAGAATCTTCCAACTCCTCATCTGCGAGCAGGAGCGGATGCTGATGTATAAATCAGACCGACATCTCGTTTAATAAAATATTTAAATGCTTCAGATGTTAAAAGGTATAGGAGTACCTTGGTAGAGTTTGTGGTTTTCTTGTAGGACTCTCACAAGGATTCGAGATTTAGACAACAATATTTTGCAAAAGCGTAAGGTTTGTCCTAACGCACACGCTCAGTTGATTGATGTCATCAAGGCCTCACCATGGCAAATAATCACGAGGTTGAGAGATGTCCCAAACCATCATTTTGTATTCCTCTTTGGTACATCAACGAAGTTGAAAGAAATCCTAGATATGGTTAGTATGCAACTTACTTATCGAATACCGGTTTTATTTAATCGATTGAACATTATTATTCAGTAATTACCTCGGTGTATTACGATTCTAAATTAGTCAATCTTTAATTCAATTATAATATGTTTTACGCTTATGGAGGAACCAAATGGGAATGTCTTAAATCCAGCATGACAAAGCGCTTCTTGCTGGTTAATGATTCACTATAGAATCAGGTCTGCAATGTTTGTGTTAAATTATTTAATCGATTGGTACAGGGATACCTAAAACCTTAGCATTCAGGTCTGGTGCACTGGGGAAAACACTTCTTTCAATGAGTTTACCCATTTGCAAATATGCCTTTGACGAGTCATGTATAAAGACAAAACCGACATTCTATCCTGTCACATAACTATTGATTACCTCGTATCTATTGGCATAGCCTTTTATAAATGATGTCATGAATTTCTCAATCCTTGCCAATCGTCGCAGTATCTCAATAGCTCACATATAAAACAAATACCATAGCATCTTCGAAAAAGACGGAATGCATTTTGTTTTCTGCCTAGCATACTTATAAATATATACACCAAACCGTCCGCAAACATATTTCCTCGTGGTATTCAGTATGATCAATCAATTGTCTGGCCCGACGGGGCAATCACAAACCCGGGGGTCTGTATTTTTTTTTTTTTTTTTTACAATAAAACTGTTTTCACCGACATCAACAGATTCTATCGTTTCGAATCACGACGCTCATAAAATTATGCTCACATTTCTTCCATTTTTGGATTTCAGCTTGTATAAAACCTCAAGTTAAGTAGTTCTGTGGGTTTTCAGTTAAAGATCAATTCCAGGTAACTTGACAGCCAGTTGGGTTAGTTAGTAAAACCTCAAAAATGTTTCAGGACGTATTTTTGGTCTTAAGATCTTTTTTTTGTATAAAACGAGGTGGGAGATGCCACTCCGGAAAGACGAGTAATTCGTGATTTATTCGAGGATAGGAGGATAGAATTATTTTCATTGAGAACAGCTTGCATACACCATTTAAACATTTTTGTCATGCGGAAGTGCTTTACAGCTTCGTTATGTTTTGTTTATTGCACTCCGTTCTTTCACCAATCCAGTGCCGCAATAAGCAGCCTCGACATTCAGGTCTTACATTGTGTAACCCACTAAACTTTCTAAAAAAAAAAAAAACACACAAAACACTTTGACCTTCAGCATAATTGAACTGGGTAGGCAAACTGGTCATTTGACAAGGCTCTGTAGTAATGTCCATTTTTTGTTTTTAATACCACGGATTTGACCCATGTCGTACAAAATGCATTACTCTAAAACCATCCAACCCATGCCATTTCCATTCACAGCACTGAGACTACTAAAAAAAAAATAAAGTCTTCCAATCGAGACACACGCGCAAGCAATTATTTTCCCGTAACGGTGTAACAGAGCGCTACCGATGCCAATCTCGTGTTTGTTTATTTTCTCTGCCTTCAAAACTCACACTCAAACAAGATTGGGTTCAGTGTTTCCCCGCGAATTTACGGCAGCGAATGTCTCTTGTCATCCAGGATTGATTCGGGGCTGTTTTTCATCGGTTTCGTCGCTGCCTCCCTAATGACTCTGCCAAGGCAACAGAGGCAACACGACGCGTCGCACGCTCTCACGTAGTTTGTACCAATGTCCCGTTATGCAAATAAGCGCCATCATTAGTCAGAGCGAGTCATTAAGCGCTTACGGCAAGCCAACCGCTAAACTCGGTCACGTGGCGTTCAGCGCTGATATTTTATTTTTCTTTGGAGAAGACGGCGGAGAGGGGAGGGGGGGGGGGGGGGGGGGCGGTCATTTCAGGTTGCTTTTCCAGGCTAATTCGTTCGGGAAGGCTATATATCACCCGTGCGCATGAACCGCGTGAACACGGTTCGTATACTGCGCAAGCGATGTACGCCGAGAGCACTCTGGACGCGGTGAACCGCATCGTCGGACCTTCTGCGGGTGACGGTACCTCACGTAGGTTAAAGCATTCCCGCTCTTTAATAACGGTTAAATGTATTGACCTGCACAATGTATACTTGCGGGCTATAGTACTCAAGACATTTTAGTGCACTTTAAAAAAACAGTCCGGTGCGTCTGTCTTCCGGTACATCATTAGGGAGAGCCTGGGATGAGACTGGAAATATGATTTAGAACCTAAAATGGCAGTCTGCGCTGCAATTCGGAGCATGACGTTTCACGCGTTTACGTCATCCTGCTCAGTTTCACATCACATGCTGTTTTTTTTTTAATATTTTAAGTATATTTACTCTCATAATTCAGCAAGGTTGATTGCAACTTTGTAAAAAAAAAAAAAAGACAGACTGCATTTGTCTTTAGTGTCTACGTTTTTCTTTTTTTGTCCCTCATTTGGTTGTACTTTCTAATTCAGGGTACTTCATCGTCTGAACTCATTATTCCCTTTTAAACAAACGATGCTAAAGTCGGATGCGTCAAAATATTATTGTTTCAGTTTCTCAAAAGGCCCCTGAAAAGAATTTTTTGTAACAGTCTACTTGGGACACGCGTATCAAAATACAAATTTTACGCGAAAAAAAAAAATAATTTAGAGCAATTTTGACGGCGCGAGGCGCGGTTTAGTCGGCAGCCTCTTCCTTTCCACTTGTTTTTTCTCTCGGCATTTTGGGCGCGTGGTGGAGAGGTGGAGCGGCTTCGCCATTCCGGAAGGACCAGTGACGTCATGGACTTCGCGCGCAGAATTTCGAATAAATCTCTCGCCGTCATTATTGCTCTAACTTTTTTTAGAGTAATTTTTTTTTACACGCGTGGTCCAACTTTGATTACAAAAAAAACTTTTTTTTAGGGGCCTTTTAAACAAAAATATATTGTTTTAGTCGAAGAACTACATTTGCTGAAACCTTAAAAAGAGGATGCGTGTAAGGTCTCAAGCACCTTATTGTCGCTCTAGAGAAGGAATCATGGAGCACAAAGCGTTACGATAAGAAGTCACGCACTGACTTTCTTGAGCCGTCAGGGGCTATTAGCGACATGTGCGGCCGAAATCGTCGGTGTGGTCGAAGTTCGCGATTAGCCAAGCCATAGCTTCCCATATCATGATAATGCATGCCCAATCGCCGGTTCACGGCGAGGCAAATCCTGCGAATCACGGGGAAGCAAATCCTGCCAATCACGGCTAGGCATCTCTTGTTCGTGACGTCACGAAAGAAAACCGTAAGAGGGCGCCACCAAAACATATCGGCGCTAATACGGAGCGCAAGTTCGTCTGCTTCTTGCTCAGGGGTTGCGGTGACGTGAGAACGCCGTGCTCTCATGGGCTCTGATTGAAGGATAGTGGGTAGACCTCAATGCTAGCTGCCCTAAAACCTACCCACTATTCTACCAGTCAGAACCAATCAGAGTTCGGCGTTCCGACGTCACCGCAACCCCTCCGCAAGAAGCAGACGAGCTTGCGCTCCGCATACTAATCTACAGCTACCTATGTTGGCAGAATTGTGGAAAGGGTGCTGCTAAAACAGTTCTCCCTGATAAACGTCCTCAGGCGATTCTGAGGTATTCGCAACTCCAACGCCCTATAGGTGGCGGGGCGGTAGTTCCAAGATGGCGGAAGAGACGGGGATAGATTCTCCAGGGTTTCCCGTGCGCCTGCTCGGTGACGCTGGTCAGTGCGCTAAAAATGATTTATTTGTCTGCAAACGCAAAGTGGTTAGGGCGGGATCATATTACAGGTGACGTAGATGTTGATGCGCGTTAGCAAAATGAGGATGCTGATATTTAAAAATTGCGGAAACCTCGACATGGAAGCTTTGTGGTGGGCAAGCGCGTTTTACGCACCGGCCACGTCACTGTTTGTGGAAAAATATTTTTGAGGGTGATGAAGATATGGTGTTTGCGCTTTGCCTGGTTATTAGTGCTCTAAAAAGTGAGCCGCGCACGGTGACCGTCAAGCTTCGGAAGAGCAGCGTTCACAGTATTGACGTCTTCGTGTCACAGGCTCGCAACTCGCTGCTCTCCGTTTCGGTTTTAGTGTATCGCAACACGTGATCAAACTGCTCTATGGTTATTGATAGGAATTTGTTACCGCAGGCTACCGTGCAGTGTAGCATTACAACCGGAGGCTCGCGCTGCGCCTTTGAAGCCCAATTTTCAGCGCGTGCCAAGATCGTTGCCGTGCTCACGGTAGCCAACGGTAGCCTGCGGTAACGCTATGCTAAAACTGCCACTTACCATAATCGGCGTGTTTAGGGATTTAGGGGTTTTATTTATTGCTGTACCAAAAACGCATATTTTAATATACCATACTTTTCTTCTTTTTTTTTTTTTTGTACCGTGTTATTTGCAACGTTGCGGCCCCTCTCGCCAAAACTGCCCGTTCTAAGCTCTCGTCACGAACGGCTGGCTAACACAGACGCGCTTAAAGTGCTTCGGGCATTTTTTTATTTACTTAATAATTACCTGAAAGCAAGTAAGCGTATTCTATCTTTTAAAAGTGCTTGGAATAAATGGTCATGTTCCTACGGCCTTAAAACACAAACCCATTCCCGACGTGTATTGCTCGGCATATCGTTGCGCGACCAGTTTTCTCCTACTTAGGGCAAAGAATCGACTTTTCGTGGACCGTACGCTAGAGCTCTACATTTTTAGCGGGAGCGTTTGCCGTCACGTTGAGCACAGATCGAGCTGGCGGTCATGCACAAGACCTGAAATCCGCAGCGTATGCGATATACGAAAAGTCCCTAATAAAATCACACATCCCGGTCCTTCGTGCAACGCTGTTACGATGCGAAGCGCAATAATTCCTATTTTAACGCGCTCACTTTTTTCGTTAAAACGGCTTCACGCGTCAAGGCCGACAGCTCCTGCCACCTTTTCCGCGCCGCCGCCGCCGCTTCCGTCCCCGTTCCTTTAGTACTCCGCTCCTCCGCGGGAGGGCGAGCGGCGGGCTGGAGTTGCGAATAGTGGGGGCAAAAGGTATGTCTTTCTTATTAGGGTGTGATGATTTGACTATTGTGGGGTGTCCACGACGGTGATGTCATAATAATTGACGAGTCTGTTAGATCGCTGCATCTCTTGATAGGAGAAATCAAGAAACAACCAAGACACGACGAAAGCCATTGTCACGAGCCCTACCGATGGCAATTCAGCTGTCGACAAGTGTAATAAATAATTTAAGTTTAGTGAAATGAGCAACAATATTCTATCACGTAGAAGACACCATTTATTGAATGCTAGAGGATAAGGGCTTGCGCTTTCAACGGGTGATGTCCTATGTGTGATGTCGATGTGTATAGAAACTAATATATGAAGCCAAACTGACTGCATATTAGTCAGCGTTCAATATTACGGTTTCCCAATAGGTCAGTATCCTTCGTTTAATAAACTTGCACAAGATACTCCGAAAGAAAAAAAAAAATAATATATATATATATATATATATATATATATATATATATTTACTTCGGTGAAAGTGTTTTTTATTAATTAAGTCCAGGATTGTTCTTAAAGACCGACCTACGGAACCATTTTCCGCAAGGTAGGAAAATGCCCCTCGCGCCCCTCCTCTTCTCACCCTCTCCCAAAAGTCACGTGATGGCAGGGGCTCAAGCCGACACGAAAGAAGCCCCTGCCATCACGTGACTTTTGGGAGAGGGTGAGAAGAGGAGGGGCGCGAGGGGCATTTTCCTACCTTGCGGAAAATGGTTCCGTAGGTCGGTCTTTAAGCTATTCTTAAATGCTCAAGCCTGTTGAAAAACAAAGTGAAATGCAATATAGAAAAAAATATATAATTCGGAAATCTACACATTTTCTCGTGACATGTTATTTCACGAAATGTACCTGTTTGCTATACATATATTAAGCTATACAAAACCTTCATTGGTCTTGCTCTGTCCGCAATAATTGTGCCATAAATTGTTTCTTGCATTTTGAGGTATACAGACATTTAGTAGCTATAAGTCTTTAGTATAACAAGTATTCCGGTTGCTTCTGAAAGAAATGTGAGAGGAAAAATTAATAAATAAATTAAAAAAAAAAAACACTTAGGGCACATGAAAATACTTCGTGCGTTTCCTCTTATTATACGAAAGTTTGCGTTAAACATTGTTGCCTTCACGTCATACAAAGCTACATATATAACCACTTATTATTATGGTATTACGTTTGTTAAAAAAAAATACACTTCTGTTCTTTTCTTCTGAGAAACTTAGTGGCATTAAAACAGCTTATCTGATCAAACTGAATGAGACTCAAATTGACAACAACGTTACCGGCCTTAGTGTGAGCTAGTTCTTTCATTCTTAGTTAATCTGAACCGTCGTATCCTTCTTCCCTTCGTGTTTTGGATTAAATTCTTCAGCTGCCCTATTAACAATGCCGATGTTTTTTTTTTTCTCTTTGTAGTAGTGTTTGCTTGGCACCCACTGATGGTTTGTGAAAGTGACACACTGATCTCTAATTCATGTTTCTTGCTATTCTTCGGGGGCTTTGTACGTTGTTTTTTTTCTTTGTCTCTAATGACAAGGTGACACCATTTATATTTCGAGAACGTGTACCTGGAGGATTTCGGCTCAGTGGACCGATTGCCACCCTTCTTGAGCTCATCGCCAGAGCGACAAAGCGAAGGTAACGATTCCGTTCAACTCGGCACATTACGAATGCAGAGAACTGTAAGAACTACTCTCCATTGTTGAAAAATGTCAGTTTTTATCGAAAAATAACTTAAATTTCGTATGTTGTTTGCCGCAAGCCTTTATTTCTGTCGAAACTCAAAGTTCTATATTAGATGCTGAGTGCAGACGATCATTTTAACTAACATCAGGAGAGGACGAACCCACAACTCACTTTTACCTTCACAGAAATAAAGTAAAAGTAGTGACACACACCCAGGTTCAAGTAATCAGGCATAGCAGATTTTGCAAAACAAAACAAAAGTTGTACATATTTTCTTTCGAAGCTACGTAGTGTAAAGGGTGGCTAAAGTGGAGCTTACGCTGGAAAACGAGCCGGAAAAATCGTGGACTGGTCATAAAATCTCAAAGTTTCGCTTAATGTGCATTGAGGTGGACAGGTTTGCATTTTGAAATTTCAAGGGATAGTTTTCTTCCTAAAAATTAAGACTTGCAAACTTGCCAAAGTCAATAGCGAACGCGTTCGCAAACGACCGAATTAGCGACGAAATTTGCTTGTGGCGTCCTCTACTGATTGGCGCAGCGAGCACACTACAGAGTGCTTCCTCTGCTCGTTGCGTCTTTCAGGAGATGGCGCTGCAAGTCACGTCCATCGCTAACTCGGTCGTATGCGAACTCGTCAGCGTCGGCTTTGGCAAGATTTTGGTCTCATTAAATATAGGAAGAAAACTCCGTCTTCAAATTCCACAATATCAAACTTACCACCTCAATGCACATTCGGTGGATGTTTGAGCTTTCTATGTGCTTGCGCCGATTTCACCTGCTTTCTTTACAGCGCAAGATCGGCTGTATCCACCCTATATATATATATGTGCGCAATTGGCATCTTCTTTAAACGAATCGTGTATTTATTTATTTAATGATATACATAAATATTGGCCCTAAGACGTTACATAGGAGTGTAATAATAAAGTATATCTATGGAATTCTAACATAAACTTAATGAAACAAAAAGCGATTAATCATGGTGTATGCCTCTCAATCATGGTGTAAATTAAACCAGTGAAGCAATGACACGCACGATGTGCGTTTCGTGTTAAAGAACACCATATTTTCCACGTTCAGGTTACTGGTTGTGAACCGTCGAGAAACAACGTGGGGATTTAAAAGCAACGGAACGTCCACTGGATTCGTTGGACTGATTTTTCGTGAGGTGCGTAGGATCTTGCTTGTTGTATTCGCTAACAACTCAAAAAACGGAGGACGTTGGGAGTCCCTGGCATATAACTATCCCTGCGTAACCAGTGAAAGACGCAGCTTTCGGTGACAAGAACGCAAAAGATCGAATCACAACGAAGGACGCACTGCGTTTAAGCTGTCTGCGACACAGCTTTAGATCAACAGACTTCGTAGTATTTCATCGTGCTCTACCGTAGCTTCAGATTTGCATAGTCAAGAAATAATGCTGATAGTGCTGTCACATTTTAACGCGATAGCGTTAAGGGGCTCATGTCGCAGAAAAGCCAGCGTCGGTGTCGGTGGCGTTGTGACGGGAAAATTCTTACTGGTCCATAGGGTCATGACATCACAGCCACATGCCACATGACCTCGCCCGAGAATTTCAAACAACCCATAACGCTCACGTGAAACGTGACGTCACGCGTGGAATTAAAGTGATTGAAAAAACATGACATGTAATGCGAATTAAAGGTCGCCGAATGTCTCAAGCGATTTTACTTGATACAGTAATTCATTTGCCATAAAGAAACTTTTGAAGAATTTTAGGGGATCTTCAAACCCACGGCGCTTCTATTCCTGCTCTTCCTGCTCGCTCGCAGGAAGAGCATGAGAAGCGAATGAGACGGCGATGCGAACGGGGCCCGATAACGCTATCCGTTTCGTTTGCGAGTTACTGAAGACTAGTTTGAGGAAACAGCAAACATTAGTGGTTCGGGGCAATTTTTGAGGCGTCATTTCGTTCGCGGTTCAAGACAAAACCACCGCTCTTCTTAAAAGCATGTTGCAAAATCTGCCAAACCCGGGTAACAAAGCATATTTCTCGGCATCGTAAGTGAACACATGCGCAAATGCCAATATGTGTCAAACACGGGTTGTTGCTTGATCCCCCCCCCCCCCACCCAAAAAAAAAAAACAAAAAAAAAAAAAATTGTTCAAAGCCTCAGACGTTTTTTCTTCGTAATACAACGCTTACCTTTTTTTTATAAAAATTCCAGAAATGCTCGCGTCTTTTCTCGTAAAAAACGTATGGTGCTAGTTTTCCACATTTTACTATCGATTTCGTTCTTTCGAAATTCTTTCTCATTAGTTGTTTAAATACCCTGGTCTTGGTGGAATTTTTGAGATATGTCAAATGTCGACCGGAATTCATTAAGTCGGCTAACGTCAGCAACACTTCATGATTATATGAATGATAGGACGCGCTTTAAACAAAAAAAATGTCTAATAAATATTAAGCAATTGAAGTCTCTATGGATCCTCTTCCTCCGTACCAGCGTGTCTTTTGCTACTACCGATGTGATCAGGGAGGGGCAAGCAACCCTAAGCTGAATGTTCTGACAAAGTGAAAACGCAGTGCTTGAGGAATACGAGTAAGGATTACCCTAATTCACTTTCCAAGCATAGAGGTCGCTCAAATTTCCAGGTGACGCGCTACGCAATAAAACCCGGAAAATTACGTAGTGACGAAAACGTGCTCGAGCTAAATCTTGCTCGGGACGTTAAAATAACCCTTACAAATAAGCAACCGCATATATTGGCCAATTCAACTCTCTGACGTCACACTACTGCGGTGGCGCTGATGTCGGCACTGCGCATGCGCAGATGGTCCCCTCAGGCGAATCTAGCGTTCGTCCCACACCCGTGTGGGACAAACGCGGGTTGTTTGTAAACGGTGCGCTGGTGTGAGTGCAGACACATTTGAAATTGATGTCTATAGTCGCATTTGAAATCATATTGATTTAGAATATGCTTGTGAGTATCAATGTTCGAATCTTCGGGCCGTGTAAACGTTTGCCAGATCTGCCGACCATGTTTCAGGAAGCGATGTTTTTGTCCGGTCCCGTCATGGCGACGCAGAACGAATGGGAAATGGGTGATATGTCGCCGTCCTACCTGTTCAACGAGATGCATCTGATGACTGCCCAACCCGGGAAGTACATTGACCCGTTTGGACTTGCGAGCACTTTCAGTACAAAGGTGAATATTTGTTGTCTCAAATTGGCATACAGTACCCAACCAGCGGAATTCTCTTCTGTTGTCGGCAGTGTAAGGAACTAATGTTATTCAGTGTGTGTAAACTTTACGTTTGGGGGGATGCAAAAGTTAATAGCACGCCATCTGCTATCCCACTGCCCGCCACTAGATTTAATGTAACTTTACGTAGGCTTAATTGTAGGCAAGATCGCGTGCCTACAAAAACAAAGGTATACTTTTTTATTTAATTATACAGTATATTTTATTGCTATGGGTGTCATGAGTTTCATTCATTTTTGGGTCTTATGAAAATCGCTTTTCTGTATTTGTTAAACTTTGTTTAACGTTGTTAGTCCGAAAAAAAAAATATCTCGGCGTTTGCAGCAACGAACATTGGGAATGCCTAAAGCCGTCTTAAATGACAAAAATAAAACCACGAAATAACATGCTACTGCTGCATATCCCCAACTTTCACCATCTTGGTTAATAACGTCCCAACCTGGCACTTTCTGTTAAACCGGTAGTTTTAATTCCAATGTTTCCCATGTAAAACAAATATAGTACATCTTGATCGTATACTGATGAAGCCGGGAGACGGAAAACGTTCAGAGTGTTTTGAACTGTGCGGGGTTTGTGTGACACGGTCACGGTGTCATAGCAAGTACATGACCATGTCAACTGACGTCACGCTGTCAAGTCGTGGTGTCACGTGATGTCCACGTGCCCACGTTGCGTGAAATGACCCGAGGCCATGCAACGCCATAGGGTCACGCGACGCTACCTTGCGTTACGCAGTATCACGTGATACCGGAACGTCACGTCGTGATGCCATATATAAAGGCCGTCACGCTGATGACGTCACGTGTATACAGTAAATTTAGCTTTATGATTAAGGTGCAGTTAACGCAAAGGTGCACGCGAGCTGGACAAGAATGGAAAACAAAAATGTCCAAACACAGCTAGAGGTGATTGGTGCGCGACCGAAAAAATCCTCCTGGTCCGGGTATCGAACCCGGGACCTCTCCATTTCCAGTGGAGCGCTCTACCAGCTGAGCTAACCAGGGGTTAGACGTCAGTAGAGCAAACGGGTTTTATCAGCTGCCACCAGTCTAACACCAGCAAGGGTGAACGGCCTTAAAAATGCGCTTAAAGAGCGCTCCACTGGAAATGGAGAGGTCCCGGGCTCGATACCCGGATCAGGCGGATTTTTTCAGTCGCGCACCAGTCACATCTAGCTGTGTTTGGAGAATTGGGTTTGTCCTTTGTCCCTATTTTTCAACTTCTCCAGGGATTATTATTGCCAAAGTTAGTGCGATGTAAGACTCACAAATTTTATAAGAGCGTGACGGTTTTTTCGCAGCGGCGTCTTGTGACGTCAAGTCTCACTTCTTATGGGGATGCCAGTCCTTAAACACTTTTCTATATTAAAAAGTCGAGGAAAAGCTGGTGATCACTTGATCGTTAGGTTAGGTTAGGTTATAAACCGAATCTTTTTCTAACAGGTGTGGAGTGGACTTCTGGTCAGCATGATTGTAATGGCTCTACTCCTGACGCTTGACCTATGCCTTGCCAAAGGTGACACCGCAACGCTGGGACGGAGATTTGGGAGCAGTCTCTGGTTGTGTTGCACGTATTTCTTCACGTCAGGTACGATGCTTAGGAGGCGTGAATAATTTGCATACGTAAGACTGTCCTACTTGTCTCCTTCACTGTTCACTGTCTTAGCTGTTTTTCATTGTATCCAAGAGAGTTTTAGTGTTGCGTATCAAAGCAAAAGCAAGAGCTGTGCGTTTGCGTTTGTGCTGCGTGCTCCACGCTTCGCATACGGGTAGTCGCCATGCACCAATCCGGGACATCAGTTTGGGCTCCGCGCACGCGCAGTGGGGAACAAGCATCGCTAACGCAAACGCAGAGTGCTTGCGTTCGCTCGTGTGCGCAATACAAAACTCACTACAACTAAAAATTCGAAAATTCTGTAATTTGTTTGCTCCAATGTTTAAGCTGATATTTGTTAAGCGTATAAAACAGTATTACTTGTTTTCATTATATCCGAGATTGTACAAACTAGAAACAAATTGTACTAATAGTACGCGAATCTCTCACTCAATTTCTAGAGATCGGCGCCTGGTTATCACCATAGGCTCAGCGATTGCAGGTATAAAATTAAAACGAAGGCCTGGCATGGTTCCACTGGGAAAGAGATGATAGCAATGAACACTTTCTTAACGGCTAAGGTCGCATTCTCGTTGGCTAGGGAGCTATAATCAGATGCTCGGGTAACGCCACTCATTGTGTTTCTGAAGCGGTGGGTGACTGCCGTTTATCATTGTAATACATGGTCAGTGGAAACAACTGCTCCCGTACAGCTTTCCTTAACAGCCTTCGCTTCATCCAACTCTCCGCAGTGTCACCGACCAAGCAGTTGAACCTTCATCGAAGAATTCTTCTGGGAAGTTGGAGCTTGTTTCTGTTCTTTCTCGTCGCCCTGCTGAGCAGCCGCCTTGTCAGCACCATGCTGGTGAAGAGCACCGAAGACCACGTGGACCAACTTCACGATGTTCTTAGATTTCCAAAACTGAAGATCTTGGTGGAAAGAAAGACCGGATTTGAGTGGTTCTTCATGGTAAGAAAACCAGAAGAAAACAAAATGGCAAAACTGCAAAACAATAACCAATATCAAAGGTAATTCGGCCGACAAAATTTTGTAAAAATTTCTCAATTTACTTACTTTGTACACTTCGTTATATTACAGGCAAAATTAACATAATATTGCTTTTGTTGTTACTTAAAATGTAATGCTTGTCCCACCGCAACGAAGGCCGAAAGGAAAAAACAAAATAATCGAGACCTAAACACGGTCATGAATACCTACCATTGACAGTTATCTTCGTGCAGGAGCGTCGACGGGAATTAATCAATGTTTTTCTTAGTTCGTCCTTTGATTTTTTTTTTTTCACAGCGAAAACAAAACCCTGTTCTACAATAAAAACACTCGTAACCAAGTAAGATGAGACTCTTGGTAACTATGTTTTCCGAGGCCTGGGTTGAATGATAATCGCAGGTACTTAAGTTTATTCTAAAATACGATGGTTACTCGAGCGCAAAATGCATTCAAGGAAACTATTTGCATTTCGCGATTTCCCTTACTTCTAGGAAAGCGCGAGTATTGTATAGATTCTCAACGGGCAGTATCATCAAATTGCGTTTCTAATCAGTGCAGTTTCATTTATACGTAAAGACATCGCTTAGGGAGTGTAATTAAAATTCCCCCGGAAACACAGCCTGTGTCCATGAACGTTTCGCCGTTGTTGGTACCGCTCTTTTCGATCAGTAGATCAAAAGAACTAAACTTCCGAATTTCATTTTATGCAACTTATTCCCGCTGATGCTGAATGACTGTGACACCTTTCGTTTTTCTTCTTTTTTAAAAAGAATTGCACGCAAGCATTTTGGGTGTTTTTTTTTTTTGTCTGTATTTTGTATTTTTCTTTGTCAATATCAGTATACCACGGATGGCCGGGCCCCGTATGCATTGTTTATTTGAATTCAGAAAGCAATTAACGTACACATCGTGACACTGTTAGCGTGAACAAGACATCGGCGCGTTATTGCATTTTACTTCTAAATAGTATCAGCGAGCACAAAATTGTATTGCTTACATTATAGAACTAAATAAGCTCTTTCCGTAGCAACAATAACTTGGATGACATCGCTTGGTTTCAAAGAGAAAAACTGGAAAAACCCGCAATCGCTTGTTCGCGCTAACAGTGTCGCGCTCTGTACGATAGGCAACTACGAAGCGAATAAATCATTCGCGTCAGGTGAATAAAGTTCCATAGTCACCGACAATTTAAATACAGGGCGTTTCTTAAACTGCCTCTGTTTCTTAAACTGTCAGCCACCACAGTGCCTATCAAGACGGTAGAAGCAGCTTTACGATGTACATGGTCTCACCGACACCTCCAACCTCCGAGGATACATAATCTCTTGGGAGCCAGTAATAAACTCGTGTTAACATCTATTTTTTCCCACGTTCTTTCTGTTTGTCGTTCAGGCTAATCAATACTCATCGTCCTCAGCGGCCGTTGACTGTATACAGCCGTAAAATCAATCACTGTCTCGTACGTTTCCTCGCAGAAGCCGACAACAAAATGTTCCTGAGGCTCCAGCGTCTCGTGGAGCCCGTGGCAGGTGCCATCTTTTCCGGGGCTAAGCAAGACGAAGTGTTCGACCGCGTAGAGCGCGGAGGTCACGTGGTCCTTTTTCGACCGCTACTTCCACGACGCCACGCTGGCGAGGCGCTTCGCACAGCGCGGCCACTGCAGCTTCCGCAGGGCCAGGCAGAGCCTCTACCTCCAGCCAGTGGGCATGCTCATACGCAGGACCCTGGATCTCCGCGAATCAAGGCTGTCATCAAAGCCCTGTACGTACCGCAGGTCGAAGCGGCACTGTACGGCCAGCAAGTGTTCCGAAGGAGGGGGCAAGCCAATCAATGGGCGATTGATGCGCCGCCATTCATTGAGGTCGGGGGAAGACAAAGGCCGTGGGCGCATTTGGAGGGTAAACAAGCCCACGAGATACTCAAGAAGGCAGACGAACTTGGCACGCCTTTTAGTCTCTGACGCTTAAGGAACACAAGGCGTAGCTTATTATGACCAATCTTTTTTTCTTCTTTGTTACGTTAAACGTTTTGGCTAGTTGCTCCGGATTTCGTAAAGCTGCATTTCGTGAAGCCGTGGCCAGACACGCCCCGTAATGCAACACCCGCGGTGTTGCATATGGGACATCACAAACCACACACCAATTCCGTTTCTCCGCTAAATTTCGCGGGGAAGTCCAATTGGCGTGTATGCCTGGTTACGTCCCGTAAAGCAAAGCGCGCAGTGTTCCATTATGGGACGTCGCAGACCTAAACCACCGATTCTGTTTATCCGCTAAATTTAGCGCGAAGTTGAATCGGTGTATAGGTCACGTGACGTCAATTTCGCCCGCTACATTTAGCGGGAATAATCAACGTCCAGGGGCCTGCACACCAATTCAGTTTTCCCGCTAACTTTAGCGGAGAAATTGGCGTCAGCTGACCTGGTTTCACGTGGTGCTAGCACGTTTCATGTATGCACCACAATTGCCCAGCAATTTGCCATACCATTTTTTTGTGCGTGATTCGTTTTCGCCTTTTTGACTGGTTAATATCGCAATCTCATTGACTGTGGAGTGATCGATGTTCGGAACTCGACAGGACCAAGTGCTTTAAGGGAGCGCAGATATTTTAGAATCTAGTCTATAGCCTTGGCGTCTATCCATTACCCTTCCACTCAGAGCTGAGCGCTCTGACTTCCCCTTGCGCTTTAATCTCTCCTCTCCCTGAGGTTCTTTTCGTATAGTAGTAGAATGTTAGGCCCAATAGTCGTTCCTAACCACTTCTTGTGCCCTTTCTCTGCCTTTTTTTTCTGTTGGTATCAGATGCAGGAGGACGTTGAGATGGCACTCTATCAAAGACCGATGGAGCCGTTCGTTTCAATGCGACTAAGTGCTACCAGGAAGAACCCGAAGAAGCGTTCGCCTTCCGGTTGGACAACCTGCAAGGAGCCTTCCTGTCTCTGCTCATAGGACTCGTTTTGTCCTGCGTCGCGTTCGTCGCCGAGATGATCGGGCCCGCGGCACAGTCGCGGCGACGCCACGACAGAGTTCGCGCACAAGACGGTGGAGAAGTCACAATTCGAACGTCTCTTCCATCGCCCAGCTGGAATCTATTGTTTTCCTGTTTCCCCATAGACGCTTTTCGAAACCCCATCGAGCAACATTGGAGGCCGCCATATGGCGGACTGGGAAAATTGGCGGAGCAGCCGCTAGGTGGCGCGCGCTATTGAGGGGGGGGGGGCGCTTTTTAGAACGCACCGACTCGGTACAGCAGTGAAAGTTCAAATGAATAATGTTTCCTTTCGAACCTCACTGTTGCACAGCCTGTGATTTTTTTTTTTCACTCGGCAATTAAAGAATTCCACGGATGTGTCTTTTTTATATATATATATTTTATGCACAGTTATTCGGACACTTAGTATAAATGATTCGACGTTTGTTCTGCGTTGCTACAAAAAGCATCTACAGATAGGAAACGAAAATTGAGCGACGGCCTTTTGTTTAGTTGAAAGAAAGACGCGTCTGAATTTTTTTTATTTTGCTGCGAGTGGCGCTTTAGTATACCCTAAAAGGCATAATAATATGAATGGTCGAAAACATTTTTTCACTACGCTTGCCCAGATTAGGGGAAATAAGTTTATCCATAGGCAAGATAAGCAATAAGAGCTTTTGTATTATTTTTGGAGAGACATTGGTATCATGAATATATATATATAGTTTTTTCTTGTTTATGCAGCATCGGTTTGACGCTTAGGAATTTCACATCCTCCACAGACTAGCACGCGAAACGGAGGAAAAGCACACAAGTGCGCACTCAATGTTATCACCAAAATACACCAGATTACCTTTTGTCATCGTAAAAAACAAAAAAAGCGCTTAAGTCAGGTTTTACGTCTACATAGATTACGTGAATGCGGCTGAATAACAGCGACGGCATAATCAAATGAAACAGTCGTTGGCCCTATCAAATCGTGACAACAGAATTAAGGCATAGCAGCGGGAAGCGGGCAATATTGAAACAGAGAGCGCCATTATTATATTTTTTTTTACCCTTTGAGATTGGGAGGTCGCAAAGGAACGCCATATCCATCACTTGTCCCTTTTTTTTTTGGCTGGTTATAGGTGACACCGACAAGTTAAGAAAACACGAGGCGTGCCTCATTGTGTTTGATGCGTCTCGCTTCGTGATTGGCTACTGTGGCGTTCTTCTCTGCCGATGTCGCAATCCGATTTGCTGCCGAGCGCTAATGAGAGGCTCAGAATCCGCCACGCCCAGGATTTCTTAGGCTGTCATAAACTATGGCAGCTATAGCCGGCATACAACAAAGGCCGATTGTCGTGTTGACACCATTTGCTGTCGCCGGCCCTATTTCCTGTTGCCGTCTCGGTTACTCGCAACGCCACCGACGCAAATAATTGAACTATGCGGAATGCAAGTTTGTCTGCTTCTTGCACAGAGTTTTGCGATGATGTAAAAGCGCCGAACTCTGATTGACTGATTGAACAAAATAGTGGGTAGAACTCAAGGCGTCTAGCATGGCCTACCCTCTACCGATCTTATCAAAGCCAATCAGAGCTCGACGTAGTTCTGACGTCACCGCAACCCCGCGCAGGAAGCAGACGACTTGCTCTCCGCATAGCTGTTGTAACAAACCGTGGAATACTCGGATTTTGAGTGAAAAGACTGGTACACGCGGCACCGGTTTCTTTCGCTTTCCTATGTTACCTGCATAAGTCACCGAAACATTCATGGCTCGAATGCCGCGTCACCTTGAACAGGTACCCGGGCCGAACATAAGCACAGCTGTCTCCGGTGACTGATAGGCGTAGGCAGACGTAAGCTTTCGTAAAGTATCGTAACGCAAGAAAACGGGGCTTTGTTGACCAGCCTTGATTCATAAGGATTGTCCAATTGATAACCGGAAGTTGCTAAGGTTTTGCGCTGGTCACGTAGAGGGCCTAAGTATAGTCGCCACGTGATATTTATTTCATTAAATACGCGCAAATATTTCGTTAAATCAATTATGAATATCAATACGAAACTTCACGCCAAACTTTCGCAAGTATGCATGGCTGGTCGTGTCGTGACGTCACATCAGGCATGGTGACGTCAGAGTCGCGGCCATCGATTTATTCCCGGTTTTGACCAACATGGTCGATGGTGCGTACAAAGGTCACCGTCGAAGAATTGAGCTTTCCCCACTGTCAGTCTTGTATTTCTTAGAACAAAGTTGTTTTACTGAGACAGCGGTCAAAAGCCGAGGTGGCTCTCTTTGCCTGATGTTACGTCAGAGCTTCCGCCGTTGCCAACGAAAACGCTGTGTGTTTTGCGGGTGCAATCTGAGCAGTTGGGCTCTGTTTAAAATTGAGTTACTCGTTGTGCGACGGAGGATTAAAAATTTTGATATTGTGATAATCATATTCTTATAAGCAATGACAATATAGTTTAATTGTTTCCCGAAAGACAACATTTTACCTGACGGTCCCTTTAAGCCGGGGTCCCATACTTCGCATACATCCTACCAAGGAGAGTCTGCAAACACGAATCACCGCAATGTCCGTGGTGCACGAATGCCGGGTGCCAGGTGTTCTCCTTGAACTCATTTGCCACGCGGCATTCGATGCACGGATCTCGCGGCGACTCGCGTTCGAATCTGTAAAGGAGACCGTCTTTTTGTACGATCTATAGGCAGTGTGACTCCGGCTTTATAAAGGCGTAGACCTAGATTTACAATTTTTTTGCGACGCGTCCTAGAAAAGATTTGGTAGACACACTTAAGACGGCTTAAGTGTAGGAATACGAAAGCATTCCTACAAGCAGCGCGCCACGTCTTCCTTGTTCACACGGCGCTCTGGCGGTGACATCACGCTCCCCCACTGCGCAGGCGCGGCTCCCCCGCCGGCTTCGCAGCTTCCCTAACGAAGCATCCGCGTTGCTGTGCTTTTCTTTCCGTTTTATTTTTGACGCGCGTCCGCTTTGACCTTGAGCAGCGCGTGCTTCATTAGGTAATTCTATGGCCGTCTTTCGGGCACAACGCCGAGGTCGCCTTTTCTCGTAATAAGGCATATACAGCTTTCGCCTTTAAAAAAACAACAAAAAGAAAACAGCGAACTTATTTTATATTTGTACACGACTCGAAGTATCTCGGCGAACAATACTAGGATTCCAGGGAATGTCCAAGCTTGAAATACAATTTGACCGAAAGAAAAAAGAATAATAAAACATACGCAGTGTGGGCAGGAAGAATGAGTAGGAAGACGTTTCATTTTCTCGTTGTTTCTGCGGAGATTGCATATCATACCGATATCAATACTCCGTTTCACTTTAGGTCCCACCGGAGTCGATTCGAAGGAGGCAATCACTCAACGACATAAACGCATCGTCATGGCGTCGATCGCCTTTGCTGCGGATGAATCATATGTTTGTCTTTTTAGGCAGGCTAGGTGGCGCAAGCTACCGCCCGTTACAAAGCCAGTAACATCCCTCCATCCATCCATGTGCGTTTGCTATGGCCGACTGATCCAGTCACGCGCAGTCGATACGTCGCGGTCAGTGGCGTAGCCAGGAATTATTTTCGGGAGGGGCTGAGGTGGCGGGATGTCCACGACTCTGGGTGCGGAGATGAGGAGGGAGTCAAAATATATGTGTATATTATAGGATCGGCTGGATTTCTTGGGACGCTGAAGCCCCATAAGCCCCCCCCCCCCCCTTCCCCTCCTCCCCCGGCTAGGCCCCTGGTCGCGGTCCTGGCCTCTTATTTCCTGCGTGATTGGTTTATTTGGTGAAAGCATACCCGGAAAAACAACGGGGGCCATGACGAGGCAGTTTTCGTGCTGCTTTATTTGCTCTATCGGATAGTAGCGACGACTGCGGTCGAACTTCAAGTGAAACGGAGTGTAGTAATTAGGTTTGTCATTCGTTGGGATGTTTTTTTTTTATGTGATTGGCTGTACCGTGTTTTACAAAAGCGTAAATTGAACTATTTTTTAAGGTACGTACATTGTCATGCATACACGTTTTAGATCAAAACCAAAAACCAGAATACTCACGGCAGTGTTGACTTGAGGCCATTTTTCATTTTTTCTCGTCCTTTGCGTCATTTTTATTTTACGAGCCAGACGTCCGAACGGAATTCAATGTAGCATTAACCACTCCAAAATATATGCATACTTTATTAAACATCTTCGAAGACCGCCAATGGGGGAGGGAAGAAAAAAAAGAAAAACAATCGAGGTGTTCCCACAAAAATAAAACAAAAAAAAAACTCACGCTGGTTTCTTTTGTGCTACATGTGTACGCCACTGTAGCTCGTACAACATCCGGGGGCTAGTATTGTCGGGAGAAAATGCGGACTAGCTCTTTTCTGCTGAGCAATCGTTACGCCTTCAGACGAGGGAGTAAAGGGTTAGCTAGCGCGCACTGTTTTGAGGCATGGAGACAGCACGCGTGCTAGTGCTGAACACCTGGGCACGCCTTCGACGACGGAGGAGTTACTCCAGTTACTCGAGAATTGAAGATTGAAACGCGGTTAGGAAGCCCTTAGAGAAGACCGGTCTCAGCGAGAGAGAAACGCCGCGGCCCTTGTCGAAGATAGCGTGGATAGCTTCTGCTTCATTGACGCTCGTTGAAACTAACACGTGGGGCAATGACGCTCAAACATTCCAGACAACACGGGCTGCTGCTGCGCTAGCCGAACAGAAAACTCGCCGCTTGCTTCGTACACTATCTGCAAATAACAGCTTCACTTTGTATGAAACATTGACTTTCGACGTCTGGTGCCGCTGGGCGAGTGCGGGGTTCGCGAGTGGAGCAGAACGACGAGGTTATCGGGGTTGGGCCTCTACACCCTAAGAGAAGGCTTAAACCTTTCCCTGCGCCCCCCCCCCCCTTTTTTCCCTAACGATGACGTCACGTGCCGGCCTTGTCTAATATGTGGTACTGGTTAGGCGTGAGAGAATTCAAATTGCATTGTTTGTGCAGGCCTCGTACTCAACGACAGGGACCTCGTAAGACATTTTCAAAAGGCGTGTCGAGGCGTCAACGAGTGAACGGGAATCTCGATAGCAATGACTGTCACGTCGCGATTGTCCCAGACAGTTTTTTTTTTTTAATTTTATTTGGGATGCTATACCATCAGGTCTCAAATCCATGTGGCTTTCTCGGTGCTAGTTTTTGTTTAACGTGTCACGATCGTTGAAATGGTATGTATAGTGTATCTTGTAATCGAATTTCGTAATTTTGTCAAAAACCGCCGGTTTGTTCTCGAGTGAGCAGTTTTTTTTTCTTTTACGTTGGGTTCCGGTGTTGTGAGTAATGTTTTCACGGCATTGGACATGTCAACATCAAACACCTACAAAGAGACAAAGCAGACGAATCGCACAATTCGGGGGCATTACGTTCTCAAGAGAGGTATGAGACGAAACAAAAACATCGTGTCTCTTCCCTGAGATCATCTCTAACCAGCATAAATATCTAGGGTTATTATAATATACGCATTTACACGTGGCTTAAAACTTAATGGTATACCTCGTTAGCTTGATCGTTAACTTGTCGTTTCCTGAGATGAGCTTTTTTTCCCATCTCAAAATGGTTAGGTATGTTGAATTGAATGGTAAAAATGTTTAGTTTTTAATCAGGCGTAACAAAAAGAAGGCACTCCTTAAGAAAGCCGATGCAGAAAAATCAATGTGCCCTGAGTCACAAGGCATCCTTCCCCAGTAACTCGGAGGGCCTTTTGCTGTAGCAACTTTGTCCCATATCAAGAGGCCGGTACAGTTTTCTGAACACCAAAGTTTTGTATATAATCACCAATATACGATACCTGCGTCGACGCCCGAAAGTACACCGATTCTTTCTCGTTTTATTGTATAAAGAGCTCTCACCAAATTATATCTTGTTAATCGCTAACATAATGTCTTGGGATGCCAAGATAAACGAGACAATAGTGCGGGTTGCAGCATCTCCATATGACTCTTTGTCAAACTTACGCCTGATTATTGGCTTTTTTTTTTTAATCTGAGCAATAGGATCGTTTTCTAAAAATTCAATTATACATCTAGGTGCTATTGCACGCAGTCATTTAATTTTACCAAACAAACAACAGCTGAGACATCATGCGCTTGGCCCCTGAACGTAAACCCACACCCAATTAAAGATGCATGGTGGCTCTCGGCACGGTCAACTCAAGCCCGCCGCTGTTTTGGGAACAACAGCCACGACGAAGTAACGACAACATAATTCGGCTACATTGACGTAACAATGACGGCGAAACGGTCGAGCCCTCGACAGGATGTCGGTGTCGTTCACTTCTTGCCGAGCGACTGGAAGAGACCGGCCCTCATGCATCGGCAGTTGGTTCCCCAGAGGTTGCAGCGGCACGCCGACTGGTGGCAGCAGTCGTTGGGGCGGGCCGTCGCAGATGCCGTTGCGCTTGATGCAGCTCCGCCTGAAGCAAAGCGTCGAGACCAAGACTCAAATGAGAACTCAAGGGCTTTCTGCAGAAGCATGTTTTTTTAATGCCATATTGTTTGTTGGGCTTCTTCAGTCAATAAAAATGACGAAGTCTACTCGTTTTCACCTCAAGAAAAAAGAAAGTTTTACGCATTGTTCCTACGCCGCGTGAAGCAGTTCTTATAAGATTTGGTTGGCTGAGGAATAAGCGATGCTTTTGGCATTTGAAACGTGTACGGCGTCATAAGATATCAACTATCTAATTTACAATGCACTTATACATATCTTAATTCTTTAAATAAAGGGGAAAATTGGTTATGTTCCGAGAAAAGCCGGAAATTTTTACTACGGCTCTTTAGGTGAAAGCAAGTACAGATGGCAAAAAGAGGGGGTAAGGTTGGGGGGGGGGGGGGGGGGTTAGCCTCTGGCCCCCATTCCCTCTATAATACTTGGCAAATGAAAATAGATAATTGCGTGGAGACTTTTAACTTTACTAATCTTGCTCTTTTTAGGCGCGTTGTGCACTATATTCTGACAAAAACGTCACATCTTTTGGTGCAGAAACAAAATACAGCAATTAATTTTGATTAAAACGCCGCCCGACGGCCCCCCCCCCCCCCCCCCCCCTTCCGGTGTCGCTCCAGGAGCAGGAAGACGGCGTGTCACGAATCTAGATTATATTTTAATAGGGAATCAACCGCCCATGAGTTTATTTATATTTTCATGATTCTTAGATCTTGTAGAGTGTGTTACCGCCACAAATATACGATCTTAGAATACCCCTGAGTGCCCTCTAAGACCCGTTCACACACATGCGTTTGCTTAGGGCCGAGCCTTATGCGATCTCTTGTCGAACGAGAGAACGCACGGCACGCAGGCGCCATCTATGAAGTGGACTTTAAGTGCATTTCCACCAAAACAATTTTTTTTTGCGAGATCAAATGTACTTTTTATTGATGATAAATAATTGTTTAAACACCAACACACTGTTTACAAACAAGCCCGAGGTTTCTCACACTGCGCATGCCCAGTGCCAACAACAACGCCACCACCGCAGATGCTTGACGCCGGAGAGTTCAGGTAGTGCATAATATTGTCAAAAGTGTTTTCAATAAAAAAAAAATGACGCAGCGACAAAAAGGAACTATACAAAAACTGAAAGTGTTTCACAGCTACCCAATTGATGGCGCCGGTGTGCTCTCCAGTCGTAAGATCTTTCAGGGCGTTTTAAGGCGCATGGTCATAAGTAGTCGCAAGTGTGTGAACCAGCCTTAGAATGTCGCGTTTTGCTCGGAGATCATCGTGACAAGCCGCTCCCGTGGTCCTACTTGAGGAGTACGACCCTACTTTGTTTCACCTTACGATGGACTACAGTGGACACCACAGACTGCAGTCAATTGTTACCAGCACTTATCTCTATGACAATTTGCTGGATCGCGCGTCCCCCCCTGGTCGCTGCAGCGTGAATGCGGCCACCGAACAGCCATCTTTGCATACGAGAAAATAGCGTTTTTACGAGCGTTGCAGAGGCTGGATGGCAGCGTGCTGAAGACACGTTTTCTACTCGTTTGTCGTCATTTGCCGAATAGGGTTTTAAGACCCTCTGTGAGTGTTGAGACTTGCCTTTGAGAACACGTGTATATTTTGTGAAAGCGCAGCGCCGCAGGAAAAATGCACAACTCGTCGAAAGCATGTTTTGCCGGTCTCGCGGCATGATTAAAGCTTCCTTGGCACGCTGAAAGTCCTGTGTCTCTGTGCCTTCACAGGCTTGGATACCGATGAAGAATCGACGCTGTGTGGATGTGTTCTGCGAGTGCAATGTGCGTGAGGCCGTATGTGCCTCTGGAGCAGCGTTTTATTTTACTCTTTCGACTGTATTTGTAACTTGCGGCACTCGCGGTCCAGAAACGAGCTTGATCCATCGTCAAGTGGCGACGAAAAAAGGGGCGGGGCGGCGTCGGCGCGTTTTTTGTTTTGTTTACTAGACGCTTATGGCAATCAATTCTGTAAAATAAAAGTCTCTATGGCTGTGAACCCCCCTTCCCCCGCCCTTTCCTACCAAACACTTCAAGCGACCCTCGCTACATTGTACAAAAGTTGCGATGTGCCCCTTGCACTTTTACATTGGAAAACCTTCTTTGTTCCCCAGCGTTACATTATATGTGCTGTCAGGTGAACATTAGAGTAGTTTTGGAAGATAGCCATGGTTAATAGTGCATAAGAGCAACCGTACAGATTTTTGCTCCCCTTTTGTTTGTAGCAACTCGCCGGAACGGCTGTACGATCCAGAACCCATTGTCGATATATGATGCAAAAACATCTACGCGCGACACACCTCCAAAACGTTTCCGCGGCGTCGATTCTTGATGGTGCAGCACTTCGGAGTGCCAAGCCAGCTTTGATCACGCCGGGAAACCGGCTAAACTTGCTTTCGACGAGTTATGCCTTCTCCCTGCGGCGCTGTGCTTTCGTAAAAACATTTCACGTGTTCTCAAAGGCAAGTCTCTCCGTTTTGACAGGGGTTTAAGAAACGTCTTCGGAAAACGGCGACGAGGAGTAGAAAACCTGTCTTCAGCATTCTGCCGGCAGCCTCTGCGACGCTCGCAAAAGCGTGATTTCACTGCATGCAAGCTGGCCGTCCGGTGGCCGCACCCGCGGAGCGGGGAAGCGTGATTCAGCAATTGTCATCGATATCAGTGGTTATGAGTCGCTGGTGCCAATAAATAGGTGACGAAACCGTAACGTCATGATGTTCCTTGTCTTTCGCTGTGAATTCCGCGCGATCTTGCTCTTTCAATTTGGGCGTCTTCATTATCATACCTCCTAGTATTTGAGTGAGCTCTGATTTATAGTGAAACAAAGTGTAGCCGATTCGGCGCTGTGAACATATCACGTGAATACGCAGCCCGCGATGTCGGCTCCATCCGTAGGCCACGTGAGAATCACAAAGCAACGAATTGGTTACAATGGCTCGTAGCGAGCTCTGCGGATCACCGTAAGTTGAAACAATTGCTTGCCGATGGGCAAGCGGCGTCTGACCAAACATCCATATTTTTAAACGCCCGATTCCTTCGCCTAAGCCCAACGTTACTATATTAACCCAGTTACTGTACTGCCCATAGACACTGCTTCCACGAGCAGTGTACACAGAGGTGGGCTTAGTATTTTGCCGCCCTATGCAGCCTTTAAAAGTGCCGCCCCCCCCCCCCCCCCCGACCCTCCTGTTTCCCCTCCTTTTTCTTGTATACATTGTTTTCCTAATGCTCTATTTTTCTTTTTTTTTCTTAGTTTAAAAAGTATATTTTCTATTAGTGCGGCACCACAAGCCTCAGTTATGGGCCAACGGCCTTTCTTTGGTGCTGCAGCGCTTCAGGGTTGAATAAAAATATTATATTATTATCATTATTACCACTCTATGGAATTCACAGTTTTGAAGCACAGCTCTAGATGGTGCTTCAAACGGCGCGAGGCGAGCTCAGGGGGAAAAGGGGGTACCCCCGTCCGCGAGATTCCAGGACTGAGCTAATCTAATAACGTTGCCTATGCCTTAAAGAAAACAAAAATATTCTATGCTTGCGCTTGGGCTAATTTAGTACTGGAGCAGTTCCAAACTCCTGCTATGCTTGCACAGCACAACATCGCCGTCGTCTTCCAACTGAGGAGTAAAATGTGCTAACGAACGGGAAGCTGGTAAACACCGCTCATTTATTTGTTTGCTCACTTTCCCCGCAGTGCACGTGAGTAGCCTATCAATGTTAGTAAAGGAGGGACGTTCAGCGTATGGCGAAAGAGGAGGATAGAACTGGAAACATCGCTGTGCGCAAGGACAGTGAGACAGGGAAACGTCCTGGTCACTGTCATTCGCCGAGATTCTTAGGCTATTCGCAGTGATTGGCTGCCCACATGCTGAGCAGGAAAGTGAGCCCAGATGGGGATTTTAGAGTAAAGGACCGTGTAACTGATTCTGGATGCAGTCAAAAAATCCTTAGAGAGCAAAGGTGGACAGAAACGTCGTGAGCTTACTTGCGTAGCCAACACTCTACCGCGGAGAGCTGGCGCGGCACCCAAGATTCCTGCGCTAGCTGGACCGTAACAATTCTACCACCAAAAGGAGTAAAGGTCACCTACTATAGAAAAAAAAAGTGTACGTACCGTATGAGTAATAGATAGTCCACACGGCGTTTATTTGAGCTTAATGTCAAACAATCAGCAGACCCGATCGACGTGTGACGAAAGGCGAGTCCGCCCCAAACCAAACCGCGACCGGCTAACATTGAAGAACACATTCCCCGCACCACCAGTGACACTCACTACTCCGAAAATGGAAAAGCGAACGACGAACGAAAAATCTTGCTTTCTTATCCCGAAAACAAGGTAAACTACTCAAGCGGTAAGAATCCACTTGGGGAAACAAAAGAGGGGGGGGGGGGGGGGGGGGGGCATCTTTCTCTATTCAACCAGGAGGCTATGATTCAGCAAGGAGCGCCTAGCTGGGCTTTGCCTGTGGGCGAGCTCGAAGGAATCGCCGGCGTAGTTTCGCAGGTTCATGTCTTTTTCTACCTGAACACGGGATGTGTGCGACCTAGTGCGAACGACACGAGGAAAAACCTTCCGTGACAAAATAGCTAGATGCAGGCTTTGGATCGTTGGTTAAACTTGATACTGGACTGTAAAACAAGGTTGTCAAACGCCAGACCCGAAAGATCACTCGTGATCGCTGAGAAACCGCCAACCGCGCCTCAGTGTGTCTGAACGGGGTCGCTCCCGAACCGCAAACATAATCGCTTTGCATACGCATCTCAACCCATAGCGTGAATGCTCCATATAGCTCTGGCACTTTCTTGACGATTTTGGTCCAAACATGCCAGATGAAAGCCTAACTACCAGCACTAAAGCTTAAGATGGAACTTGTCTAGCGAATCAGGGCCAAGGTATACATAGGCATCGTATAATAAAGGTACAGTTTCGCTCTTTTTTGGCTTGTTCGGGCGTTTTAGGGCCTAAATTCCCAGACAAAAACTAAGCTTTGGCCAAAAAAACTATTTTATATCTGGGTCCCCAGGCAGTATAGATTAATCTACAATCTCATTCTGGTGAGTAAGTACCAGATGCTATTTTACAACCAGAATATACATTTTTTACCACCTGCAAGGGTTTTTAGATTGAGCTGAGAGGAGGGATTTCGGGGATGGGTTAAAATTTAAAAAAAGCTCACGCCTTTTATATCATACGCTGCGGAACATAAACATTCACATTCCTTGTGCTGTGACAGCAGAAAGACCCATAGTCTATGCAATTTATTTGCAGTTATGATCCAAATGTTCGCAGCATTGTACGCACCGGAGTTAAGGCGCTCATATTAATGACAGTATTTTAGCAAAAAAAAAAAAACATGGCCTACAATGCTTGCGCTAGACTTGCCTTAGCTGTAACTTTTTAAGTTCAGATTGAAAATACAGGGTGCTTATTATTAAGTTTTACACATTTGTTTAAATGAAGCTCTAAAAGCTACACTTATGAGGTTTGTGCAGGTGGTTTATACGGCCAGGGGGACATAGTTAGTGTTTTTAGTTAGTGAAAATAGTCACATGGTTCCAACTAGAAAATTGCTGAGCGACGTCCATAACCCCTAAATCAGGCATTTTCAGAAAGACTTTGAGCGCGTGAGAAGCGCAGTAGTGCGCTAAAGTTACCACTCGTGGAGCAGGTACAAGGCTGGGGATCAATAGACGGAAAAATCGCGCGGGCGCCTTACAGGAACCGCTGGCCTTGTACATGCTCCACCAGTGGTAACTTTAGTGCACTACTACGCGTCTCACGCGCTCAAAGACTTTCTGAAAATTATTGATTTAGTGGTACTCGATGACGCTCAGCACGTTTCTAATTGGAACCGTATCTTTATTTTCATTAATTATAAAGTTAATTAACAAACTTTACTTAATTAGCCAACTGATCATTACGATTAGCCCTCTATTTAATGTCCCTCTAACCGTATAACTCACCTGCACAAACCGCATAAGTGTAGCTTTCACAAACTTTTTTAAAACAAACCTGTAAATCTTAAAAAAAAGAAAAAAAAAACTATATTACAAGACATAGCAGTTCAAGAATATTGAAAAGAAATTAGATGTACAAAAAAGCGTTGACATTTTAAATTTGAAGTTATTAAACAAGTGTCCTTAAGGTATTTGGACCTATATAGTTCTCCTTCAAAAAAGTCATTCCAAAATATTTAACCCAAAACGAAGTCATTACTTTAGTTTTTGATAGTTCAGAATATCTGGCGGTGTTCTGGGAAAGCACGTAACTGTAGAGAAAACACCATATCGATGGAAAGCACTGAAAATAAGGTTTTTTGAAGTTTTTTCAAGTAACACTATATTTATATATATAAAAGGAACTAGGGGAAACGGCATTAAAATATATTAATGAGAATTGTGGAACGGTGGAGTATCTTACTTGTCAGCACTCATCAGGTAATTCTCAAGCTTCTCCTTGTACTCATCTAGAAAGGAGTCGTCTGAAAACAAAAGTAAAATTCAGTATAAGTACACGTTTTAACCAAGCCAGATACATAGATAGTTTATTGAGTGACAACTAGAACTATACCGCGGCGTTCTGGTGCAAAATGTGCACTTACAACCACATAATTTTCAATAACTGTTTATTTTTTTTAAAAAGGCTGGGATGTATTTCATGAAAACAGTTCTCAGAACACACTTATTAACACTCATAATCGATCAAAAAGATTTTATGACTCTCCATTCCAAATAAACAGGTAATTGTTCAGTTAAGTAATTTAGAACTAGAGCTACTCATGAATTAAAAGTTTAGACAATATTTTGCCACTTGCAAAGCGTTTTTGAGGAAATTTCTATAAAAATCATGACAAAAACGTTGTGAAACATGGGTTCAATCAACAAATCAATCGGTATGTTTTTTTTTTTCAGTCACCCGACGAAATTTTAGCCCAATATGATTGTTACTGTGTCAAATAATAGAGTGCAGTAAGGTGCAGTAAAGGCGCAGTGTGTCAAAGTCGAGTGCAGTAAAGGTGCACTGTGTCGAATACAAGAGTGCAGTAAAGTAAAAATAAAAACAGTCAATAAAACAACGAAAAGCAGGAGACAAAAACTTGACACAGGGAAAAAACAGGTTTGTTATCAGAAGCGAAAGTGTGCAGTCAAACAGGTCAGGAAACATCATAATCTAAACCATAAGACACGAAGGAAATGAAATAGCGGACAAGACGACACGGAGATTTTGTGTCCTCTTGTCCGTTATTTTATTTCCTTTATGTCTTAGGGTTTAGATTTTGAGGTTTTATTAGTCTTAATGCCGAATTTCGAAAGTGCCCTCGTCTTGTATTCAGTCTTCGCACGTCCATAATCGAATACGTTACATGTCCTGCTAAATTAACTTCATCTTGAGGTTATGTAACAGGATCAGGAAATACATCATCACCTCTGCGCGTCGCTTCCTTATCTCGTCATACTTCATAGAGAGGCCTCGTGTGGACTTACCTGTTCGTCCACGGAAAATCCTCAAAAAGACAAAAATAATATTTTGTTTTTCTTATCATTTACACGTTTTCTCGACTGTTAGTAGTACACTGCTATGTACCAGGTGTCAGTCTCGCTAAATGTAGCGAGTGGCTATCTGAACGCTCTGAGGAAAAGCTGACGCGAGGTCATTCTCAGGACGAATAGTAACATTGTCATCCATGAAGATATTGTCAGACATTATATTCGGTGCCAGGTTAAGTGTTCAGGGGAACCTCCTTCCATCTCTTTAAACTTTAGCAGGGCGAAAGCTGGAGAGTAGGGCGACCACCTTTCTAGCATTCCCTCTGCTAAATTGAAAAGAGGTGAGGAAAGTATCCTCTGATCTCTTACCCTGTCGCTGACTATACAGCGTTTTATTTTTTTTGGCGGCCGCCATGTTTAATTTTGACGTAGCTGAGTTTTATTTATTTATTTATTTCCTACAGCGCCCAGAAGGTCATTACAGTATAGGGGAGTCACAATACCAAAAAATTGATTTTTAACACACCACAGGTCATCAAGACGCATAAGTACGCAAAGTAATATACAAACTCGCACACGCATATAAACATACATTGAAAGGAACAACCTTAGTCTACATGGAAAGAAAAACAAATGCGTTTATAATATATTTACAATCAAATATATTATTCAGAGAAAATGCTGGAGTTTAGCTAAAAAAGCGAACGAGGCAACAATTTCGCTTGGCAAGCTGTTCCATTCTTTTATCGTTTGTGGGAAGAAAGAGTTAAGAAACAAATCAGACTTTGACGTGTACTCCCGAACTTTTTGGTCATGATCTACTCTGCGCGATACATAAAATGGCTCAGACAGGTAATGTGATCTTTTAATTTTAGATAAACCATAGAAAATACTGTGAAAAAACTTTAGGCGCAAATACTTACGCCTAACAGCGAGCGATTTCCATTGTAATTTTTTTTATATTGTGGAGACACTGCTACGAAAGTTGTGATTATTTGTCACAAATCTAGCGGCACGGTTTTGAATTCTTTCAATTTTATCGATGAGATACTGTTGAGGTGGATCCCATACAACGCAAGCATACTCGAGAATGGGCTTCACACAAGATAAAAAGTGAGTCTTTTTGAGGGATGGTGGAGCGCGCGAGAAGTTTCTCCTTAGAAAACCCAGCGTTCTACTAGCTTTCCCAGTTACGTAGTTCACACGTGAAAGCCATCTCAAATCATCAGAAAAAAGTACCCCCAGATATTTAGCTTCTTTTTTAAGGAGTAAAGTTTCTCCGTGTAAAGTGTACGTTGACTGGAGAACGTTGCATTTTCTTGTGAACCTTACATGACAACAGTTTGGGATGCTCAAAGTCATTTTCCATCCTGAGCCCCACAAACAAATTCTGTCTAAATCACTTTGAAGAGCCGATAAATCAGAGTCTGAATTAATTTCACGGTACAAAATGCAGTCTTCAGCCTACAGCCTTATTTGCGAGGCAATTTCCTGGGTTATGTCATTTACAAAAATTAAAAAGAGGAGTGGCCCAAGCACGGAGCGCTGTGGTACTCCGGAAGTTACATCGACTGGTGGAGACTTTACCCCATTTACAACTACACATTGTTTACGATCGCTCAAATAGTTAGCAATCCAATAGTACGCGTTCCTGTCAATTGTTAGACTCCCAAGGTTTTTCTAAAATAAAGCAGTACTTGGAGTTCGGGCAAAAAAGCAAATGACTTTATTTGCCGATGGGAAGGCGCTAGAATTCAAGGAGTTCGAGCCAACAGTTCTTATTTTTCTTGACTACAAATTTTTTTTTAATTCTAGTAATGCTTAAACTATTTACTTTAGTTTTTCTCGCTCAACCCAACTACGTCATATTTCAGCATGGCAACGTCACACGGAAACGGTCTATAGTCTCGCTGACGTTTTTACCTGTTGCAGACGCAATGTGCCAGGATCACTGACTCACTCACCATAATTGTTGAATGGCACAGCCATTACGGCACCAGCGAGGACCGCTACCACCAGGAACATTGCGATCGCCTGAGAGTTCATGCTGCTTGAGGACGATCCGTCTAGTAGGGGTTAGTCACAGCGGAAGAAGCAGGGTGGGAAGCCAAGCTGCGAGCAAAGAGACAATAAAATATGCTGAATCACTGTTTGTTTCCTCGTTCAAACCAAGAAAATAAAACGCAAACATCGTTTTGCGAAACCTACAAGCGATCGAGGTACAGTCGGCCTTATAAAAGATGAACACAAGTGACGCGTAGCCGGCGCGGGGAAACCGCCAGACGCAGCGCGGCGCTGTGTTTCGCGATAACATGGGGAGCATAGAGTGACAGGGACGTTCCCACTTTTGAATCGCAGGGGTGCTTAAAAAAAAGTTAACGCTCGTAGTATTTTTATTTCTTTACGGGCTGCTTGTTTTTGAAGGTGACGGGTCATGCGTGAAACGACGGATTTTATTTCCCCTCATTCGCCAGCCTTGACAGTTCAGCGTCAATAAATCGGAAATGACGGTAAAATACGGGTAAAAGAAACTGCTCTCAAGGAGCGACGAAAACAGAACACATGTGCGCAGTCACGCTGTGTCGTTTGGAAAGCGCGCTTTGTGAACGACGCTCGGTGTGCCGACGTCCCCCGTACATCCAAGGGTGCACTCATTCGGTAATCGCGGCCCCAGCGTGCCTACGCTATCGTAGCGCCCCGTGTCGCCTTATCGCCGACCGGGCCATCGCTTCTTTGTGATCATATTTTTTAAGGCCGACTGCACCTTTCGCAAAAGAAAATGTAACAAATTTAATGTATGTCCCACTGAACTTAATTCAAGACCCTAAAAAAATTAAAAAGAACTTGAGCCAGGGAAAAAAAAACAGTAGTTAATACGCATTATATATGTTTGACAGTCATATGAACTTGTTTTTATTTTCATTTGTGAACGAATTTAAAAAGTTGCGAGCTTCACAGGTATTAAAATGCAATAAAAGTTATTAAAAAAGTACTCTACGATTTCCGTTAAAGCCGCGCGCAAATTTCAAGTGTATCCCGGTTTTGTAGCGCTTGGTGTTGAGACAAATGTAGTACAATCAAAAACCAATCGTTGTCACGAATTTCTTCTGGGATATTCAAAGTGTAACTTCAACATGAAATGAGAAATCGAATTTCGTAATTTAGGCACACACAGATTTTTCATATTATGAAAAAAGTTGCGTCAAAACGTACTTTTTTGTTAGAAAAGAAAATTTAATCTGAACAATGCAGAAGTATGGGATTTATTCTGATGCGTGAACGATGCGAAGAAAATTGCGAAATCCACGAGTATTAAAATGAAAAAAGAAACATTAAAACAATGAAAGACGTCTACAATACCCTGTAATGCGGAAATAGAGCACAGCTCTTGAGGAGGAGTAGGGGAGGGTGCAGAGAGGAGGGTACGCCCCTCCTCCTTCTCTCATCCTCTTTCCCCCCTCCATCCTCCTCTTCCCCCTCTTTCCCTCCTCCCTCGTGAAGTCACTCGTGACGTAACTTGTGAAGGCCTCGTGTAGTTCGAGACTTTCATGAGTGACCTTCATGACGTCACACATGACGTCACTTGTGACCCTCGTTACGTCAGACGTGAGGTCACGTGTGACGTCATTATAGAAAACGTCCCCTAATGCAACGCGCGGCTACGCCGATGGCGACGGCCAGGCCGCTCAAGCCGGAAACGGGCGCCTAAAAACCGCGCTCTAAAAATGCACAAAGCTTACAAAAATGTCACGTGGAAGTTAAATTCAAGTGCATCCCGGGTTTGTAACACTTAATGCTAAAACAAATAAAATTCATTAAAAAAACGTCAGGAGTTTTTTTTTTTTTTTAGATTAGTCATATTGTTACATTAGCGATGAGGAATCGAATTGGGTGATTAAGCTTCACAACAGGGGTTTCATATTATGAAAACAGTCTTCGCCAAAATGAACTTTCTTGTTACGAGCGCAAAAATTAAATCTGAATATAAAAGAAGCAGGCAAAACGCCGGCAGCACAATGCAACGTGTAGTATTGTATCATTCCATCATACCGTATTCACTGCCATAATAATTACGTTAAGGCATCCGTTCGAGTGTCCGGCCTCCAGTAGGCTGTCGTTGCCTTCCACCGTGTTTTGGCTACGCATGCAGGCTCAATGCTCACGACACGCCGAAGTCTTATCAAAGTATAAAGCTCGCGCTGGAAACGGGACGACGGAACACTTCCCTGTCGTACTCAATACCTCGCGAAACACACGAAAACTGCCTTGACGCGGCGCACACGTCTCAGAACAAAAACTTATAACAAATCCGCAATAAAGATTAGATGTCTCTCGGCGTATCGGCACGGCCTGTTCTTACTTTGACTTTCACTTAGGCAAAGATTTCAAGCGATACTCAAATCAAAGATGGGTCTCCCTAAGTTACCGCGAAGCATTAATTAGAACTGCCTAATTAAATTAACAAAGAAGCAAGGTTAAGCTTACAGACCGCTTTAGAGAGGCCCTTCATTAAGATGGGCTATACCCCGCGGCCTAATGGTATAAATAGCCATTAAGAGCAGAGAACCCCGTACCAGCTTTGCTCTTAGCTTTCAAGATGGCGTAAACCTTTTAGAAGAAAGCGAACCAAACTAACAAAAGAAATTGACCCCTTCCGAGGCACGACGGATCCCATTGCTGCATCACAGATGGTTCTCGCCGTAAGGAGCTTTCCGGCTCTAAGCCTCTTAGCCCAATTTTCTCGGCAACAGTCTCTAAAGTTCCCTGCATTTCCCTTCGGGGCATCGACGCAAGCAATGCAATACGTCAAAAAAAAAATTTTAAACGTTTGCTTTTTTTCATTCTCTCCTGAAATGATAAAAAGGAACTGGCAATATTCTCAAAAACTTCAGTAGAGAACGTTGGTGAAAGCGAAAAGCTATAAATAGGTGAGCTCCGAGTAGCACATTTCTAAATAAGATAAAGTTTGGCATGATAACCCAGGATCTCAGGGAAAACGGAACGGACAACAGAAAGCGCTCGGAGCTTTCCGGTGTCCGTCCAGCTTTTTTTGTCCCGCTCTGGGTTACATGCCAGTATTGAACCAGCCCGCTTGCAGTCTTGCTTTAGTTTCAACACAATGATACATTCACTGTGATACATCCACGGAACCCAAAGCGCGTCAGCCGACCCAGCTCACGCATTGGGCACCCGCACTGCGTCACTTGGACGTATGCGCACGTCAACAATCTATCTGCCGATGAGTATTTGAACTCGCGTTTGTGGGCAAGGAGTGCCGTGGCGGCACTTATCATCACTCGCGGATAACAAGTTTCATGTTGCGCTTAAAAAAAAAAAAAAACACGGTGGAAGCTTGGAGTCATCGCATTCGGGGAAATACTACGTCACGACCACGTGATTTCTCATTTCACTTTTGAGTTGAGGAGAAACGCTAAGGAGGAAGAAGTTGAAAAAACATTTCATGGCCCCATTAAGGCTGGTTCACACGGCCGCGACTGCCTACGTCCGAATGCCCCTCAACCTCTTGCGATAAAATGCGCCAGATAACACACTGGCGTCATCTATCGGATAGCCGTGGAAATCTTGACATTTCCCTGTATAGGCCCTTTTTTTGTTTTGCGCATCACCCCTTCTTTCTCGGCTCAAAAAGCGTTTGACAATGTTATTAACAAAGTTTCTGATAGTTATATATACTTATACTTCGTTTGTCCGGACGCAGTCGACATTACGAGCTGAAGGTACCAATCAAACAACGTCAAAAACGCACCATCTTGGAGTACGTCATGTTTCTGCACGTGTTCAATCATCGCTAAACCAATAATGACACTGCTTCATTGACCCCGATACCTCGCTGTTTCGGCTGCGTCTGGACTTAGGCTGAAAGGAAGCCTAATGTGTGCTTCTTTTCATACCGCAAGTGCCGCAAAACATTTGCTTTAAATGAAATGCAGTTCCAAGACCAGCCCATCATCATTGTGCGGAAAATATAATGCAGTTCCAGGGCCACGTCATCGTCATTGCGCGAGTGTGTACTTTCTCCTCGTAAGAAATTGTAAAAACTCGGTCGTGAGGAAACGCAAGAGTATGGAGCGACCTCGAGTCGTAAAGCTGAAAGGTATTATCGTGAATGACAGTATGTCATCGTTATGCCTTTTTATGCGCAATAAAGCTCGTAACAGTCGTCAGTGTTAGTTAGGCTCGTCATTTGAGGGTAGGCTTAACGAGCTTCCAACTTCCAGGTGTTTTCCTTTCAGTGTCTTTTGTTGTTTCTTGGTTTTGGGAACGGGCTGTCACTGCACACATACCTTAAGCAGATTCTCTCGATCCTCAAGGGTGTGTGTGTCGGGGGGGGGGGGGGGGGGGCGGTACTATCAAATTATGAGCCGTAAAAAGGGGTTAAGAGGGACGGCGCGTGAAGACGGCGAGGTTGCATGAGTCGGTGCCAATTAGGTCGGAGCAGGAGACTGCAAGTTCGGCTCCTCTCGTCGGGGTTAATTCGGAATTTAATGGCGGAGCGGCTGCGCGAGACGGCGTTCACGAACGCGGCGCCAAGCCGGGAGGCGCGGTGACAAAAAAAATAATAATAATAATAAAAAAGAAAGGTTGGCGGCGATAAGGAATGGGTCACGCGTGGAGCTGACACTTTGAGTTTCGCATGACGCCGCGGGGTTGCGAGCCGCCTTGGAAGGAGTTTAGTTTGGAGCGCGGAGACTGGGATCACGGCGGGGGGGCGTGGGGAAGCTTTGGAGTTACGATGGGGAAATGTACAGTAAAAAAGTGGCCTGCAGCGTATTTTAATGTCGACACTCATGGGAAGATCGAAGCTAGGAGACCAGCAGGGAAGAGGGAGAAGAGTATAGAGTATAGGAGCAAACTCCGGAGTATTCCGAGACGGGGGCCGTTTATATTGTCTAGAGCTAGAGCCGCTGTGTTTGACCAATATCGTCTAGAAGACAAGGACTGGGCGTGACTTCATCGTTGGTCCGTCTCCGACCCGCCCCTAGCGGCAAACGCGCTAAGCACGCTCGGCGAGAGTCGACGCAAAGGCCGTGTTCCAAATCTTACCCAAATGGATCTGAGTTACTCCGGCGGGTCGTGTCACGTGACAACACAGATTGAAAAACGCTGGACGGGGGTAGGTTTTAGAACGCCAAGGAACAAAAGCTTTACCCTAGAGGAAGATCGAGTAAATTTTGGAACACGGCCAAAGTGGCAGACGCGTTCGGTGTAGCTTCGCGGAATGCGTCGCGATCGTTGTGAAACACTTGCAAGACGCGATAGCTGCTGACGCTATGCAGAGTGCAGGTCCGTCCGCTTCATTCGCAGGGGTTGCGGTGATGTCAGAACAACGCCGAGTTTTGATTGGCTTTGATTTGAAGGATAGTGGGTAGACCTCAATGCTATGTTGCCTCGAGGTCTACCCACTATTTTTTTCTTCGATTAGCCAATAAAAGCTTGGCGTCCTGACATCATCACAACCCCTGTGTAAGAGGAAGGCAAACTTGAGTTCCGTATAGACAGCACTGCGTGGGTCTACTAGTGATGGCTTTTGGAGGAGAAAGGTACAGGCGTTGTCTTCTTGGCGGTACTGGTTTGACACATTCATCCGCCAGAGTAACCGATCCTATACTCCGTTTCACTTCATGTCCGGCCCCAGCCAAGGCCACGATGCAACGGACCCAATCAAGCGGCGGCAAAAACATGGCACTGGTTGCACTCGACGGGATAGCTATGCGGAGAGCAAGGTCGTCTGCTTCTTTCAGAGGGGTTCCGGTGACGTCAGAACGATGCCGATTTCTGATTGGTTTCGATTGTAGGATAGTGGGTAGACCTTAAAGCAAGATGCCTTGAGGTCTACCCACTATCCTTCAAGCACAGCCGATGAAAGCTCGGCGTTCTTACGTCACCATTACCCCTACAAAGGAAGCAGACGAACTTGCGCTCCACATAGCTTCACCCGACGGCCTTATTCAATCGCGGACATCGCTCCATTTATTCGAGCATGTTTCCTTACGTTTGGGACATGGTATGGTACCGTTAATCTAGTCGAGGTATCAAGTGCTGCACAAAACTTTGCGAATCCAGAAGGTCTTACTTTTATAGGAATATTGGTCACTCTAGAAAAAAAAAAGAAACAAAAATGTGTGTGAGTTGACTTTTCTGCAGAACACGAGACAGCAAATCAAAGCAAATAATGAAAGGATCTTAGCGAATTAAAAACTCAAAACGCGGTCATACAAAAAAGCAAAAAAAAAAAAAAATTGAATGTCCGCATTTGGGGTCAATTTGAGCATGTTCGCTGCACTTGCTCATGAGCACATCTATGTTTTATGTATATTTGTGAGCTTCTTCATTCACTCGGAACCTGGTATTGTTCCCTGCGATTTACTGTTCCTGCTCTTTAAAAAAAACACACACACACTTTTTTTTTTTAGTTGTTGGGAGACAGAACGGGCAGACGACGCCCGAACCCCGTTCGGGCGCGCTCGGCAATCTTCGGCTCAGGCAGTTGGTTGACCGTCTCCATGGCAACGATCGCGGCCCTCTCTGTCCGATGGTGGCGAGAGGCGGCACAGGGTAAGGCGCGGCATTTTTCTGGCAGCCGAAGCTGCGAGATTTACGCCAGCAGAGCTCCAGCGTGTCCCAAACTACGCCGGTGTTGACACTAAGGGGCGGAGACGACTGTTTACAGAAGAAACAATGAGGCTTCGGGCAAGAATGCAGCATTCAAAGGCTGGCCGTTTATTGTGTCGCGGAATATTGTATTCCCACTGCTACGCAGAAGCCACGATGTAAAAATGAATAAATAAAAAAACACAAGTCTCCGAACAATTTACAATTACGATCTACCGCGACTCCTTTGTGTGTGTCTTGGTGTGTGTGTGCATGTGTGTGTGCGCGTGCTTGTGTGCGTGCCTGTGCGGGTGTGCGCGTGCCTGCGTGTGTGTGTGTGCGTGTGCAAGCGTGTGTGTGTGTGTGTGTGTGTGTGTGTGTGTGTGTGTGTGTGTGTTTGTGTGTCTGCGCGAAGAGTTAACATTGTTCACAGTACTGGGTTAACGAACTGGTCGCGTGCGGGAATATATCAAAATCGCATTTACTGGAATTACTTGAAGAAAATATTGACGTGTGTAGAGATATGCGGGAAATGTCGCGGGCTGCTTAAGAACGACACTCTGTGTTCAGCACTCTCCAGTGGCGAGACACAGTGAGATAAGGATTCAAATTGGGCCGTCAATTTTACAAATCAACCACATTGAATTGCGAAACGTACGGATTTAGAAATTACAACTTCCTTCGCTGACTAATATTGTGAGGAATGAAACTCACTCCGAGTCTTAACGTTCCTGTTCAGCACACGGCGGCCCAATCCCAGAATTATTCTTAGTTTATACAGTAAATGACGAGAACTAAATGACGGGTTGAAAAAACACAAAAAAAATCTCCGCGGAAAAAAAAAAGGATTAGCAACCGAACTATAAATTTCTCTCTTCTTGCGATTGACTGGACATTTTCGACAGATTAAAGTGATTAGCCTACCACGCGCACTAAGAGGAAAAAAATACAGGCGGAGGCATTATTTGGAATTTTCATAAGTGAAAAACAACGACGCGACGAAGAACAGCGACGTTACATAAATTATCTACTTATACCCTGCCAAACTTTTAACTTCGGCATTTCGGTTCACGCACGAAAAAACAAGGGTCAATACTTTTTTTTTTCTGGACTTGATAGAAAAGTCTAGGGATTGAATTCCGCGCCAGTGTTTTTAATCTATCCATAATAACTGGGAGTTTGATTAAAGATAAATTAAGCATTTAACAGATTTCGCCCGTTCCGTTTTTTTTTTTTTTAAATTTTAGTAGCTCATATCTTGTGGAAAATACCGGCTGTTCTTCGATGAAACAAAACTGCGTAATGAAACAAAGATCACAAATTCCCTTACCATCGCGCTTTCCGTAACACATCAAAATTCGAGACAAGCGCGCGGTGCTAAATTTACGAAGCGTTTTTTTTTTTGTTTTTTTTTCGCGATATGTTTTATTTATTTATTACGCGTCCGTCTTCATTAGCACACTGCGAATTTACCATATGCATCGGTCGAAAGGAGGAATAATTATGCTCCCCATTTCCGGACACAAAACGAAAACTAAGACGTTTCTTATTTTTTGTTTTTTTTTGCCTGGTTAAAGGAAAAAATTAACAAAAAATGCTAGTTTCTCCCTATTATCATCTCTATTTTATTTTATTTTTTTTTATATGTCACAAAACAATGATGGCAGTGTTTTTTCATCAATACGCCGCCATTTTTTGTCCCAGCCTATCTATAGTCACTCACGGCTTAAGAAAGGCACGGGGCGTGGCTCATTATGTTAATTTATGCTACTTCCTTCGTGATTGGTTTTTCGGCCTTCTTGTAGATTAACGCTAGAATCTGATTGGCTGCGAAGCAATATTGAGATTCTCGGGACTGTGAAAGCTCAGCGTTTCTGAAGTTGTTTGTGAATCTATACAGGGTGTTTCGTTTTAAAATTCACAAATTAAAAAAAAAAAAGATAGCCGTGAAAGTTACACTATAGCGGTTTGCGCAGATGAGTTATACGGCCAGGGGACGTTATATAAGGGGCTATACTCGTCACGATAAGTGAAATAGTAAACTAATATTTTTCTAATTATATTTTAATGAGTGACAAAACACATATTCGGTTCACAATAGAAACTTGCCAAGCGTCATCGAAAACTACTAAATCCGTCAATATTGGAAAGCGATTTTGAACGCGTGGGAAGCGCACTATAGTAAGCTTAAAGGGTAACTGCAAAAAAAAAAAAGTATATTTTTGAACAGCCTAATTGGGACAAGCATGTCACAAAACAATTTTTTCGCCAAAAACGAACTTTTTTTACAGCAATATTTATTGCGCGAGGCTGATTTTAGTTTGCAAATATTTCGTCCGTTTTAAATCGCGCGCCACAAAGTTGGTACTATGCGTCACGTAGTGGCTGCTATACGTCACTCCGTGACGTATAGCAGCCACTCCGCCCGCGTCGAAAGAGCGGAAGTTTTAAATGTGGAGAAGTTGTGACCCCGACTAAATTACGTCCTGTGGCGTAAATATTGCTAGAAAAAATTTGTTTTTTTTTTACGGAACATTTGTTTTGTGACATGCTTGTCAAAATTAGGCTGTTTAAAAAAACACTTTTTTTTCTTTGCAGTTACCCTTTAAGTTACCACTTGTGCAATAGGCACTAGCGTTGAGAAAATGCGAATGACATGAGTGACGGAAAAACGGGAAGGGCGTGTTTATCGCAAGGGTAGCCTTGCTCGTGCTGCAGGCGTGGTAAACTTTAGGACTGCACCGAGCTTCTTACGTGCTCCAAATATCTCTAGTGTTCACCGATTGGGTGGTTTTTTCATTACACTAAGAAAGTCTTAATTAGGACCATATGTTTACTTTCAATATTTAAAACGTTATTAACCATGTTTTCGGTTAATTAGCCGAGTGATCGTTACAATTCCTTTCCTATACTAAAACCCTTTGGCCGTATCACTCCCACGCACAATTAGCATTAATGTAGCTTTCACGGCTTTTATTCTTATTTAAACAAATCTGTTAAGCTTTTCGAAGAAACACCCTGTACGACAGCCTGAAGCATACGTGGAAACTCTCATTATCTTTGCAGACTAGAGAAGAGCGTCACGTATGGTCGGAGACAATGCGCCGCGATTCAAACTTGGTCTGCACAATAACAGAACCTCAGCGACCCCTTCTGAACATTCAGTACATTTCTGAAGCCATACAAAGTACAAGCACACACACACAAAATTAAAAACAAGGCAAGCGAAGAACGCTTTACATTGCGGAAAATGATTTGCTGCTTTCGAACTTGGAAAAATGCACGTATCATAAAATGTTATTCGTAGGATGCCCCATTATGAATTTACCATCTGACTGGAGAAAGACACTTTCCAAAAGTCAGCGCCAACCCCTGTACACCATTGCTCGATTACGTCCACTGAGCGTGTATTGGACCCGAGGGTGACATCAGCGTTCGGCGAGGACTCGGATCCAATCAGGCACTTCGTGTCCAAGCGATGGCGAGTGCCGATGTTGCTCGATGAACTTTTAAAGAAACATCTAATGTGTATCAGAGTATGGCGCCACACGCAAATCCTTAGGCGTTTGGTGTTCCGGAACAGGTAATAGCATCAAAATCCTATGCATAAACTGCATTTTCTTTTTTGCAATAAAAATAACATTTTGTTTGCGGGAGACGTTTTTGGTTGCCACCATCCTGTTAGCGCAAACACTGACTTGGCGATTACTCACACTTGACGCATGTTGGTTAGCGGGCGAAGCAACCGAGTTTTCGCTAGAAAGGTAATAAATTGAGCGCGTAAGCACATTATTCCAAACAGTAATGGCCTTTTCGCCGAAAGCTGGAAACGACTCGGGAATAACGTCAACTCTTCTGCAAGAACGACGCGCTGCAGATGGCCAAAATGTGAGTTCAACGCTGCCACATCGCAAAACAAACTATAGGGGAAGAAGACGTTTCCACAAAGTGTTGAGGTACAAAATGAACAGTGTAAATCATGAAATCCCGATACAAAGAAGTAATTGTTCGTCGGCTTTTCTATTTGTTTCAGAGGTCTCCCCTGCATTCTCCGCAGTGACAATACGACGCCTAATGGACTTTTTTTTTGTAAAGTTCATCAATAGAAGATGCACTTCGCGCTTCCTACAAGAAACGTGTTTCTTTGAAGCGCCGACTACATGACGGCGCAGGTTTTAGGAGGCGAATGGCGGCGCACAGCTGCAGAATGAACGGAAAGACTCCGTTTTGTTTCAGCGGAATTAACTTTGTCGTGTGTGAAGGTTGTCGTTACTTGTAAAAGAAAGCATCAAGGGACAATTCATCCTTTTCAAGTAACGAGCGCCGTCTGGGGGGTTGTCTGCGAAATACAAATGAAGGGTAGCGGAATATGCCTCGGCCGGTCAGAACACATTGGCCTCTTGCAGTTAATTATATCGGTTTTCATTGTTTTTTTTGTTTTTTTTCTCCGACCGGTCAGAGCCCAGTTAACCGCTAACGCTGCAGAACTGCCACTGGCCGTGCCGAGCCCACTCACGGCAAATGATAAACACTCTCAAGAAAAAAGGGTGTAAAAGGGTGTATCGTTACACCCTTTGTCCCATATAATACACCCCAAAACTTTAATTCGACGTACAGCGCCCTACAGTCGAACAGACGGCCCGAAATCTTACAAGGGGCTTGATAGCCGTGTGGTACAACTTATTAAAATAGCGAATGTACGTTTTACTGACTACAAAAAACATAATCAGGGTTTTCTTGGCCCTACTGTAAAAACTCGGTGTTTTCTTTATGAGGTTTTTGATACGTACTTTAACTATTTAAAAAGTTATGTCGCACCATTATCAAGCCCCTCGTAAAATTTGGGGCCGTCTGTTTGACTATAGGGCTCTGTATGTCAAAATGAAGTTTTGGGGTGTATTATATGGTACAAAGGGTGTAACGATACACCTTTTTACACCCTTTTTTCTTGAGAGTGAACTATGCGGAGTGCAAGTTCGTCTGCTTCTTTTGCAGAGGTTGCGGTGACGACAGAACGCCGAGCTCTGATTGGCTCTGATTGGAAGGATAGTGGTTAGACCTCGAGGCAGCTAGCATTGAGGTCTCCCCACTATCCATTTATTGGAGTCAATCAGAGCTCGGCGTTCTGGCGTCACCGCAGCCCCTGCAAAAGAAGCAGACGAACTTGCGCTGGGCGTAGTCACTGACAGCCTAAGAAACGCGGGGCGTAGCTTATTATGTTAATTTATGCTACTCGCTTCGTGATTTTTTTTTTTTTTTGACGTTCTTATCGTCTAATGCAGCAATCTCATTGGCTGATGAGCGGCAATGAAATGATCGAGACTCAGGACGCCCTGGGTTTTTTTAAGCATTTCTCACTATAACTGTCGAATCGCCTTCGAGGAATTCAAAAGAAGCGCGGCTCAACATTGGCTTCAAGCATTAAACGCTTCATAACGAAAAACTGTAAAGTCGCATAAAAAGATTGTGAGCGTGAGGTGGATGACCAGCGAAGCTGTTTAGCGCACGAAACAAACGCCACCCCGAGAAGCCGGAGGAAACTAGACACGCGCGACGGGACCGCCACTCGGCGGAAAGTAGACACGCGCGACGGGACCGCCAAGCCGGGAGAGCGGGAAGAAAAGAAACTAGGCCCGCAGGCGTTTGGAACGACGACAAAGAGAGTTCGGTGAGAGCGTGTACATGGCCGACGCGGGTCACACAGCTGCAAATCTTTGAGAAACTTTTATTATCTATCTGCGAGTCTACTGATCTTGAAAATGGTGCCGATTGATAACTAATCTACTGAAACATGTCCAAGTGATGAAACGTATAAGCTTTTTCACAGAGTGAAGCGATTTTGCACAAAAATCGGGACCTGAATTTTCGTTGACGCCACATGAATGATCCACGGAACCCTAGCCATAAACAGCTTCGTTGTAAAAAGGTGACACGTGAAGTAGTTTGCCGTTGTTTACGATCAATCTCCTACTCGGCGTCCTTGCAAAGACCGATCCAATTCCTCCACTATGGACGACAAAGGTCAGCATCGAGCTCTGGAGTAGCTGGAGGTGACCCAAATCCGCAGGACAACGAAGACTGTGCCTTCTAATGCTGACTATGTCGAGGAAAACAAGTCCTCACAGTCGGCTAGAGGAGAACAAAACACAAGAGACACACACACACACAAAGAAAAACCGCGAGGCCGCTACGTATCCGAGCGTACGCCGCCACGCGAACAAAGCGACATCGTGGTCAAATAACCATCAGTGAACCAAGCCACCTCCAGATGGGCGCTAGCGAATAGCGAGGAGTAAAGTGAGGAGAAAAAGCAAACAAAAAGAAACAAGAGGTTTCATGTTGCAGGGGGGGAGGCGGGGGAACGGTAGCCTCGGCCGGATGCGTCACGACGACGACGGGAGGAAGACGCCGTCAAATATTTACACGCGGAACCGACGCGAACGGAGGAGGTACGCCCAGCTCCCCGTAAATTGAGTCCCAACATCGAGTGGGCCTGGCGGTCCTTCGCTCGGCAAACATGGCCGCGCCAGACAGCTGCCTGACAAGAACGATGGCCCGCCTTCTGCGCCATCTATAGCTAAATGTCAACATTCCCGAGAAGTTTGACTTGATCGGACAACAGGGGGCACTTGCTTACAGGGCGCAGTTGCCGGCCGCGTGGGGACGCTGTTTAGGTATACACTCACTTTTAGAGAGCCTACATGTAAGAGAGGGAGACACTCTCAAACCGTGGAGATTGTTTGCATATTTAATGGCGGAGGCCACTTGCACCAATTGGTCGTAAGTGAGAGCGTGCATTGCGTTGTCGGCTTAACAAGGAGAAAGGCGTTCGGAGAGGCGGAAACACTTGCGGACGATCAACATTTTTGTCACCTCCTATCCGCCCGTATTACGAACGCGGCCCGTCAACCATGCACGTGACCTCGACCAACCGGTAGTTGGAAACTCTCACAAATCAGGGCACACTAACTCGCCAAGTGGAGGATATCTGCGTGTGTTTGACTTGGTCCTCCGGGTGGTGTATACTGAGCGTCAAGATTAGCAGCAGGAGTCCGCGGGAGTGCATCGAGTCCTTCAGAGTCCATGGAATCTAGTTTGAGCAGTGCGACTGGTTTATTGCGGGGTCTGTAGGCCCGAGCTCAGCGGGAATGAATGCAGGGATGGACAGGTGTCGAGGGTATGAACAGCCTTCGACGAAGAGGTCTTCAAGATAGAAAAAGAAAAAAAAACAGTGCCAGTACACAAAGCAAAACGAGAACCAATACGTCATTGTGCCGGTGCCGTTTCTTTTACGATGGTACCCTGTTATTTGTGGAGAAGATCTGTATACAGTTGATTTGCTCAAAGTATGCGTGTTCTATTTGCGTTGCCTTTCAGGGGATGATTCATAGGATTGGTTGAGGCCAGTCATCTAATTGAAACAGGTCCCGCTATGGTAACATACAGCTTTAAAAAAAAGTTTTCGAGCCATCTACTAACGACCGGATGCGCAGCAGCGCAGTCGGTGGTATGCAGTCACAAGAGACTTAGAACCGGTTTTTAACTTCTCGTCGTTAGCAGTCGCAAGTGTGTGAACCAGGCTGATCATAGAAGAAAAATCTCCGCAGATAATATATAATATAGAAATTCTGTAAAAATATCGCGAGCTCCTGTGCTAATACCTTGTTGCATTTCAATCGCACATGTTACAAAACTTTCAGCTGTTATTTATTGTCACTGTAGTTTCCTCAGGTGCAATATGCCGGTAAAGATGTCTTTTGCCAAGCAAATCAATGTAAATGTACAACATCTTAATCGTTAATTTTTGTCCCTGACTAATAACATAAAAGTTAAACCAAAAGGAGGGACGTGGATGCACATGTACAGGAAACAAAAAATCCTGTAGATAATCTTGGTAATTACGTTAACACGCGCGTTAAACTCCTTCTCTTCCTTGTTCCACACTTGTATCTGTTATGTTTTCTTACTGGACAATCTGAGGAAATTGCCTCATGTGTAATGCACTCAAAGATATTCTTGACCCAAATAGTTCAATTAAATTTGAAATAGCTCGACAGGAAATTTATTCATTTCCGAAGAAAAAGAAGCATACAAACGCATATTTATAAACGTGTAGAAAAATTAATTTGCGGTTCCTTGAAGTTCAGTCAGGAACACCACGAAAGGAAAACTAATATTAAATAACAGTTCGTTTCCCGATTATGTGTCTCAACTCTTGTACATGGATTTCGAGTCAGTGAGCTTCTGACAAGCAGAAAAAGATGCATTAGAAAAATGAGAACCAAAAACTCTGTAATCTAATTACCTTTTGATAAAGGAAGATACTTTGCACCTCATCATCGCGATACAAATCCAGAATCCGAATTTGAGAAACCAAGAACCCGGAAGCTTTGTTTAACCTGTTCTCTTTTTATTATTTTTATTACAATCTATGTTTTTAAAAGATTACTTTTTTTTCAACTTCAAGATTGTGATAGACAAAGGCCAAGTAATCAGGACCTCGCGAAATCATTTCTCTATTGTTATTTTTTGCGAGTTGCTCCGAGAACTTAATTACGTCCTTTTACTCAGCCAGCTACGTTGCTGTGAGAAAAAATAGAATTACAATTTCAATGTGTAAAATCTGCGTTTGGTGTCAGTGCACGAGACCAAAAACTTATCTTGAAACTGAAACCGCATAAACAAATTAAGCTTAATTACTTTTTCCTGTGAATGCGTCCTTTAGAAAACAATAAAATGGCGTTGCACGCTACTATTGAAGTTACACGAGAGGCTCGCTTTTAGATGTAAACACGACATTAGAGTTAATTAGATTACGGTCGCTGGTGCGCGAAAGCTCGTGGTCAAATGAAGATGAATAACTTCAACTAACACGGCTGTCTTTTGTTTTATTTTTATCTCAACACTGCTTTATTTATCTTTATTTATCTTTACGTCAAGCGTAAAAGAAATAACCACCTCACCCTGAAGCAATATCCTTTCATCCGCTCGTTGGCGAAAGTACTGCCTAATAGCGACTTCAACTTTAATGTTTTTTGCCTTCGTTTTTGTTTTTGTTTTTTTTATGCGTTAGCGATGGCGACAAGAATGCAAGACAGCAAGTATAAATCGCAAATTCAGCTCTCGACCTGAACTTCCGCATTTTACCAACTCACAAAAAAAAAAATTCATTAAGACACTAAGATACCCTAAGCCGAAACGAGTAGCAAAAAATATATACCTAAATGCCACACAATACACTCCTTCCCGGATCGATGTACGCAACTTGCATAAAGAAGCCCTCCTCCGCCTTCGAACTACGTCGCGTGGCGCTGCTAATGTCAGCAAATACTTTCTCTCGCATCTAGGATTCAATATAAGACGATAATAGCGTTCCTTCAACCCTCCCCCCCCCCCCGCCCCTTTCCCAACAACCCAACAAGCTCAACTCTCTTCCGACGCAATTTATAAGGCTGCTCCTGCTTTACATGCAGTGTGCGCTGCGTTGGAGCTATAGCACTGGCTACAGCAAACAACGCAGAGGACTCGACCCGAATATGAAAGAAAAAACAAAAGAGAAAAAATTTGAGCGGCCTGCCATCGGCTATCTCATTAGCCCTGATCGAATGCAGGGAGCGACGCTGTCTTAGGAAATTACTTATGCCTCAGATGCTTTCCCGACTTCGCGCTGGGGCAGTATAAACTGGTAATGACCACAGAAAATCAGTGCGAACGAGGAAGCTTGGTAATCAAGTTCCTCGTCCCATGCCCACGGGGTGATCTATTTGCGCTCCGAGGTCTTCTTGACGGCACAGCAGCGTCTCTGATTGCTTTGGGAAGACCGATTGTGAGCGGCGTGCACTGACCCATAGGTCATAGGCTGGCAGCATTCTTGATGTTCATTACAACGCAGTCCGACTACACGCTATACTGTGCTTTTCTCGCTTCAAGTGGACGGCTGGTGTGAATGTATCTTGATAGGAACATTCGTGTGGTGTAACGTATCTCCGTGATCTTCGAATTGCGAGTCATAATGTAAAATCAATTTCCACGTTCCTTTCCGCTCGACGAGACAGTTCATCTGTTTTGATATTTGCTCACCATGCCGTGTGTCACCTCTTTCTCGTTTACAGACATTATATAACAGCATTGTGCCACCTCACGTTGACATCACCACACCCCTGTCTACATTTCGCTGTCAGTTGGACAAACGTTTGGTCACTTCATAGCGCGTCAGTGTATATGCATATCTATTTCTTTTTTAATGCGTAGGATTATTGTTTAAGAGCTTCTATTGTACGAGTTGGTGTACCTAAGAGAAGGCCACTCGGCCGTTTTAGGCCACCCGAAAAAGAAAGATTATTATATTATTATTATTATTATTATAATAATCAAACCTTGATGTAGGCCACGCAATCGCGGACGTTTGAGCTGCAACAGTGACGCACCGGCCGGTTTCTAAAAAAGGATTCGGTTTAAACTGTTTGATGGAATGCGAAGCTTAGGTCCCATTTTTTTAACTCTATTACAAACCGAAAGATTATCAATCTTTTTGGGGATTGCAGACGCAGAATAAGCCAGGAATGGGTGCTGGGGCTCATATTGTCGGCGAAGATACGTCCACATAGAAGATATATATATATATATATATATATATATATATACACACATTCTGCATGTTGTTAGTGAATATTCATCAAAGCCAACACTGGAGCAAGGATTCGCCAGGAGAATCTGTGATTTCTGGAACCAACGAATTATTTCCCCCCGAAAAATGTATTTGCCACACAATGTTAATTAGTTGACATTCCATAATAGCGGTGCAAAGAGTTTAATGGGCTCGTCTTCCTTTCTAAAGAGTTTTGTTTCTTTTTTTCGTGTACAAGGATGATTGTTTCGCAAATATTTGCTTCTAGAAAAAGATTGTGCTGCTTCACGACAAGAACTATGGTAATCATGGACGTAGAAATAAGAGGAGGCGACGTACCGGCACAAGCTATAGCCAAACAAGAAAATTCCCAAGTGAAGATGGAATTAGAGGTCGCGGTAGGTGGGAATAACCCCCCCCCCCCCCCCCCCCCCCAAGGGTGCCCAAGGGTGCCAAGGATGTCCTTTCCGTCCAATAGCGTCGTTTGGTTTTGTTCGTTGTTGGTCATCGTAGGCGGCGTGTCCCTCCAAACCGCAAGTCTCCTCCGGCTTCTTCACCTCTGGTGGAGTCATTTCGACTCCAGAAGCTTCCTACCTTCAAGATTATAATTAAACCAAACCAGAAAAACGTCAGTAGCTCGCACAGTGGCAGGTGGCCCAAAATGGCTCCAGGTTTGGTTTACAGAAAGACTCTATTGTATAGTCACAGACAACTTAACAAACTCAGGTCTCTTACGTTTGCTGCGCAAGCCGCAAACTTAAGAAACCTAAGAAATCTGAGAAACTTAAGACATGCAGTTTGCGGTGCAAGCCGATAAGATCACCGAACAACGAATCTCTAAGCAAGGTGCATCAAAATGAGAATTTTTGCCCTACGTTCCTAAAGTCGTCGATGACAATAGCTTGTGAGCCTGTGAATAGTCGCGGAAAATGTAAACAAAGCCCTATTTTAATTACATAAGGAAAGATGGAACTTCTGCACGTGAACACTCGGAGCGATTAGACTAAGAAATATCCGTTCATATACCTTCTACTTCCAACACCGGTGATTAATATGGTGTATTGCGTACCTGCATAGATGAAAACATCTGCATAACTTGGTAAGTTTTTTTTTTTCCTTTTTTTCAATACACAAAGTGAAACCGTCGAAGACAATTTCAATGAACGTTCACTCACTTACGGCGCCATCTTAAACATGTTAAATCTATCCAACGTAGTTCAGTTAATTTAGCGTCCCGGTGCTTTTTTCCAAAGCATGTCCCGAAATCTTTCCTTCCTGCGCAGTCGTGTAATGCTGTAAGGACGCTGTGTCGTGCTGCACCGCTATACTTTACCAATCGCTTTGTTAGGGTTTTGAGATTTTGTGTAGATACGTGGCTTATCATACATGCGCTGTACATATATGGATCGCCTCAAGATAAACCACGCAGTCGTTTAGCCGCTACCCTAGGTAGCACTACAGAGAAACGCCTAACTTTCACAAGGTTGGGAACACTGGGGGTCGAACTCAGGCCTAATATGGTTTTGCTCCATTAAGGAAGGGAGCTTCTGGAGGCTGCTTGAGGCCACCAGAGGTGAATCCAGGCTCCGAGGGCGACCAAAACAGGTGTCCAAGTCAGCTTTCCTTTTCGTCCAATAGCGTCTCTTGGTTTTGGTCATGGTTGGGAGCGTGTCCCTCCACACTTTCGGCTTAACTTCTGGTGGCCTCATGTCGACTCCAGAAGCTCCCTACATCCATGTGTTGCTCCAAGGCGTTATTCAGTGCGCCATAGTACTTTTCGTTGGTGTTTATATGGCTTTTCACTGGCTATACACATAATTGCCAGAGTTCCAGACTACACATAATTGCCAAAGTGCCAAACAAACAATACCAGCAGTGAAGCCTTACTTTGGAAAAAGTTTGATGAATTAGGACCAAGGTACCCAGACTGCGGCCAACGAAGCTCAAGTTTTGTTTTCCTGGCTTTTTTAAGACCCGAAATTCCCAGACAAAATCCAAATGTTTGCCCAAAGAACTGTGCTACCTGGCTTTACCAGAAGTCTGTTTCGGTTAGAAGAGATAAAAAAATTAGCTTCCTACATTTTACGTGAACTACATGCTCAACTAACAGATTGAAGAAATCAAAAATGGCAAAAGTGGACAGGAAACTCTGCTATCAGGCCATGCTCTTCGCGGCACAACGTAACGTGACCTAATGAGCGGAGTTCGTCCTTATCTAAAAATGTCCGGTAAAGGGACAGGAAACCCGTTACGCGCAGCCAAGCGCGATATTTTCATAGTTCACATCGAAAAGCACAGAATACAAGTGGAAGAAAGAATCGTAGCGAGTCATGAAAAGAAAGCAGAGTGGTTCTCTTATCAGTAGTAGACACCTGAGCTTCCGCTCAAGCGTGCGTGTAGAAAACCAGACGTTGCGACGTCGGTTGCTGCACGCAAAAGATTGTCATGTCCCTTACATTTTTTTTCGTTTCCTTTAAACTGTTTTGGCTAAACAAATGACGCTTACAACAAATATGCACAAAGTGCGCGCTTCTCGCAATAGTCGTACTAATGAAACTAGTGCGCTGGTCCCTGTCCAGGGTCTTTATGTATGTTTTTCTAAGGCTCTCAAAAGCCATAGCAAGAGAGATGCGTAAAAGATGACTTTTGTTTGTAACATCCGTCTTCTTGGTTGGTGGCCTCAGATTTAACTTCTGCAACCATTTTTGTTTTACCCGTTTAGTTAATGACAATACAAGTGATATTATAAGGGGTCTCTGGCCCAAGTTATATGCCGCTTCAAAGTAATTTCCAGTACCCACCCGAAACGTTCAGATAACGTTAGGTGAATACTATATACTATATTACTATATACTGTATCTCAATAGATATTTGAAACGAAGTGTTTATTCTAATTATTCAATTTCTCGAAACTGGTGGATGGTTTTGCCTTGTCCACCGCAATCACTGCTCGTGGTTTTATGTTTACATTCTTGTGTAGGTATTCGCGAAAACACCTTGATCGCGTCGACGTAATCATGTCCCTTCATATATTTTCGCCAGTGCAAAATTTAACTGTCCACGACACTCTCTGTATGGAGTCTTTTTGGAGCGTCAGCCTATAGTTATGCATGTCAGACACCTTTTTGTGTTTAATAACATGAAAAGTGTGAATAAAAATAGTTGAGTTTCTGCATGCTCAAATTGAAGTATAATTACACACAGGAACCCATTTCCAATACATTGAAACCGTTGCTTAATGACTGCAAATCATTTCCAGAAATTAATTCGACAGTAAATATGGTACCCTTGTACACTGATTATTTGATATTCCGAATACATGGAGTCGTGCATTTTTTTTTAATGACTGATTTCAGAAACTGAAGGACTATTTATATGCAATAAGCACGCATAACACGCAGAATCTGCAACTTCATTTGACGTCCCTTTGAGGGTGTGGCTGTACGCGCAGCTATTAATGGAATTATATATGTATGGTAAAGCAGTGGTCCATTGAATTATAAGTAAAATATGAAACTGTCTAAAACAGCTTACTATGCGCAAGGTTTTTGCTTCGCGATTTGTTCTTTGGGTTTCTTCTGGGTTAACGCCGTAGTCTCATCGGCTCAAAACTTTTCAATTATTTGGAAACCAGTAAATTATAAAGTCGTTTATTTTATATTTTATGAAATGATTACCAATCTTTAGATAATATTAAGGTAAATATGTGCAATTTTAATTCTTTAATTAGTTCGTTAACGTCAACGAGTACTGCACTTTATCAGCGCCGAGTGGTACGTGAGCTCGTTTCGCAAATTTTCGCGCACGCTCACAAAAGTAGAACTTTTGACGAACCTTCGTCGAACCTTCGTGTTAGAAGTTCAGAAAAGTCGAACCTATTCGAACTCAAACTTCGGCAGGTTCGCGACATCAATAACATATTATATAGTCACCGATATCTTCAGAAACGCCAGACGTGACAAGCATCCATCATCGCATTATATCACTTCGCCACCAATGAGTTAGCGATATTTGTTGATACGCCTCGCCCATCGTTTTTTAACTTAATATAGAGTAAAAACATAATCATTTGTTTGAATATTCTGCTATCATTCCCTGACGGTGAATATAGACTATACCCGTTTTCACCTCAAGAACCGCAGTAAAAAAAAGTGCGGCTGCTCGCGGAGCATTACTAATTTCCCTCTTTATGTAGAGAATTGAGATACATGTAGGTGCATTTTAGTTGAGATATATGTTATCTTATCATGACGTACACGTTTCAAACGCCAAAAGCATCGCTTCTTCCTCCGACAACCAAATCTCGTGAGAACTACTTCGCGCGGCGTATGAAGAATGCGCTAAACATACTTTTTTCTTGAGGTGAAAACGAGTATAGAAGTACTACATCAGGATAAGTTTGTGAAGCCGAAGCATATACTTAAAATTTAAAGATGAAAAGCTAAGATATCAGTATGTTTTAAATATATATTTATCATAACTTCGGCCAATATTCTCGGCTTAGTACCAAATATTTTTTTTCTTGCATCGGAATAGTTTCTTTTCACGATTGAATATTTGCGCTAGTAGATGGCAGCCTACAAATGCTCCTTGACTCGAATCTTCAGCGAAAAAGTCACAATATCTATCATTGAAAGGATCCTTAAGCCAGGCCATTTCGAAACTGTCAAGACAATCCACCGAGGCAATCTCTGAAGGGCGTAGAATCAAAAACCACATAAAAGAAATTATTTCCCGTCCTTTTTACCACGAGAATGTTCGATAATGACAGCACGGTCATTCGAACGTCTCCCCTTTTCAACTGACATCGGCAGATGCTTCTCTTCTATTACTAAGTATATAAACCAAAAAGGCGATATGGCGAACTTCGTAGCACGGAGTATTGCTCCAATTTGGCGAACTGTAATTAAAGTCTAAATTGGGATCAATATCATAAAGAAATATAAGAGACTAGCAATACCTTTCGTTGGATGACAATGGAAGACGTCAACGTAACTTCAGAAACATGTTTGACGAGAAATCGAAGACCTTCTTTATCAAATCAGGACCGGCTACAACGTACACTCTAAGAAATCTGGAGCCTCTGCTTTCCAACCAAGCACTTGGGAGAGCAGATCGCTGCAATCTGCGGATAGAGCTCGGCGAATGGCGAGGTTAAAAGTAAGTTTAGACCTAAAAAAAAAAAAACAAAAAGCAGTCTGGATCTGGTACTAAGCATGTTGAAACATCCTCTTCGAAACCACACCGCAGACTCATTTTTTTTAAAGTATGAACATACTTTTAACTATGTCATTGGCCAACTTCCCTCCGCAAATTTCAGCGATTGGCTTTCCCAAATGCTTCACGAGGGTTGCAGACCCCCCCCCCCCCCCCCCCCCAATATCTTAGAGTGTTGAATGAAACAGATTGATTACGAGGGCGTATAACTTCAATAGGTTGTGATGCCGGACTTTTAGCACTATGTGCGCCAAGTTATACTATGGCAGAAAATCTTGCTTATAGGAATCGTAAAGTTAAAGCGGCACCGAAATGCCACGCTAATGTCACCATAATCTAAGTATTTGGAGCGAAAGTAGTGAAACGCGTGATTATTGTAAGGTACGCCCTGTGTTTCTTAATTTGATGGCAACTACGAAATGAGCGGGAAACTCAACTAAGATGTCGAAGTGGCTCCCTCAACGGCCTCTAAGAGGAGAGGGCTATAAAACCAGACGAAGTGCTGCTGAACTACCGGAAGACGAGCAAAAAAAGAAACATCCGGACATTCCTAGTGGCCTTCAAGAACGAGACAGACCTACGAAGCGAGCAATATGTGTTACCAAAAGTAAAGGCTTCCGGGGGGGGGGGGGGGGGGGGGGGGGCTATAAATAAAGCAGGTCCTGGGGTTACGGCATTCCCGTCTCGATTTGCTTGTTCCGAGTTTCGGAGTCCAGACGAGGCCGAATACACGAAGGAGCTTGTTAAAACCCGTGTCATGCCTTCGTTTCCGCTGAGAAGGAATAGAATGTCAGGGGGTCACGTTCCAATGGACTCGGCCATACAATGTAACCCGGCAGGGGTGGGAAGAATTCAATTCTGAATGCTTAGTGAGTCGAGGACCGGCGCTGCATTCCGATTAAAACAACGCGAGCCTGTGATCCCAGAAAGGCGTTTCCGTCTGCCAAACTGGATTAAGCGAGCATGCCCAACTCCTTTTCACAACAAACAAATTTGCTTTGTAATTGCTATATTATTTTGTTTATTTTGCATACAGAGCACGTGAAAGAAGATGTTCTCTCTCTTTCTCTCTCTCGTAAAAGAATTTAGTAAAGCTGGAAACGACTGTCTTACGGCGTTCTTTTTCTTAATATTTTCTTGTTCACGAACTGCGTAGCTTTCTTGGTATATGTGTTCTACTATGGTCTCATTCCTGAAATTAAGCTGAAAAACAAAAATATCTTCTTGAATTTCGTGGATAGAAAGAATTACGTTGTAAAATTTTCCTTTGTGCACCACCTCCCATAAAAAAAGAGAAGTCTTTTTTTATAATTCTAGGAACACGAAGAAGTAATATTTCTGAATCACATTTTCTGAATAAGCAGACTATTATCATCGATGATTACGCCTGTTTTATTTATTACGTTAGAGCGGGCCATCGATACCTTACGATATATTAATTTCGAAGTCCATATCTAATTACTTTCCACGCCAATCGTAATTTTCGTTTTTTTAGGAGTCTCTGATATGTTTGAATAAAATAATACCCAGTCAAAATCGAACTTTATTTTTAAGCAGCACTTAGATTCGTATTCTTGAAGTCAGGCCTCCGGCGATGGCTCTTCCATCCAGAATGCATTGGCAAACGAATACTGGAAGGTACAAAATAGGTTCTGTTTTTTATCTGGTCTTCATCGGCAAATTCATAATTCGTTCTTCAGTTTTCCTTCCTTTCTTATAACAGATTTAGAAACTGATTGATTTTTCCCGCCCCTGCCCCTGCCCGTTTCCCGCCCCTGTCCGTTTAGATTTGGATGAGCATCGTACTGGCGTGCGGTCGTGTATCACTACTGCATGGTGCACGTTAAAGACCCCAGGTTAGTGGTTGTACCGCACTGGCTAAATTGCTCATGTACAGCTGAGACACTAGACGCCCACTGAGGCAGACTAACTTCCGGCTGTATAAACATACACACAACAATTTGCTTGATTGATGTTATGCCATCCTAACCGCAGCAGAAATGGCGAGTCATGTACACAATTATAAATTAACTCGCAGTTTCTAGTTATGACAGAATATTTTATATAACAAGAAAACTTATCGGAAATAATATTTCTATTAATTGGAGTATATTGGAAAGATGTTGGAAATATATTCTAACACGTACTAGATTTCTAACAATCAGAAGAGAAATCAATACATGTTTTGTTATTGTGTCTGATATAACACACATTTATAAATTGTTTGCGACACCTTATCAAATGTCTAAGGTTTTGCAACAACACCTGCGGATAGTTGCGCTCCAATCTGCTAGTACGGCTCCTTCATTGCGAGCCGAAAAGCAAATTAAATTTTTCGTGGATGTTCACGCTACTTCCAACCAAACGCAATATACGGCACCTGACTCTTTATACCCTCCTAAGCAGAACTGCTCGTCTGGCGTTACAGAGACCGGAGCTCTCGGTGGATGTTACCCTCACCCCTACACCCACGACACTGTAATCGATTGTTGGCGTTACGAAATCTCTTTGATGTCGTGCGTAGGCTCCGCCATCTAGCGCGAAGCTTCCGCCATGGTGCTGACCCTTCGGGTATCGCGGAACAGGGCGAAGAGGCTGGCGTGAAAAGCCGCCAGAGTCAATCGCAACATTCTAGTTAATAATCCTTACGCAAAGAATGCGAGTAAAAGGCAATAACTGGCATTTGATTTAAACTTTGAGTACTTGGGGGCGATCTTGCTGAAACTGGCGACCGTGCCAGTTATGTGAAGGGTGTGTACGTCAGTGATAGCGCACACAGATATATGTTTGTGCACTTATATAGAAAAACAGTTTCGTAACAGTAGCATTTTTTTTTTTCGTGTGAAGTTTAGAAATTGAACCTATGCTCGAACGTGATAGGTGGAGCTTGCGATACACACACAGATTGTATGGTATCACTGTACTTTAAAATAACGTTAATACTTGGAGAAAGGGAGCAAGGGGGCCAAAGGACAAACCCAAATCTCCAAAGACAGCTTAGGGGAATGGTGCGCAACTGAAAAAATCCGCCTGGTCCTGGTATCAAACCAGAGGTTTCTCCATTTCTAGTGGAGCGCTCTACTAACTGAGCTATCAGTTACCTAGCTATGTTTGGAGATTTATGTTCGTCTTTTTTCCCCCTTGTTCCCCTTCTCCAGGGATTAACTTCATTCTTGTTCAGCTAACTTGCACCTTTACATTGTCCTCATACACTAAAATATTTGTTTTTATAGTGGTAGCGTAAGCTTGTAAGGTTTATTCTTTCAAACCGTCGATGTACGGAATTATTTATATTCTCCGCCTAAAAATATTTCACTAGATTTTCTTGGTTGTTCGAATTTTATTTGGGACGTGATACAGCTTTTTTCAAAGTTTCGTGAGAACCGTTTTACCTACAATGGTAGACAGAAAGATCTTGATGCAATAGAATCATAGCATTCTAATTATTAAACTTTAAATATTCTTGCAAAGAATGGTGACGTTTTTAGCTTTTCTCGTCTAAGCAATGTTTAAGGATATGTTCCTTAAACTGTGGCGATACTCCCCATATACTTATTACACATACATGAATATCATGTTTAGAAATGCAATTATTGCCATCAAGTAAGTTAATTTATTAGATGATAGTCGCTGCATGCTTGCGCTGATGAAAAATGAACAATTTAAGAATGAGCAAACAGACAATACGTTACGCGCTCACTATGAAGCCTTAAAACAACATGTCTGCCAAGATTAGAAATGCAAGTTTAGACCACCAAATTTCAACCGATGTTAGAGACCTCAAGAAATTGTTCAGATCGTAAATGTCTGCCAGCATCGATCAATTTTGGAGACAGCTTTCGGACGCCGAACATTAGACACGACGACCTATATAAGACGCAGCTCAAACGAGGCACAACCAACGCATCATAGAAGCAACGCGCCACGCTTCAGAACCATCACATCCAGTCGCCTTTAGATCACGCGGGGCAATCCTTCTCGTCCACGGCAAGAACTGACGAGACTTCTAGCCGCCCCGCTGAACTCCGGCAGCGTGCATCAACGGCAGTGAGCCGTCAATTTCACGACGACAGCTTCGTATGCGGAAAAAAAAGTGCAACCAGGAGAAAGAAAAAATGACGCGCCCTAGAAAATGGTTCGGGAACCGTTGGAGACGAGGTTCACGACGAGCATTTTCTCCGTCGTTCCGAAACGACTGCTTGGATTGGATGGGAATGGCGCTTGGAGAAAACAAACGCACCGATAATACCGGCACGCTCTTACCATGCCTCTTTGTTCGGGGAGTAATAACCCAGAAGAGGACGCGACATTTTTCTTTTTTCGGTTCAAGAGTCTATATGTGTTTTTTGCTTTCGTTGTTTTGAATTCTGGCTCACTCACCTTCGAGAAAAAAAACAAGACAAAAACAAACAAAAAAAAACACTCGAGCCTATCTGCGTTTGCAGCTTGCTTCACCAAAGAAAATGGTTTAAAAAGATGCACGAGCGGCACAGTAAACGTAGTGTTTACGAAGCATAACTTAAGAAAAAAATATTTTAATAAAAATTAAGAACTGTGGCTCTTAATTTGGCGGTTGCGGTAACCTCTTAGGAGAAAAATAACGCAGCCATCTCCTAAAGAACGAAAAAAAGGATAGCGCGTTTTAAAAAGACTTTAAGCATCTTTTAGGATTCCCCTGGAAGTTGTCATTGCCAATAGTTTCTGAACATTCGCAGTGGAAAGAAACTTGATTTAATATACCATCAGGTGTAGCGGCTGAAGCTTTACATAAACAGCAACACTCGCAATATATATAGGCGGATTGAATAAAAAGGTATCTATTGGGGAAAGTGACTGGACAGTGCACAAAAAGCCTGCCGTATATTATTCAACGTCTCGTTGCAGCTAAATGACAACCATTCTCAAGCCGGGGAAGATGAACAATTTTAAAGTGCAGCTCTTAGGCGCCCGTTTCCGGGTTGAGCGCCGTCGACATCGCTGTCGGCGTCGGCGGAACCGCGCGCGTTGCATTATGGGACGTTTCCTCGCTAAAGTTGACAAGAAAATTTCCCCGCTAAATTTAGCGGGAAAATTTACCCGCTAAGTTTTAGCGGGTTAAGTTTCCCCGATAAATTTAGTGGGAAAATTGACGTCACGTGACCACTACACCGATTTAGTTTTCCCGCGAAATTTAATGGGGTAAATGACTTCACGACTTCGTGACACATCATCCATGAACAAAATCAGCAGCAGGAGGAGAGGAGGGGGGTGGGAAGAGGAGGAGGAGCATACCCTCCCCTCTGTACCCTCCCCGCCTCCTCCTCAAGAGCTGCGTTCTAGTTCCGCATTATAGATATTTGTAAACGTCCCCCCTTTCATTTCTTAATAAAACCTTCATATTTGTTACCAGACAAAACATTATCATACCGTGCATGCTTGAGTCACCCACTGAAAATCTTTAAAATTCGGTATTTGAAATCTTCAAGGTGACACTGAGCTTGGTATTGGCTCAGAACACAGATAGCGCAAACTTTGAAGCTCCCCCCAAAAGTCAAAATAATAATAAAAAAAACAACTCTAGCATAGTGAAACAACGTCAGCTACCCAAAGGTAGGATCAAAAGATTTTCAAGGGTGCCAACGGTCTAAAACCTCATGCGTCGCTCCGCACACTGCATATGTATGAGTATATTTCTCGCGCCTTTGTGGAAACTGCAGAAAGAGCACATGACAAGAAACAAACACGGAATTAGAAACGACTGCCGCGGAATGTGAGATGAGACGGTGAAGTTATTTCTTGCGCCTGGTATGCAAATCTATATCTAGCTCCTAGAGCACTTCGAAGTTATTACGCGGAGAGACAACTTAAAATTTTTAAACTGTCTATTTTGAGAATCTAATTTTTTTTGGATCCCTAATTTTCTGATTGGAGCATTCACACCTGAATCAAAGAATGTACACGCAGAGTTTAATAATCGTTCGAGGTGCTCAGAAATTCTTACTATTATTTTCGAGCGAAGCAGGGTACCGACTTCCTTTATGGCTTGCAGAGTTTTATGATAATTTGGAAATTAAGGAGTGCGTAGTTTTTGATGTTCAAAGTTCCAGCCCTGACATTGGTCCAGATGCCTCGCTGAGGTCTTACGGCAGGCTCGGACATTTGCATTAGAGTACAACCGACTGCGTTACGACTGCTTTTGATTTCTTTCGTCGTAATGGTTGGTATGGCAACGTAGCTCTGCGAAATGAGTCGTGCTAGAACGCTAAGAAGTCGTAAGGCAGTCGGTTTTGTGTGCACGCAGGTTTTCGATTCATCCTTGAAGCCGACGGCAATACGGTGTACCATTTTTGGCAGAGCTTTCATTACACGCTCGAAAATAAAGCTCCGAATGGCCGCGTACCACATTCTGTTCGTGAACGTAAATACGCTCCTCTAATGAATCCAATCGCCTGTCGAAATTTTATTTCCCGAGTTCAAAATCTACTGCCTATCAAGAACAAAATATCAATTTTATATTATTTCCCACTATTTTAATTTAATGTCCGCACTAGATTTATTATTAAAATTTAGAAATGCTTATTTCGGGAGAAAACAATTTGACATCTTAATCACTAGGTCTACACCCATAAGTTTCGTTAACTGCTGGATGGAAAACACCTTCTTGCTTGAAATCATTTCTTGAAATTCTTCGGTGCGCAAGTGTCCCTTCTGATTTTTTTACCATGCTCATCCTTTGACTGCATTTCAGTGATATTAGTTACATTACTCTAACAAGAGAAGGATTACAACGCTTCTTGGGTAGAAAATGCTTAAAGTCCAATGTACAACCTCGGTTTTCTGCAGGGAGGATAATCATCTTAGCTCTCCCCTTTCTTAAACTGCGAAGGGAGCCATGTTGGGACAATTTACAAAGTGGAGAGCATATAGGAAAGGAGGAGGCAAGCAAAAGTGGAAAGCGCGAAGTGTGCGTCGGCCTTTATGCGACATAATGAGTTTTAGTATTGTGTAGAGAAAATTGAGGCACTATGCGTTTGCGTCAGCGTTGCGTGTTCTAGTTTGCACATTACGCGCGAGCCCAAACTGCGTCTTGAATTGGCGCATGGCAACAACGCGCATGCGCAGCGGGGAGCACGCGACGCTAACGCAAACGCACGGTGCATGAGTTTGCTCCTATACGTAATACGAAAACTTTCTAATATTTACGTGTCTTGAAATGTTCGAAAGGCCATAAAATACCCCGGTCTTTCTCTTCCCTACTTCAATTAGACGTGATTCGAGGAAAAAGAATGAATAGACTCGTTAGGTTCGATGGTGATACTGTTGAAACTATTTATTGGCATGCATCCTCGGAGCTGCATTTGAAAAGTGAGGCCACGAGGAACCTCTACGGCGAGCAAGTTCGTTTGGTCCTCGCGTACCCCGCATCAGTTTGTTTACCCACTAAATGCGCCCACGTGCTTCGTGTTTGCTCTCGACCTCTACCAATAACGGAATGGGCTTGGCCGCCTCGTCATCTTCCGTTCCCCGTGCCTTCTGTATGATGGCCTTTGATTGGTGTTGCCTTCCGATGCGCCGAAGACGGTTTTGGAAACGCTCGGCCGCCGTATAACATCTCCTTATCGTTCCTCAACCAACGAGCTTACGCCATCAGCCGATAAGAACTCGAAATAACCAATCACGAAACAATAAGCGTGAGCATAATTAACCACGCCCCACGTTTCAAAACATGAAATTCACTCCAAAACGCTACCCCCTCATCCCAAAATTTGTCCGTCCGTCCGTCCGCGCATTTCCCGCTAAATTTAGCGGGGAAATCGATGTCACGAGACCTATACACCAAAACAGTTTTTCCGCTAAATTTAGCGCGGAATTTGACGTCACGTCAACCGTACAGACCAATTCAGTTTTCCCCCGCTAAATTTAGCGGAAGAGGTAACGTCACAAGACCTGTGCACCGATCTAGTTTCCCCGCTAAATTTGGCGGTAAAATTGATGTCAAGCAACCTGACGTCACGTTAACTATATATTAAGGTAGTTCCCCCTAAATTTAGCGGGAAAGTTGACATCACGTGACCCCCCCCCCCCCCTCACATCACCTGTACTTTTTTATATTTATATTAATGCCACTGTATATAAACTGTATATAGTCATCTAACCGAATTAAAATTATCACTTCGTAAACACTGAATTCCATGCATTATGTGATCGCTGCCATTTTTCTTTTTTTAACTTTTATTTGCTAAAGAACTATTTCAGTGCTTCTCACCAGGCTAAAAATACCGTGTCATTGAGCTGCGCAGGTGCGAGTTTGATATTACACCAAAGAGAGCTACGAAGCATGCCCATGAGTGCGTTCCACAGCCCACCAGACAGAGATGTCTCGGCGCGCACAAGATATGGTTATTGGAATTGTCTATAGGAACAGATTTAGCATGATTAAAATGGATCACTACAGATTTCGGTATTATTACATACGCCCACCTTCAGTATTACTCGCCTAGCTATTAACCAACTAGCAAGATATATAATTAGGCAGAGTGGTTCAAAAGGAGACACCGGTGAACAAAGATTAAACTGCCCAAACGAAAGCTCCTGAAATGGGAGTGGGTATTATGTTGGTAATCCCGCCGATGAAAGGGCGGATTAGAGCGCCTCCCATTAGGTTTTTGCGAAGTTAATGGATCATTAAACACGGACAACTTTGGTAGGCAAAACAAAAAAAAATTAATTCTGGAACGAGTTTCGATAGTGGGGATTATTCAAAATGAGGTGTATTTTAATTTCCTAATGGGTCTCTCGATAAGGAAGCGGGTATCCACATAGGTTCCTGTAAGATGCTCTAGTGCGTCTGCATGAAATATAAGCGCGAGGAGAGGTTTGATTACCCGCGTTTAATTGGGAAAAATGTGCGTAGAAGCACGATTACAAGGTCGGTATATGGCATGGACATGATATATACAAAGCGTGAGTCCTGGAATGCTCCCTACTATCAAATATTTGGGATGTCTGCTTTTCTGCAGAGCAGTCGAAATGCATTTTACTGCAATCCACGAAAAGAAAAAAAAAAAACATTCGGAGCAGAAAAAAACGCGAAAAGGCGTTTCCAGCTAAATTAGAAGATTGCTGTCTGACAGTGAACACGATGTTTTAAGTTATTGTCGCGACTGACCGACATAATTTTTAGGTCGAATGGTTTGTTCGGCCATGAATCTCATGGAGTCTTTTTGTTTGTGGGCCACAGTGATTAAGTGGCTCTCTGAGTGTTCTGCAAGAAGGTAGATGCACTAGAATTCTTAGAGTGTACCGTAGTCACTAGCTGCATATACATGAATGAGATTTTAGCGCATCGACTCCAGTTATCGCATTCAATGCAGTTATGTAAAAGGCATACTGCGCCCGGGAAGCGCGTCGCATTCAAGTCGCTCGACGGAGGTGAATCACGACGGCAAATGCGCATTCGTACGGAGAATTATAGGAAGGCGCTCGCAACGGGAGCGGGTGAACAGCCGCGAACATGGCGGCGGTCAATCTTTTCGGCGCCGACGGGGAGCGGTACCGGACACGGTCCCGGAATTTCGCCCGCAATTTTTTTCCCAAGTAGAAACGCGAGTTTTTATCGCCATCATGCGTGAGATGAATACAGCCGAGCTGTTTAGAGCGGGCCCCGTTCAGACGTTGCGATTCAGGACTTGTGCTTTGGAAGGAGTCCTAAATGATCTGGCGCAAGCAAGGAACGGTGCCGAGAGCTTCGATCACTGGCACCGCAAAACGAGCAGCCCCTACCTCGGTGCTGTTTCGTCTTGTGCCGGTGCCTCTCGGCCAGTGTAGTACGAAACGGCCTTCCATGGAACCGCGTTCCTGGAACGCGTTCCTTTAAGGAGGAAAGAAGGAACGCCGCCGTTCCATTTCACATCGGCGGAACTGGAACGGGAACTCGTTACATTTTTACAGGAACGGAACAAGGAACGGCATTCCTTTTTTTCGTCCAGTGGTGTCATTTTTATTTTATTTCTAAGAGGAAAATTCGAAAAATATAAAAACAGTAATTTTACGAAGAGCAGGATCTCGTTAACTTTTTGGTTACTTATCTTGGGGTTTACTTTGTATGGTCCTCGCATGCATGATGACAGTCGAGTGCAGGAGAGCTAGTGGACACTGACTCTTTTTTCAGTTCCCGAGACTGCGGTACAAAAAGCAAAACTTATACTCAAAGAAAAAGACACAGAAAGAGAGACGTTTAAAACTTGGCTACTTTCTTTGCTTCCACGAGCCCTCATACACGCAGGAAGCTAAGGCCGACTACGGCCATCAGTGAACGTCTACAAAGAGACCTACACTGGCAACAAGAGAGCAGGTTACCAGACATCGAGCACACCCTTGCATCCCAATATTGGTCACTTAAGAAATAAACAAATATTAACCTATATTCCTTCTCTCCTTGTCCCTCACCTTCAAATTGAACGACTAATTCAACCTTCATGAAGAAGGACTGGTAATTTTCAAGATTGACCTTCCAAAAAGCCCTACTCTCTTCTTCACTTCGTCTGGCGGACAGCAACACCGAGAAGCAACTGTTGTTAAGTTTCAACAAGTGGCTTTGTTAGATTAAAACGTGCGAGGTTGTTGTAAAATACTCGAGCAATGTGGAGTAACAGTATATTTGGATCATCTGAATAGCCCACCACACGCATGAATATGGTTAAAAGCTGAGATACTTAAAGGTGACTATATCAACAAATGAAACCCCGCTTCCGCTTGTTTTCCTCTCCTGGTGCTCTTCCATCGCGGTATTCAAATTTGTATGTTCATATTTGATGGGATATATATGTATATATATATATATATATATATAAAAAGAAAACTTGCCTCTATCTAAGTAACTTTGGTAATCCGCAAGATACAACCGTAACGTATATGTAACGTTAAGATCCGTTTATGCACTGTAACGGGAACGAGTTCATTTTTCACATATGGAACCTGTAACGGGAGTGTAAATGTGTGTGAACGGCGCTTTAAGCGCTAGAAGCCAGGGTTTTGATGTTTTTTGCGTCTCGTAACTCCTTGCAAAGCATCGAAGGTAACTTCGCGGATCTCTGAGCTCGTCGAAAGGGCTTTCGGGCGCGAACTGCGCGAACCCGAGACACCTGCCGGAAGGGCGGGACGGCGCAAAGACGTGGTCACGTGGTGTGGCTGGTGCCGGAAACGCACCTTTAAAGAGATAACACGGCGTGGCGCCACCTTCGCGTAAACCTATGCACATTCATGTAAACGTTGACGCGTCGGCTTCATTCCGAGGACGACTGCAGTCGATGCGCTTAAATCGCATTCATGTAAACACGGCTGCAAATAGCTCAAAAATTGCGGGGCGTGGTGCACTTGTTCACAATTCTGGCTTCCTGATTTTTTTTTCCACAGTTCTTATTGGGTAAAGCCGCAATCTTAATGATTACTACAGAGCGTTGCTAGGATACGCGGGACTTGCCATGCCATGAAATACTTAAGCTGCCAGTTACCACATGAGACTACAATACTGAGGACGGTGGCAAGCGATATTATACTTACGCTGAGTTGTCCCTCGGCTTTGGTGAATGCGGAACTATTACCTGTTTCATGCAGTGTAGATGAGAGCAAAACCATTAGGGCTTACATAGACTTACGGTAAACCCAGGGTGCAGCCTGCAACTCGAAGATCTCGAACTTCTCCATCTCAATCCCTGAATACTTTTACTTAGGGGCTGTTTCGCGCTAGACGGCGAAAATTATAAATGCCATACGCCAGAATATTTTGTTGACTTCTCATCCTTCGGAATTCTCTGATGCAGGGTAGGGAGCACTCCCATTAGTACGTTTCGCGCTCAAGCAGTTCTCAGATAAACAAAAATGGACTCTCTTTGTACAAAAAAATTGGTCGATGGGTATGGCCATGCAGTCGTCCAGCCGTCTCATTAACAGTGCAAGGAAGTTTCTTCTCTCGGCACCGCATATGCCTCCTTTATATTCAGCCCTCGTAATTCAATACTGAGGAAAAAAACACCGGCGTAGAAGCACTCAATATTCCTCGCAAGGACGGTCAATATTGTCCCAGGAGCGGAAGAAACGTAATGAAGTCGCAACAAGGCCGAAATAATACGATAAAAAGAAAACGCTCATGTTTTTGAAGAAAGGTGAAAAATAGGACCAATTGAGGACATAAGTTTAGCAGTACGAGAGAAAGCAGCCTAATATATAACGAACACAGAAAACGTTTTGTCAATTTAGGCGTGCGAAAAATGACTAATCGGGAAGATGTCCAGCTTATTCTCATGTTTTTGTTTGACTTATCAAGGACGTACGGGTGGCCCTTGAGTAGGTTGAAGACAACTTAAAGAGACTTTCTAGTAAGCTGACTGATGTAATATGGGTGAATAAGAGCGGAGGACTAGAGATTACGGTACTGCCCTCATCTTTACTAAACTCGGTTCATTTCAAGAGGATAATTTCTAGTTACAGGGTTTGTGGGTTTATTTTTGGCATATATATTCTGCTGACAGCTAATTCGGGCCTCTTCTCCTCAAGCTCTCATTGCATAGCACTCGGAAAGAATACTGAACTATGGTAAAAACAACAACTTAATAAACGCAGGCCGCCGTGTGTCGCCGAGCACCCATGGTCCTTACTCCGCAGCCGTTGAGATTGCAGCCTTAAGTGATAGGAACGCCGAAGGGCGAGTCACTAAGACAGAAGCGTGAACGCGTGATAAGCGAATCACCCCGTTTTTGAAGTTGTCTGTGACTGGAGAACAAACCGGTTTTCTTCCGCTTCGCCTCTAGACGTTCGGAAGACCATCGTTTAATTTCTGGGCAGTAAAATGAATGGGGCGTCGACTGAGTATATTCAACGGTGTAGACGCAGGGGCGTCCAAACGTTTTGTCCAAGGGGCCGGATTGGGGATTCGTCGCAGCCTCGAGGAGCTGGTAAATAAATACACGAAAATAAACGACGAAAAAAAATACACAGCTAAATAAAGAAGACGGTAAACCTCATAAATACATAAATGCAAATTATAATACATATTTTTTTTTTTTTAAATCGGGGGTAGACTTTATACTTGTATACTTTCGTTTGCATTGCGAATATGGTGCAATTAAGGCATTAAACAATATTTTTGACCCAGAAAAAAAAAACGCGAGGTATAAATCAAGTCGCATCTGAACTTTGCCACATTTACAAAGGGCAGAAGACTACCAATATTGGTAGAACTCGTAAAAGAAATGTGCGAGAGTTACGACACAGGACACTAAGAACAATATCTATACGTAGGAAAGCAAAGTAATTCTAACGCAGTTAAACTGTCATAAAACAGAGGACTAAGAATGATGAGGGTAGTGACGGCAATGTGCTATAAAGATGACACAAAACTATCGGTTGTACACCAATCAGAACGGATACGATTCCATTGGTATTTACGTGCGCTCATTTTTTTTTCTTTTTGCGCCGGTAGGTAGCAATTAGTTTGCCGGAAGCGGATCGGGACCGCGGGTCGGGGTTTCGAGACCCCTGGTGTAAAGTAACCGGGTTCGTATTGTTGCGAGGAATTACGAGTTGTAGATAGCACCGGCTTTATTTGCGATCAAGTCTGAAGAAAATATCCTTCGAACAAAAACGCATTATGTCAATGTTTTCTAATTTTTTAACAAGTCGGAGATTTTTTTTTGTAACTCTAGTTGTTGAAGGCGAACAATCACGTTTCAGATCACCACCTTCCGATAGCAGCCCGCCTGAAGCGCGCTACGCAAAGAAGATGGCGGCACGTATTGGGCAGGAGATCGAACTATATGGGGCGCTCTGACTCGTTTGTTTCCCCACATCTCGATGGTTACTCAACACAAGGCCTGTGCACATGCCCACAGGCCTTATGGGCATGTCCATGTCATCTTCTACAATAGAGCGCGGGGCACAGTGTAGTGTAAAAAAATACTAACAATCGACGAAGTGACGTTAAGTGCCGGATCTACCCCGAAAGCAGTCGTCAGAGAATGCGAGCTTGACCCACTTCGGCTTTTGTGCTAAGCTGGGCACAGTGCATGCTGCATTGTTCATGCAGGCCGAAGTGGAAACAAAAGAGCCCCTCCTCCCCCTCACCGGAGAACACGAACTCCAGCCGAACGCTGACGCCGTGTTCGGTTATGTCGGCCGAGCGCTGAGTCATTGTATTGGTTGTCCCCATCCGTGTAGTTCTAAAGTTAACCGCTTGGGGCGTCATGGTCGCTCCTCCTCCCCAATACTAACCATTGAGATGGAAGCATCCGTCGCATGAAAGGGCTGGGCGAATGATCACCATACAGCGCCGTTGAACAATCACCTAAAGGGTTATTCGTTCTCGGACTTTCGCTTTAGAGTGCAAGCTGCGAAAGGAAAAGAAATGACGATAACAGTACACGTTTCGTAAGTTAAGTAGGTTCAAATGAAATATACGAACCGCGTGCTTGTCTTTCAGCTTCAGAACTACTTCTGGTAGGAATTCTGCCAACTCATTTTCGATCCGATTGTGAGCTATCGGATGCTTGCTTCAAAATACATTTACTGTTTTAATAGAGTTGCGTTGACACGAGGCAGACTTGATGGAAAATGATTGATTTAGAGCACTCAAGCGTTGTTCATTGTCTTATATTTTGTTCCCCCACCTCCCCCCCCCCCCCAGATTTGCAACTTTGACTGAACAATCTGGCTTACGCAACTCACAACAGCCCCGAAGCTCCTCCGATTTATTTTTCATGCGTAACAGGGACATTTCCTAAACCCTTGCACGTTGTTTCTTCCAAACGTAGACAAAAATATAATAAAATTCATGGGGACATAAAATTTTCCTTGGAAAGAATAAGTTTTCACTGAGTTGGGTGCGCTCGGCAGCACAGGAAAGGTAGTCGTCCAGTCAGAAACGGATGACGTACGGTTTGCGACACTGTTAACTCGGACAAGATATATCCGGATTTATTTTTCTGCGTTTCTCTCAGTATTAATTGAGTTGGCGTAGTAACCTAGGTGCTCAGTTGGCGCTCTACCCTAACCCAAGTGGTAAATTTTGAAGCGCCTTAGTACCCTTTCGAAGTACAACGCGAAATATTCGCAGAAGTCGTGTTCGTGGTGAAAGTGCCGCGTGTTGTGCGTCTTAAATTTTGATAAATATTATCATTTTACCTGTTCAAAATAATAAGTTTGATTAGTTTTGCAGAGATATGACTTCGCTTTTGTTGCGTATTTGAATGTATCAATAATTTCTTTTACAATTGAGTAATCATGCAACACGTAATTTATTTCGTATTCCCTGTATATCAAACACAAATTTGCTCAAAACCCATGCTTTCTTTTAGCACGGGGAGACCTAGAAACTACCAGAAACAACTCTGCAACCTTCGGCATTTTGGATACATGTTGATTTGGTTGATCTTTTTTTTACACTCTGGTTGCTCATTTTAATAATTGCGTATTTTGTTTTCTTTTTGTTTCTGTAGCATTGTGTACACACAATGCTACAGAAATGCTTATAAGCACAGATAAAGCAATCAATTTTGTGTTTCCTGCATACTAAATACAAATTTCCAAGAGGCGAATTCGCTTTTTTTATCTTGGAGAGACGTTGAAACCACCAGAAACACCATTGTAACCTCTAGCATTGTTAAAAAATGTTGATATGACTCATGTTTATTTTACACTTTTGTTGCTTATATCACAATTTACGTGTTTTTTTTTCTCATTGTTTATGTCAACATGAAACATGCAACGAATTTTTTATTCCCAAGCAGCAAGCACCAATTTGATAAAGGTAAATAAATCCTTGCACGGGGAGATGCAAAAACCACCAGAAAAAAGATTAAGACCCCTGGCGTCTTGGATACACGTTGATATGATGCTGTGTCCTTCTTTTCCGCATGGCTTGGTCGATTTTTGACCTGCCACCGGAGCCCAAGAGACAGTGACGGGCTCAATACAACGTATGTCAACATCCTGCCCATATTACTGGACCAAGGAGGGTTCTTCCGAACGATACCATATCAAAAGAAAGAGCAAATCGACCACCAGTAACATAGATATAAAAGGTAACACCGTATCTGGCGTGACGCCTGTAGTGTGGATGTCGCGGTCTCTAGCTTCCTTCGTCATGACGCATGGACATCAATTCTTGCTGACACATCGCATAGACAGCCATCGCCGTACTCTAGAAGCTTCCGGTCTGTATAACACGGACGTCAGCAGCTTGTATCGAAATGAAGACGGTGAAGATAAGGCGTTGGTTGAAGGCTTATGAATGTATTTTTTGTAGATTGCAGTTGACTGCAGAAATATTTAGTCAACAAACATCTGGGTGATCCCTATAAAACAAAATTCAGTTATCATTTGTTAACTAAACACATTAGAGCTTATACAACGGCATATGTAACTTTTATATAATCGTATTTGTTCTGATGTGTTTAGTTAACTTATCAATATTTAGCTAATAATAAGTTAAAGTAGCACTAAAATAGGGTCGGATGTAAGTGATATTGAAGACACAAAATGTTCATTATTTAGTTTGTTTATAGCGCTATTAATAGAAATGATTAAACTCCAATGAGAACTGACAGTAATCAGTATAATAACGTAGAACAGTGAGCACGTACGCTCAAAAAGCTCCATGTAAAAATGATGATACATGTAAACTAAAGCCGGACCTAGTTTGCTCACTTACGGAATTGGTTTATAAATATTTTTATATCAATGTGATAACCGCTGCCTTGCCCATCATAAAAAAGGTGAATGATTTGGAACGATTTTTTATCACTTGCTCTGGACAATAGGTAGTATCTCCATTGCATAGCTGAGGACGATTTCAAAACAAAATTTGTCAGCCCTTTTTGCGTAAACAAAGAGCAACGAAGCATTGAATGTTGCAGTTAAGGGATAGTCCGTCAATGCCATCTTTTTTTTCTTGAACATCGAAGACAGGACAGTGGAAAAAAAGACGAGTAATGATTCGGTAGTTTTGTTGAAAATTTCGACTGAACACTTTCGGATTGTGTTATCTTGGACTAATCAATTCGTTTCCTCAATTAGAACTGGTTATTACCGACTGAAATGGTCTACCCGAGCACACTGTTGTCACCCTAGAAGTTGTGCAAGTTTTTGTATGTTAGAAATGTATTATAACGATATAGCGCATATGTTGTCTTGTGCCATATTATATATTGTTAAAATTTGCCCCCCCCCCCCCCCCGCCTTACGTAATGCCGCCTGTGAAATTTCAAGGGTCAAATAAATTAAGTGCATGAAAATGAACGATGAATGATATGTATTACAAACTGCTTCATTTGTCGGATCACGACTGAAGCTCACACCGAGAGAGACTCTGAAACTTCCAGAGCTTGTCAGGCGAAGGGCACAACTTTCGCGCTGTAATACCCGCACCTCGATGAGACGAATTAAAAGCGTATAATTGATTAGGGGACAAACACGGGGCCGTCCTCCCTTAAAATATACTAAACTTTCACGGTTTCTAGGGTCAAAATTTCGCGACAAAAGGGAACTTGCTGGTGCGGCTCATCCGGGCCAGGTAAATCCCCGCAGTGAAACTATTATAATTATGCGTGAACATTGCCCTACGACGCTGACGCCGCTGGGACCGGGACGCGCTCTTCGCTCATTATTTCTGGAATCGCGAGCACACGTGGATCGCCGCCCGCGAAAAGCTCTGACAGGTTCCTAATTCCCCGTACGTTGGCGGGGGAAAGGGGGGGGGGGAGCGGGGGAGCGTTTGGGGAAGTAGGGACAGCCAGGAATGCGGGACAGATGAAGAGATGAGAAGCGTTGTTGGACAAGCACAACAATTAAAAGGCGCAGGGAAGGCGGCTCTCCAAGGCAGCGCAGTTCTGACACTATGCGGCACGGCTTATGCAACGCAGATCGGATATCGAGTAATCCGACCGGCAGCGCAATCTGTAAATAATGTTTAGAAAACATTCCGTTGTTGCTCCTTCTCCTTCGCTTAAAGTAGCGCATTTTTGTGAACTGGCGCACTTATTTGGTGCCTTTTTTGTTTATGTTCGTGAGCGTTCCGCGACTTTTGGAATCGTCCCTGTCCGTTTCTGACTCTCTTCGCCGTTTTGAGGAGATGTAGATTTTGCCAAACTCCGAACTCTTGATTTATGATGTCGGGTACTCTGTAGAAGCTACATCACATGTACACCGTCCGCCAGGTGGCACTTACAATTACAGTGCTTGGTTTTCATTTAAAGGGCATTGTTCGGTAAAAGCTTGAATTTCAAAAAACAATTAAATTATAGTGCCAATGCGTTTAGGAATATCATTCGCACAATACCCGAATTTGTATAACTCGGCCGCACGAGTAATTTAATTTTAAACAGAGCCCAACTGCTCAGAATACACCAGCAAGATACACAGCGTTTTCGTTGGCAACAACGGAAGCCCTGACGTAACATCCTGCAAAGAGATCCACGACAACTCTTGACCGCTGTCTCATTAAAATAACTTCGTTCAAAGAAAGACAAGATACACGGTCTTTAGGGAAGCTCGATTCTTACCGAATATTGGGGCGACTTTTAACGAAACAAATATCGCATCCGACTATATTTAGGCGCTCTCTACGTGACCAGCGCAAAGACTTAATAACTTCCGGATACCACCAGACAATCCCTTTAATTCGTTTTGTTAATAAGACCCGCGACCGGTGTCGCGCCCCGATGTTATTTATGATGGAGCCTTTTAGTGGCAAAGAGGCGCTCACAATTTCACTATTTGTGTTTTGCTCGTAATTAAATAGCATTTTATCGCGCATTCTAATTTATGTCATGCACTCACGTAATGTAAAATAATTCCAGCCTTTTTTTTTTTACTTTTGCGCTGGGCTGCTGAACTTTACAAGGGTGCGAGACCTATGCGCCGAGACACTGAGGGGGAGGAGGACACCAGAGCGTGCGGGGACGTCAGAACGCCGAGCTCTGGTTGGATTGATTAGGGGGTAGACCTAAAGCTAGCAGCCTTTGTCTCCACTGCCCTCGTCGAACGCGTTCGAATCCGATAGCCAAACACCGGACGCTGGCGTTCCGCGTCCTAACGCATTCGGCGAGTGGAGTGGCATAGCCTCCTATATACTGACAAAGTCTGGCAGATCGCCATGAGAAGCGGCCACTGAAGTGGAAAAGGTGGAGCGGCAGACAACGAAATGAGAGGAGAGCCACGTGACTGGCGCCCCGCTGCGGCGAGACGCGAGAACCTGAAAGTGTGTTTCGGGTCCTCGCCGCTGAAAACGCTGTGCGCCGACGTTCAGGTTCCCCGAGAAATGGATCTTTGACGCTCTGTGCTACCAGATCCTCGCGATCCCAATCTGCGACCGGGCACTCTATGGCTCCGTCGTCGAACTGCCAGGCTTCGTGAGTATAGAGGGTGCGGAGCGCAAGTTCGTCTGGTCCTTGCACAACGGTTTCGATGATGTAAGAGCGCCGAGGTCTTATTGGCTGATTAAACAAAATAGTGGGTAGACCTCAAGGCCATCCACTATCCTTCCAATCAGAGCCAATCAGAGCTCGGCGTCGTTCTGCCGTCATCGCAATTCCTACACAAGAAGCAGACGACTTGCTCATATGACATAACTAACAATGGTAAACGATCCGGGTATGGCCGTATACTCATCTCGTGGTATAGGCAGAGCGACCTCTGAGTGTTGCTACGAGACGTTGGCCATATTGCTTCAAGAAAGCAATTACCCTTACAAAAATATCCCGGCTTTCTAAAAAGCCTCTTCGAATATTAGCACCCTGCGGGTCTTGGGAAAACATTGGTGCTCCTTCGCGCTTGGATAAATATTACGGACGGAATCGATACAGTTGTTTTGTAAGGGCCCGTATCACGGATGACGACGCCGCGCACGCGAGAAGAATTGAAATTGCGTAATTTGTCGGAGCGTTGGCCAGAGTTGCTGGAAGCGGCAAAAAACGCGGCGTCAGGGAAGATGGAAACTAGTATAACATTATTAAAAGCAACAATAATAAGGCCTAAGAGTAAGAAAACCAATATGACTCGTGGCGACGATGCAAATTCAAGATGAAACAAAAAGAGAAACCATATGTAAGAATGAAATTGTATAAAATACCACTGCACATGTACCTCCGCGTAAACAAACTAAGTCGTAAGTAATCGATTATAAACAGTGTTGTACGGAACGGCGCTCCAAGGAACGGCGTTCCTGGAACGCGTTCCTTTTAGGAGGAACGAAGGAACGCCGCCGTTCCATTTTGCATCGGTGAAACTGGAACGGGAACTCGTTACATTTTTACGGAAACGGAAAAAGGAACGGCGTTCCTTTTTTTTCGTCCAGTGGGTAATTTGTATTTTATTTCTAAGAGGGAAATTCTACAAGTATAAAAAGAATAGCTTTACGATATGAAATATTGTTTTAACGTCTAGTTTTTCTAGACAATTCTGCCGCGGGCACTGACAGGAACGCTTATTCTTCGCTCAAGTGGAGCGCTAGCGGTCCGAACCACTTATACCAACGTTACAGAACGAACCGTTATCTTCATTCAGAAGTCATAAGCGATTTTCTGATATTTTCAATAGGGAAAAATTGCAACCACCGGAGCTCTCTAATACATAGAGCCGAATGGCGCCGCCAGTTATCGAAAACGGGCGAAAGCAGGTCTCATTTTTCCATGCAAATTTTCAGAAAAACAAAAACCAAAAAACAACCACAACTTTTGAATGAGATGACGGTTAGTTGTGAAACTTTGGCTACTGGTTCAAATCGCTAGCGCTACATTTTGGGCCGAAAATGAGTGTTCGGCGTTCCGTGGTTTATTTTTAAGGCGAAAAGAAAACCGTGTAATTCAAAGAAATCGGGAGAGCCGATCGCTGCAATTTACGGAGCGAGCTCGCCGAATTCTATAACTAAAATATGTTCAGAAAAAAAGAAAAGAAATAGTACGTTGCGAAACAAAACATTACGTTTTATATGCCTACTTCTTTCTCAATGTCGCAACTCATACTGTGTTTTCATGCACGACCCCATTTTCAACCTCACTATTCACCTAGATCCCTCCGTCGATTCCAGCGAATCATTCTACACAGTGCTCTGCGGAAAAAAAAAAAAATAGTCGCACTGGAGTTTTCAGATCGTAGCTTCCGATTGTCCTTCACGGGTACGAACCCGTAATCTCATAAACTGAACTTCGTTAATGCAATTGTACAAGGCTCGCTAGGAGAGCACCGTGAACCTTCCACTGTATGCGTGACGAAGTCATCGTTTAATCTAGCGCGCAAGAGCATTAGGCGTGGACCAAGTCTTTCCGTTGCCCAACTCCCTTCCCGACTAACGACTAGCGTTAATTTCCTGTAGCGAGGGAAAGCTTTTGATTTTTTTTTGTTCCGTTAATTTGTCGAACGTTCTACCGTCCGGCGCATAGTCCCGTGCTTTAACCGGATCCCCCGTTTAATTCAAGTACGCGGGGACCGCTCGACGAGCTACGGAAACGTCGAAGGAACAGGAGAAGAAGCGAGCCACTTTCTTTGAGAGCCAACGTTTCGTTCACCACCCCAAGCCGACAGTGCGGTAGAAGTTATGCGCTCGGCGGACGATTCAAACGCCTCCCTTTCGTCAAGTGACCCAACTTTCTGCACGTGTGCAGCACTTATCTCCACTGTGTGGGGCTGGATGGGGCTTAGCAGTGCCCGGAGCCGGGCGCGAGTAAAGCCACCGGAGGTTCGACGATTGTACAGATTGTACCGCTTTTAATATCTCGACAAGCAGGTTCTCTTGAGATTCCTGGGACATTCAGTAGAAAAATAAGTTTTCAAAGAAACATCAAAATTATCATTGATTTGGGTTCTATGATTCCCAGGCAATTGCAGTTTTCGGAAACATCACGATATTTCGTCGAGAAACGTAGAAATTTATCATTTTGTATATTTGGCTTATTGGATTTAATACGAAGAAACTGTAGAACCATGAAGGAAAATATTCCTATCTAAAGTTTATATGCCGCTTATTGATGTTTTATGACTGTCATCTAAAATATATCCGGGGAACATTGGGAGGCTTGTTGACGTTCAGTTGTCTTTTGGACATCCGGAAGTCATTGACATTCAAGAGAGTTGGGGATTGAACAAGAAGAACTCCAGCGCCTTCGACACCGTTCGGCCCAACGGTTGGAAGAGTTCAAAAGTCAACAAGAGAGCTCACTTCCGGAAAAAGCGACTCACTTCCGGCGGGGCGTTATACCTGTTTCCTCGGTGCGTCATCCAGCCCCCTGGTGGACATCTCGGGTGTATAGGGAAGGGAGCGTCATCACGTGGCAGAAGATAGAAGTACGACTGGGCCGTCGTGCGAGTAGCTTCCATCGTACTTCCAGCTGAGGAGTGAGCGGAGTAGAGCACAATTTGGAGGATAGCTAATTCAATCCACTGAAGTTCAAAGCGGGGGACGCGGAGGAACTTCGCGCCCGGTTAAACCGCTGCATCCCGCGCAAGATGTAATCATGAGAATTAATTTGACCGTCGTACTCAATTACACGGTTGGCGTCCTCGTCGTCCTCCATTGTGGTGACCGACTGCCGAAGGAAGGAATGACGTCGGCCGCCGAGGGTGCCTCATTCGAGGACATCCGCCTTCGCGTTGTCCTGCGCGCCTGAGCGCGTGCGTTGGCGACTGAATAGGATTAGGTTGATTCGATACTCTCTCCAAAACAATGGCCCCTTCCGAAGTACTTAGAGAGGCTGTTAAATTTCGACGATTTCGAGTCTAAAGACGCTTCCGCACGTATCGAAGAATGTTTTATGGAAACTAAGCTTGCACACGTGTTTATAGGGACCTATAAGATGCACTCTTTGGTATATTCTTTGCCGCAGCCTTTTTATTACTTGATTGTTGACAAGATATAAAGAGACGCGGGTTAATTGCACTAATCCCGTTCTGATAACGCGGGTAAAATTAAAAAGCGATATAAAAAGGCTTAAGAATTTGGTTTGACGCATCTCGCATTTGTTTCACAACGAACGTCCCTACCTGAATCTCGAATGTGAATAATAGTATGCTAAAATTAATTTTTTGGTAATGATATGAAGGAGTTACTTCTTTCGATCTCTTAAAAGTGTTACAGGTAAATAATTCGGAAATTCTTTTAAGTTCTAAAGGATATAATCAGTATTTACTTTAGTTCCAATTAAATATATTTCAATCGAGGCCCTTGACGGTTACAGAAAACCATCCCCAACTGTATGGACATCAGCGCCTCGGCGCATTGACTAAAATTAAAATTTCAACTGAACAAGAACAAACATCGGAATGTTCCCAGGGAATATTTAGATGACAATCGTAACACATTGATACGCAGTAATTAAACGTTTGGACACACGTACAGTTTTATTCCAGGGCTTTAAAATAATTATTTCTTTTCATTGATTTGTATGAGCTACGTTCACGAAATCGCTAAGTTCTGCTTTTTTTTTTTACAAAAGACCGCAATGTTCCCTAGGACTTTAATTGCCTGGTTATCTTAAAACGCAAATCAATTAGAATTGTGATATTTCCTCGAAAGTCTTCTTTTTTTCTTTTTTTTCCACGGAATGTTTCAGAAAGTAAGCAATACGATGTCTAAATTATTTTCACGATCCTCGTGAATTTTATATCTGTAAAAGCACAAGCAAAGAAGAAACACCAATGGACAAAATTAAACTTATTTCAATGTAACTAGATTGGCATTGGGAACATAGGGTTTTAAAGGCAAATAGAAAAGGCTACATATACTCCGTTTCACTTTGAATCCGACCGCTCCTGATACTGCGACCCGTGACGCCAATCGACCGTTTCGGGTTTGTTTTCACCTACTAAGCCATATCACGCATATTGAATACGCCGTAATCCTGAACATTTTTTTTTGTTTATTGGTTTTAGCCGGCATTCAGCACCGTGACGAAGCACTTTTGATGCTGCTTCATTTTGATTTAACTTATCGCATAACGTTTAAGTGCGCCTAAAAAGAAAAGCATAACCACCGAGGCATTCAGCACCGTGACGAAGCACCTTTGATGCTGCTGGATTTTGATTTCATTAATCGCATAACGTTTAAGTGCGCCCAAAAAGAAAACTAGCACACGAGATTAGAAAGCCAAAAGCCCGGGTTTTGCAACTGCGAAAATATAGCGAACTTTATCGTACCTCCTTCCCTTCCAAATGATCGCCGCCTTTTTCGCTGCGATACATCCACGGTATCCAAAGCCATAACCTCCTGTTATACTGACTAAGCCTGGTAGATCGCCGCGAGAAGCGGCCACCGAAATGAAAAGGCTGGAGCGGCAGACAACAGATGAGAGGAGAGCCACCTGACTGGCACCCCGCTGCGGCGAGACGCCGAAACACACTACTCCCGAGCGAACGAGTGTGTTTCGGGGACTTCGCCGCTGCAACATACTTTGTGTTTATTTTTCTCTAATAAACGCAATATTTTAATAAGGGCACCAAAAGCAATACTTAAACAAACCTAACCGAACTCCACATAACCTATCATAACTTAGCCTAACCAAATATAGACTAACCTGACCTGACCTAAGCGAATCCAGCAAGACGTTCTTCCACCTATCCCAGTATATCCTTACTATGCGGAGCGCAAGTTCGTCTGCTTCTTGCGCAAGGGGTGCGGTGACGTCAGAACGCCGTGCTCTGATTGGCTCAGTTTGGACAAATACTGGGTAGACCTCACGGCAGCTAGCATTGAGGTCTACAAACTACCCTTCCAATCGGAGCCAGCCAGAGCACGGCGTTCTGACGTCGCCACAACCCCTGCGCAAGAAGCATGGCGAACTTGCGCTCCGGATAGTCACCGACATCTCACGAAACACAGGGCGTGGCGAACCCCGTGCATCTCATTATCGCTCCTCATCCAATGAGATTGCGGCATTTGCCGATAAGGACTCCGAAGAACCGATCACGAAGCAAGTAGTAGAAATTAATGTAATAAGCCCCGACCTGCGTTCCTTAAGCTGTCCGCGACCATTGTCGATTTTCTTCACGCGTGTTTTCGAACCCACTATCACTGCTTCGTGTTTAGGCCGCAAGGCGCTGTGAATATCTGATTCGCTAGCGAAGGCTGGCTGGTGAATCCGCCACCACGGCTTTCTGTTCCAGTCGCTAGGTGCCGTCGATTTCGCCGGAGTCGCCAGTAATAATGTCCCGTATTCAACCTAACATGAGCTTACGCAATGCCTGGTAAACCAACAACCAACCTTACGGACGAAAGATATAGATAATATTATTCCATAACCCGCATGCTCCAATAGGAATCCTGATTACCACAGATGCAAGTCCGACGACGGGGACAATTTTACACATGGCAGGATACCAAGGGAAGTGCGGGGTGAGGTATTGGGGGAAGGCGGAAAGGGAAGAGGAATTTATACTTCGTTTCACCGTAACTTGGCAAAGAGCGAATGCTACGGCACCTTCGAGTGAATCAGAGGGGCGGAGCCGAAGCACTTGACAACCCTTATCAAAGGTAAAGGGTCGAGAGCGTATTCCAAGCAGTGGACGAAGAGAGGAAGGAGGAACTCCCCTCAGAACTCGGACCCTCTTCTGTTTGTCCCATGCGTCGCTCCAAGGCTATCTCATCCCTCACCATTCGTACAAAAGCGGCTTTCCTCCTTCTCCCACCCGCGGCTTCGACATTGCCAGCAACTAGTGAGATGAAGTACAGTCACGTGTTTCCCTCCGATGCGCTGATTGGCTTACTGGGACCGTAGCCTACGCCGTTTGCCAAGCAACGGTGACGCGGTGCATAGGAGCGCCTGTTTTCGGCAGGACGTTTCCTCCAGACACTCAAGACCACATCAAGCATCCTCCCCCCTTCCCTCGCCAATCCCTGCGCGTCTTGTATAACAGAGACGCGAGCAAGCAAAGTCCTTTCAAGACTCGGTGAATCTTTCATTTATGCTCGGATGCAGATGTTTGCGCGGAACTATAATTACAATCTTCCCCAGGAAGATTAAGCGTCCTGCGCTGTGAGGGTTTACGTTCGGATCGACACGGCCCGTGTCTGACCTCTCTTTGGCCTGACGGCATGATTACGCGAGGGAGCAGACGTGGCCGCAGAACGCGTCTCCCATGTATGGGGTGTCACAAACTAACATTCCGCTGTGAAAAACGAGCTGAAAAAATCGGTGCCAGCACATAAAAATCTCAACGTTTCACCGAATGTGCACTGAGCAGGTTAGTATCACGGTATGAAATTCCGAGGCGTAGTTCACTTTCCGTACAAAATGAGAACGAAGGAACTTGCCAAAGTCAACGTTGGGAGCGTTCGCCGACAACCGAGTTAGCTACCACATTTCTTGTGGCTCCATCTCCAGATAGGTACAGGTAACCAACAACACACTATGTCTGCTCGCTGCAACTATCGGGAGGTGGCGCCACAAGAAAATTGCGTCGCTTACTCGGTTGTCTGCGAACGCGCCAAACGTTGACTTTGTCAAACGTTTTTGATAATTGTTTTTACAGGAAAAGGCCTAGGCTTTAAAATTTCACACGGAAAACCCGACCTGTTGAGTGAACATTCGGTGAAAGTCAGAGCTTTATATGTGCAAGCGCCGATTTTTCCGGCTCGTTCTGCACCGGAAGGTCCGCTTCGGAACACCATATAGAGTCTCTGGCAAGTTGAGAAACGCTGAACGTGACGACTTTCGAGCATATTATTATCGGTCGGTTCCAGCCAATGAAAGTTTAGCATTATCTGATAAGAACGCCGACGAAAGAATCCACGAAGCCAGAAGCGTTAACATGTTTTGATAAGCCACGCCATGCGCAAAGCTTTCGATTTGCTCCATTTGTTTATATAACAACTAGTGCACGCAAGAAAAAAAAAATGGTTTTCTGTTCTTTATTCTACGGGTGACATAGACTTATTCTCTTTATTAATTGGCCAGAGTCCGAAAGTTTTTCATCATCGCTTTAAGCTTTCAGTGATTATAGAAGAAAGACATGAGTTCCCGAGGACATTTTACCAGACATAAATGTCATTTGGCGGCGTGCACAACTTGTTCTAATAACGCGAGCGGTGTTCTACAAAACCCATCTATTCCGCGCGTTGAGCCTTCTGGTTTTCAAGTGCTTTACTTTCCCCCGGCACCTAAGCCTATTTTTATTTGAAAAGAAAAAAGAAAATGGTGCCGACTGGCGGTAATTGATTTCATGTTTTGGTTCTCTGGCGATGCTTACATGGATATTCCATTTCTGGAAATTGTGAATCAGGATTTGGACCGCAGTGTAGAGGCGCTCTTTCGCGCATGTAGGTTTGTCCAGCCCGGTTCAGCGTTGGAAGCTTGATTATTTGTTTCCGGGTGTGGGATATGTCGTTATCTAAAGTGGCGTGTAGAGTTTGACAACCCTAACTGGGATTACCACGAAGCTGCGTTCGTATAGTCATCGGCGTCGACTAAATGCTTAAATAAATATATACTGCTCGCAGCAACCACATACCGCCAGCTTTATTCGCATGCGAAAAAAAAATTGAAACCTTGTGTTCATAAAACTTGCGCAGCGCAAGAAAATGGTAACTTACTAAGGAGGCAAGCTGAGCTAGTTGGTTCTGAGACATCTTGGGTAAAACCAGCTGAACAAAGGAAGGAAGATGACAGGAAACCAGCGGTCGGTTCGCCATTCTTTTCTCCTGTCATCTTCCTTCCTTTGTTCAGCTGGTTTTACCCAAGAAAATGGTGTTGGAGGTCCTAGGTTGCCGCCGCACTGATCCATCTTCAGGAATGAGGTAGCGCACAAAAATTCAAGCTCGGCGTCTTGAAGCACCCCGTCAAGGTTTTAAGTGTTCTTGGATCATACCAGGTATTGCACTATTCATTACAAGTATAATCAAATTACTCGTAATCAATCACTCTCTGGCGTAATCAACAATCATTTGAACAGCTTTATCAGAAAGTAATCGCAAGAATATTGTGATTACTTTTGAAATTGCTGAAATTACTTGTAACCGTTCGCAATTTTCTTCTCCCCTTTCTAACGGCGTCCTTTGTTCGATCACGTTTCCTTCTTACCAATGAATTCTCGACCAAGTTTTCGACAGGAAGATGGAATTATCAAAATTGATGGATTAAAACGATAAGTACGTCATAAATCGATGTTTTTAATTCAATGATGGACAGTGCAGAAGACCCGTCTTCAAACCGGCAGAAAACTCTGTCGTTTTTAAAAAAATCCTGAGTAATCGGAGCAGTAACAGTTACTTTTTCCAGTAACGGTCAACTACTTTCTGTTTCAAGTATGCGAGTAACCTAATTCAATACATTTAACCCGGAGTAATGATAATTGTAATATATTACTTATTTTTTTCGTGTAACGTGTGCAAGTCTGGTTGATAATTGTTTTGGCATTGATAAACGTTGAGAAGGACGAGCAAATGTTGGAACTCTCGTTTGGAGAAATGTACATTACTCAAACATAATTACATTATTAATAATCATTTCTGAAGTGCTTCAGTCGTCCCGAAAGAAATACTTCGTAACCATGTCTGTGGCCACGATCCCATTCTCAGGGATTATTATAAAAGTGGGGAATGGATATCCCAATCCCAGTCTCCTCGAATGGCCCTTGCGGGCTTTGTGATGTATCAAAATAATGGCCTAGCATCACATGACATAAGAGGCGATCCATATATCGTCTTGCAGTATTCTCAAATTTTAGACGACGAAACATAGCATGCGTAACGTTGAGCCCATTATAGAAAATAAGAAACGAAATTGCGTTACTAGTTAATCATGCAAACATTAATGCATTACCGTCCTTCATAAAGTATACAGATACCGCTACCGTTACTTCCAAAATCTAACGAACTTTAAATTTTGTTACTTTACATCTCAGCAGTGGCAACGATACGCCGCGGATACGAATTTCAAGAGCTATTAGACGTTTACTGAGTGATTTCATAATAGACTTACTATTATTTGCTAGTGATATTTGTAGAATAGAGCGAGGTGCCGATGGCACTTTCTCCTTTTGAAGGGACTAAAATCCAGACCAATTTTAAACGAAAGTAATGAGTAACGTCATTTCATAGACAATACTGCCAAACCGTAACGGAGTAATTTTATTCGATAGTCATTTCGAATTGTAGCGAATACCTTAGTCCATTACTGAAATATAACGCGTTATCAGTAACGTCCTTACCTGTAACGCGTTAGTTCTAACACCGAGTCGTATGCAACATTCGTTGTGGCATTAAAAGTTTCAATGCCGAAGTTGTGATTAAAGAGCTAAAACATGCAAACAAACAACTGAACGTTGTGCTGACAACTGCAATTTCCCACGCCGCACCCCCCTTTTTTTTTGTTGCTTATAATAAATAATGAGTTATTTGAAGGCCTTAAAGGTAGCTGGGAACTATGGGCTTTTCACAATGCCCTGAAGTCTGCAGCGTGCAAAACTGTAAAAAAGAAAATTATGTAAGACATCACGCCCAATATTGAGTTTTTTGTCTCGTGAACTTGTTTCTTCTCAATATAGCAAAAATATAACATGAATCCAATTAAAAGCGTTCATTTATAAAGACTGCTCATGTCTCTTTTCTGAGGTCTTATGCTAGATGGCGTTCATGGATGTCGAAGACCTCTTGCAGACATCTGGAAGTCGATACAAGATAGGGCTTGGCGTCGATTAAAAATGTTTAACCCGATTAGTCGCCATACTTTAACCGATTAACTAATGGTTTAATCGGTATCGTTCAATTCATTGCATAATAAATTTTGAAAGTCAAAATTACATTTTTTTGCCTTTGCTGGATATGTGATGAAGCAGTGCATATACAATCTCGATAATGAATCAACTTCGATTCGATACGTAGTTGAGATTAGTTCAGAGACACACTCACTGATTACTACTACTGCTGCATAGGGCAAAGAGGTTCGTTAATATTTTCCAACGAGAGCGGCAATAGTCTCTGCTGCGCTAAAGTGAGTGGTTGGGACACGTGTAGCATTCTGCACCTTTTTGGAGTTACAAACCTCGCCCTTAGAGTTTACTTTCTGGTAAAGTTTAGCTTGAAGTTTGGCCTCCAATGTAGGTTTACTCGTCAAGTTTCTGCTTGGTGAAAGCATTTATTTTTACTTTCTTTTCTTTCGACAATAATGTTACCGATTAACCGGTTAAAAAAATTAATCGCGATTAAAGCATTAATTGATTAATTGGTAGGTTAATTGATCAATTGCCCAGCCCTAGTTACAAGAGAAATGCAGTCTGAGTATCAGGTTGGTGCAGGATATGATAATGCGTGCGTCTATTTTTTTTCTAGCAATAATATCGATTATCAAGATTATTGGACATTTTTTGCTTATTTTGTGTAACATGTTGAATTTCCTGTTCTTTAGGTGCATGTGACATATTTGTACTACATGTTTTTTTTAATGATTACTATACTTGCTTGCCAACAATCTCCGTTAGACTTTAACGCTGAAAACGTTTCCGTGTTTTCTGCCTCTCCGTAATCTGTCTGTGTTTTCTTTTTCTTTTTTTGTTTTTGAAAGTTACGAATTGGAACCAATTCAAAGAAGTCAAGAAAATTGTGAGAGAGGGAAAGCTTCAGAAATGCACACTTAACCAGATATTAAAGGGATGCTCAACCGAAATCTGAATTCCACAAAATACGGCGGCAAAAGCGTGCAACGGGATGCTACAAACACCAAAACATCACTCATACAGCAATATCGCGAACGGATAACCATATTTTTCAGAAAAGAGGCAAATTTGATAGATACGTTTACGTCTTGTTTCTCCGAGAAGGAGAGGGAACGGCCTCGCGTCTTCTCCGCCTCGCCGCCTTGAGGGGGCGAAACGAAGAGAGGAGGAAACGAGATATGTTGACGTCACGCGCCTTGTCCGACTGGCTCAATCTCGACCTCTTTTCCCAAAATACGGCCGTCCGTTCGAGATATGTGCACGTGCCCTACTGCGTCATCGTTCGCCTTCGACTCGAGCCCTCACTAATGAAACAGGAGTCCCAGCCGAGCCGTGACGTAAGCACTTGCGTCCAACCCGCGCCGCACGTTGGCTTGCCGCATCTATTAGCGGCGAGAGGTTTCGGTGGCGCCCTCGTTTGGTTACCTTTCGTGACGTCATTACCTTGTGAACAACAAGTTTGATGGTGTTTGTAATGGGCATGGTGGAAGCCTGAAGTCATAGCGCTCTCAAAGCAACACGGCCAACACCGTCAAAATTTAAGTTCTTACATTCCTCTTATTTCCGTCGATGAGACATCCTTTGCTGACGTCATAGTCAGCATTCGGCCAATTGTGGTGGGCCGACCACAGCGACGCTTTCGATCGTTCACGTCGCCAATAGGTGACGTCGACAAAACCAGCACTGCGGACTTGCTCTCTAAGGCCGAGGTCCCGCTGCTCGTAATTCACATTAAAGGGGCCCTGCAATCATATTTAAGCGTCTACCTTTTTTGCGGTTTCCACGTCTCTTGAAGTATGGGCAAGCCAGCGGGCACGGAGAGAGCAACTTAATATCAGTGCGTCATATTTTAACCGGACGACGCGGAAACCTCCTCCACCGACGAGGGCGACCCGCGGTACCAAAAGCGCGCAAATTGTGACGTCTTTGGTCCTGGGCTTACTACTGGTCAGAGCCGCTAAAAGCTTCTTTTTAGTCGAAATACAAAATATAAGTGGCGCGAACCGTTTCAATTATTTATAAAAGTAGTTTTTGTTCAGTATTTTAGATCAGAAAAGAAACGAATGCAGTTTATAAAGTACGGGAACAAGAAATGACCCGTCGACATACCCGCCACCAAGCGGTGGAAAAGGCGGCGCCTACTAGAAAGGAGTAGTGGGATCAGGCGCCGACACGGAAAGGTCCCGGATGTACGCGGCGGCGCTGAGGTCGTATGGACAGGATGATCCGACCGGCTCCGAGCGTTCCGAAGGCTTTCGGAGAGAAGCTTTGTCTTGGGGCTTGGCCGTTTCGCGGTATGGCAGCGCGAAGTGGCTCCCATTCTGAAATGATCTTTACCGGCCGTGTTTGCTGTCGTTTGTGGCCAATGAAGTGTCATGCCGAATTAGCTGTTTAATCGCGCAGCAATATGCAATGAGAGCCGCTCCGGCTGCACGCTGCATACAACCTATCCAAAAACATGCTTTAGTGGCGCCCTCTCGCGCCGTCGACACGGAGTGCCGCAGCCGTGAGCGCTTGCGATGAGCCCACTACCCCTCCTCTAGTTCACGGCCACTCAAGCAACCAAGGACGTCATGAGGGAGGTTATTTTTTGCTTGTTTTTGTAATCTTAATTTGCCTATAACTTTTAAAATAAAGCGAATTTCGAGAAAAGAAAAGTTTCACTAAGTACTACGTTCAGTGTGCTCAGGTTCGGTGCAAACTAAAAACCAGTAAAAAAGTCCTTGCAGGGCCCCTTTAAGACAGGGTGGTCGCTGCGGAGATAACGACAGAAATATCCGCGGTTTTCGCCTCGGGCATTTTCGAAGCATGATTGCTTTATACATACGTGTTTGCTTTCAACACGTCTGCAGAGAGTTTTTGTTTGACCAATGAGACAAGTATGACGTATTAAAACACAGTATAACACTGCTCATACATCATACGAAAGATCCCCGGAGTTCTCCGCGGACATTTTATGACAGAGAGCTCTCCGCGGACACGCCTCACGCATGCTCGAAGCATACGTTTGCTTCACATATTTGTAGGCTTAGAACACGGCTGCAGACGGTTTCTGCGTAACCAGTGCGCCAGGACTGTCATATACACGCAAGAAACACGCATCAAACAGAGTCTCCAGACTACAGTGTATTTGCAGCGTAACCGTGAGGCTTTCGAGGTGTCGGCCACCCGCCAAGCTACGAAGGAAGAGCCCCCTACAAAAATCCGCCAGCCGCGGATAGCACGCGCGAGCGAGCACATACGCATCCGAGGAAGCTCATGCGGCGGGGGAGCCAAGCACGGTCAAAGCAAACATGCCTTTCCGCTGCAGCTCCGCCGGACAAAAACACCGTGGTCGCCACCGCGACTAAGCCCTCGGCCAGACGTCGTTGCAATAACGCCGGGCCTCCGACGACGTTTACGATGAACCGTGCACCTCGCTCGTAACTCTTAATGCGCGCCAAGAGCGCGCTCCGGAAGCGCGGGCAAACACTGGGCGTCACGTGCGTTGCATGCGGGGCTCCTGCCGCGGGTCATTAAGAGCGCTCTGCAGGGAGCGAGTGTCCCGGGCCCTCCGGTTGCTAATCCGTCACGCTCTCGCTCATCTAATCTGCTGATTAAGGAAGAGACGGGAGGCCCTATTGCGCCGCGCTGCGAGGCCCAGATGCTATTTTTGATACGAGACAAAAGGTTTGCTCTCTGGCATCGAAGATGATGGTTTCAGGGACTGTACCAAGCTGGATTGGCCTAATCTTGCCGCGAAATCTGCATCTTTGCTGTCGCAAAACAACACCGCTTTTATCTGCCGTTATCTTTTATTATCGGAACCAATTTCAATCTATAGTCCTATACCTCTCAAGTTTTGGCAGCGTTTCTGCGGATCAAATTTTAAGAAATTTCGGTCGCGTTTCGATCGTCCGTCATTGCGCTTTCTCGCGTTTCTTGCGGACGCTAAGTTGGCAGAATTACTTTGGTCGATATCAAATTGTTAAAAGCTTCAAGAAAGTCGTTCTTATCGTATTGATATAGGACACTAAAAGCGCAAGCAGCAGTTTTTTTTTCGTTTATTCGAACTTTTTAATCTCTTTCAGACGCTCGGATACCGCGAGTTGACTGATGCTGACACACGCTCGCTAACGACCACGGCACGTGCATGATCGAACGCTGCTGTGCCGCTTAACGCTCGATGCCAGCATTACATGGCCGCGTCTTACGAACGCGTCTGAACCCCCCCCCCCCCCCCACCCCCCCCACACACACACACACACCCCACCGCCCTCGCCTAGAGACACAGGCTTCTACGGCGAGCAAGCGTATCCAAACTAAAATCCCTTCATACTTCTTTTACAAGTAACGACAAACCAATGCAAATGACAAAGCACATTCCGCTGGAACAAAATGGCGACATGCGCGCCGCCATCCTTTTTTTATTCGGGCTGTAGATTTCGTTCTGAGCATGAACAGAAGCTCTGATCTGCGGAATGCGGAGCGCAAGTTCGTCTGATTCTTTGCAGGCGTTGTGGTGACGTCAAAACGCCGCACTCTGATTGGCTCTGATTGAAAGGATAGTGAGTAGACCTCAAGGCAGCTTGCTTTGAGGTCTACTGATATTCTTCATTCAGCATTAACCAGAGCACGGCGTTCTGACGTCACTACAACCCCTGCAAAAGAAGCAGACGAACTTGCCGCTCCGCATAGCGACGTCGCGCGTGCGTCCTCAGCCCAATGACTCGACATTTTTTTGCTTCTGTGATAAGCACTCACAAGGGGTATACTAAAGAAGATGCCTGGGCATCTACTAGTCTGCGGAGCGAGCGCCGTGGTCTGCTGACAGTAATCTTCGGACCAGGTCCATTGAATGACGACGCACACGAAAATGTTTGACTCAAAAACAGCGATCTGCGCAGGCTGAATTGAGTCAGCAAGATATCATGCTCCCTGTCTCTGTATGTCCAGATCGGACAGAGACAGATTGTTATGGTAGAGATGGCATCCTGTAACCGATATTTTGTAGCCCGTGAAAAGAACCCCGGGTGGTCAAAAGTGATCCTCAGTCCTTGGGTAGGGCGTGCCAGATGCCCTTAGTTGGTTTATCACGTAAAAACCCTCAAATGTAGCCTGCCCAGATTGCATTTTCGAGGTAAGCTGCCTCTTAGTGGTCATAACTGCGATACGTAGGTCGCGGTGATTGCTCTGACACGTGACGAATGGGCATCATTCTTCTTAGAATGTAAGCTAAAAAAAGGAAAAAAAAAGTAACTGAGACGTTTTATAATGTAAGATTGTTCATTAATACTGCAACCTTAATTACACAACCGAGTGGTTAGTACTACGTTAATTGCTATATTCTAACTATGACAACGTAATACCAGTTTGCAAGAGGTATTAACTGGGGTACAGCGTCAAACGCGTCTAATGTCCACAATTAAAGCGTCCGCGAGGCCATTTTCCGCAATGTTTCAAAGTTAACCTCCCTCCTTATCGGGCAAACTTTACACGTCCTGGCAAGCCGAGTTTCAGTTTAAAACGTTTCCTATGCCGCAATCGGCTCTAAAGCGTCCTGCTGTCCCTATATACCACAGTATGAACGTTATCCTCGGGCATTGTCAACCCTACGAATATAGGTTTAGGAGCCCGAACTTTCCCAATGGACTAATGCACAAACACAACCACGCCGCCAACCTCTCCCGGACGCCATGCGGACGACTTCCGATATCTCGGCGCCCACGGATACAAGGCCGTAACCTTCGAAGATATTACGTTTTTCTTCTTAATCGGTAACTGCGGTTATAAAACCATCCGTACGGAAACGTTTCATGACCGGAAACGTGCAGCGGCACTCCCTCCCCCCCCCCCCCCCCCCACCTTAGAAAAGAAATGACAATAAATGCGAAGACGTCTACACGAATCGATATGTTTCCCAGTGGTCCTCTTATCGCAACGAACGACCGAAACCGTTGAAGAGCAAAACGGTCGGCTAACCGTCTGCTTGCTCTTCAACTTGAAGAGCAGCACCTAAACCATTTCCTTATCGAAAATAACTTCCTTTTTTTTAGTTTTATTTTTGTAAAAGTAAGCGATGCAGTTTTCAAGATTCTGCGCTTCGAATGGCTCACGTAATTCGGAGCGCAAGTTCGTCTGCTTCTTTTTCAGGAGTTGTGGTGACGTCGAGACTCGACGAGAGACGCCAGATGTAGCGGCAGACGCGTCCGTCTTGGCGTCGTCGCGTGTAAAAGCGTCGCACTCGGCGAGGGACACTACAAGTCGCTCAGTCGACGATGCTGACTCAAGCTCCCTGCGTTAGTGAGGACAGTTTTTTTATTTATTTATTTCAATACCCTCACGGTCAACGGCATTACAGAGGGTAGTGGGCTGTATTCAACGAGAAAAATGATACAATGAATAACTTAAAGGCAAAGCACATATTAGTTATGAACAATAGAAATTAGAAACAACAGTTTAAAACAAATCATCCTCCTGGATTATAGCGATGGATTTGGGAAGGCGGTTCCAATCCAAAGATGTTTTGGGAATGAAAGATTGTTGAAATGTGTTCGTGCTACATAGTGGTACACCTACTTTATGAGGATGATCAAGACGGGATGAAACATAGAAAGGTGGTGTGAGGAGACGTTGACTGAGGAATGAGCTAGTGTGAAATACTTTATGGAAGAGACACAAACGGGTTACATTTCGGCGTGAGGCAAGACTAGGCAAAGATAAGTTAGATTTCATAAAGGTGACACTTGCAGTGCGTTGATAATTACTGAGCATGAAACGAGCGGAACGAGTTTGAACAGCTTCTAGGGGGTTAACCAAATTTAAAAGGCTCGGGTCCCAGATAGACGACGCGTATCCAAGCTTTAAGCGTACAAGTGTTTTATAAAGAGTTAATTTCAAAGAGGCGGGAGCTGAAGAAAAATTACGTTTTAAATAGCCAAGCATGCGATTAGCATTACTAATAACGTATCCAATGCGCATTTTCCAGGAAAGATCAGATGTTATGTGTACGCCCAGGTACTTGTGAGACGATACAGAAAGTAAAGGAACATTGTTAAGGCAGTAGCAGGAAGAAACTGAATGATTACGAGACACTCTCATTACTTTGCACTTAGTTGTGTTAAGCTCCATATGCCAAGTTTCACACCAATGAAGAATAACGTTAATGTCTGTCTGGAGCTTGATAACATCTGAATCATCATTAATTCCACGATGAATGACACAATAATCTGCAAAAAGTATAATTGAGGAAGAAATGTTATTCGGCAGGTCATTAATGAAGATTAAAAACAGAAGTTGGCCTAGTACAAAACCCTGAGGCACGCCGGAGGTCTCTGACGCGAACGGAGATGTATGGTTATTGGCGGTAACGAACTGGAATCGGTTAGTAAGAAAGCACTGGATCCAAGCCATAACGTTAGCATTAATGCGAAGGTTATTTAGTTTCAACAAGAGCAACTCATGTGAGACTGTATCGAACGCCTTCGAGAAATCCAAAAATACGCAGTCTATCTGGGACCCCCAATCAAGAACAGAATGCAAGTCGTTAACAAATAATAAAAGCTGGGTCTGGCAGGAAAATGATTTTCGGAATCCATGTTGAGCCGCGTTGAGAAACATGTTAGACTACAAACAATTACCAAGCTGAGAATAAATGACATGTACAAGTATTTTATATGGTATGCTATGAGTGAAATTGGTCTATAGTTGTTAGGGGAATGTTTATCACCTCCTATGTGCAACGGAACCACCTTCCCAACTTTCCAATCGTCAGGGAGGACACCGAGATCTAGCGATTGGGTGAATATTTTTGATAGTATGATGGAAGAATAAACACTTGTGTTTTTTTTTTTTTTTTTTAATTTGAAGTTAATATTATCGACACCAGCACAGGATGATAGTTTAAGGTTATCGATTATTCGAACAATGCCAATGGGATCAATTTCGAAATGTTCCATAGGCATGAAGTTGCACCGAGGTAATGAACGAGGTGACATGTTACTTACACTGAAAAACGATTTAACAAAAGCCGCGTTTAAAATTTCAGCACTGTCTTCACTAGGTGTAACACAATCCTCCACCCTGATTGAGATTTCGTTCGAATTGTTATCACCAATAATGTTCCAAAACTGCTTAGGATTAGCAGACAACATATTCGGCCAAGTCTGATTAAAATACACAAGCTTGAAAGGGAAAGAGGCTAACCTCGTCTTACAAGTGGTCATGCCGGAAGAAAGCCGTTAATTTCTAACATATCTTCTAACACGCGACATCAAACAACTTTCTGCGCCTGGTCCATATAGAGGGCACTCGTCCATATATAGGCGGCTTTTGCTTCTTCTCTCTCGTTTTTTTTTTTTTTTTTTTTTTAAGTTAGGCCATAGCTGGCATCGGCAAGCGTAAAGCGCTCTGAGGGAACGTAATCCTTCACCGTGTTGTTAAGAAGCTTGGCATCGTCGTGCGGTGGGTGTATATATATATATATATATATAGGGACCTTCCTAAGCAAATACGCTTGAAGCTAAATGTTCTTTTTCTTTGCGCTGAGAAGTTTTTGTGTGCGTGTCACCATGGTAGAGTACGTAACGTTGTACGCTCCGAAACTACGATGTATTTTAAGTGCTGCTTGAAGCAGTAGCTTAGGATGTCAGAACGCTACCCAAAATATCTTTTTTTAAATTTTATTTTCGCTTGCGGAGTTGCGTATCTATTGCGCAAAGCGAACAAAGTCAGACAGAAACCAGAGGGAAATAAAAAGTACATTGTGACGCCACAGTGTGCGGGAGTCACCATGGAGTCACTCATCGCGTAGTCGAGAGGAGCCACTTCCCGCCACTACCCACTCAAAAATGTCTTTAAATCAACAAATTTTTAAAATTTCTGCAGTCTTAAAAAAAGTTTTTTTACTATGGTATTTTTAATTATGAATATGTGCCTTAGATGGCATAGAACGTCCGTAAATAATTTGGGCACGATGACATTATTACACGTGACCTTGAAGAAGAAGAAAAAACAGGGAGAAACAGCGCTGTACACATGATGCTTTATGGGCGCTTTTTGTGTACAAAGAAAGGTAGATATTGTTACACAAATATTCTTTCTGGGTGTCTGGGAATTTGTAGGTTATGATTTGAGTAAAAAAAATTGAAATCACGAATTCGTTGACAGGATCTTTTTTTGTTTGAACAACAGTACACTTTTCTTGTTAAGGGATGGCAGGAGCCAAAATTTAGTTCACTGAGCAGATGTTTAAGCAGAGCATAAAGAAATCTCATAATTCAGAAATAGAACGGATTAGCCCGTAACGCCAGACTTACCTGAGTTGTTTCTAACGATGAAACACGTAGTGACCTGAAAGAAAGGTAAGAAAGTATAAGGAATACGGTAGTTTCACACGTCTATAAAACAGAAGACAATGAAATTATTCTGAAAAAGCATTCATATAGTGATAATATGATGTCTCATAGTTTGTTTTCATTTCTATATGTGCGTTACATTTCAGTGCGACTTATAGATGGTGGTCAAACACGTTCCGTCGGCATGAGACAATGTGACGTGCCGAGACAACCAAACGAATTGAGTACACGCAAGTCATTAGACCCTTTTTATTGTCAATAATTATTAAAGTGGGTTTTCCGGCGCTCACAACCGAGAAACAGATACATCCACATCAGAAATAATATAGCCTACGCTCCTAACGCCTCTTCTACCTTGTTCCATTTTGGTGCATCTCCTTCTCATGTCGATAACACCTTCAAATTACTCATTTTCGGAAGTTCTCACTTTACGTTTAAACTGAAGTTTCGACAATCTCTCGCCCAACAGAGATACTTATGGAAGATTAAACGAACCGGTGGAGTCGGTTGTTTCGCACGATGTATGTTGTAACATTCACATACATGTTATGGGGAAACGATACCTTTCATAACTGATTACCTATCGAAAGCCACTATGTCCAATATGTGGTTTCCATACAGATCCTCGTGTTCTAGAAGTCACATACAGGTAGTGGCTCCGACTGTCCATCAGAGCTTAACCTCCATGTGCATATTAGCATTACAAGATAAAAATAGTAGCTATAGATGGCGCAAGCCGCCGCCCTATAGAGATGGTTTAACCATATATTCCTCCATCTATCCGTCCATCCATATGTCAATCCATTCATCCCTCAGTGCATACCTCCATCCATCCATTTATCCATCCATCCAGTCATTCTCCCGGCAGGCACGGATGTTTTGCTTTTCAAGGAAACATTTCTATCTATGCAAATTCCCACCACAACCTAAAGCAATCACTCTTGTCGTGCAATGTATTGTTCGCTTAAAGATTATGCTTGCAACATGGGAAGAGGTGGGGTGAGTTTGCGGAAGCATCGTCCAAATCTTTCGCACTCTCAAACTGTGTGCGAAGACAAAAGTTTCTTTATGAGAGCCTCTTTATTTGGACTTAAGCTTGAATCACACATTTGCGTTTGTGTATGTGATTCCATTGCGTTTGAACCGCTTGTAACAGTTTATGATGAGAGCACACACTGGCGCATCCTACCGGGAAGCCGAGCAAACACTCCTGGTTCGTGCATATTTTTCGCATCATCCTCCACCGCGTACTTGAAATAATTCTGACATCGTTAAAAGATGCCCTTTTTCGAAGATAGTACGTACAATTGATCTCGAAAATACTGCTAAACCTTCAGTCCAGCAATGTGGTTTGAATCGTAAGTGTTCTGGGGCCAGACCTGACAGATGGCGCCAGCGTGCCGGTGCCATCTCTGCTGGTTACAATGCTGGTTACATGCGCGGTTGCAACTCAGTTTGTCACACTCGAACGGAAATGTATAAAACAGCTTTCAGTTAGTTAGGCACGGGAAGCCTCGCTGCTGATTGAATCATTGAACGAAGGAACTCTTTTAGAATCCGAAAATCCGAATACATACCTTAACTCCTCAAAACCCGAACCTTGAGCACCTTAACGTTTGCTCGACGCAACCAGAGCCCTTTTAAAGCCCTTCGGAATCTATGTTGTCGGAATGAAACTTGTGGCGACACAACTCGATGCAGGCAAAACAATTCAGGGGCGGAGAGGAATTTCACTCGAACAAACTTCGCATGTAGCCCTCCGGCATTCCCTCTACACTTGCCAAGCAGAAGCCGAGAACAGGAAACTGGCGGCTCTACGAAGACCTTCAATGAATTCTTGAACCGAACGCTGCTTGAAATTGGCTTTTCCGCTCGCTCACGGCTTGGAAAAAAAAAACAGTCTAAACCAAACTCGAACCTATCTTATATAGCTTCGTAGACTTGGTTGCTCCGCAAACTTTGTCACGCTCCGAAGTATAAAGCGGGAGCGTAGCGGAAAAGACCCTGCGATAAAGTTTATTCAAATTTTTTTGGGGTAAGTTTTTTTTTTTTTTTTGTGAATGAATCTTGCTCAGGAGCGTCATTGTAAGACGCGTTCTTTCAGCTAGAGGTTTAGATCCGGAATCTTCAACGGTGTTTTTCGTATCGGCGACACGGAATGTTCATTAAACCTGTAAACCTTCGGGCGTTGACGGGAAAGTTTTATGTTGGATATTTCCAGCTAGGTTTCTTGGTTCCGGCGTGAAAGCGCCTGCTCTGGTGGGTCACATGGTGGTTAGCTTAACAGGCTTTGAAAGTTGCCATCAACGTTTAAAATAGTGGTCGACTGTTCTTCCAGCAGTTTAAAGGGGTAGAAGGCATCGCTGAAATTGTTCCTTCATACGTATTTATAAGCCAAATGTAACTAAATATATTTTACGGGCTATAGAAGCCAGATAGATGTGGTATTTCTAAAAATTCTTAATATAAAGTCTGGAGGTTTGAAATGAATCGGAAGAGATTCAGATGAAAGTTGTCGCTGATAAGGTTCAGGTGCTGAAGGTTCATCGTGGCAGATCAAGAACGTATTTCAGGGATGCCGACCTAATCCAATATTTGTTACTCGTATATTTCAAAAATATTCATGCGGTACGTTTTTGTTTTTAGATGGCAGTTGGAGAGCCGACAAGAGAAATGTACGAAGACTGGGCGGCGAACTATCACTGTCGCACCACGCTCATTGTCGAATTCCACGTTTCAGTTTTATGTCAAAACAATCCCGCGTGTTAGTGTTAGTTCAAGTACAACCATGAAGACTGTTGACAAAGGCACGGAAGGTGCATCGCGAATTAATAAAGTTCTGGAAGTATTTTTACAAAAAAAATTTTCGCCGGATGAAAGGCAAGTGAAACATCATTTGTAGCGAACACGGAAATATGTATGTATGTATATGCTTTATTTCAGAAAAGGAATCTGGGGTCTATGGTAAAAGGAGACAAGCCTGTAATATGGAGGGACCTCCGCCACTGGTTTTCACATCACTCAACAGAAAAACAAAACTCACGTGTATGATATCGCCGCGCATTGCAGAAAAAAACATTTTGTTTTTGCATAAACCAAACAAGTTGGATTATCAACAGCAGATCACGAGAAGTTTAGAAACTATTTTTGAATCATTTTCTGATGTTCTATTTGAATGGTTGTTATTTCAACTATGCTGGGTGTGTGTGTTTGGTATGTCTTTAAAAGAGATATATTCATGTTGTAGGAAACCATAATTTGTGCGCACTTTGGTTTTTACATTATGCCAACTTTTTAAACGAACAAAACGTGAGTTCGCAAGTTACCTGGTGTATGTTCATAATTCTAGGATTATCCGAGACTGCGGCGTCGGCAGAAAAACAACAGTCAAAGAAGACTCAAAACTGCAACTTCCCAAGGTTTTGAAATACATGTTAAAACATTTTTCATTGAAAATAATTAATTATAAATTAGAGATTATGATTTGCTTCACAGTTAATATCTGGCATTCCGGAAATAGAGTCGTGTGCTCGTATTTCTGGATGTCTCCAACGGCCGAAAAGAAAATATCCTAGACATTTTCTTCTCGGCCGACGACATCTTGGATCGCGAACTTCCGGAAAGCGGGACAACGACGTGTTTCTCTTGTCACGCCACTGGAAGTTATTTACGTTTTAATCACGGCTGTCAAATCTTTTTTTTTCGACCTCGTCTACATTGTTTACTTGTTCCAATTTGTAAAGCTGTTTTTTTTTACTTTTGTTTGTTTGTTTTGTTTCTGCGTACCAAATACATGAACTTCGTGTCTGGGAATGAGGGAAAACGATGGACGTATATACGTGTGAGAGAGTTGTCTTACTCGCTTTACCGTTTACCTTTCAGTTCCCTTTCTTCGCGGATAGCAAACAATAGACCCTTTCCGAAATTCAGACTGGTCACTTTGATCCCTATCATCATCTGGGGAATGGCCTATGTGTCATACTAATGGCGGCCTTATGGTTCCTGATGATGAAAGAAGTTGAAGATGCTCCGACTCGGATGATGCGAGGCCTATACATTCGAGACGTGAGTACGATGCGACGCAGGAACTGAATACAAAGAGCTGCGTAAGTCTGCGTAAGCTGCGTAAGTGTGTGCCATCTTCCCTGAAGGAAAAGCTTTATTTATCGCATGTTCGCTCAATTTTAGAGTATGCTTATGCCGTATGGGACCCTTACATTGACATTCAAATGACTAAGCGAGAAAATGTAAAAAATGGCCTGGCCGTTTCGTTCTGAACAATTATGACAGGCGACTGAGTATTTGACGTGCGAAAGAGAGACTGGGATGGAAGGAGTTAAGCTCTAGGAGGAAGAGTCTTTGACTCAAATTGTTTCGTAGAATATTTCATTCTAGGACGGGGATTCACAGCGATAATTACCTTCACCCGCCACATTACATATCGCAACGAAAGAATCACATGTATGATGTTAAAGAATTCCGCTCTAAAACTTATGTTTCTATCAACTAACGTTTTTCTTAAAACGATAAGGGATTACAACGATTTGCCAGCCTCGGTGTTCAACATTGTTTCTAACGATATGTTTTATTTCGCAACTAACCTCGTAGTGTTTCGTAAGCCGATTTTAAGGAGCCTGAACTTTGTTGTAAGAATGAAATATTTAGGAGATGTTATTATTGTTTTCTTAGCTTTTGTATAATAAGCGTTACAGTCACTTTATGTATAAAATTTTATTACGGCTCGAACGTGGGTCGGTGCTTCGTCCTTACCGGTTGCATATTTGTCACCATGGAAACTGAAAGATCCAGAAATAATTGTAAGAGAGAACTAGAAAGGGTTTTCCAGGGTGACTTGACGACCTTGGTGAAGGGCCCGCTACCAAGTGGTCGATGCACTCTTCCACCCTCCCCGGTCGTCCTTCCGTCTCAATGCCCGCCTCTACCTCTGCTCTTTTCGCCCTTTCCGTAAGAATGCTCACTGGAACGAGCGATCGTATTCCATGGACTGAAAGTATGTAATCGTCTGTGTTTCGTCCTATGTTTTATTGTTTCTGTTATCTAATATATTCTCGACTGCTGTTGACTAGCGAAAAGGATGATGCCCAGCAAAATACTGCAGACTGCATGTTGATTACCTCCATTAGTACGGCAAAAAGATAAACTGTCATTTGAGTCACCAGATGGGACTGAATTTCAAAAAGGGTCGTTTGACTATGAACCAACGCGCTCCTCTGGCGTCATGCCGAGGAGGCGGCTCTGTTGAGGGCTCAAAGTACGCGCAGAAGCCTCATCTCTCGCAGAACTGGTTTCTGAGTGTGCCTCACACACACACTAATAAGAGTCTATGAGTTCCCCTTCACGCAGAAGACGGACACAGCTAGTCACGGCAGACCGTGGAGGTAGGAAGCTTGTGGAGGCCACATGACGCCACCAAAGGTGAAGCCGGGGGAGTCTTCCAGTCTGGGGAGACACGTCCCCAACGATCACCGCAACAAACAAAAGAAAGCGCAATAGAGATTTGCAAATACGGCCTCTGGGCGCCGTCATCTTGCTGCTGGTGTGGACAGATCGTCTGATAGTAGAGCATTGCTGAAACTGTGGGTGCGTCTCAGCAATGCTTGACTATCAGACGATCTGTCCACATCACTAGCAAGATGGCGGCGCCCAGAGGCCGTACTTGCGAAAGTTTATTGGATGGAAAGGACAGCTGATTTGGCGCCAACAGCTATTTTGGTCACCGTTTGGGGGCGTTCCCACCGACAGCGACCTCTACTTCCGGCTTCCCTTGGGATCTTCTCGTTCAGCTGGCTTGAGCCGGTATGTCGCCTCCTTGTTTTCCTACATCCATGCGGCAAATAGTGCAGAGCGTTCCAATTCCGTCTGCTTCCTTCGCGGGGGTTGCGCTGACGTCAGAACGCCAAGCTCTGATTCGCTTTCATTAAAAGGATAGGGGGTATAGACATCGAAGCAACAGCACCGAGGTCTACCCACTCTCCTTCAATCGGAGCCGATCAAAGCTCGGCGTCCTGATGTCACCGCAATGCCTGCGAAAGAAGCGAGCGAACAAGTGCTCCGCGTAGAAGGATCCGTGCAAATGACAGCTCAAAAAACAACTAAACAAACCAACCAAAAAGAATGCTATTTGGGTTTCCTGACGTTTCAATTGACTATTGTCCGTGTAAGCATTTTTTTTTTTCAGATTTAGTTGTATTTTGCGCCTCGTGATTCACTGGAATCCTTCTATAGACCTTTTCTGCAAGTGCGCCGCCATCTTGAATTGACGTCACTTCCAGTATGGGCGAAAACATTGTTTTGCCTTTGCCAAGCCAATAGAGGACATTTAGGATATAAGCGTAACCGTCACACTTTCTCATTTTGCCTCCCCTTTATTTTTTTACTATTTGCAGGTTGAAACGTTGGATTATTTTTTCGTCGCCCATACCGGATACGCCTATTAGGTGGCTGGGGACGAGAGTACACAGAAAAGGTCTATTGTTTGCCGTGGTTGACTTTCCCCGTGTTCTGCTGAAAAGTAAACTTCGATACATCGTTTCAGCTTAAGTCCGGACGCATCAGACGCCACGAGCAGATGGGACGAATCACACGACGTCAAAAGGGCACCGTCATGGGGTTCGTCATGTTTCTGGCACCGGTTCTATTATCGCTGAACAAATCATAAACAAAAAAAAGGCCCAGTGACTTTCGCTTTCCACGCTTCAGAATTGGTCCAATATTAGCTCGTAGCGTCGGCGGTTTATTAGAGTACACAAAACGTGGCAATAGAGCGCGTTTTATGATGCAACAAATTGATGAATTCTCGCGTTTTGTCGAAAGTTAGGCTCGAGGGTCGTTTTGTTTGTAAAGAGTGGGCGAAACAATTTCACAGGAACGCTGTGAATAAAAATGTATCTAGGAAAATCTGTGGTTAAATCAAGGCGGGTTAAGCAAATACTCAACCTCAAATAACAGCATCTAGAATCTGGAGTCCAGTCCTCCTCCCTGACACGGATGATGCTCACGTACAACAACTATTTTAACCCTCACGTGGACTTTTTTATACCTCTTAAATAGTTCAAGAATAGTATTGTGGTTAGGATTGACGTGTAGTTTGTTTAGCTCAGTGCTGTTTTATAATGTGAAGTGTAACCCTAAAAAGGCCCCTAAAGCTGTTTGGGAAACACAATAAAACTCTGACTGAAGCACCTCGAACCATCCCTTTTCCCTGTAGATTACGATGTCCCACCGGCGTCTCACAACGAATTCCAGTTTGACACATCTACTATCGATCAAAGCTATACTCGCCATACTATTTCACCTGCAACCCTGCATCGTTATAAAACGTGGGAAGCTACAACAGAGCGTCACGCATTGAGCAGGCACGAAATATCGAACTCCACTGACGCTCTTATCTCAAAGCGGCAGACACGACGTCCATTTCGTTCGCCATTCGTTCGGCGTCCCGCCGTCAGCGAAGTTTAAAAAGATAGCAGTTGAACACGGAAGCACATTAGAATTCATATCTGCTTTCAAAACGTCGACTGCACCATAGTCACGAACAGACAACGCAAATACGTCACTTCCGGGACTTGCCGATAATGCGGCTTTGCGTCGGAGCACAAATGACGGAAGGGCATAAACTATTGGCGAGCAGATCGAACTCTGACGTCACAACACTGCGATGGCGTTGCTGTCAGCAGTGCGCATGGGCGGACGCTTCATCTGGGGCGAATCTTGCTCCTGCGCACGCACGCGCGCAGTGCCCACCAGGTGTGGGGTTGTTTGTAAGCAGTGGGTTGGTGCATATATAGGAATGCCTTGCACAGCTTGTTCTCCACAGAGGTCGGTGTATGCTAGTCTTGTACGCGTTAGTAAAAAAAAAAAAAAAAGAAGTTACCGATTACAATTACCTTTACTTTTTTATTACAGTAATCAATTACTGCATCAAGAAAGTAATTGGAAAATGGCCAGCAATTAATTGATTACTTTTCACGTTACTTTGTTTAACTTTTAATTACGAAATCAAACGTGCATACATATGTTAAAAGTGGCTAAACTTTTTTGGGGGGGCATTCGCACTTTGTTAAGTTTTAATAGCAGTTGTCGTTCGAACTTCTCGTTAGTCATCTTCCCCCGTTTCCTGGTCAAGAAATCTGCAGCGACGCTGGAGGACCTTTCGACGGATGCGCTTGAGGAAACAGCGGTGCTGTGGCGCAAAAAACATTTGTGAACCAGTTCGTGGTACGGGAACGGGGGGGGGGGGGGGGGGAGGGGAAGGGGAGTCCTTATCGTTGTCAGGTGAGGTCAGTGCAAAACACAGATGTCTCTGCCGCGGCAAACCTGGATCAAAACAACCCGTACTCAGGAAACAAGGCACTCTCGACAGCTCGGGAGCCAGAACGTCACTGAGCGCGTTGACATTCGAAGCCTTCTGGTACACATCGCGACACTGTTAGCGCAAACACGACATCGGCGCATTTTCGCACTTTACTATACTAAATAGTATTAGCGAGCACGAAATGTTATCGCTTACATTATAGAACTAAATGAGCTCTTTCCGTAGAAATAATAACGTTGATGACATCCCTTGGTTTCAAAGAGAAAAACTGGACAAACCGCCGATTCCTTGTTCGCGCTAACAGTGTCGCGCTCTGTACCTTGATATCTTTTTTTTAGTTGTTTAGGGGTAAAATAAAAAAAAGTGTCGATCGTTGGCGCAACATACACGAGTGACGCACGGACTGACAGAGCTAGTTTTTACGTGAAAAAACTCAACTCAATAATTTTCGCTCTTTCGGAAATATATGACTCAATACCTGTAACTGATTACTGAAAAACGGTAATTAAATTACAGCGAACGTTACCACAAAAAGAAAAGTAATTGAAGCGTTAGAAAGTTACGATAAATTGTAATCGACTACAAGTAATCAGTTACTTGTAACTCGTAACGTCCAAGCCTGTTGTATACCCACCACGGGGCCTGTGAGCTGGATTCCATGTATTTCAGCTTCCTCGATGGAGAGAAGGGCGCGGATTGGTCACGAGCACGGCGTCAGCGTTCTCGGGTGGGACTCGGCTTCGTTCGTTTCGTCGCTGACTGAACGCGAGCCCCAGCTGAACGCCCGCGCAGCCTCCGGCATGTTGTCGTTGTCCCCACACTATTAGCTCTCAACTTGGCCGCTGGGGGTCACGACGGTCGGATCTTCTCCTCAATGTTTGGCATCTGTAGGTTAGGAGAGTCTATGAGAAACGCGTGGCATTGCATATTAGGTTCACGCATCTTGCTTCCTGATTGGTTCTCCGGCATTCTTATCGGAGAATGTTGCAACCTCATTGGATGCAGGAACGACAATTAGATGCACGGGACTTGCCCCGCCCCGATGTTGATCCGAATATTCTAAGTAGAAATTAAAACTGTACGAACTGTTATATCGACTTTACGAGACACAAAAAATACTTCGACTAAAAAACACGCAAGGATGTCATTTCGGCGTCGCTGTTGAGACAGAAAAACAGTAGTCGCCTTGGCAACCGTGTTGTCCGTGATGTCGCGCTTAGCTTATGGTGTCACGCAACATCAGAAAAGGACATAATAACACTGCCCTTTACTTCGAAGCGTCACGCATGAAATCGGAGTCCTTGAGTTAGTAATCAAATTATTGGTTGATGTCTTTGCGCATTGCATCGCGGGCGTTGCAGGAAAGAACATCATAGCAAGAACTTTACACACTACACACACATATATAGTCAAAGATGCGTACTGTCGGAGTTACTAATTCGAAGTTTATTACGACGTTTCGAGCGGTCCGCGCTCGAAACGTCGTAATGAACTTCGAATTAGTAACTCCGACAGTACGCATCTTTGACTTATTAACTTTTCTCGGTCCATTGTTTTTATATTTACCTTACTTCACCTATGTATATATATATAAATATATATATATATATATATCGAGAGAGAGAGAGAGAAAAACGTAGCGCAGGATGACGAAAAGTATATACGGAAGAAAACGCACCTGAGACGGTTGTTGGAGTTTTTAAAACATATAATTGGTAAAGTTGGTCGACGTTTCGGCCTGAGTCAGACCTTGACCAACTTTACCAATAATATGTTTGAAAAACTCCAACAACCGTCTCAAGTGCATTTTCTTCCGTATATATATATATATATATATATATATATATATATATATATATATATATATATATATTTATATTATATATATATTTATGTATACAGGGTGTTTCAGAGAACGCAGGCCAAATCATTCCTGCGAAAACTAAGTATCGCACAGAAGAAAGGGTGATGCCGTGTTTGTGTCTGTCCAAGAGCCTTTTAGAAAAAAATAAAAACGCTTGAAAAAATAGTTTTTGCTTTGTTCTCTAGAAAGTAACCTTTTATTTGCCCTTTTTAAGGACATAGTTTCAATTAGAAACTCACTGGGCATCATCAAGAACTCCTATATCAGCCCTTTTCAGACAAGTATAAATAGGGTGACCACCTTCCCTCTAGCGAAATGCGGGACACGCTGAAGGGGGGGGGGGGGGGGGGGTTAGACTCAGCACGATGAAAATTTAACTACAATAATTTATTTTTTAACTAAGAACCTGGGAACTCGACGTTGCTTGTTTTACTTTCTTAAAGTCATATTTCTTGTCAGACCGAACCACCTCTAAAATGGCTCGGTCTGATCGCACGAACTGGTAGAACTCCTGGAAGGTTTGCTCATAGTTCGCCTTCACCAATATTTCGGCCTAGATCAGGTCCACGCTGCATCGGCTTCGTTCACTGCTCCAAGCTCCCGTTATGAGTGAAAAAAGTCGCTCTGCGAAATCATTAGTCACTGGAATGCTCAGCACAACTGACAACACTACAGTCAGATTTGGAAAAGCAGCACTTTTGAGCAAGTTGCTCCACTTGTTACCTAAACATTCTTTTGATTTCGCTGCGACTAGCTGCCTGATTGCTGGCTGCAGACAGCACAATTCATCACAAAGCTCGTCCATGTTGATGGCCGTTGTCATCTGGAACGCTGCAACAACTTTCGCAAGGTCACTGAACGTTAGTTCGCGCTGCAAGTCCAAGCACTGAAGTTGCTTCGTTGGACTTGATTCACTGTAGTCAAACCTTCGCTCCAAGTACGTTAACGCATTTTGGAAAAATCCAAGGAAGTCTCGTTTCACCGTTGTCGCTTGTGGCCCGTTGAGGTTCACAAGGGCTTGACCAGCTTGGAATCCAAAAAATGAGTCGTCGATGCGCTGCTGTAGCTTCATTCTGACAGTGCTCATGATGTCGTACAGCTCACAGGTTGTAACTTCGTCGCCCTCGACCAAAAGCACAGCGTCGTGGAAGATCTGCATCACGTTCTCCAGACATTTCAGGTAGATGTAGAACTCGGATGTGTTTTCAGCTTGTTCATCTGGTTCCACTTCCACACCGTGTTCATGGACAGCGAAATGCGTGGACAGCATACGAGGACAGTTATCCTCTCCCAGTGTGAGAAAGTAGCTGGTGACAGCCGACCAGCAGACATTCAACCTCTTCACAGCTGGGAAAAGAGACAATCAGCGAGTTGGCACGTACCTCAAGAGAGTCACATAATCTGTAGAGACGAACTCAAATATCAACCGGAGGTTGTGAAGCCTCTTTGAAGACGACGAAAGGTGGTTGTAAATCTCAGTGACGACACTTTCGACGTCAAGGCTGATCTCGACGTCAATCTTGTGTTTGTGGGCTGCATACCGGGCACAGTTGTGCAGTACGTGAGCAACACAGTTTGCCTTGGTCAGTCCGGGGACTTCTTTCTTGATCATGGTGTACACGGAGTTATGCTTCCCGTAATTGACGCATGCGTTGTCTGCACAGTAGGCGGATACCTTCTGAATCTCGAGACCAGCTTCCTGTATCCTCGTCTTTAGTTGCCCAAAAATTGCTGCAGCCGTCTCGTTGTGGTCCTCATAAAAATCAAGCACCTTGTTCTCAATCCCACGTTCGGCAGTAAAAAAACCTGACAGCCAGAGGATAGAGCTTGATGTTCCCGTGGTTCGCGGCATCTGTTGCTACGGAGAAGGATGGTCTCGTATCTAGTGACCCGTCGGCAATGATGAGCTCTTGAAGCGTGCTGATGCATCTAGTAACAGACGCGGGAGCCAGGACATTCGTCGCAATAGCTTGGCACTTGGTTAATCCAAGGCTCATCTTCCTGGCAATTGCGGAGTCCGGGAATAACACGGGGTTCATTTTTGCTCCACAGTCTGTTGATTGGTAGGAATGCTTAACGGTGTGGTGCACAGACGTTGCCTCAGCGGCTGCAACCTTGTCGGCGTTGGTGTCGGCGGTATTAACAAAAAACGACGTTCATACTGCAGTCTTCTTGTTTTCTCGAACGTACTTAAGGTGATTTTCTCCCGTTGAATGCCTTTTAACGTCGAATTCTCCCCCATGCGAAATTGAAAAGAACCTCCGGCACACCTTGCATTGTGCTTGCGGCTGTCGTCCGGGGCGACCATGATCCGGTCGTAGGCTTCTTCCCATTTCTTGTTGTGCGTGCATAGTCTTTTCTTGGGTCTTTGCTCCATCTGTCAGCAAAGGCTACAATACGTGGCTGGGAATGAAAAATGATTTCTTGAAGCTTTGCCGATCGTAGCGTGCGGGGACGTCTTGACTCTCGTGACGAAGTGGGTTTCGTGGACCGTTGGCTCGCCAGCTTGTTGTAGCGACGGAGCTTCTCGCTTCTCGTTGCGAAGTGTGCGACGTGGACCGTTGGCACGCTTGCGTATCGTGTCTCGGCCGCTCGTTGACTGCCGACTGCTCCGACTGCCCGAACAAAGCGAGCCACTGGGTTTTTCCAGCCTCGCCTCGGCGCGTACGTCTCGCTGGCGCCGTGATCCCGTGATTCCTCCCTGTTGCGCTCCCGTCATTCCTTCCTCGTCGTTCCCCCCACATCAGAAGAACGGCGTGACGACGCGCGCAGCTAGCGCCGAAGCATTCGTCACCATCGCCGTGAACCGCGCGGCTAGCTGACTTGTGAAATGCGGCACATTTTTGAAGATTTTCGTATCTCTCGCGGGACGCGGGACAATAGCCCTCAATACGGGACAGTCCTGCGAGCCGCGGGACGGGTGGTCACCCTAATTATAAAGCATGCCGAGCCTTTTTCCATGTTTTTGAAAAACCTTTCAATTCTAACACGTACTCTGGTTTCGGATTCTTATCCAAGCGCATCTTGGCGGAAGCTCTCCTGCCCTCCGACGGCCGAAGCGCGGAACCAAGGCCAGACAATTCGCCCGCCGCGCCCGCCCGCCTCTCTTCCCTCTTTCATAGAAAACAAAGAAGTGTAACGCGCGCGCGTGGCCGGGCGATAAGGAACGCCTCGCTGTTCGAAAGGGCATGACACTGCAAGATTGAGCTTTGACTTTTGGCAACAACGCAAAAAACAAGGGTGGGGAGCACAAGTATATCTGACTCCGTGGAGCATATCCAAACATACTACAGCATGTATGACCCCCGACGAGTGTTAAGCGCAGTTAAAAGCCGTCGTACAACCCCGGTTTTCTGCGAAGAAGATAATCCCCTTAGCGCCTTCCCTCCAAAACTGGGAGCGGGGCCATGTTCGAGCAAGTTAAAAAGGTGAATGATATGGGAACAGCGGGAAGCGCGAAGTGTACGCCGACCTTTAGGTGTGACTGAGGTCAGACTTAACTGCGGTTAAGGGTGCACGTGAAACTATGGTATACTTGGCAGGAACTGCTAATTATACCCAAGCGTAATTGCGTTTAAAGGTGCCCGTATACCAGGGTATAGATGGCGGTAACTGCTAACCATACTAGGGTAACTGCGGTTAAGGGGGCCCGTGTAACTAGGGTAGAGTTGGCAGTAACTGCAAACCAAACATACGCGTACGGCGGTTAAGGCTGCCCTGTAACTAGGCTATTTTCTGTTTTTATTTAAGCAACATATTAATGATTTTGAAATGCAAACCGCAATGCAGCACTCGAGCGGGAGTCGAGGCGCAGCGCTCCTGTTCGGGCTCCTGAACCGCGAAGCGAAGCGCAACACTTAAGCACAAACCGGGTTTTAACCACTGGCCACATAAAAGCTTTTGTAAAGTAAATAATATCATTCTCAAAATAATGAGCGCCTGTCTCGAGAACCTTAACGCTAGGATCTTAGAGAGTTTTAGTAGACCGTATTCTAGAGCTACGCGTTGCTAGCGGGAGCTCGTGCCGTCCCTTCGAAGGATAGAGTAAGCACGCGCCTTCTGGGCCCGCTTTCCGCAGCGTGCGATCTACTAAAACTCCCTCTCTGTTCTGAGCGCGGTGAGGACTTAACGTTCTAAAAAAAAAAAGAAACGCTCACATAAAGCGATTCAAAAATTATCCGTATTGTGCCTGTGGAAATTATTTTAATCAGAACCCAACCCTGTCATGAAATATTGCATGGGCAAAACTTTAGCTGACTTGCAAATTGATATGTCAACTCATACCGTGTCGCTCGTCCATCTAACAAAATTAGTTCCCCATGCATGGTGAATGCGACCATCAGTCGTGGACGCGAACGGGCGTAAGACTCTTTCTTTAGGGCTGACACCTGTGCGTTCTTCTTTGAACTTTCGCCTTCATCCAAACACACATTTTCTTTCTTTTTTTTTTTTTGCGACAGAACACCTTTGTTACGCCGTGCACAGAGCTCTCGATAAGTATCGGCGACAGACACGCCCTCAGGCCACACAAGCAATAGCTGCCCCACTTGTGCCAGTCACGCTCGGGGCAGCAATTGCTTCTCGCACCTGGGTCACAACGTTCAAACCCGCACAGAAGGCACTGAAGAGATAGCAACCTAGTAAGAAAAACGCTTACGAGAGAGTGCGGCAAACGGAATTTTTAAGGTAACAGGAGTGCGGATAATTTGTGTTTTTAATGACCCTCGTACATAATGACCCTCGTACATAACATACATAAATACACCGAGACGAGACCCAAGACTTGACGAATTTAAGCGTATTGAATGTGTCACAAAAAATAACGCAAAAAAACTATTTATATGTATTTTTTTCATTTTTTTATTTATTTATTTTTTTGTGTAGGGCTCGGGGGAAACATTGGTCGAGTGCGTTAATGCACCGCAGTTGGAAGCACGCGGAGCGTAAACTCCCGCTGCAGAGCCCATTCATCCAATCCCCACCCTTAACCGCTTCGATCTGGACGAGCATCGTACCGGCGCGGTCGTGTATCGTCACCGTATCGTGCACATTCACGTATCCCTGGCTGGCAGTGGCACTGCACCGACAAAATTAATCGTCGGCAGTGGTGACACGAGAAGACCCCTAAAGCTGGGCTGACTAACTAACTAACTAACTACCTGCTGGTCAAACACACACGTGACGCGATTTAGCTTCTGGAAAATCCCAGGAGACCTCGTGGCAAGGGGGAATTCTTTGGGGGCTGTTCACATCTACGCTCGTGCGGACTCGAACGCTTAAATAGGTCGTAGAAGCGGCACGGTTCATTCTCTCTTATTATCAGGAGCTCGGAACTGCACAATGGACCAAAAGAAACACAAAGCAAGGTCGTCACATACTCCGTTCTCATTTTCTTCTGCCGTCCCTAACGTTTCGAAATCACAGAAACGTTATACCAACGTCAACTTTGTCGTCGACTCCCGTGGATAACCTTACGTGTACCCTACATCGGAATGCCACGACATCTGTCGAGCAGACCCTTGAGCCGCTATCGCACTGTCCATACATCATACAAAAGGCCCCAAGACAGATCAACAATCTGTCTTGGGGCCATTGCTCTTCTTAATATATATAAATGACATAGTACATGAGACTCCATCAGACATTCATATAAGGCTCTTCGCCAATGACTGTATCATTTATTCCGCTGTTAATTCAACCGATCGACAAACTTCACTAAATAAATATCTTAAGCACATTAAAGAATGGTGTGACAAATGGGACATGAAAATAAACTACGCAAAGTCCGTGTATTGCCATATCACTAAGAAACGAAGCATTCTGTCATTTAAATACTGCATTGGAGACATAGAATTGAGCAATGTAGAGCACTTTAAGTACCTTGATGTCACGTTTTCTAAAGACCTAACCTGGACCAAGCATATTGACAGCGTCTGCACATCGGCATATAAAAAGCTTTGTTTTTTGAGACACAAATTAAAACATACAACGAAAGAGATCGAAACGGTTGCTTATAAAACATACGTTAGGCCCATCTTGGAATATGGTAGTGTCGTCTGGGATCTTTATACAAAAAAGACATCGATAGGCTAGGAAGGTCCAGCGACAAGCTGCGCGTTTTATTCACTCTAACTACAGACAGACAGCATCCCCAACGGAAATGCTCAGAGTTAGTAATATAGAACCTCTGCACATAAGGCGAGAAGTCGCACGTCTGAAATTGCTTTATTTAATGATCAACGACAAACTAAATTTGAGCCCGAATAAATACGTTCTCCCATCAAGCTCAAAACGATCAAGTAGATTGAATCATACAAAAACATGTCAAACTTATAAAAGCCGAATAGATACCTTTAAACAGTCTTTCTTTGTTAAAACTATTGAGGCTTGGAATTCATTGCCCAATGATGTTGTAAATTTGGAAACTGTGTCCTCCTTTGAAGATTCCATTGCAAAGCTGTTGACATAATGAGAGCTTAAAGTGATGCCCTTTTAGTGTGGAATTTGTAATAATTATGTGGGTTAATTTGTTTAATTTGTTTATTTGCTTAGAGAGCCAAGATTGTGCATTGTTGTCATTGCTTGTTCGAACAGCAGTGTCTGCTACATTGTCAATTTCTTATGCTTGCGTTTTTTATGTGTCATCACAACGATGGATACTCTCCCTGTAATAGCCCTCAAGAGAGGGCTGACAGTATTTTCAAATAAATAAATAAAGAAAAAAGACCCGCGGAGTTCTCCGCAGACAATGATGACGGAATTATCCGCAAACATGCCTCAAGCTATGTTCTAAGCATTTTTGCTTCATATACATATGTATGCTTCGTACGTGTCTCCAAACAGTTTTTTCTATGACCAATGTCACATTTGACATTACAAAAAAGAAACGCGCCTCAAAAAATGTCCGCAGACTGTCTTTCGTATAATATATCGGCGGTGGGAGGGCAGCTCTGCTCATGCCGGCGTGTCCTACGGCACAGTCTGCTTACAGAGGGTACTAAACCAAGGCGACGCAAAATGGACCTCATCGCCAGAGCAAGTTGTCTCCAAGTAAACTTCCACACGAAACCTTTTGCACGCTATTCAAACCCAGCTCCCCCCCCCCCTCCCCCTCCACTTCCCCTTTCCCACTCTGCTTATCACCGAGCTCGATCCTGTGCAGCTTCAGCGAAAGTAGTCGGAGCGGAGCCACTTGTAACCCTTCCAACCCGTAATAGAGTAACGCTCGAGTACAACGGATGTCACGGGCAGACTCTCGCGCCATCTACCAACGCTGCCGAGAGCATAGTGCCGAGTAATAACAACAAGAAGCGAAGAAAACGCCGGTACTCAGTGCGCCGGTCCTAAGGTTATCGACTGGTGGTTCACTGTCAAGCGCAGGCTTGTTTTCGGAGGTAAACGTTCTTTGAGGCAAAGCTTGCTCCGATTTCAGTGTAAGGAGAGGAGTGGGAACATGACACTTCCCGAGAGGGGAGTTTCAGGCATTCTGTGAGCTCACAGAGTTATCATAATGTACGCTAGAAGTTCAACTGGCGCTAGTGTGCTGTTGCAAATTGAAGCAGACGGCAATCCTGTCGGAAATGGACCTTTGGTAAGCATTTTTAATGAGGAAAAGTAAGTGCATTTTCTCCCTGCAATTGATTATAGGAGCAAATATCACGAATAATTCGTACGTACTATCGCGGGCAATATGAGCTGAAACAGCGCTCCGGCCTGTGCATGGTACTACCTGCACCGCCTGCCGCATCGCTACGTTAACATGACGCACCTTGAGGCCGAGATAAATTCTCACTTGCGCTCACTGCGCCGCTGCGCTCCTTTGGCCGTCTGCTAGCAAAAATATTGGCCGACGGAACCAACATCACGATGCGTGTGCCGTGTAGGCCAATGTTCATGTTTTCAGCTATCATGCATTTCAGTGCATTTCAAGAAAGCGCCGAAGTGGAAAAGGCGTTGTCACGATCGTATCTCCTCGAAGAGCGCTGCTTGACGAAGCTGCCTTGGACCTGAAAAGGAGCCGATCTATTTGGAGGCGCATCAAGTTAGCTATGTCACGGCATCCCCTCCACCACGCCACTGTCCACAAATTGTTGAAAGCATGATGAGAGGTGAATGGGAGTGGCCTCGGGCTGAGTCAGACTTCGTGGCCGCGCTCTATGATTTCTTACCAGACAGAATGAGAGCCGTGGTCGCGGGTCAGGGGAGAATGACGCGGAATTAAATTATTTTTGTAAGTTTTACTGCACCTCAGGGCCACCTGAACCGGACTTCTGCCGACTGGAACAAAGCTTGATGCTACGGTTGCGACACACTGTTTGACGCCGTTAGCCAGGCATATTTTTGTGTGCTGCCTCGTTGATCCCGATCTTCTTGTATAGGGCAGTTGAACTTCTACGCCGACTATTAATCTTTTGTGTCTGACACTGTCCTCTGCAAATATTCTTTCGATGAAATTTCAAGATCCTTCTCCTGGGACATATATGACTGTTTGTTCCACTTTATTAAGACTAGGAATTTGAAAACAAAAAACTGGTGTCTTGTCAGCAACTTGTTTTATTTGAAACAAACACGTGGGTCCAGTACTAAAGAAATAATATTTTTGAACCTTTTCATACCAATGAAGGTTACGAAACCTTCTCAGAAACATGTATGCTTACCGTTTTTTTAAACAGCTCTGATCAATGAAAAAGAAAAAAAAAGTAAATACTTTGGAGCCGGACTAAATCCAGCATACAGATATTAACCTATATTTTACGATGTCCTACTTTGTGCATGCACTTAAACAAAAACAACCAGCAACGGCGTTTGATGTGACTTTCAAAAACGATAATCGAAGCTGCAATTTAAGACACCTCAATATTTTTTTTTCACAAGTCAGCGTTTTTTCTATGGGATTCTGCGCGATAGAGTAAAGTAAATCAATTCCAAAAGAGGGACGACAAGTGTAATCTTTTGTTCCCCCCGCCGCCCTCCAGCACTCATGCCCGCTGTCGCACCCACCGTCTCGCTTGCAGACGGCCGGAAGAGCGCAGCGGCACAGTGAGCGCAAGTGAGAATTTATCTCGGCCTCAGGGTATGTCGTGTGTGCGGAGCCAGGCGACAGGCGGCGCAGGTAGTACCGTGCGCTGGCCGGAGCGCTGTTTCAGCTCATATTGTCCGCGATAGTACTAGGTGGCTTCGAACATTTCTCAGTGACGCGGACAAAATAAATTGGTCAATTGCACTCTAAAAAAAAAAAAAAGAAATCCGTCCTTGAAAGGTTTTTTGATGCTCCAAGAACTCTTCCAGCGCTTGAAAAACGGTTTCGTTTAGAACAGTATCGCTTCATGGAGCACTAGAAAGGCAACTGGGCGATGAAGAACTCCTTCGCGTAACAAAATGAGATTAAAAGACCCCGTATGGGTTTTTCAAGAAAAACATTTTAGGGAATGCTTAATAAACTTTTTAGGGTACAAAATATGGACATATCGAAGAACCCCTAAGAGTTTTGTTCACAACGAGAATTTTCTGAGTGTGTACGGCGTTTTTCTTTTAAATTCATGTCACTAAACATAGTGCGAAAACAGCTTTATACGTGCTTTTATGTGCATTGTCGGACACTGATAGCGCGTACACGGCGTCTGCGCTTTTCAGCATGGGGGATATACATGTCAAACGAGCGAATGACGTCTGTAAGAACTTCGCAGTAACACTGGATTAGTAACTCCCTCTGCATGTAGACGATCAAAATAAATTGAAGCCACGTAATATAGTCAGAATTTTCAATACATAAGTACTGCTTTATTCTTTCTGCTCATAAATATGTTCAAAGTTGCTTGTTCTGCATTCAAAAACATCACGCGCAAGCTGGAAATTATGAAAATAGGGAGACGCCAGAGAACAAGTGCCCGATAAAAGCTGGCCGGCCAACGAAATAACGAAAATAAACACCTTTCATATCCCCACATATTCAATACTTTACGTTTTGAATGTTTTTCAACCACTCGTAAAGATGCACAACGGGGTCATTTTCACATAATTGCAGGACGGGCATATTAGCAATACATAAGCACCACCGGAATGCTGGCGAACCTTGAACACACATTCCTTTCAACTGTTATTTTGCATAGAATCGTAGCTCGTTTTTGCTTAGAATTGTTGCACATGTCATGGAACAGAGGTTTGGGTCCTTAAATATAGCGACGTTTAAGATTGTTCACTGATTGTTCACTGATTTAAAAAAAAAATGCTGTAACTAAAGCAATTGCACTTTCACAATGTTGGCGAAGGTGCATATACCATTCGGTACGACCAATAAATAACAAAAACTTAGCAAAATGTATTTCAGTAACATGAAATTATCCGTATCGTTTTCTGGCAATTAGAAGAAATGCACGCGCGTTTTCCCATCTAGGAATGCACTAGAGCGCCGCAAAAGTGGACTGGTTGCTGCGTCTGCTGCAATTTGCATTCCAGAAGTCGTATAGACACTAGCGCCAGTTGAACATCTAGCGTACATTATAATAACTCTATGTCTCAGCTAGAGCCATGCCACCTTAGGGACATGGCCCGCTCATGTGCCCCCCCCCCCCCCCCAAACGTACGTCATCGCTAGTGGATCTGCTGCGCAGCGCCGCCTATACGGAGAGCAAGTTCGTCTGCTTCTTTTCCAGGGGTTGTGGTGGCGTCAGTATGCCGAACTCCGATTGTCTCTGATTGAAGGATAGTGGGTAGACCTCAAGGCAGCTTGCTTTGAGGTCTACCCACTATCCTACAATCAGAGCCAATCAGAGCTCCTTGACGTTCTGACGTCCCCAAAACCCCTGCAAAGGAAGCAGACGAACGTGCGTTCCGCAGAGCTTGCGTCATCATCGCCCCCAGCGCGTCCTGCAGCGTCTCATAAGGAGCGCGACGCCAGCACGTGCTGACGCCAAGACGGGCGCGTCTGCCACCTCGCGGCGAGACAGGTTAAGTTTTAGCGTGTTTTGCCGTTTGGGGCCGATCGGAAATCTACTAACGATGACATCATGGGCACGTCTTGTCGTCTAGAGCGGCTCTATGTACTCCCAGCTTGGTCTTTGAAGCTCCCATGGCCCAGCGAGCGCACCTATATTTACTACGGTTAACCTTACGACGGAACGCGGAGTATACGCTAAGAGGCTTCGAAGCCAATCCCATGAAGTACTGGTGTCACGTGACCTTTTGCAGGGTGCGCAGTGACGCGCGCCGCGGCACCTATAGTCACGCCTTACCGAGGTGGAGAATAAAAATGAAGTCAATAAAAGAACGGGATTTAAATGAGACCAGTTTTACAAACGAAGATTTGCATCAAACCTTCCCCGTAAAAGACATGATTTCAATATTATATCTAATGTATTTAATAATAAAAATTTTTGTCGGGCAAACGTGAGTAAAAAAGCACTTCTTATTTGAGCAAATCAGAGCGTCGAGCTTCCTTTCTCTACCTTGTTCGTCAATTTCGTCTTTATGCGAGCAAATCAAAATTCGAAACACAAAGCAAATAAAGCTTTCTTTTTTAAATAAGAAATCAGGCAGTTTATGTTGCAGCATAACAGCTTTTACACCAATAAAAATTTATAAACCAAAATGTGCTTCTACTTTACAGCAATTATTTCTTCCGCGTTGTTATCAATTCCAGTGAACTGATGGATCTATCGATCAAATCTGCCATGTTTAAAAATACATGCAGTCATATAAAATCACAATTTTCTCGCTACACCGGTTTAAAACGAATTAATCTGATTTAAACTAAATACACCTAATTTATTTTATTTAAAATTATATATATATATATATATTATATATATATATATATATATATATATATATATATATATATATATATATATATATAGTTTTTTTTTCTCTTTGTGATATGCGTTCACAGCGCTGGATGGGCTGGGATGGCTTGAAAACCGCCTACTACGGTCGATCGTAAAATGAAAGGATGTACTGTTTGCTATGCCCGGCGGGACCTTCTCATCGATTGGCATCTAGTTACGCCTTCTTTTCAAGCTCGCCCTTTGAGGGGGAGAGAAAGAAAGAAGCACAACAAAATACCCTAGACTCAAATTGAAGCCTTTGATGTAGCTGCTTGGCGGTTATTAAGTTTCCGAGCTCTTTTATTGGTAGGTTCGTGGGTTGAGCAATCGCCTGTTGAGTTATTCTGTGTGATGCGGCCGCCGCTACTGCGCACGCAAAGGTTCCTGAAATGCGCGCACACCACAAACAAACAAACAAAAAAAACGTATATATATAGAACCTAGTTGTTTTTTTACGCGAATTTCGGATTACTTTTGGAATCGCGAAGCTGGCTTGCTACAAGTACCTTTCTTCTTCTCTTTTTTATTTTTTTTTATTACGGGGGTAAAAACGTTTTACTTATTTGTAAAATTTGGGAGCAGTCGAGACGCCTTCTGTGTGCGTGTGAGTTGTTGCCGTATGCGCATTGGAAATATATGAATGTCTGGGCACGTATTCCGAGAAAGCAAACGGAACCATGCGGGCACGAAGCGGCACGAACCGGACTGCCAGTACAGTATATGTCCAAATACAAATGTATTAAAAAAATTTGAAAAAAAAGAACGCGGAGCGAGCAACAACGCGATATGTCGAAGCGAGATATTTCCTGCCGGCATGAGATTGGCGCCCTCGTGTGACGGCACCTGTTTTATAGGAAATGGAAGCGCGAAGCTAAAGTATGAGTTTTAGCTGGAGAGATTCGACACGACGTAGTGACAGGAAGAAGGAGAACAAAAAGAAACCTAACAGAATCGCGCAAAGTGACTCTAGTAACAGGTTTAAAAAGAATACTAATAAATAATAGGGGCGAAAAATTCTAAGGGAAGTGCAGAAAATGATAGGTCATCAAACAAAATTTAGGGGGAAAAAAAAGGTGAAATTCATTCAATCTATGTTGGTCGAAAGAGCGAATACCACGCTTACAAAAATAGTGAACTGAATAAAACAAACGCTGGAATTTACGGCACAACTTCGCAACATCGAAGGAAAGAAGGTGAAGCAACGTGTACGTAACTTTCGGAGACAGAATTAGATTGCATTTCGACACGCTTCCGAACGTTACAAATAAGAATAAAAAAAAAAAGGTTAATCGTGCAAAAAAAAAAATCAAACTGTCATTTTGGGGTCTTGAACAGTTCTGTTCTGAAGTCTAGTTCTTTATTCTCCTCCTGGTAATCCCGCCAGGCATAGAGCCAAGACGCTGCCGTCAGAAGAATAGAGATACGCGCGAGTCACGTCTCGCACATTCACTGACACGCAAGCAGACGGAGTGTCGTCTGCTCCGATCATCTCATTTATGACTGGACAGCCTTGTCAGACCGGCTTTACGTCTTCAAGAAAAGCCTAGAACCAACTGCGTAAGCACGAAATTGGTCGCAGTTTTCCATCCTCGCTTCGGTATCAGTGGATGGCTAGTGCCTGGGATTATTAACTCGACAAAGGCTCAGTCTAGTAGTCCATCGATGGACACAGATAGACTAGTCTTATAGACGTTTGCAAGCAGCTGCGCTTCGAGAGCTACTCTGGCCAGCGTGGATAGAAAACGCTTTATTTGGTCGCCAGTCTCGAAACCGTGCGTACGCCTCACCAACACTTGACCATCATACGATCTGCTCACACCATCAGAAAGATGTCGGCGCCCCGAGGGCCGCACTTCCAAACGTCTTTGCTTTAGTTGGTGATTTGATTGATTTGCTCCATCGGGTCGTAGCGTCTGCCGTGTTCGGACTTCAAAAGTAACACGTAGTGCGCACAATTGCTAAAGAACGTATATGTGAAATATTTTGCGGTTTAATCTATAAGATATTCGCCGTGTGTCTGAGAACCATAAGTGACTGTTCAGAGGCATGCTTATATTTATATTTGATTCCATCTACGACACGAGTAATAAAACATGTAATAAGCGACAGGGAGCTTCACCCCACATCAAATGGAACCATGGAGCATATCATCTCCCGTAGAGCTGTGTAATATATCGTCTAATCAGTATGTATTTACATACATGTATGTATGTACATACATGTTCGTTACGCATGCGCACAGGGATGTACATGCACCCACACATATGTGCGTATGTAATACAACGCAGGGCGTGGCCAGTCCCGTGTATATCATTATCGTGTCCCAGCCAATCAGACTGCGGCATTAGTACATAAAAGCGCCAACGAACCAACCAATCACGAAGCAAGAAACGAGAATAGTAGCCATACCATTGACTACATAGCTTCCCTACGCGCAAAACAGTCTTCGAAAACAATACGACGAGTTTGCGTCACCTATTGACCGTCCAGTTCAGCCAATAAACGAGCTTCTCCTACAAGCTTTCGAACCGACTAAATCTGGGTCGTATAGAACGAATGCCCGAGCGTATATATAAGATGAGATAATAAAACGGTTTTACGACCGTCCGATATCCGCCAAAAAAAGAAATCCGTCTTTTATTCTGGTAACCAACATCGATTTACCGATAAAAATTTACGCGTAAAAATCACGAAGTAGGTGAACATACTTTTGTCCTCCCACTTACTGAGTTGCGTCGTTCGCAGCCTTGGGTTTACTCGGCACCGCGTGGGTTGAAGAGGAACATTAATTGAAAGATTTCTACAGGAGCCTCGTCAGAACTATGACTAAGTTATTTACATCAGCAACTTCTCACATTTTTCCCTCCCTTCTCTTGTTGCCTACGAGAGTACTCGTACTTCTTTCAACCTCCCCCCCCCCCCTGCCTTTGCAACGTTTTGCAAATTCACAGCCCAGCGTCCAATCTTCACGGACCAATGGAACTCTTAACGTCGTCAACAATCAAGCCACGTGAATGAAGAGGAAAGCTATAGGTACGTGAATATATAGTGTATATTGTTCTACACCCGCAAGCAATTTAAATCATCTGCAAGGGGCTAAAAAATTATTCAAAGGTTTCCTTTTTTTTACCGCATACATGGAGCTGAATGGCGCCAGTGACCGAAAACGCGCGAAAACAGGCCCCAATTTCCAATTGAAGTTTTCAGAAAATCCCTTATAACTTTTGACTGAGATAACGGTTAGTGCAGGAATTTTGGCGTCTGATTCGAACCGCTAGCGCCACAGTTTTGCTGGAAAAAAGCGTTCAGCAACGCCTAAGTTATTTTTTAATAAAAAATTATATCTTTTTATTGTTTGGGGGGGGGGGGGAGGGGGGGGGGGGCACGCTGCTTTTTTATAGCGACGCCGCCTGAAAGTTTTACCGCCTGTATTTTTTTAATAAGTTCAGACAGCATAACAATTCATCATTTAAAAACACAAAGATGTGAACGAGCTCAAGTACCAAGTTCCAGTCTTGTACACGTTAGTCTAAAAGAGTAATCGATCTCAATTACCACCACACTTCCTTAAAAAGTGTTCAATTAGATCACTTGATTACTTGAGACAAGAGGTAATGACCGTCACTTTTAAAGTAACCGTTACTTCTACGCGATCACTTCAGATTTTCGAAAATGTCGGTTTTTTGCCATTTTGAAAACAATTATTCATTCAGAGACTTGGTTCGAGGGTTCCTTGGTAGGAAACTTGATCTCACTATCCTTGATCGGCTGTCAAATGTAGATTGCATCTTTTTTAGACTTATCAAAAGCGTTTGATAAAATGGCTCACAAATTGCTTCTTTTAAAACTCAGTAAATTAAGCATTGATTCTAATGTTCTTTCTTGGATACATTGATGCCTAACTAACCGCCCACGACTGGTCACTATCAATGGTTTTCGCTCCACTCTTGTTCCTGTTACCTCAGGAGGCCACAAGCGTCAGTGCTGGGCCCTCTACTCTTCCTTGTCTGCATCAGTGACATATCATCTAATATATCCTCAAAGATATCACTTTTCGCGGATGACTGCGTAGTATATTGAGGAGTAACTAATTCTCAAATGAGAGTTACTGCGCTGGCGAGCTGGTGAACAATCATAGTGAGAAAAAAAAAAAAATCCTCGAGACAAGGAACGAAAAATGGTGGGACAAACACAACATCGTCTGTGAAGAGACGGTGTTGTGTTCGTTCCCCTTTTTCTCGTTCCTTGTCTCGAGTTCTTTTTTTTTTTTTTCACTGCAACCAAATAAGCTTATCTAATCCAACTTCAGAACGGAAGAAACTCCCTATCTCTTTGGTGTGATACATGGTCAAAGGAACTGAACGCTAACAAATGCAAATCTATGCGGATATCCAGAGCGTGAAAAATTAACCCAGATTATAACATTGAAGGTGTTGCGCTCCAATCGGTCCTGAAGTATAAGTACCTGGGTGTTTATTACACGTTCGACCTTACATGGAAGTCGCATATAGATTTCGTTACTAACAACGCAAGTCGCTTGTTAGGCTATTTTAAGATAACTTTTTCTTTGGCCCAACAATCATTAAAACCAATCCTTTATAAAACACTAGTTATACCTAAGCTAGAAAACGCGGCTGCTATTTTGAATCCTGGTCAGAGTTCACTAATTGTATCAGTTGAAGCCATATAAAGTATATCGGTTTGTTTCATTTATTCAAATTATCATCGAACATCAAGTGTTTCCTTGATGAAAGCCAACCTTTCGCTTCCTGATTTATCAATTCGCAGAAAAATTACTCGTGTATGCTTATTTTATAAAATATGCTAAGCAAATGTTACACAACGTGAAAGCCTCATTGAAGTTCCTTTTTATGACTCATCATGACTTCGTCATCAGCATAAAGTTGGAATTCCTAACACTAATACGAATTCCCTTATCAATCGTTTATTCCAAGCACATCCCTCGACTGGAACCACCATCCTGCAGCCACAATCGCTTCAATTACTGACAGTTTTATTTTTAAGGCGTTAGATGGTTTGTTGAACTGGTCATTACCTGTTTTAATCTATCTCCAATATGTGCCATTCACTGCTAACCTTTGGTTTTCCCACTCTCCCTCTGTAAGGCTTATGTCTTGACTGTAAAATATATTAAATGGATGAAATGAACAGAAAGTCGTTCCCAAGGTGAGGGAAAATTACTAACCATTACGAGTAATTTTAGTACTTCCAAAGTAATAAGATTACTCTTGCGATTTTTCCTGATAAACGTTATCTAGCGATTACAAACTTACTCCAAAAAGTAATCGATTACATGTAATTTGACTACTTGTTTTTAGTACCGTACAAGTCCCCTAAGTTGCTATTTCGCAAACAATGAAAATAATGGACCTGAATAGAGGACTTGGAGAAACAAAAGGAAAATTAGCTCAGATGATAGAGACGAAACATTATATAAACAATAAGCTACATACAATATGCATATTCAAGTTCAGAGCTCTTGGAAACGAGAAGTGTGAGTGAGAAAACCGCTAAAACTGCATTTTCGAAGTGATGACATTGCTGGCCACTGAGTCCGCACGCTCTTGAAACAAAAAGTGGACTGGAACACTCCAGATCATGGTGCGGTTCAGTCCCAGCGATCGTTTGAGCATATCAAGCTAACGACCTGGCCCAAAACGCGATCTGGCTTTCAAAAAGCAGCCCGCGCTGGGACTATGAAACTGACGTTTCACTTGCTCATTAGAGAGTATAGAAAAGGGAAACCCCAAAGATTATGGTCCGCCAAATAGCTTGGGGCATCGCAATGTGCATGCGCAGAAGTTCTCCGCAAGCGCAGTGGTACTGAAGTACGGACCCAGCACGCAGGAACGCGAGGAGCAGAAGCAGGTGGTGTAAGAAAGCACGAAGCGAAGAAGGATGGAAAGGACGAGAAAGAGAGGAGCAGAAACATGGGACGTAGAAAGAGCGTGCAAAACGATGAGTCAAAAGGAATTTTGATTCCTCTCTCTTAGAGACCCAGAAAATTCAGCGCGCAACGGCTCTGTATCCGGGTGGTGTTGAAGGGAAGCGCAACAAAGAGACAATGGTGTGAAATAATTTGTTTCCATACAAAAACCCTACCCTAGGCACCACCTGAACTAAGAGCACCACCCACCCCAGGAACTAAAAGGCTAAGGGTCATCTTGCCCCATGCGCCACCCGAACTAACAGTACCACCCACCTATAAAGCTACAGCATTTAAAGGGTCAGATCGCAGGGAGGGTACAGCCGGATGCTCAGCGGAAATGCTGGCGTGCAACAAACGTTAACAGTTATATTTTTGTTTTGTCCACTTGACAATGAACCGGTCCAGTAGTAAAATACATCTAGAAAACAGACACTCGCAATGGCGGTTGTAAAAACGAGCCGACCAATTTAAGGGAGACCGGAGTCCGGTATCGCAGAGAGTCGTTCGAATACGCCGTAAAAGAAGACGCCAGGGGAACTTCGATGCCACCTATAATCAGTTTCCCCTTACGATGGACCGCAGCGGAAGTTACGAGCCGTCTTAGCCAATCATACGTTTTGAGCATATCACGTGACTGCGCCCCTCCGGGAGGGCACACCAACCAACACAGTTTTTTGGGGTAAAAATTTTTCTTTTTTTTTACTGCCAATTTCAGGCCCTAAAAGCACAAATGAGCCGAGGTATATACAACGAAGCTTGATATTTTTTGGCAAGACTGGGTGTTTCGGTCCTAAATTTGCCAAACAGGTTCCAGAGATAGGCTTTATTACCCGGTTGCTTCTTTCGCATCTGGCATCTGCATACACACTAAAAAAAGGGGTGTAGCCCTTACATCCCTTGTCACATATACGTCACCCTTAAATTCAGTTGGACGTATAGCGCACTGATGTTCAACCGACGCTACAAACTTTCACGAGAGGCTTAATAGCCGAGTTGTACAACTTATTAAAATAGCTTAAGTATGTGTAAATGACTGTAAAAAAAATGAATCGGGGTTTTCTTGGCCCTACTGCAAAACCTAAATGTTTTCTTTCTGTACTTGTTGATGTGTACTTTAGCTGTTTAATATCTTAAATCGCATCGCCATCAAGCCTCTCGTAAAAGATGGGGCCGTCAGTTCGACGCCAGTACGCCGTACGGCGAACTGAAGTTTTGGGGTGTCGTATATGTGACAAGGGGTGTAAGGGCTACACTCTTTTTTTAAGAGTGTAGGCCTCGATTGACGAGCAAGAGTATACTAAACTGCTGGCATGTTCAGTTGTCACGCGGCACCTTTGGCTCATATCTGGCACTTCAAAAATTATGTGGCGAACCGAAAAAAAACAACATACTGCATTTTTCTGACAATTTATGGTCGAACAAAGAAACTTGAATAATAATCGACTTTAATCATACTGACGTTTCGGAAAAATATTTCCTTTGAGTGTATTTGTACGCACTTGAAGAAGGATAGACTCTTTCCGAAACGTCTGTGTTATTGAAGTCTCTGCTGTTATTCAAAGTTATCTGAACGTCTCTAAATGGGCACTGGCAAATCAAAAACATTTTTTTTATTATCCGAAACGATTGAAAACAATGCCTAGACATTACCCTCAAAGGTGGAAACTTGGGAACTCAGTATTTGTGAGGTAAAAAAACAAATTTTTCACCGCTGAATTCGCCGTTCCCGCGCGATCCGCGCCAGTGCAGTGACGTCAAAGATTGAGCTGTCCTGCAACTCGAGTTTCTCTCACGCCTCCGTATCGTATTCGCCCGCGTCCCGCGATCAACCGTTCCGTGCTTGCCGCCTCTCCTTGTGAGCAGACGACGCTTCACTTTCGAGTTTGAAGTTCATTTACGGCTTTTTCAGCGATCTCAAATTCTTTGAAACGGATTGAGGTCAAAGAGAACGCGGTGTGGACTTTTTTAAGGGGCCACGTAGGGCCGGTTCTGCGTGAAAGGCAGCCCCAGCGGAGTCACAACCGAAACTATGGTACACAAACACAAAACCAAGTTGTTTTGACCGTTTGACGATTTACTTTTCGCGGACTGAGAGGTCTTCGGGCACCTAAAAAAGAGAACTTCGTCCGACTTCCCGAATTACCGATCATCCTCAGTGTTACATGCGTTGAGCGCCGTCATGTTCTCCGAGGGAGGATAAAAAAACCAGGAGGCGACATCACTCCCAACTCTGATTTTCGGTATTTCAGAAAGAAGAGCCGTACTGCGTTCGTAATTGAGTTACAAAAGATGTTCAACGAATGCCGTTATTAAATATTATAGACATGCCGCTTACAAGACTTCTGAATTTCATATTCGATTACGTCACAAATAAAAAGAAGCGAGGAGGTGAGGAGCGGGAGAGAAAGGCGCCAAAAATAAAAAGGCGCACGCGAGCGTGGAAAAATTTGTTTTCCCGTTCTAGTATTTTACCCGTGTCTACGACTACAACTTGCATTGTTTCTGGCAAAAAAATCAAATGCGACCTGTGGGGTTCACTGACCCCTTAATTTCTTGCAACGTCCAAGAAATCAGCCTTCGTTTTAACTAACGCCTCGGAGAAAACCCCTTTAAGGCCCAATTTAGGCCCCTACAACTGCCAAACTTGGGCCCAGTTAGGCTTCCCTCTGGCGCGCTGCATGGGACTGACTCCGGTGGCTCGATGCGTCTCCTACAGTTCATCGTAAGGTGACACGGAGTATACCCGCGGTCGACTTTGTCTAAAAGAGTGCCACCTATGGCAACACCATTGGTAGCACTGGTTGTTTCTGCATATCTATATAGACTTTAAAGTGGATGTGACGTCAATCTTAGGCGCGAGGTGTACCTATATCATTGGGGGAATGTATCATACATTACGGAATTGCTATATATGGAACATGTCCTAAATACAATACAACAAAAGATTTATAGTATCATTAATAGCTGCGTTAACAATAAAGTATATGGGTCAAAACATGAACTGAATGAAACCAAAAAAACAGGAAAATGCAGTCAGATTATTATCGTTTGAAAATGTTTTTAAATTTGTCTTTTTTACCAGCTATTATTTTTCGAAAGAATTCAAGGAAATACCCAAGAGTATAAAAACACTCCGGCACACAGAAACCTATGCAATTCTAAAAATATATACAAACTACGGAAAAGAAAACAGAGGAACTATTATGTTCCTGAAATATTTAATAGCTTGCCTAAAGACATCCTAAGCTTGTCATCTAAGTGGCAGATGTATAAAAAAAAAGAGTGGTGTTTTTGACGAACTGAAATGCTGAACAACGAGGTAATGCATAAGAGCTTAGTGTTTTCTATCAAATTTCTCTCGTTATATACGTGTGGATTCTTGCACTTAATGTGTTTAAATTCGCAATGTTTCTTTTGTAACCATTGACTGATTGTTATTGTCGAAGTGGGTGTTACTTAAAAGTGAATTTTCTACTTTAGCCTGAATTTCGTTGTTGACTGTGTTATTTTGAATGTTTCTTTTGTGTTTTACTTACATTTAACCATCATCTTTGTCTATGTGATGAACACTTCTGTACTGCCATGTCCCGCGTACAAGCGTACCTACGCTTAAGCGGGCAGGATTGTATGAGAGTTTTTTTCTGTAATCAAATAAACTTATCTTACCTTACCTACCTTGAAGCCACCTTTATTCACTAGCTACTCATTAGCTACGATTGCGATTGAATACCTGTTGCAGGCCTACACATCTGGCGTCGAACGATTCCTTGGAACCGTCACCCTCTCTCTCTCTCTCCCTGCCCAACCGGTCCAGTTTGTACAGAACGCAGACCTCGCCAGTGTACTCATTGTACAGAGAGTTGGTAGGTGCGAATTAAAATGGACCCACACGCACCGCCGCGGAAAAGCTGACACAGACCTACGTTGAGGATGAGCCACTCCGCGAAGCTTTAGGGCTTGGAGGTACGTTCGAACCGAAGTGCATTTCATTTGAGCTGCCTGCGCGAAATGGGAGTAGGATGCCAAGCAGAAGGTATTAAGCTGATGAGACCGCATAAAGTCGATGAGTTTGGAAACGTGCGTTAGCTTTGACATGTTGGGCTTCTTCGGAATGCTCCCGTAGAACCCGCACCCCCCTTGGGTTAACCATTTGGCTCTCAGCTTCGCGTGCGCGGTGTGTTGCAAGTTTCCTATTACCAAGGAAACGAAACATGAAAAGCTATAAACCGCACCATTCTAAACACCGACAATTTGACATCTCATTATCACCCCGCAAGCAGGGACACTGCGGCGTTAGTCAATAAAAATGCGAAGGAACGAATCACAAAACAAAGATGCGCGAACACAATGACGCGAGGCTCATTTGGCCTTGCATCTTTTAAGTGGTGGGATATTATAGTCGGTTGCAATGTAAGATGCGCAGAAGAAAAACTCACTGCGCGAAGAACAAAGCTCCGCGCAATGTCAAATGGGCGGATGCTCCTTGGACGTTTGGTGAAGTTTTGTTTGGCGGGCGCCAAATTTTGAAGGAAATAAACGAAGCTAAGAGCTGCACCTTCCATCTCGTGACTTAAAAAACAAAAAGTTGCGTTCGTACTGGGTGACTTAGTGGCGTCACTTCTCTCTGAGAATTAAGGGGCGGAGTCTCTGCTCCAGTTCATATCTTACAACGACCTACACAACCACTGTGACACTGCAAACATCGGGATGGCTTGAGTGTAAGCGTTCTTCTTTTACACAATTCCTCGAACGGCTCCATTAGCGTAGATATAGGAATGCATCGGAGCACGGATAATATCACAGTTGAATTCATTTAAGCTCACACGAGTGCAGAAAGAACGACAAACAGACAAGAACATATGTTCATAATATATATTGAGATCGGTTCCATGCCGTAACGAGGAATAGTTTAGGTCAGAAATGAACCCGTCGAGCACGTTAGAATAATGGTTGTGTTTTGCTTCCTAGCCTAGAGTAAACGCCAGGATCGTTCCATCTTGCTATCAATAGACGTTTTAATGGAAGGCCTCTTGGTTTCTTTGGTACCCACTGCCACTCGTCAAAACATTGATTCAACGAGCGATAATGAAATCCTTTCATCAGGAGGCTCATAGCACAGTCGATATACTATTTGTTTAGCACGGTCGGAGATTAATCTCCGACCGTGCCAAACAATTACCACTGCTTATCATGATGTGGTTGGCTTCCCAAGCAACGTTTTTTGTTGTTGTTTTCTTCAACCGATTGTTTAGACGTCCCCGCTCGATTTTCGAAATCTAGAAATTACGTTTACATTCGGGTCCGACCATGCGGTGTAAATTGAATCCAGCCGACGGCAATCGAAACTCTTTATGATGTTGAGGAATAAGTTGTTACTCATAAACACTCAAAGTCGAAATCCCCTTTTAAAACCGAGAGAGAGAAAAAACAAAAAACACTCGGTACTATTTTCCTGTTCCCGAGCAACAGCAACAACAAACAAAGAACTCTTACGTTGTTTTATTTTTATCACGAATGCAAAACATATGCGCTGTCACTCGCCACGCGACGAGCCTCCTTTCGTAACTCATTGTGATCGGCTCCCCGGGTTGACAGGGGTAAAGCACACACCAATAATGCCTCTACGTCTATCGACCAACCCACAGTTTACAAAAACAATCCCGCGTTCGCCCACACCGGGTGGGTGCTGTGCACGTGCGCAGAAACCAAATTCGCCGAGGCGAAGCATCTGCGCATGCGCAATGCCGACAGTAGCGCCACCGGAGCGGCGTGACGTCAGAGAGTTGAGTTCTTCCACAGTCGCAGACAGCCTAAGAAGGATGAAATAAGATGGCGGCATCAGTCGATACAAGCTCTGAAAAACGAACCATGAGGCAACAAGTGCGAACATACGCGGAGCGCAAGTTCATCTGCTTCTTGAGTGGGGGTTGCGGTGACGTCAGAACGCCGAGCTCTGATTGGCTCCGATTTGAAGGATAGTTGGTAGACCTCGAGGCAGCAAGCATTGAGGTCTACTTACTATCGGAGCCAATCAGAGCTCGGCGTTCTGACGGTGACGTCACTGCAACCCCCGCTCAAGAAGCAGACGAACTTGCGCTCAGCATTAGGTCGCGCCCTGCCTTCTTTCAGGGATGTCGGTGCCCATCATTTCGATCAAATCATTTGGAGAATAAATTATGTTTATTTCAAGTGAAAGTTTCGCGAATCACAAGGTCGGAATTACGTCCAGGCTTACAAATGAAGTATGTGGTAGAACAGCTAGCATGACATTCATTCTTTTTTTTTTTCCAGTGTCCCTTTGCAGACCACATTTTAGGCTCTAAATATAACATTAGTTTCATCATTTGCTGACTTTTTTTTTCTTCTTTTCTAATGAGAAAGAGCAGAAGCACATTCATTACTTTCGGGTGCATGCAAACAGGATAAATTTGCGCGTGAATTCAATCCAGACCCTTTCTCTACGCAAACCCACGCCACCGGACATGCATACTTTAACTGGAGTTCAATAAACAAGGTATAGGGCTGCCTGTTTTCTGCAGTGCGTTACGAGCATATCTAGATACTCTTTGGAGACCCTCATTTTCTATGACATGCTTTCATCATGAAAAACTATGTGAAAGCGGGGAGCGGGGGGGGGGGGGGAGGGGGGGGGGTGTTCTTCTCAACTTTGGAGCCCTCAAACAAACATACTTCAACTGGGTCGGGGGCGGACGCCGTCAACGCCTAATTATCCCTTCACTTTCGCTTCATTGATTTCGCAAAACGCGTGCACTATATTTTTTTTCTTAAAAAAAATTGAGTCGGCAGACCTTCTTTGATAAAAGCTTCGTCCGCTTTAGCCTGGCATCGCGAAATGACGTCCTTTCAGAAGAGAACGAGCTTCAAAGACTCACTGCTATTAGAGTTCTCGCGCATCTTTTTTGCGAATGTTTCATGCAGAGTATTGAAAGCTTTGAGGTCTCACATCAACAGGCTCGGAGAACAGACTTCGTTGAAATACCGAAGAATACTTCAGTTTTGATGAGCTGCCAAGTGCGGTCCTCTCGTGTGGAGCCTTCTTTGTTATCCCACTATTAACGAACTTTGGCCTTGGCAAGTTTTGTAAGTTAGGGAGCATTTGTATTTTTTTACAAGCTTCGTTCCCCAGATTTATGTTTATACCTTAAGTATTTCCCTCCTGTAACTACACATAATGTGTTCGTAGAAAGAATTCGAACACAGAACGTGATATATTTATATATATATATATATATATATATATATATATAGGGGGGGGGGGGGGGGGGGGGGGGGGGGGGGGGGGGGGGGGGGGGGGGGGGGGGGGGGGGGGGGGGGGGGGGGGGGGGGGGGGGGGGGGGGGGGGGGGGGGGGGGGGGGGGGGGGGGGGGGGGGGGGGGGGGGGGGGGGGGGGGGGGGGGGGGGGGGGGGGGGGGGGGGGGGGGGGGGGGGGGGGGGGGGGGGGGGGGGGGGGGGGGGGGGGGGGGGGGGGGGGGGGGGGGGGGGGGGGGGGGGGGGGGGGGGGGGGGGGGGGGGGGGGGGGGGGGGGGGGGGGGGGGGGGGGGGGGGGGGGGGGGGGGGGGGGGGGGGGGGGGGGGGGGGGGGGGGGGGGGGGGGGGGGGGGGGGGGGGGGGGGGGGGGGGGGGGGGGGGGGGGGGGGGGGGGGGGGGGGGGGGGGGGGGGGGGGGGGGGGGGGGGGGGGGGGGGGGGGGGGGGGGGGGGGGGGGGGGGGGGGGGGGGGGGGGGGGGGGGGGGGGGGGGGGGGGGGGGGGGGGGGGGGGGGGGGGGGGGGGGGGGGGGGGGGGGGGGGGGGGGGGGGGGGGGGGGGGGGGGGGGGGGGGGGGGGGGGGGGGGGGGGGGGGGGGGGGGGGGGGGGGGGGGGGGGGGGGGGGGGGGGGGGGGGGGGGGGGGGGGGGGGGGGGGGGGGGGGGGGGGGGGGGGGGGGGGGGGGGGGGGGGGGGGGGGGGGGGGGGGGGGGGGGGGGGGGGGGGGGGGGGGGGGGGGGGGGGGGGGGGGGGGGGGGGGGGGGGGGGGGGGGGGGGGGGGGGGGGGGGGGGGGGGGGGGGGGGGGGGGGGGGGGGGGGGGGGGGGGGGGGGGGGGGGGGGGGGGGGGGGGGGGGGGGGGGGGGGGGGGGGGGGGGGGGGGGGGGGGGGGGGGGGGGGGGGGGGGGGGGGGGGGGGGGGGGGGGGGGGGGGGGGGGGGGGGGGGGGGGGGGGGGGGGGGGGGGGGGGGGGGGGGGGGGGGGGGGGGGGGGGGGGGGGGGGGGGGGGGGGGGGGGGGGGGGGGGGGGGGGGGGGGGGGGGAGGGGGGGGGTGTTCTTCCCAACTTTGGAGCCCTCAAACAAACATACTTCAACTGGGTCGGGGGCGGACGCCGTCAACGCCTAATTATCCCTTCACTTTCGCTTCATTGATTTCGCAAAACGCGTGCACTATATTTTTTTCTTAAAAAAATTGAGTCGGCAGACCTTCTTTGATAAAAGCTTCGTCCGCTTTAGCCTGGCATCGCGAAATGACGTCCTTTCAGAAGAGAACGAGCTTCAAAGACTCACTGCTATTAGAGTTCTCGCGCATCTTTTTTGCGAATGTTTCATGCAGAGTATTGAAAGCTTTGAGGTCTCACATCAACAGGCTCGGAGAACAGACTTCGTTGAAATACCGAAGAATACTTCAGTTTTGATGAGCTGCCAAGTGCGGTCCTCTCGTGTGGAGCCTTCTTTGTTATCCCACTATTAACGAACTTTGGCCTTGGCAAGTTTTGTAGGTTAGGGACGCGCGCTCATGTTTGATGCCTGGTTTTGTTTATATTTTTTTCAATTCTTTGTGCCGATAATACGAACTTTATGAATGCCCCCTCGTATATATATATATATATATATATATATAATATATATATATATATATATATATATAAACTTTTCGATACTTAAAACAAATTTAAACTAAGAAAACTTTTATTACTTGAAAAAAAAAAAAAAAAAAAAACATTATAGCTTTAGATACTTGCTCACTCAGTGCGAAAGTGTTCCAGAATTCGAGATGTAGTCATTGTGGTGGGTTGAACCGTGTTCATTCGAACGTAAATTAACGCGTCTTAGAAAAAGAAATTTATTATTATGCAATAAAATCCCGATTCGTTCAGCGAAAATCGATGTCCGTACTTGAAATAATCACGTAAAAAGAAGTTACAAACCTTTCTTCAATCGCATTTCGGTGAAGTGAATACACGACACGGATCACATGTTAATGCATTTGTCTGTACCGTTTTAATATAGCAATATCGATTTACAAACGGTAATTTATAATCCCCGACCACTTAAGAACCGCAGGGAGTATGACCACGCCCCTTCGTGACTTGTACTTCGGCACTTATCGATAAACTGATTTAAAGTCTGCAATATTTCTGTCACACTCTCTATACACGCACCCCGTCTGTTGATATTTCGTTTCTCACAACGCTACGCCACAATTATCTTGCTGTTAGTTTTTGTTTGTCTATTTTATCGTCTTTATCTTGAGCTGTTAATTAGTACGAAACAGTAACATTTTATTTAATTGCTTGTGGACTCGAAATATTAAACCAACAACGACGATAACTTTCTTTATTAAGTTTCTAGTCACTGATAAAAAGGGAAGGTGTCAAATACGATGAGAACCCAAAAATGGCATCTTAATTCGTGTCTCCAATCGTAAATAAAGACACTACACAGAAAAAAAAAAACGAGCAAAGTGCACAACTACCAACGCCATCTGGATTCCAACGATTAAGACAAGAAATGACGTCACAACTGCCTCGGCAAAGGGAGATCCGTGCGTTATCTTGGCGTTCCTTGGCATCTTAAAGGCTGAAGCTCTTTCCCAAACACTGGCATCGCAGCGGACGGGACGCGATGCCTGTATTATTAATGAGGGCAAGCCGGACGATATTGGAATCCGCCCGAGGATTAGGGGATTAATTTAATCTTCGGAAGCCAGAGCTGCCTCAATAAACTAGAAGCTTCCTTAAGAAAACAGGAGGGATTAAGTTTGGTTACGTTCCATGTCGTCGCCACAGCCCTTTTCGACCAGCAGTGATCCTTCTTGCGCATTGAAATCGGAGGCGTTCGTCTCAAAATCAGGAGAGAGTGGAGCTCACCTGTTGTTTGAGAATTTTATCATAAAGTCCGCTGCACTTATAATGGCTTCCAAGTTCTCACAACGCAGTTTTCTCGCATTGACGAACACAACATTAATCTAGAAGGAAAACAAAGAAACAATAGTTTTGATACTGCCAACGGTACATTTTATACCAAGACTTAGCTCACGTTTTAAATGAATAATCACGGGTCTTGCGGAACATCTGACATGGGGCGGCATTCGTTCACAAGTAAAAATGTTCTGTCCTGATCCGTTTTTATGCATCACAAGTCACTCGCGCCACAGCTTAGGCTGACCGATTTGTGTGTGTCTCTTCATCTTAATGGGCGTCTTTTCTAAAATGGTCAAAGCTGAATGCTCCAACTCCATGTTCCAAAAAACTTGTCTTCAAAAGACCAAGGTGTTTTCATTTACTATATTATTATTTTGTACCTGGTCCCTCGCACACGACCCTACTATTGTATTTAGGATATACTCGAATTTAGTCGCATGCTTGCCTGAACTGCAATCCTCAATACCATTTTGTTTCTTAAAAAAATCATTCTTTTTCAATCCGTATGCTACATTACACCACAGACGGGGACATGTAATTTGTTGTATGATCTAGAAAAAAACAAAAGGGAGCTAGATTAGTTGTTTTTGAGTTAATTTAACATTTTCAAAGTTAACCTTTTCGAGTGCATTAAATGGCGGACAATTATAAAATATGAGTAACAACAAGCATGCTATTGTGCAGATAGAATAATATAATTTTTATTAATATGGTTCTTTAAGATTCACAAGATGAAAAGGTATTAAATCATTATAGTGACAGCTTGACATATCACTCACCAAGAGTGCACAGTGGATGCACTATTTTTATTAAAAAAAATCTTTTCTAAGATTTTATTTTGTATACTAATAATTCGACCATATAATCCACGCGAAACCCTTTCCGTTCCGCAGAAGGTCTTTACAAGGTCGCGGCCAAATTCAGTTTCAACCAACTTCTCGATCGATCGCTTCTTGCAACCATCCGAGACGCCGCTTTCGGAAACTTATTGACATTTTCAAACTCAAGGGGGAAGAAAATATAACAAAGGCCGTCCTGACGCAGTAGTCATATCCCAAGCTCGAGGCAATCCAAAGCCGGAGCCCAAGCCAATGCCATTGTGTCAGGGCCCCAAGCACGGAATCGCCATTAGCCTCCCCAAACACGCGCCTTGTTCAACGATCTTTGTGTCGTCGCTGTGTGAGTCTGGAACCTTGAAGAATTCTTCTCGCGTCGCACGCCAAGAGCGTTGTCCTCTGCACTGCTGCGTGCTTTGCAGTAAGAACGGCGTCCAAGGTTGCGTGGAAGCGTTAAGACTTCAAAACGATGACTTTTAAAAGGGAGCTCTGGTGGTTGGCTGAGCGGCTCAAACTAAAGACATTTTTTGGGAAAAACCGTGCCTTACTATTCCCGGCATGCTATTTATTGTTTCTAGATTTAAAATAGCTGCCGAGAAACAGCAAATCAGGGTTATGCCATAACCAAAATTAAGATTTTCTTCTGCTCTTCACTGGGGTGACGTCCCTTGTTCCATAACTTAGCAAGTCAAGATGGCAGTCTAAGAAGGACAGTATTTTGCGCATTTTTGTTGTTTTGCTGGAGTGAGCTTTACCAGCATTTATTTTACACCAACAAACTTCTTGTTACCCCTGGAATACAAGCTGCTCTGTTCTCCTATTCGGTGTTGGGTAATAAAGTACATCTAAAAAAGTACTTGAATGGGAAATACAAAGTAAAGGAGAAGTTGTGTACTCCAAGTACCCATTCATCCATTATTAACATCATCATCATAACGTCCTCCCTGAATATCACCATCATAAACGTCATGTCGACCCTGAAAAAAATCATGAACATCATGTTCCTCTTAAAAACATGCATCAGTAGACGAAACACGTCAGCATTTGAACTGGAAATAGATGGAAGGCTGGAGAATCCCCTTTTTCAAACCAGAACAGCTCTGGTCCCAATTCACCAAATAAAATAGTACACCGGGTGTTATTGAACAAATTAAGAATAATGTTTTTCGGTCCCTGTAAATAAGCTACGCATCGCAGGAACCTTAAAATCCATGAGAATGTAACACTAGCGTTTGGAATAGAACTACAAAGGTTGATAACATGACGTTACCCGAGTCAAAAGGTGAAAGGGACAGTCCAAATGTCTCTATGAGTCGGCGGATATCTAAGCGTAATAATGTCAAAGCAAGACATCACATTCTGGGCACCTTTGTAATGCACTTTCTTAAAACAAACTTCTCGGCAAAACAAAAAAAAAAATCAATATTCTCTTTGTTGGTGCCAAGCGGATTTCAGTGATAAAATATCCCCATGCGGCCGCAATATTAGTTAAGATCTTGACAATATTAGGTTTAGGTGGACGTTGGCTGATAACTAAATTTTCTCTTTCCTTTTTAAACTTTTTGATTAATGTAATGTCATGTTCTCAAACGTTCTCATTCTATCCCAATTTCCAGCGTCACATCCTGAAGGAGTTTCAACTTTCTGCAATGCGTAGTTAATTTACTCCAGCCAAAAAACACGTTTTTTTTTTTTCGTCTCCAAAAACATCCGGTACAATAGACCGCCTGAAGACTGAGCGGCTCGAAATACTCCGTCCCTGGCTTCTCGTCGAGATCCAATATCTGTTATCCTCGGTCATACTAGAAATCGACGTTAGGCAACGAGAGAGCGTAGCCCCTGAAAGACGTCACGGGTCGACTTCTTTGCGTCAAATAACCCGAAGGTTCTTTTGGTGCTTCCCGACAAAATGGAGACGTCTAAGAAGCGTGAATCCTTAGAAAAGAGCTTGCGCATGCCATTTGCCTTTGCCACGGTGAGCGAAGCTAGATGTAAAAAGACTGGCGTCTCCATGTGCTGCTGTCGTCTGTCAGATGCTCGCCTCCCTTTCGATGGGCCTCAAACGGCCTCGGGTTTCAGAGGCAAACGAAAGCACAAAGGTAGATTTTTGTTTTATCGAAAATTGTTGAAAGCAATGAATATTCTTCTAAGTCAGACCGGGGAGTCGGCAGAGAAAAGAATCGCAATTTTTAAGCAGACGACGGCGTAGTGAGGGCGCATCTGCACCAAGAGATTCTATCTATCGAGCGGGAGATTGAAAACTCAAGATTTATAGCTTCTTTTGTTGCCTAACTTAACAGGACGGAAAGGTGTACTAGTCGGTACGAATACACTACGCGGAAAAGAGCGCGAAAAGTACTTCGGACAAGGAACGAGAACTGACAAGGGCAGGTGCTTGCTCTTTTCAGCCCTCGTCCTCGTGCGTCGTATCTCTTCGACGCTGTTTTCCGTGATACGTTTCGTTGTCTTGTAGCTGCGGCAACAAGTACACGCATGCTTCATGAAAGCAATTTCACCTACTCATGCTAGTTTACAAATACAGGTCGAACGAGAAGGTTGATGACGGGTGATCCGGGTTTTACGCAGAACGAATAAACGAATAGCGACACATGCACTGCTTTTGAGTATGTAGTGCTATCTTGTTTTTTTTTTATTTTTATTTTACATATCCTGTACACCATCAAAACGCTCACTAAAAATGCAAGTTAGCTGGCGAATTTCTAACGTGGCAGCAAGAAAGGGTCAAAATGGGACCATAATAGCGAAGTCGAACATGGAAATGAAAAGAAAACCACCGCAGGCTTCAAATCAGAGGGTTGAATGAGCATCCCAGAGACTAACTTGTCAGTATTGTAAACCACCACAGTTTAATATGAGCATATATACAAGTTGTACGAACCTACTACACGAATATAGATTTGCACCTAAAATTGTTGAAGAATTGATGTGCTAACTGTTTTACGGAAATTGTTCCCATAAGATAAATCAGCAAAGGGCGAAAAGGCATGTATGGTTGTTTTTGCAATTCATAATATAATAATAATACTATCAATAATAATAATAATATTTATTAAATATATAAAATCTTAATTTTCTATCAAACCGCTGAAGGAGGTTGGTGGAAAAAGTTGAAGAGAAGCTGGACGACCTTCCTTTTCCGAATAACTTATCCAATTAAGATAGAGAAGGTAATAAAAAATGCAAAAACGCCGAGTCAAGCAAACTATACAAAAAATTATAAGCCCGATTCCGTTTGTCCCGCAGGTTTCCCGCAAATGCAAATAAAGCCCCGTCAATTATGCAACCCTTATTGTTTTTTTGGCTTCAGTTGGCAGAGGTCGGAAGATAAAAAAATTGAATTAGAAATCTAGGACACGGAGAGGCAGGACAGAACTTTGAACTTCAATACGTTCAGACCCCGGATTCCTAAGAAACCTTTTTTCGAGAACAAGTTCTGACTTGAATCTTAAAAACGTTTTCTTGACACTCAGCAAAAATTAAACAAAAAAGTCTGTAACTGCGTTGTTTAGACTAGAGACGACGAATATTCAAGATATTCGAACTCAACAAGTGTGAATGAAAAAGAGACGAAAGCTTTCAGTTCAAAGAAACTCAGAACCGTCCCTGTTGGAGCTTTTCAATTTCAGAAAAAACCCTTTTTGGGGAAATTGCGCCTCTCTTATGGGTAAAATGTACTATTGCCCAACAAAAGTCTGAAAACAGCATAACATTGAAAACTGGAAAATAACAGAATATGGACTGATGTTTCGAACCTCTTGAAGATGCTACGGTTATTCTTAGGCTGCCATGAAATACAGGGTGTCCAAAAAAAAAGATATTTACAAATTCGATGACTAGTATCTTGGAAACGAAAAGAGGTAGAAAGGGGCGGTTTGCAGTAGTATGTTAAGGAAACCTAGAGTGTTGTTGATACCACCTGCAGGACCCTCGTGCTTGTGTAAGCGCGAAGCGATCCTTAACATTTTAGATATTCATTTTTCCCCTTTCTACTTTTTTGTTTGGAAGATATTAGTCATTAAATTTTTAAGCACATATTTGGGTATTTACAAACAATTATTACTATCTTTGAAACAACAAGAGGTAGAATTGTGTGAATTGCATTAAATATATAGGGAACACCGAACGTTTTATTGCAGCCACTTGACAGAGTTTAATGCGTGCTCCATCGGTAGAACGCAGGAAATCAAGTTGATGCTCCACTTCCACCAAAGTCCGGCTCAGTATTTCCGCATCAACCTGTGTGATCGCAGCGCTTATGGGAGCGCGAAGGTCATGAAGGCCGCGTAAACAAACCTTAAGCTGTTCCTTAACATATACCACTGCAAACCGCACATTCCTACGTCTTTGGTTTTTATGATATTAGTCATCAAAGTTGTAAATATCTTTTTCAGACACCGTACACCTTTTAAATTGTTTTGTTAGATTGTAAACAAAAATCTAATTGGAAAGCTACCTTGGTAGCCAAGCAATTAAGCGTAGTTCGCAAAATGCCTACCTTCGACTATTAAAAAATAAGGTCCAGCATCCAATGTTTCAGGATAAATTGTTTTTGTTTTTAATGCAGTAAATTGTATTGTATTTTAGCAATCTTTTTTGCTTTTGTTTTGAGACCTTCATTTTAGCTTATATGCTACGGTTAAGTTCATGACTAAACGCGCATTAATAAAATTAGGGCTGGGCAATTCATCGATTAACCTACCGATTTCTTTATTAGGCTTTAATCGCGATTAATTTTTAACCGGTTAATTGCGGTAAAAGTTTGACGAACCAAAAGAAAGTACAAAAATAAACGCTTTCACCCCGTAGACGTGGACGAAAACACCTGTATGAGGGGAAACTTTAGGTGAAATTTTAACCTAAAGTAAACTGTTTAGGGGCAAGGTTTGAAGCTACAGACAAGTGCTGAAGGTTACACGAATCCCGGCCACTTCAACGCTGTGCGGATATTCGTTCAGAGCAGCAGAAACTATTGCAAACAACCAAAGGAGGTCGCCCTCGCCAGAAATTATCAACGACCCCCTTCGCTTCATACAGCTGAAGTGTGAGTGTCTGCAGCATCTGACTGTGAGTGTCTTTGAACTGTTTTCAACTACACATGGAGGTCGATTTATAGTGGGAATTGTATACTGCACCGTTTATCACACACCCAGCAAAAACAACAAAAAAGCAATATGCAATTTTGACTTCCTAAAATATTATGCATGGAAATGAACCAGACCGATTAATCGACTAATTAATCGCATAAAGGACGGCGATTAATCGTGTTAAAAGTTTTATACGATTTGCAGCCCTAAATAAAACTAATTAGTGCATAGATTCTACTTGCCATCGAGTCTCACTGTAAATTACAGGGCCCTTCCAACCACTGCCAAATGCTGTATATAATGCTCGCTGAAATCAAATCAGGCATCTTGGCGATGAAGTGTTTTACAACCATGAGATATTGCCCAAAAGAACAATTCTTACAGTTCGATTGAACACGAACATGTATTCAATGTAAATACATCAGCATCATTAGTTATTACAGGAGAAACAACTCAATTATTGAAGTGCATGTTTCAAAATGCTGCTCCGAACATGCTTATTCTATATAGAAAGACAGTCTTCCTCCTATTGCTTAACACAAAATATTGAAAGGATATGGTCTATCTTCCAGTTGAGCCTACACCATTATTACCACTCTAAACAAATGAATTGGTAAAGCAGTCACGCTTGCATGCCAACAAATATATTCATGTCGCTGCTCCACAAAATAGTAAATGCAAAGGTTAAAAAATATATTTTATTTAGAGCGAAGCGCCTTCTGCTGGCGCCGAAAGGAATGCCGAACTGGCTCTATAGAAACGGCTGTAGCAGACAATGAGGGCGACCTCGGAGGCGACTCGCAGGCGAGCGGGCAGAGGCAGTCAAGCAAATGCGCTACCCTAATCCTATTTCTCTCTCTCTCTCTCTCTCTCTCGTTCTATCTCCCTGTTTCTCTTCGGGGGCATATGGTATATGCTGCGTAGGCAAGGAGCAGAATACTGAACGTTCCCATAATTCGTTGTGCGTTTCACGCAAGGCATTGTAAGACTTTTGCAAAGGGTCTATTGTCCAGCCTCATTATATGTGTTCTATCTTCTATACACCAAAACGTATGCCGGCGCGCATGCGCAGAACTGACAGCAGCGCCACCACAGCGGTGTGACGTCATAGAGTTGTGTTGGCGTATATGTTGCCGGGAATAGCTTATGAGGAAGACGTAGGGCAACGTTTCTGTGTGCATCTTTAGCCGTGTTCCAAATCTTACCCAAATGGATGCAGTTACTCCGGCGGGTCGTGTCACGTGACAACCTAGACTGAAAAACGGTGGACGCGGTAGGTTTTAGAACGCCAAGGTACAAAAGCCTTACCCTAGAGTAAGATTCAGTAAATTACGGAACACGGCCTTTATGTGGGCGGAAGGTTGCAGCTGCTTCTGTTTTCTACGTTGTCCACCAGCCCTAACATCCAAGCTCTCGCACGTCATATTAAACTTCGGTGATGGACAAGGGCAACTCCATCATGCCCTCTCAAATAAAGCCGTCCGTGTAAAAGAATTCTTTCCCAGAGCTTGTCAAAATATAATTGAGTACCTTCGTTTAATCATCTTCGGTTGTCTTTAGCATCGGCGGTGATATTGCTCTCGTGGCAGGAAAGAAGTAGTTGCAAGCCGAACAAAGGTCAAAATATGCGAGTGCATTCACTCCAAATAAGTAATCACTTCAAAGCCTCCTATACCCAAACCAACGGTGAGACACAAAAACAATCAAACACAATACTCTATGTATGCTCTAAACATTGTGTAACACCAGAACGTGTCGCTGAATCTTACCGGAAGAACGTGGTTTTTCATAATAATCAACTGAAAAAAAGCGTTTTGCGTTAAGTCGCAATCTGGGAATTGGCCTAAAACAAAATTATACAAAGATTTTTTTTAACATGAGTATTTTAAAATTATTCACTCAGGTGAAGGAAATTTTAAAATGAAAGTTGCAATATTTTTGTTTATTTCCAGCAATATGTGCGAATTCCATCGGGCTTCGCAACTTCAAAATGAAAATCAAAATCAGTTTGATTCAGACAACCGACGAGCAGTATACAGTTGTCTAGGGGGGGGGGGGGGGGGGGCGAGGGACGTCACAGAAGCATATAGCATATCTGGCCAACCAACAGCCCCCCCCCCCCCCCCCCCACACACACACACACACACCCGCCCCGTTAAAGCGTCGTTGACCTATTCATCGAAGTGGCATTTCTCGAGGTCATCGATACTTCGTTTTACACAAACTCCGAGCGCAGCCGCCTTTCTACGACCCGATAAAGCCAATCAAGCCGTGCCAAAACTGCATCGTCACGGCGCTAGCAGTATTTGTGCGAATGACAGGCTAAACCATTCACGTACCGTGAACGCGCCGTGATCCTGCGCATTTACCTGTACGCGATTGGTATTGCCGGTGACAGCGAACGCTATTGTAGCGCCGGCTGACTTTGGGGACAGTGAAATAAGTAGGTGGCCTCCTTAGCGTTACAGGGTAACATATGATGTTTGTCATCCTAACCTATAGACCCTTTCTTCAAAAGCGCCGCCACCATGAATTGTTGTCACTTCCCTATATGGGCGAAAACATTGTTTTGCCGTCGCCACGCCAGTAGAAGACACTTAGGATATAAGTGTAACCGTCACACATTTACAAGTTGAAACGTTTTAGTATTTTGTCGTCGCCCATACCGGATACGCCTATTAGGTGGCTGGGGACGAGAGTACACAGAAAAGGTCTATAGACCACGAAACTTGCTCGCAACGGCGCAGATGTTGTCTCTAGCTATATATACATATGTCCTTGGACGAAATGTTCCCCTCGGGATTCGGCGCACAGAAGTCCGTGCAGCCACCCACGAAGCGCGATCAGCGTGGTGGTTCATTAACTTAACCATCCGCTTCCGTAAGATGGGGCACAAAGGAAGACCTTTGGGAACGTGCGCGCGGTTCATTACCTATACATTCCCCAGCTTTCCCATTAGCGCCGTTTCTTTGTCTCTTCAATCTATTATTCGGGAGGTTATTTTTATGCGCTCGTCTTCGATGCTTACGTTTCGGTTTTAGTGGAAAGAAGAAAAAAAAAAACACCCTAAGGGGAAGGAAGGAAAAAACCTAAAGGTACGATGAACATAAAGCGAAGGTTGAGAAAGTTTCTCGAGCAATCACCATCTGGAGATCCCTTCAAACAGTCACCTTACACCTCTACTAGCCATCGCCGCCTCAGCAGGTTGTAACTGTCGCGGTTTTAATTTCCGTTGTTTCTATTCTTGTCCTCGATTCAGTTTCTCTGCGTCAAAGTTTTGTTTTACGTTTGCCCACTTTCCCGCATGTACTGTCCCACCCAACTCTCAGGCTGACATAAATTAAAATACCGCAGAAAGAAGCATACAAAATCCCACACTACGCCTCAACTGTACATTTGTGTGCAACAACTGCGAATGAATCCTTAATTACAAAGATTGAGCAGCGTACTCTATAGACTTCTCTAATTAAAAAACAAAGAAAAAAGAAAACGATTCTGAAAAAACTTAACTTTAAAAACTGGCAAACAAAAAAATAAAACAAAATCGGTTATCTTAATGCTCAACGCGCAAAAGGCGCATAGATAATTCGGTGGAGATTTGTTGTTGAGGGATCAATTGTTAAAAAAAAAAAAAATGAATTGGCAACGACCTTTATCTTCAAAGTTCTATAATGTCTGAAATGTAGTGTTTAAGGTTCGACTGTCGAAAATTATTTAAAAGACATGGGACCGTCGTTTCGGAATGGGAAGAAGAGCACTTATTTTTTTTCCCGGTGCATTGCGGGGAAAACTGGGCACATAGGTCACGTGGCATCCATTTCGCCGCTAAATTTAGCGGGGAAACTTAATTGGTGTATATGAAACGTCTAATTTTTTTCGCTAAATTTAGCCTGAAAAATAGAGGTGTTTAGGTCAAATGAGATCTATTTACCCGCCAAATTCAGCAGGGGAAACAGAATTGGTGTATGTAGGTCACGGGACGCCAGGTAACGTGACATCAATTCACCACAAAATTTAGCGGGAAAAGCGACTTGGTGTCTATGTCGCGTGAACTCAGGTCACGTTACGTCGATTTGCCCGCTAAATTTAGCGGGGAAAATAAATCGGTGTACAGGTCACGTGAAGTAACGTCACGTGACATCAGTTTGCCCGCCGACGTTGGTGGAGGAAGTGAATTGGTGTATAGTTCATGAGACGTCAAATCACGTAAACTAAACACCACTTTGGTTTTCCGGAGAAGTTTAGCGCGAAATGCATAAAAGGATTGGCGATGGGACAAACAACATCTGGAGATTGGGGGGGGGGGGGGGGGGAGGGGAATCGTTACAAGGCACTTTAAAAAAGAAAGGCACTGTGATAGCAGAGAAATAATGCGTACGTCCTAAGAGCGGTAATTACGCCTTTTTTTTTTATCAGGAGAGATGATTTTTTTTTTGCGATTTCGGTGTTGCAAAAACCATAAATAGCATTGACATAGTCGCGGTTTACCTTCACACTTCCTGCCTCATGATCTGTTGGCGGCGTTTTTATCTGCTAATGTCACCATTTCATTGGCTGCAGAGAGATAACAAAACGGCCGGAGTTCCTTAGATCGTCAGTGACTTCTACTGCTCACATCTTGCCGGAAATAATACTAATAAAAAAAAGGAAACACAGCGCAGACTTTTGGAAAGTCTGAGCCCAAACAAAAGATACCCTAGGTTCGAACTCCATCCAAAGCTGAAAACTATCGCTGTAATCGAACACAACGTTGTCATCTCCGGCAGAAAAAATATCTATTTGAAGAAGAAAGAAAGCCGCATATCGTTTCACATCTGTTTTCCCCCGCCTCTGCCCCTTTACGCGTGTTTCAGTTTCGCTTAAAGTTATCTTTTTTGATTACATGGAGGGACTTGTAACATAATGCCAGTCCACTAAGGCAACTTGTTCACGTTCTTCTTTAGGGATGTATGCATGCAGTTTGGGGCCGCGCTGAGCCTCCTCATTCTTGCGTTCACTCCTTCGAAAAGATGAAAGGGAAGACAAATTGCATCTAGGCAGACGAAGAAGCACCAAACAGGCTCTCTGGACTAGACGGAAGAACCTCGTAAATAAGGGAAAGAGGTTGCCGAGTCTTCCCGTAGCAATATCATTGTGACATCCACTGGGATCTTCGCATTTCAAAACTCTCGCACGCTTGAAAGCTATTTGTCACCGTTATTATATCTTCTATCGTCTCGCCATGGTCATGTAGGAAAAAGAAGAAAAAAAAAAGATTGCTGTGCCGTTTCTTAGAAAGAGAAGAATGATTCTTTTGAATCGCCCAAGTGGTGCAATATGGAAGACAGCGACGGCTCACATCAATCTGAGATGCGGCTCAGAATTCTCGTAACCTGCTGCGACGGCATTTGTGGACATACCGCCCACTGCTGTTGTAATTTGTCGTGCGAGTTAATTCTCCCACGTGAGGAATATAAAGTCAAAGAATATCAATAAAAAGCAATAGATGCCTGCTTTCTGCGGAAAGAAATTTTCGAGCAACTTACAAATGCACGCGGGAAATTCGTTTTGACGCCTGCATGAGGTCGTAATTTATTTATGGTCACAATAAATAAACCGACGAGTGTCTGCACAAATTGAGTTTGACTAGTATTACCTAGCCGGACAATGTCTGTCCCTTTTTCTTCTCCGACATCATAACTGGATGGCTAGATGCACATGACTGAATCATTTTAATATGCCGGCAACTTGCACCACCTACCCTGTTTGTTTGTTATTTTGTTGTTTTTTACGTTTTAGGAGTTAATATTAGTCTAATGTACGAAACATTAGGGTTGAACCTTTCTAATAGTGATGGTTCAAACAAAACGAGATCCGTGTAGTGGAAGTACCTCTTTGCAAACGGGTACGCGCTCGAAGGAATCGACAGAGAAGAATAAGAAAGCCATACAAATCCTTTTCCCAACTTTTGCCATCAGTCAGATAACCTCTACTCTGTTATCTCCACCTTCCTTGCGTCAATTGGTTCCTCATTATTCTTAAACCCAAATGTGTTTATACTTCGTTTCAGCTTCGGTCCGATCGCGGCCGATGTTATGAGCCGAAGGGCCAATCAAACAGCGAAAGAGGCACAACGTCATGGCGTGCTCGCTGCAGTTGATAGGACGAGCCGGTATTCGCCATCCCTCGGTGCGTGCTCCTCCGCCAGCTTGTCCTATCAAGCGCAGAGAGCACGCCATGACGTTGCGCTTTTTCGGCTGTTTGATTGGCCCTTCGGCTCATAACATCGGCCGCGCTCGGACCTAAGCTGAAACGAAGTATAGTGAATCAGTCTCGCCTTATCACTTATCAATATCGCGAACACACAGAGTCACGTAGCTCTTGTCTGTGCAACCATGAATAGGTTTCCAACAGTAACAGCTTAACAAATGGGGGCGTGGCGTGTCTAGAACGCCTTAACATCGATCAGCAGCAAATGAACTCGCGACATTGGCCGATAAGAATGGTGAAGAACAAATTAGGGTGTTTTAAAAATTTTTCAAATTAGACTGACCACGTACACAACGTGCGAATACAAATGTCCACATATTTTGGTGTAATGTACCGGTTAGAACACATTTTACGGCTGAGTATAAAAGAACAGCTATATTCCTCTACAGTACATTCCCATCTTGTGTACTGTAATCTTGTCTGGGGTACGTGCTAGAAGACCGCTTCAGACTGACGTCTCTCACTTTAAAGAAGTGCCTTAGGAGCAGTGTTTTTGTTTTTGTTTTTTGTTTGTTGCAAAACTCTCGCTGGTGATTGCTCATAGAAGATACTCAACGTTTGACCCGTCTCTGAGCTTTAATGGCAGCGAGATGTTTTGGTAGCGCCCTCCTATGGTTCCCTCTCGTGACGTCATTATCTTGCCATCAACAAGTTCGATGTTGTCTGTAATGAACATGGTGGAAGCTTGAAACCATTGCGCTCTGAAACCAACACTGCAAACACCGTCAAAATTGAAGTTCTTGCATTACTCTTATGTCCGTCAGTAAGGAAGTCTTTGCTGACGTCCAGCATTCGGCCAATCGTAGAAGGCCGACCACAGCGACGCTTTCAATCACGCACGTCGCCAATAGTTTCTGTCTAGCTACTCTAATCTTCAACAAAATTAAACAAGAGTTTACTTTTTGAGAAGCAAATACCTAACCAGGAAAATGCAGCATACGACGTTTGGACCGTATCCCTAGTGGGGTCTATTCCCGGGCAAACTATGGTACTAAAACCACTGATAATGAAATTACAGGGCTTACGCAATGTACACCCTCCATCAGTTGAATGTGCCCGCAAAAGAACCCGTCTACCGAAAAAAGAAAAAGACGGTGAACTATCTTTTGTTTTTTCAACTACTCCTTATTCTACCTAGTAGAAAGACTCTTTAATATCCAAATGTAAAAAGCGAATGTTGATATAGCTCATTGCTGTAAAATCTTCCACCTGTTTTTCCCTGACTCTAACATATGTGTTTTGAGTTTAACATCACTGGTATGGTTCATTATTTGATCTGATGGCTACCGTTGCATTTTTATTGTTCAAAATACATGTGCAAATGTATTTTGTGTAATTTTTTTCTGCTTTGCTGTTTGATGAGCAAACTCGGAGTGATTGCCTTGTCAGGAGACATAATGGTCTCCTTTTGCCACACCTCGCGGACATATTGTACTTCTGCATTTGTGTCGAAATAAACTTTGACTGACTTTGAGAAGCGTTAACATTTGAATCCACCCATCGAGTGACTCAAGCTGTCCCTGAATATAGATATCATCAAGCCTCTGCGTAATTGCAATTTGGGGAATGTTAGGTACACACAAACGATGACGTACTAGGCAGGCCTTGTCTCCTAGCTGGTCCGACAACCCTGTCCTCCGAGGCTGAAGCATGCTAGAGTTTCGCAGGCGAGATCGATCGTTGCGATGTTGCTAACGCTTCTACAACAAGTGTTTTCTACTCAAATCTCCTCCATTAAAAAATATATATATATGTGAGAATCAATTTGCGATAGATTAGATTTCTTTCGGTTCCAGACAGATTCCAATTATGTCTCCTAGTTGGGCAATTTCGAGGAAGGCCGTGGAAGAAGGAACGGTTTTCAGGCTGGCAGGTATCAGGTTCTAGCACAAGTGTGCTATCTCCTCGAAGGCCCTGAGCTTTAACGAATAGTTCCCTCCACTTGCAAAACTAGTCCGGGCTGGGTAACGACGAAACGCAATATATCCCATTCCTTGTAAAGGACGAAGCAATCATTCTTGTCTAGACAAAATCCTGTGCAAGTGGGCAAAAACAAAATACTAGACATAACTTAGAGAATATATAAGCCCTGTATGTTATACGATAATCACCAGGCTCCTGGACCCTTTCAATTGCTTCTAGTGTCGTCCTTCTGGTGAACCAAAAATCCCACGCGTCTATAGACCAACACGCAGCCTACAAGGAAATCCGCTTTTGATCCCACCTGGTGTGGGCACTGCGCATGTGCGGAAACAGATTTACGTGAAGTGAAACGCTGGCACATGAACCAGCCACCCGACAGCAGCGCCACCACAGCGGCATGACGTCAGTGTCAGAGCCGGGCTTTGATGTACACTGCCTGCAAGGTCGTCCCCCCCCCCCCCCCAAATGAGCCCACGTGCCTTTGTTTACCCCCGAATCCAACCAATCACGGCGCGCGCTCGGCTGCCTCGTAATTGCGCGTTCCCTGGGCGTTCTCTATGTTGCTTTTTGATTGACGTGCTTCTTCTTGCTCTCTGACGCGCGAAAGACGCATTTTTAAATCCTTGCTCGCCGTATATACATCTACAAAAAAAAAAAAAAAACTGGAACCTGCGAGTTTATTTTTCCGCAGCACACGGAGACATCCAATCGCTGCGAACGATACGAAGATCCCAACGATTGAAAAAAAGCTTCCAATACAATTTGATTTAAACAAAATAATCTATCTACGCGGGAAGAATGAGGAGGTGAAACGTAATGCTCATCATTGTCCCTGGGCACATCGCACTTTTTAGATACAATCCTTTTTATGAGATTAGTCATTCGCTGGGATCTTACGTGAGAGAGTAAAACCCCGAGACGGGGAGTACGATGAGCGACACGACACTTGTGTGTCGAATGATTTTCATCTCCATATAGTCTCGTGGTTTTAGTCTATTATGTTCAACCATCGTCAGCTCCTTCGCGCCATAACTTTCGGATTCATTTATTGACCCCATATTCTACAGAAAAGTGAATTCAAATACTTTTTTTTCTTTCTGGATTGCAGAGTGGCGAATCGCGAGTCACCAATAGGCTTCGAACTCAGACTGAGTTACACTCGAAATTGCACTTCGCGCATCAGTAACTCTTATACATATCGTTCTCACTGGCTCTCATGAAAATCTAATGTACAATGCTGAGTCATGTTCAGCGGTCCAAGGACAGTTTTCTTGGTCCAGAGGTATAAAACGGTACACTCTAAGAAATGCCTGCGCCACTGCTTACCCGCAAAACACTCGAAGAGCCAATCTCTGCGATCTACGAAATCAGTTCAGCGAATGATGAAGCGGAACATCCGTTTAGACCTAAAAATGAAGTCTACGCTGTGGCACTACGCAATGCGAAGCGTCATGTTTGCATTGCGTAATGCCACAGCGCAGACTTCATTTTGAGGTCTAAACGGATGTTCCGCTTCATCATTCGCTGAACTGATTTCCTAAATCGCAGAGATTGACTTTTCGAGTATTTTGCGGGTAAGTAGACTTGCAGGAATTTCTTAGAGTATATGGGGGAACCTCGTCAAAACACAACGAAAAAGGTCTAGTTTTTATTCCCTTGCGGTTTCTAGAATTCGAAGTGAGCAACCAACCCTTCTCGAGCCAAGCTCTCGCCCGCTTTGAGCTTAGAATTATTTCCGGCTTCGACGCAACTTTTTTTTATATCTTGAAATTTGAAATGGAGGGTTATGTCCGCACAAAATGACGGATGTAGAATTTTATCCGGTACCAAATATTTGTTTTTATGTCCATAGAACAAGAAATTATAAACTTATTACCTTCGCCATATCCACCAGTAGGGTACGTACGCTCTTTTTATTGCCTTGTGTTCCGATCATTTCCCCCCCCACGAGACGCCCATTGGAGCCGACTAACTTCCGGCTGTATAAACATACACAAAACACAATTACCGCATTGGAGGTCTATGCGTTGAACAACATCAGTCGAGCTGACTGTCCAAGAAACCAGATAAGTTCTACTTCGGGCCTAAATGTTTCCGACTTCATAATTTACCATTAAATAATCAGGAGACATACACACGCGTGACATAGTTTAACCTCGGTAACTGTTACGACACGAAGTACATTATTTTTCGAGCGAATCATGCTGGTCGATTCAATATATACATAAAGCTGGGTTGTTGTTGTTTTAGAGCGCAGCTCTTAGGCGCCCGCTTCCGGCTTGAGCAGTGTCGGCGTCGCCGTCGGCGTAACCGCGCGGTGCATTATGGGACGCGTGACGTCACTGATGACGTCATTGGCATTGGCATCGTCACTAATGACGTCATCAGTAACGTCACTGATGACGTCATCGTCACGTGACCTCATAGAGGTCACGTGACCCCCATGAGGTCACGTGACCCCTGTGACATCACGTGGCCCCCGTGAGGTCACGTGACCCTCGTGAGGCGACGGCGACGCCGCTCGGAAGGAGGAGTAGCAGACAGGATGAGGAGGAGGGAGGAAGGATATACCTTCCACTCCTCCTCCTCAAGAGCTGCGCTCTAATTCGGCGTTACAGAGAGTTGTAAACGACTTTCATTTTTTTTTTTTTTTTTTCACTTATAATTATCGGACCGAAAACGCTTTTTGTCTCCTGAGGGCGGATGTTTTCCAGACGACATAGTCTTATCTTACTACAAAGAAAAAAAAAAAAACAACGCATGGCACCGAAAGCACCCTCAAGATTTTTGTTTGTCTTATGTTTTATTTCCAAAAACAAAAAACAATGTTGGCGGAAACGCGGTTTCTTTTTCCCCTAACGCAGTAGCGTACTCGGTGCTGTTTTTTTTTCTTCAAAACAATAACGAATATCGTACCTACGTTACTTACTCCGAATAACGAGTAACGTAGTTACCCGTTACTCTAAGTAACGTCTTCTTCGCAGGCCTTAAAATCAACAAAATTGTGTATGTTTGTCTTTCTAGTCGCGATGTTATATGAACTCTTGCACTCATTCACCATACCTTCAGAATTTCGACTCTCTTTTCCCCGCGCTCCCAATCATGTTAAGTTTCCGCATGGGCATAATGATACTTGGTACACAGCACTTATGCACACGTATAATGTAAAAAAAGTAAAACGTTTTAATTTACAAATAAAAAGTAACGCAAAAGTAACGTGCCTTACTTTTTTTTAAATTTGTAACTGCAACGGTAATACCTTCCATTTATATTAATAGAACATGGTCTGTAATCCGTTCCTTTTACTGTAAACGACGAAATTTTCGCGAGGACCTAATTTTCGCGAATTTCGCGAATCGCCTACAATTCGCGAAAAATGCGTCCCGCAAACGATTCGGACAATATGTGAACGCTACGGAAGCTACACTCGAATCGCGAAAATTAGAACCCGCGAATAATTTCAAATTTTCAGCTTTGGCCCGATTCTCGAAAATTTGAGCCCGCGAAAATTAAGTAGTTTACAGTATTTGCAAGAAACGAGTAATGTCTTCCGTTACTTTTTTTTTTGGTAACGCCTACAACGCTGGCAAAGAACAAACGAAGTTCTTTTCAAAGTTTAGGTGCAAATGGAAAAAAAACACTTTCGGAAGTGTCGGAAACGACATAATCACAGTGGAAGCATTCAACGATCGATTAAACTCTCTTTGTATACAAGCGCTTTTTTTTTTATCCGCGATATTTGCGACATTGCTTCTCCGCAGATAAGAGTCGTGGTATTTTCCTTCTAGCACTTGCGAGCCTTATAAGAAATCCGAAGTGTCCGCTTGCCCGCAAAGCATTTGGGATGGAGAGCCAATCGCTGAAATCTACGGACGAGACCGACGAATGACGGAGCAAAAATACGTTTAAATTTAAAAAAAAAGGGCGTCGCTTTGGCACTGAGTATGGGAAACGTCATATTCAATGCCACAACGCGGATAGTCTTTTTTTTATAAGTTTAAACATTTTTCCGGTTTCGTCCTTCGTCGTGTGCCCTCCGTAGATTGCAGTGATTGGCTATCACAAGTGGTTTCCAGGAGAGCCGACACTCCAGATTCTTAGAGTGTTCTCTGAACACTATTCGTCAAACGCTTGCAAGGTAATCATATCTCAGACACAGACTCGCGTCGACAATAATCAAAGGTCCCAGCTCCCTATATAGTGACAGCCTCACTAGGTCAAGAGATTCGCTTTGTCTCTTGATTCTGAAAGTGTGTTCGAGGTTGAGGTGCCCCATTTCGTACGTGGAATTGGTTTTTATTCGCCTAAGATTAATACCATTTCTTTTATTTTTTTTAGAGGGCCGCGGTTTGCGACAATAAGAAAGGAAGCAGGCACGTAGCTAAAAGAAGCTTTCTTTACTCTCAAGTCAAATCTAGTCGAGTCAAATTTTTTTTTTAATATTATGAATATTATATTTAAGCAAGTTGTTAGTTTGTAAGATATTTATTCAGGTAGAAGGTCCAAAGTTTAGAAAGAAGAGACTGAAGGGACCCCTCGGTAATAAACTGTTATTTAGCAAACAAAAGGTAGTCCATTATTTGACATCAATCAAAAGAAACAAACAGTGTAAATAAAGGAGAGAAATTTTACGCAAGGTAAAGTAGAAATATGACTTTTTTCTTCTTTTTCAAATGGCGCGCCATCTTGTAGGTGTGGCGCCTATTATCACAGTCCGCCATTGCGTGGGCACGTTCTTTGATCATGTATAGGCGTCTGTAAGCACGGCTTCTGGACGCCGCAAATCTTGCTTTTTGCGTGGGTAGATCGTCTGATAGTCAAGCATTGCTCAGACGTACCCACGGTTTCCAGACTGGTGCTTAAACAAAGCGTTTTCCAACCACGGCCCGGAAGTTTGTCTGCTTCTTGCACAGGGGTGGCGAGGATGACAGAACGCCGATCTCCTATTGGCTGATTGAAAAAAGTAGTGGGTAGACCTCAAGGCCCCTAGCATTGAGGTCTACCCACTATCGTTTCAATGAAAGCCAATCAGAGCACGGCGTCGTTTTGACGTCACCACAACTCCTGCGCAAGAAGCAGACGACTTGCTCTCCGCATAGGATACGAGGGCTGCGTCAACCTACGGCTTGAGCCATGGGCCGTGCTCGAATCGAGAATGACTGCTGCGCCGGCGTTTGGCGACGGCTCGGACAGGATAAAACGTTTCCTGCCCAACAAATGGCGACCGCCAGGGTTGTTCGACGAGTTTTGAAAGGTTCCATCGTGGCGTATAGATGATAAAAAGAAATATTGAGCAGCAAGAAAAACAAAAATGCCTGAAATAACGGGACCGAATTCCCCACCCATTTTTTTCAGCAATGTTCTCGCCAAGAACCAGGACGCGAGACAAGAGACCGAAACCAGAAAACATGTACTGTATGTCGGGTGTCCAACACACATAATGAGAAAATATTGCGCCGTTCTGGGGCACCGCCGTTCCCGGCCGTAACTTCGCGACGGGAGGAGGCGTCAACCCGTTAGCGCCTGTTGTTCTGCCCCGGGGGAGCGACGGCATCTACATGATGGCGTCGGGGATGCGTACACGAGATTCGATTACGCGGCGCCTATTAGGCAACAGCTTCCAGAGGTAATGGCTTCGCGATTTGCACGTCGGCGAGCCCGGCGACGACCCCCGGGTAAAGGCGAGCGCCCCGGGGGACGGTGAGCGCGCGTCGGACATGCGGACGCCGAACGAACTTTCGAGTAATCGGGTGTGGAGATGGGTCGTCAAGTTGGCGTCGGCAACAACGGTACTGAATCGCAGCCAAAAAAGCGCTATCGCGCCTTTAATTCGTGGGGGTGGTGGGTCCTGTCGTCGAATGCGTCCGTTCAAGTTCGCGGAAGTGTATTCTGTTTCTTAGAGTCACAATTACCTAAGAAACGCAGCAGGTGACGATTCCTAATAATACCACTATCACTCGGCAACCGATGACACTATGGCATCAGGCGATAAGAACGGCAAAGAACGAATCACAAAGCATGAGCCGGGGAACCCAAAGAGACACGCCTTGAGATCCTTAAGATGTAGGGGACTTTAATCATTAGCACTGATAACGTCTTTGGATTCCCCAATGACACTGACGGCTTAAGAAAGGCTGGACGTGACTCATTAATTTATCCCTTCTTTATTCGCGATTGGTTCTTCCGCTTTGTTATACGCTAATGACGCAATCGCAATGTCTGGGGAGTAGTTAAAAATAGCAGCGTTTCTTATTAAGCTGTCAGGAACCATATACATCTAATTAAAAAAAAAGTCTTAGCTCACTTTCGTGGCAAACACTGAAACAGCCAATCACAACAAAATAGAAGAAGGATCCTAGCGAATGGTGGTGCTCCAAATACGATTAGATCAGAAATGCACGATGCTTGCAGGGACGATGGCTGCGTTTATCGTGGATACGCCCAACCTTTCTGCTTTTTTTCCTCTTCTACCCAATCACAATTGTCGTATCTCGATTTGATGCGCTACGGTCCAAACAATGTATCCGCGGCTAACAAATGAGATACATATGTGTAGCACTCACTCGCTGTGAAGACGGGAGTTTCACGCGTTTGTTACAGTCATTCTTTATTGATATCTACTTTGAGTAATACGTATTTCCTGCACGCATTGCGTGCAGCTGACCAATGTACGGATGGGAGGACTAGTCAAGTTGCACATTGCAGATTTTTTCTTCAGACCCCGTTAAGCTTGATGGGGTACCTAATCAGCATGGGTTTATGACCGGCAGATCAACGGCTACAAATCTTGTAAGTCTTATGTCTACCGCATCCCAGGTAGTCTGCAACAGAGGTCAGCTAGACGTAATCTACTTTGACCTAAGCAAGGCATTTTGACGTTGTTAATCATACGATCCTTTTATCAAAGCTTTCCGCCTACGGCGTTTGTGGCCCAATATACGACTGGTTTCAAAGCCATTTGTCAAACAGGAAAGCGTACGTTCGAGTCAACAATATGAAATCTTTAATGCATGGGGCAAGTTCTGGCGTTCCTCAGGGATCCGTCCTAGGAGTGCTTCGGTTCACAATTTTTCAAAATGACGTCTCTGATGCTATTTCTAATTCTTCGTTCCTGCAATACGCTAATGCCATTGAAATTTACAAAGAAATGGTTACTTTAGGTGATTGCACTAGGCTTTGGGAATATGAATGTTCTTTCTTTAGGTTCTGCTCAGCCAGTAATTTTCTCTCAAACCCTGCTAAAACCAAGGTTATGACATTTCATCGGAAGGCACAGAATACATTTCTCGCATATAGTATTCATGGTAAACCCCTTTTTCGGGTATGTGCATTGAAAGATCTTGGAATTATGTTCGATCTATAGCCTCCGATTCTCTGGTCACGTACCTAGGCTCGTTAACTCGTCTCTGCGCACGCTGAGTGCTGCCTCACGCTTAACGAAGGAATTCAAGCGTCCTTCTGCGTTTCTCACGTTGTACCGCTCGTTATGCATGCCCCAGTTAGAATATACCTCAGTTGTGTAGAACGGAATCTCTAAAACTAACTCATTGGATATCGAACGAGTTCAGAAAAAGTTTATTTCCGCTTTTAAACATCGCTACCTTACGGAGGGTGTTCATTGTTCAACTCATGACGCAACGTCAGAGCGTGTCGACTTGTTAAGCCTGCACCGGCGTCGGCAGCAGGCGGACCTATTTTTTGTTTAAAACGTTGCATGCATGCTTCAATTAATTCATTAAGTCTCTTTGCTGAAGTGTGCCTTAGGGTTCCACGTGTGCCTACTCCGAATCAATCATCATTTTATATTTCCAAAAAGTTTTGTATTTTAAGCCCAATTAGTAGACTGACTGATTGTTATAACCAGTACTCTGAGAAAGTCGATATTTTTAACTCGTGCTACAGGGCATTTGTTATTTTTATTAAAGACCTGTCCCGCGGGTGAATAATGATTGTGGTTCACTTCAAGATTGATTTCGGAGAGCACAGACATTGTTGGGTCTGTGTTTGTGCTACTGCTTCGCATATTATTCGCTTTGAGTGCCTCTCAGACTTGTTCTTACATTATTGCAGTTCCTCGTCATTGAACACAAGATCACTGTAAGTGAATTACTCTACTGTATATATGTGTTTTATGTATATTCATTTCCATCCCGTGTGCCAGTACCAAGAGAGCCCAAGGTTATTGCTGGGCTCTATACTAACATTTATTATTATTATTATTATTATTATTATTATTATTATCAGAATGTCGGTGGCCTGCAGACGAAAGCTGAATGTTTCTTTACCAACGTTACTATCACTAATAACTCAATTGTTTGCTTAACGGAAACTTGTTTATGTCCTAGTACTAGTTCCTCCGACTACTTTCAGCCCGGTTTTGATGTCTACCGTCAAGATCGTGATTTCTTTTCCCGGGGCCGTGTAAGAGGCGGTGTATTGGTCGCAGTCAACAGACAATATAGCTCACGAAGACGTGAGGATTTGGAAAGATTTCCCGAGTCTTTGTGGGTAGAAATTGAGTGTTCTAGGAGAAAACGTATTTTAATAGGTCTGTTTTGCCTTCCTCCTCAGACGACACCAGACAATTTCCAAAGATGTCTCGCTGATATTGAAAATACAATAAATAGCTCACAGGGAAGCAAGATCTTAATCTTTGGGAATTTTAACGCTCCAGGTATTAACTGGACACACTTTAATGTCCTTACTGACAACTTTTATTGTAAACAAAAATGTAACTATCTCCTCAACTTTACTTCTTTTTTTTAGATCTTAGACAGCACAATAACATTCTAAACGACCAAGGTAGTGATTTATATTTATGCTTTTCAAACACGGATGGTACACGTGTGGCTCGAAGTGAACTTTCTATGGTTCCTAAGGATAGATATCACTCTGCTTTTGATGTAATTCTTTCTGTTTTGATCCCCCGATCCTCGGTCTCTCTAACGGTCCTTCCCCACACAAATCGTATAAGTATTCAGCGGGGGACTAGACTGGAATGTATCACCATCTGTTGGGTGTTGACTGGCATTCTATTTTGGAATCGTCTGATGTCAACGACCAAGTGTATCTCCTCACAAGTTTTTCAGGAGGCCATGGACATAATATCTTTCTAAAAACATCTAAAAATCTCGCTTCCCTAACTGGTTCTCTCGTGAACTCAGAAAGCTTTAAAAAGGGAAATATTTTTTGCACAGGAGGTTTAAGAAAAGTAGTCTTCCAAAGTGGGAAGTTGAATTTAAAATTTGCAGAAAGCGATGTTAGAAAATTTGAAACCGTGAACGCCAGGCGCATTGTGACTCGGGAGAATCGGATATCGTTAAAAATCCCAAGAAATTTTGGAGATACGCTAAATCGCGCTTGGGGAAGAATACTAAGTCCAAAATCATCTTGAATCAGCATAGCGACAGTGCGAAAGGCATGTCTGAGTTGTTTGTGGATCACTTTGCGTCAGTCTACAATAATAATAATAACTTCTCCTCAACTATATTGCCTCACTCGGACGGGTTTGGTGACTAATTAGGTTCTGTAGTTGTCGATGAGGAATGTATTTAGAAAATTAGAACCACATTCTCTGCAGGTTATGATGGGATCCCCTCCGCGATTATTAAGGGTTTTCATGAATTATTTACGAATATACTGTGCACAATTTTTAATAACTCCTTGACGTCAGGAATATTCCCGGACGACTGGAAAGTGGCAGTGGTTGTTCCGGTCCTGAAATCTGACAATAGTGGTGACTTTCCTAATTACAGACCGATTTCTTTTCCCCCTTCTGTTCCAAACTCTTTGACATGGTAATTCATCAATTCCTCTCCTTCAAGTTTCGTAGTATATTCACTCCTAATCAGCATGGCTTCATGTCAGGCAGATCGACATCTCCCAATCTCGTATCTTTTACGTCGGGTGCATCTGAAGTAGTTTGTAAAAGAGGTCAGATTGACGGTTTTTTTTTTTTTTATTTCAACCTGAGTAAGGCCTTCGACGTAGTCAACTACAACATCCTCTTATACAAGCTTTCCTCGTACGGAGTATGTGGTTCGGTATACAATTTGTTGAAAAGCTATTTGTCCGATAGGCAAGCCTACGTCCGCGTCAACAATACTATATCGTCCTTGTACAAGGCAAGCTCTGGAGTGCCTCAGGGATCTGTCTTGGGCCCCTCCTTTTTAATATATTTGTAAATGATGTCTCTCAAGGTATATCAAATTCTTCATTCCTGCAGTACGCTGATGATATAAATCTTTACAAAAAATTATTGACCTTAGAGGATTGCATCGCGCTACAGAATGACGCATATTCCTTCGGTCATTCGTGTTTAGACAATGACCTCCTTTTGAATTATTCTAAAACAAAAGTAATGACATTCTCGCAAGACCCACGATATATATTTTTCCATATAGTTATCATGGCGAACTGCTGTCACGTGTAAGTGAACTGAGGGACCTTGGAGTTGTTTTTGATTCAACCCTGAGATTTGACACTCACGTTACTAGAGTGGTTCAATCGGCCTTGCGCACATTAGGTGCCGCGTCTCGCATAACAAAGGACAAAGCCCGTTCACTTCTTTCACGCTGTACTGTTCCCTAGTTAGATCCCAGCTAGAGTACGCTTCGGCTGTTTGGAACAGAATTTCCAAAACGAACACTTTATCTGTCGAGCGAGTCCAAGACAAATTAATTTCTATCTTTATATATCGTTACATGAGAAAGGTGATCCTTGTTTAAACGTTGGGTGTAACTCGCAACTCGTTAACTTGTTGAGCATGCAGCAGCGTCGGGTGAAGGCAGATTTGTTGCTTTTGTTTAAGACCCTGCACGGCTCGATTAACTCTCCCAGCCTTCTGTCCGAAGTGAGCCTTAAATTTCCATGTGTGCCTACACAGCTTCAATCATATTTTTATATACTTCGATATTTTAGCCACTTAAACCCGATCCAAAGATAGGCTGAGTGTTATAGCCACTACTCTGATACAATTGGTATTTTTAACTCATACGGGAGCTAGTTCGGAAACGCTGTTCGAAACTTCCTCTTGCAAGAAAGGGGCTGATTAGTTGAAGGTTTGATGTTTGTCAGTACGATATCCAAGTACTTGCTTTTTGCTTTCACACCTGGTGGTGTCTCTGTTTTGTGCTTTTGATTTCCCTTGTTGATTTCAGTGTCTTTCGCACTTGTTAATATTTTTATTCTCAGACTGGTGAACTACGTTCCCCTTCTGCACTCGTGTGTATGTTTGTTTGTATTTGTGGGTTTTTGCTCGTTATTTTAAGGTGTGCCAGCACTAAGACTGATTTCTTGTTCCTGGACACTAAAATAAACACTGATTGATTGATTGATTGATTGATTGATTGATTATTTTTATTCATTGAGCGCGCGGCAGGTCAGGCATCTGTAACGGACGCGCTGCACTGTACTCATTCTGTTAGAGACAAAGAGTCTAGTTGCGCGCTACAAACAGAACATACAAAAGTTAGACACCAGGAAACACAACTTGCCGTAGAATTGGGTCAATTTATAGCTGCAGTTACACGAATGCGCCATATCGCTCCACGATGGGACGACTATGATGGAGTAGGACAAGAAGAAAAGCAGAGAGAAGTGGGTTGTGATATAAGTGCGAGCGCAATTCGAGTCGATAACATATCGCATTCATGGAAAACACGACTTGACTTATGCATGCGACAAGAGCGAGGGCGAAACGAGAAAACCCGGTGCCGAAATCTGAAAATATAACGTAACTTGTTAGTCCTGGTCCCATGATATCGTACAAACTACGACCTCATCTTTTTTTTTATATTTGTGTTTTAGAAACGCAAGATTTCCCCGTGAGAGGTGGTTATAAGTTGGCGACAAGAATCAACACGGAATCCAAGTGTCAGTGAAACGTCAACTTAGCTCAAGCATTCATTTTCCTATATCCTCTCAGTTCAAGTAGAAACGTTTAATGTTAAAAAAAGAAAAAAAAATATTATAAAAATGTCCCTCTTCGGCGCCACACTTTAATACATCTTGGCGTTTCCAGGCACTGCCAGTGCCATATTCAAAGATAGGAGAACGACAGGGAGGAGCTTCAGTGGCCCTGTCTCGAGCGCGATCTTCCTACCCTCGAGAGTGCTCCGCGACCTCTCGCGCGCCTCACGCGTTCCCGCTCAGTCAAAGCACGGTGGAAGGCAGCAAGCGCGCGCTGTAGGCCGGGCATTCGAAAGATACGCCGCGCCGTTGTCAGCTCGTCGGTGACTATCGGCGACGCGCGCGATCGAAGGCGTCGCTGTGGTTGACCTTCAACGATTGGCCGATATGCTGACTATGGCGTGTCATCGACGGATATAAGAGCAATGTAAGACCTTCAATTTTGACGGTGTTGGTAGCACTGGTTTCAGAGCGCTATGATTTCGAGCTTCCACCGTACTCATTATAAACACCATCCAACTTGCTGTTCGCAAGGTATTGACGTCACGAGAGGTAAATATACCAGGGCGCCATAAAAACATCTCTCCGCTAATAGCGGATATTGGGAGTATTCACAGGACGCATATTTGTGGGTGCTCTTTAGAGCGCATGCTCTGAGCGAGCTCCCATTAATAGGCTGCCAAGACCGGCAATCTTGATGGTGCGGAATGCACGCGGCGAAAGAACTGTGGAAGCTGGGCGTCAGCACGCGCTCAGCAGTCGCGCACACAACTATGGCCGCCAATGAATACTCCCTATATCGACCCTAACAAAAATAAAAGGAAAGTATTGAAATACTATAGCCCTCCCTCACATCCACCTGAACACGGCTCTGCTATCTAGTGTGTTCAAATCCATAAATGAAAGGGAGTCCCCTAATGCGCCGTGTAACTTACTGCATGAACTACCCCTACTCCACTTGTGGTTTCACTCGGGTGAAAGGTAAATGGCGAGACGAAAACTGAAAAACCCTGATGAGCATTAAAATTATAATATGAATTCCAAATTGTCTCTATCGTTGAAGAGGAAAAAAAATGTAATCGTGCAGATGCGTAGCGAGATTGATTCACAAAATTGGGCGCGAACGATTGTGCGCACGAGGAAAATCTATCTTTGTAGTAGTGCTGAAACATTGAAGAACTGCTGACCTTGACACGTGGAACATCGTTCGGAGAACTCATATAATATATATATATATATATATATATATATATATATATATATATATATATATATATATATATATATATATATATATATATATATATATATATATATATATATATATATATATATATATTGCGAGATGCAGATCTTTAGATATTTCCGCCTATCAACAAGCTACGCCGACCTCGAAACAAGCCTGGCTGCGTTCAGTTTCATGTCAATACGTATGTCGGTGCTGCCGTCACGGCTTGAGAGCCAAGAAGAATTGCTTGATGACACGCAAAGCACCGCTGCCTCGGTGATAATAACAATAAAAAAACAACACGGGCTCAGTTGAGAGCAGTAGACAGGACAGAATCAATATCGACCAAGGCAGCGCCAAGGCCGCGCTGCAAAATGTCAGTTTGATCTGGACGGTGTCATTAGAGCTCCAACGATGTACTCAATACCAGTGTCGTAGGCGTTAACAAAAAAACAAAACAAAACACGCTACTCGTTCCTTGCAAAATAAAGAAACGCGTTACCGATCTACGTTACCTCAAAATGAAAGGAACGCGTTATCGTTACCCTTAGCGATAAAAAGTGACGCACGTTACTTTTGTGTTACTTTTTTATTTACGGAAAGATGGAAAAAATTGACAGGAAGAGTTTTTTGTTGTTGTTTTTGTTTTCGGCGTCAACGTTTTTCGATACTGGAACAAAGGGCGTGGGTGTTGCGGTTTTTCTAAAGTGTGACTTTTTTGCGTGGTGAAAAGACGGGCAAAATTTTGAAGGTACATGTAGAATATGTGCAATACTTCATGACTTGGCGCCAATATTTTGTTTCAGCTTGGGTCCAGACGCAGCCCACGCTACGAACGAATAAAACCAATCAATCAGCGTCAAAAGTGCAAGTCAGGGGTACTGTTTTGTTTATGATTGGTTTAGCGACGGTAGAACGCGCTGAGAAACACGGGGAACACCATGATGGTGCCCTTTTGACTCTGTTCTGGTCCCATCAGGTTGTAGCGTTGGCTGCGTCTGAACTGAAGATGAAACGAATTTTAGACACAAACACAACAAAAATGTAAGTGTACTTTTTTTTCAAGTCTTGGGAAGAATGTGTCACGAGTAACATAACTACGTTACCCGTAACTCGAAAGGAGTAACTTTATTACGTTACCCGCTACGGTTTCGAAAAAGTAACGAGTACATTACTACGTTACTGGAAAGAGGAGCGCGTTACCGGTAACGACGTTACTTGTAACGCGTTACCGGTAACACTGCTCAGTACACGTGCCAGTTTTGTCAGTATCGATGAATATCAGTTTCAAAGGATTGATATAAGTATACAATTAAACATGGATATCAATCACTGTGTGCGTATTTCCCCTCGTATTGACCATTGTATATGTCAAGAATATCGATTGATATCCTTGATATATAGAAGGCTATCAATCGATATCCTTGTATATCTTCCCCTCGTATTGAGCGTGCTTTCAAAGTCGGAATTTTCACTCTCGCACCACTGCCACATCGACTCTTATATGCCCAGACAGTAATCCGAATGGACCAACTCCCCGCATCGTTAGTGTGATTGTCAAAAAACGGTTCAATTGGAGCTGATATAACCCAACATATTTGTTCGTTTAAAGTTTTAATGTTCGTGTTTTCACTGTATATTTTGTAGTAATATTTTTCTTATGCTGTATCTCAATTTGTTTGCACTTTTTCCCTTTTTTTCTTGGACCTGTAGGTGCTGTAATCTATTAATAAATAAAAAGTGTTGCACAAACATTTGCAGAGTTACAAAGATCACTTCTGATGTTATATAAAAGTGACAAATTGTGTACAATTGTTGCAGCAATTGGTACACACCTTAAACGCCGGATTAAGCAGACAAAAGGTTCACGTGCGTATTATTAAGAAATATTGAATTGGGAATGTGCGTATTTGATAAGCTATGACTTGACAAGTATTGTAGCACTATTTATAAAATACCCTAAATGTATCCAATAGCATCAGCAAGAAGAAAAAATATAATTTCTCGATATCGTAACCGTAATGAGCAGGCAGAATAACACGGAATCTGAACTTCTTTGAGGACTGGCGGGCAGCATACGTCGGGGGATGTCCAATAATTAAGGAACATGTATATGACAATTCTCCTTCTCCAGGGTGAACAGTCGAAGATATCGATATAAGATTGTTGTCGTGTTTTGAAGAATGAAGCCATATGGGAAAAAGTAAATATCCGTACGTAGAAATCTAAGACAGAAGGTCGTCCGTCTCTGTCATATTCTTTCCGTACTGAAGCTTTGCATCTTAGGAAGGCGTATATCGATTTGGTCGTTTATAATAACAGAAAGGTCACTGCATAAATACATATGCAACAGTGATTAAAAACTTGGAAAAACATCTCTTTTAAAGATGGTGTATGGTGTTTGCACGTTATAGACCCTAGGCTAGCAAACCGAGGGTATTGGCAAAAGTTTTTAAACAGAACGTGACTATCGGCACACCTCAGAAGAACAGCGACCTTATGAACGTCATTTTTCCCCTTTATTAAAGCAAGAGTTCGCTACAGTCCTACCATGAAGTTGTAACGAGGTAAGGAACAAGTAAAGGTACTTGTAGCTTTTTTTGTTTTAGTATTATACGAGTTTAATTTCGTGGTGAGTACCCGACCCTATGAACGTAAGTTAACACATAAATATGGGAAACTTGCAAACATTGGGATTCAACCGTTTGACATTCCGTGCATCGCAGCAACTTGAAGGGGTGTTTCGTCTTGAGGAGTTAAGCACTCCAGCTTTTCGTGTAAGTTGATTGGACATTTATCATTGCTTCAACGGTCTTGCTCCACACAGCGAACTAGTAAGCACGAAGTTCCATGCTTCGTCCATTCGGTTATATTTGCCATCACATGCGTTTCTCCATATTTCATTGATTGACGCTAAAGCTACTGCCGTCATGATTTCGCGTTCACAACTTGAGCGTCGCCCGGTGGTGAACACACTATACCGGCACTGTTTCGCTTTCATCGCCTTAAGAATTGAGTTTTTAACATGAACACTTATGCTTAGATGTGACACCTAAACTTGCCACTGAAAAGGCGCTTTGAAGCAAACCTTTAAGTGAGAGTTGATATATCAATCGAGGTATCTATAGTAACTTAGAGGTTGAGAAACGAACGGTAGGGTACACAGTCCTGATCATGTCATTAACGCTTTTCAGCCATTAGGGTCGCGACATTTGCCACTGTGAACCTCCGAAGAAGAAATCACGATGTAAGGAGCTGGAATATGATAAGCAGCTCCCCGCGTTTCTTAAAAGGATAATTACTATACCAGCGAATATTTTTCTTTTTTTTTTAGAACGACCCCTGACTGAAACGTAACAAAGTTCAGATTAGAAGCGATGTAACGCTGTGTTCAGTACAGCTCTAATTAAAATATAATACGGGGACAGGACGAAATATAGGTTAGCTATAATACGATAATAGCGCACCGGTCTGAGATGAAACTGGCGCGTGATGCAGCAACAACCGTTCGAAATCTCATAACCAAGCTCGCAGGGTACCACGTCCATCGGGACGGGCTGGAACGCTGAGTGAGCAAACGTGGCACACCACAAATGGACCCCACAAGATCGCGACAAGTTGTTCGGAACAACCCGAGCATCCCGCGCATATACGCTTCAAGCGCCGTGTCCCGATTAAGATTTCAAACCGCCCACTTTAAATCAAATGACGAGCACATACGACCAGTTTTATCTAACATAGTCGTCTAAGTAAACACAAATATGTGTATCGCTGTAATAAACAACAACATCCTTCCTCCCCTGCTTTTTTTCCCCGCTTCTTTTCACCATTGCATTGTTTAGATGTGTCTGCTACTGAGTGGTGTAATATAATAAAGGCGGTTCATTGAGATGCCGAGCTTGGCCTTGTTATTTAGCCGAGCTGCCATAAAACAAGCGCGAGCGACGGACTCACAAGCTCAGAACAGCGCTCTAAGAAATCTGGAGCATCTGCTTTCCTGCAAAGTCCTTGGGAGAGCCAATTGCTGCAACCTATAGAAAGGAGGCACGTCAATGATGAGGCTGATAATATGTTTAAACCTAAAAATACTGTCTGCGCTGTGAAACTGGGCAGACAACTGGGCAATAGACGCTAGAGACTTCTAAAAAAAACCTACTAACTCTTTTTTTTTTTTACTCACGCATGGCGTTTCTTTTTTTAAGGACGCTCTTTTGTACCGTGATTCAACCTTCTTTGTTTTTGACGGATTGTGCCTCCATCTCATTCGTTCCGGAGCGCTGATAAGATGACGTCATACAAAAGACAGGTTGTTTTCCGCAGACATGGTGACAAAATTTCCCGCGGACACGCCTGACGTTTGGTTCGCACATATGTACCCTTCGAAAATGTCTGCAGAGAGTTTGGGTATGACCAACGTGACAAAAACACGTCTCCGTCAGTGACTGCTGACTGCCTTTTGCACGATGTAATAAGCAATCTGGCCGTGGCTCAAAGTTGTCTGGGGCTAGAGAGAGAACGATAACAACAAGTGGTCCCCGTCTTCCTCACCGAAAAGCAGAGAGCGGGACGCCGAAAACCAGGAGGGAACAGTCTCGGGACCGCCTCAAAGAAGTCGACTTGAAAACTTGCACTGGGATGTCCGAGGACCCGATTCGCCTCAGCGCCGATCTACACCGCCTGATGCCGAGAATGGGTGGAGAGCGGGGAAGAACGTCTCTTTTCCTCGGGTGGGTTTTCCCACAGCCCGCCGGTTCTCCTTTTATAGCTCCCCCAGCCTCCCTTTTTAGCTTCCCTCACCACCCTCTCCCTCTTTAGCGTCTTCCGCGCATGCGCAAAGCAGGACCGGAAGTGGCGTACTGTTTCCGCCGCGATCGATGCGGCCACACGCGTGCGCAAGGGAGCCCGAGCTAGTGACGGGACGCGGTGTTGCGCCTTCCCAGTTGGGACAGAACCCAGAGAACGTCGTGAAAAACCAAACTAAATAAAAGAGGGTTTGGGGAGAGGCGGGGGGGGGGGGGGGGGGGGTTCACGATTGAATGGGAATTTCGCCTCCGAAAGTTGCAGCTTATATGACCAACACACTGTTTACAAACACGTCAGCGTTCGCCCACATCAGGCGCTTGTGCGCATGCGCAGTGCCGATTGCAGCGCCACCGCAGTGGGTGACGTCAGAAGGTTGAGTTGGTGTAGGATCACCGAGAGCTCACGGAGTGGGGGGAAGGGCTTGTTACACACTTCTCGTTTCGTGATTGGTTGCTCAGCGTTCTTGTCGGCAAACGCCGCGATCCCATTGGCTGAAAGAGCGATAATGAGATGCACGGGACGCTCCACGCCCTGTTGCGTTTCTTGAGCTGTCTGTGAGTGTATAGACGAACGCGCGGCACTGACGTGACACCGCTGCGGCGGCGCTGTTGTCGGCGCATGCGCAGAAGCTTCGGTTTATGCGAATCCGGTTCCTGCGCTCGCGCAGTGGCCCAACCCTAGAAGGTCAAACGCGAAATATTTTAGTAAACAACGGGTTGGTCTGTAGACTACCCGACTGTTGAAGAAACGCCGGGCTTAGCCAGTCCCGCAAAGATACATCTCGTTATCGGTTCCAAGGCGATGCGATTCGGGCATCGAGGTTTTTTGGGGAAGCCATGTTTTTATATTTAAATGTCGTAGTCTTTCTGGGCGAGTCTGTCTACATTAAAGTAACTGGATCCTTGAAAGGTAGCGCCAAGATCCCAGTATGGTCGCTTTTGGGTTCATTGAATGAGCAGTTTCTCCTTGACTTCTCCATTCTTGGTGAGCTGATGCGAATTGCCGCTGCCAGGTTGCTTTATAAAGACATTTCTTGATTACCGAGTTTTTGTCATCCACGCACCGGCGAAACCAGCGCACATCTTCGCAACGCCAACACGTGCGACGTCAGTGTTAAAAGTAATTTTCCAGTATTTAAATAAGCACGAAAAATAATATCATTTTATGAGATCTGTTCCAATTTTCCTGCTGTCGGGAAGTTGGAACAGAATAGATGCGTCTAATAACGGGAATGATGCTTACAATGGGTGTATTAATATTTTAACAACTATATATATTCTGAGCACTCCCTGTAAACGAGCGTAGACACAGTCGAAAAATACGTAAACCGTGGAGTACGCCTGAATTTCGCAAAGAAATAACAATTAGATACAAACTATTCAGATGCTTTCTGAATACTCGTGCACCCGATGACTTGACAAGCTCTAAACATTACCGAAGCAAATAGGCAAAGAAACTGCGATTTGCGCGGGCAGAATACAACTCATCTCCTTCAAACGATAAGAAATAACGACATGACGTGTTATGGTCCAGATTAAACAAACTATTACATCGTGGTCCCTCACACATACCTTTTCTCAAAACTTGAAGGGAATGGGAAGACATTGTTTTGGCGCCGAGTTCGTTGACAGATTCAACAGTTCCTTTACAAACTTAACTGCATGTGGTGATTCGTCGGCGACTTTCGGATATGCGCTCATTCAAAATGATAAATAAATGTTTCTGCAGTCGGTCACTGTGTGTGAAGTGATATCTGTAGTAAAACATCTCAACAATTGCAGTAGCTGTGCTATTGATGGCCTCAGATACGGCCTGTGAAGCATGCAGTTGATATTAGCGCTCCTATTCTCACTGATATATTTAGCTCCTGCTTTTTGGGACAGCCATTTTCCCTTCACAAATGCAAAATATAGTATTTCAGTGCTTTACGAAAAGAGAGATAGAAATGATCTGGGAAATTATAGACCCGTTTCCATTCAAGCAGTATTTTTCGAGGCTTTTAAAAATACTTTGCACGCGATGCTTTCGAGATTCAGTGATAAAATTAATTTTTTGACGCCACACCCATTCGGTTTTCGCAATGAGAAATCGAAGCGAACTGGCCTTACTTGAACAAAAATATTATATTCTTACACAGTTTGAAAACAAAAGTATTGTTGTTGAAATGTTTGTGAAATTTTCAAAAGCTTTTGACGTGGTAAATCCGAACATTTTGCGAAACATAAATGAACTAATATGGTATTCACGGACGGGTCTTATTGCTTTTAAAATCATATTTATCTAACCGAGAACAAGTCGTGCAGATGAATTATATGAGCTCGAAGGCTCGACCTGTTATTTGTGGTGTGCCACAGGGTAGGATGTTAGTGCCACTAATCTTTAACATTTATCTTAATGATATTTTGCATATTTTTCCTACAGCCAAATTTATTACATATACGGAAGATACTAGTATATGTTTTCTGGCAATAACATTCATGAGCTCACAAATAAATGTAATGATGCAATGAAAACACAAACAAATGGTCAGTACCTGATTCCACGAAGGTAAATAAAGCAAACTAAAGGCAGGTATATTCGATAAAAAAAAAACAAAAAAAAACAATCTCATTCCCACAAACCAGGACATAATCCTAGATTCACGTCAATAGCGGTGAGGTATTACATTTCACGTGTCTCGCTGTTGTATTTTTCTCCGAGATGATGTGGGAAAATCACCCCCCTTAACCACTTACTAACAAATATAGCTCAAATTACTGGCGTAGTACGTCGTATTAGAAACCTTCTTTCCACGCGAGTTAAGGTGCTTCTTTATAATTCACTTTTTTACTCACATTTGAACTATTGCCAACTGGTGTGGGGGACAACCACATTTTTAAACGTACAAAGTTTCACTTAATGCCAAAAAAATATACGGCACATCTACTGTAACGCGCAGTATAGTATACACCAAGTAAAAGTTTCTTTCATCGTTCTCGCGTGGTAAAAGCCTACAACATATATAAATATCGCTTAAGTGCCCGCTATAAATGAGAAACACAAAATATTATAAATAGTATACGTAATCTGGTTCAATTTCAAATAAAATATCTTTAGTTATTCTACAAGACATAAAGAGAAGTAAACAGTACCTACAACTACTAAACTCCGGGAGACGAGTGCCTGTGTTATCCATTGCCATCTCTATTCAATAGCTATCACCTTGTTAATTTTGATATGTACACTTGGAGGTACAACGAACTTCGCGCTATGTACAAAAGCATAGAAAGCTTCTTTTTTTCTTTGTGTGTGCTACTGAGATATGCTAAAATCATTTTGCTAAATATTGTGACTTCTTTGTGTGTTCAGCTTTCCAATTACTTTGTCTTAGTGTAGGAAAAGCGTCACTAAGGTCAATTGTTTTGGGTGGCTTTTGTTGCTTTTGTGTTAGAAGTACCTTGTATAATGTCTTCTCTTCTTTTTATTTTACTTTTCTTACCTCCGTTTTGTACTTGAGGGGGTTGAAAACCAGTTAAGCTGCTCGGACAGCTTCCTATCCTCAGATCTCACCATATTTAAATGGTAAATAAAACTTTTATTAATATTATTATTATTATTATTATTATAAGTTATTACATGTACAGTGCCAAAGGCGCTTATATTGGCCAGGAACATTTTTAGTGTGATAATGTTCCATAGCTCTCTTTGCGCCACGTTTTCACAACGTCCCTTACGAAGCCTCGAAGATTTTAATGGACCGAAATGGTGAGACTGATCAGCCAATTACTTTGCGAGGTTTGGTCGTCAGTATGTTAGTATATGTTTGTGTCTGGCTAGCAGGCAGGGAAGCCAATGACGTTACTTTTCTAGGATCCGGTGACTTTAGTGTAGCTACGGTATCACATGAACCAGTGTTATACTCTGGCAGGCCATTCTCGCGGTGTGTAAATGACTCAAGCATCATTTGCCATGTTGTCATCTAAAAAAGGCACACTGACACTTCAAACGCAATACACGTATAGGCGCGAAACACAACTATAATTTTGAGACACAACCAAAAGTTGAAGTCAAAGCAAGTAGGCTGGCGAACTATTGACCCTGAACATTGTAATACTAGGGCGTGAGCACATCTACAAACATAAAGCTTCAAAGGCAGTAAAATTCCCATTTGTATATGCAGCTGTGTAACCGAACGAACAGCCTAAAAATCTCTTGTTTGGCCCCTTTTATACTATTCCAACATTTTTGGGGGGAATCCACACATCCAAAAAAATGTAAAATAAACTAAGAAAAATACAGAGGAATGCGGTTAGATTTTTTTACAACAAACATAGAAGACTAGATTCTTTGGGTAGTCTGTACAACCTAGCAGAAATACGGCCCCGTCAAACGCGTGGGAAAATGAACAGACTCGTTTTCTATATACACTGATTAATGACGGTTTCAAATTTATAACTCTCGCTATGCCACCTTTTGTAGTCCACGAGAAATAGGAGAACCTCGCATACTTTAACATTCAAAGAACATTTGTGTTTTATGGACTGTTTTGTAATTTTCGATTTTTTTTCTTTCTAAGAATTCTTAGAGAGGGGAATAAACTGTCTTCTGAATTTGCAAATTCGGCGTCTACACAGGTTTTTTTCTTACTTTAAAGAATTACTTGTTTATTTTTAAAGTATGAATATATTTGCCGTTTCTTTTCACCAAGAATCGATGTTCCAAAGCTATTCCGTGTTTGCGTGAGGTTCCTGATAATTTGCTGCACTTGCATTGCGTAGTCATTGATTTTATTTTAGCCTATAGTCGGTTAGCATATAGCTGGAAGGGAGGGTTTTGGGATCGGTGTACGCATCACACGACTATGTGTCACTTTTTTACTACGCGTCTTGCTTTATAGCATATACGAAATGCGTTCATACAGTTCGTATTATTGTCATGAAGGAATAGAAATTCAGCTATAAAACTCGGGTAGGAGATTAGTCTTTCTTTACACATTCACCACACGGGGCCGAGGTCAAGCACTTGTTCCAGCGATGGACAACCTACCGTAGGCTCAGGAATTGATACACTTCAGCAATCACTTGGTCGTCGTCCTTGAAATGCTTTAAGGCTTGTTAGGCCACACTGGAAGCGCCTGCGCCCTTTAATCGCAGTGTAATAAACATGGGTGTTATCCCAGAACACTGCCATTAGCTCAGAATGAATCTCCTTGGCGATGGTTAACTTCGAATAGAGAAAACGGATCACTGTACGTGCTTTGACATTCCCGACAGGCGATGCCATTTTTGTTTCGATGTCCTAGCCGCGTTCCTCGGTACCCTAGCACAAAACCGTGTATGCAGAGAGTTTGGTCAATGGGAGGCGCGAACAGAGCCAGGGCGTGCACCAAACGCAGAAAGAGGGCTTGACATGCTCTCTTAGCCAACCAAAAGCCTAAAAGAATCCCCTAGCGGTGGTAGCGAGAAACTGTTTTAATCAAAGGTATATGTTGGTATATTGTTTTAATCAGGGCGTAACAGTGAAGTGTAGTAACCCTTTATGCTTGGAAATAGGGTGCACGTGATGTTTCGATCATGATCGTGCAGAAAGATGTAAGAAACGAATGCGCCACTCAACTCTGTTTTGCTCGGACAGAGTGTGACCGCTCGGACGGCAAATTCCCGGCCCTCGGCGCTTGGCGTACGGATTATGTCGATCGTTCGGCTAGTCGCACTCTTCCCCCATGATTTAGGATGACCGTGATGGAAACATCACGTGCACCACATTTTCAGTCACCGTGAGTTACTCCGACGCACTTATTAAGTTCGTTTCTCGCGACCACCGCCAGGGTATTTTTCCTGCTTCTGGTTGGCCACATTTGAATTTGTGAAGACGCCCTGGAAAACAGCCCAGCCAGCTTTCGGCCAACGGCGCCTCTTCGTTTGTATCCTGTACTTCCCAACGAATGGCGTAACTCTCTACATACACGGCTCTGCCTTAGCACGCGATATCTATAATGTGCGAGGTTGCACTAGAACTGGGAGGTGTGCCGACAGCGTCGGTCTCTCCATAGGAGCTGGGTACTGTGTGGCCCAATTCTGCTGCCGCAGGGGGCTGGGATGGCGCAGCCAGTTACAGCTCAGCCAGCTCAGCCAAGTGCCCGGTCGGGCAGCGTTTAGCGAGGCATGGCTTGGGGCGAGTGGGTGTGACAATTTCTTCTTGTTTTGCATTGTGCGTGAAGCGATACAAAATTGTGTGGCTGCTAGCAGTGCCAAACGAGTCAAGGGACTCACAACGATGTCAAATATTGCAAAGAAAAAGACAGAGCGGCTGTGTTTTGTGCCGGAGTACAACGAGGGTTCAAAAAACAGTGCAAAGAGAAACGCTCGTCGTATCTGACGCCGAGCGACGCCTCTCTGTTCGCGGAATGAGAAAGTCTGAATTATAATAAACAATTCTACGGCGTCACACGATTGCGCTTCCTTCTGAAGGAAAAGCAAAACTGATCCACACAAAAAATAGAAGTCTAAAACGGGTGTTTGACCTGTGTGTCATATCAGAAGAAACACATTTATCCAAATGAGATTGCTCTTCAGTAAAGATAACAGGTGAAGTTGCACCATTTTTCTTGCCAGTCTTGGTGTCTATTTTTATATAATACATGCTCACTAGATGAAGTCAATTCAGACATTTCCTAGACTATAAGGTTTGACTGAGAATGCAAAAGAAAAACAAAAAAAAATGGGCGATTTCTTTAATCCATGCTGCACAAAAAAGTTGTATCGACAACAGAACAAAAACCTTAAGTTTATCGAATGAATGTCTAGATATACTGATATGTTTTGAGAGAGGGAGTTGGGGGATGAGCCCCCCCCCCCCCCCCTTTTGCGTGGACTTTATGATCATTCAACCTTAATCGGGAGCCGTCTATCTATGGCGCACGTACTGCTTCCCTCCAGTCTCACATTTCTGAAGGCATACAATTATCCCAGTGCTTACGAGATCCTTAAAATGCCTACGGAGGCGGTACTTGGTTGCCTGACAAGTGAGGACGGAAGAAGCCTCGGCGAGGGCACCGGTACTCAGGTCTTATAAAGAAATTGAGGGAGCACTTGATTTCTTCCAAAGCTGGTTTTGCTTGGATTACCTACTTCAGGTGAAAAGAAAAATCTTTACTGGGACACCATAGACCCCATTATACCGTTACAGTTATATTGTTCCCCGTGTAAAAGCCTCGGGTCAACTGTGTTCAAACGTCTGCAGAAGTGCCCCGTTCAAACAGCACCAAAAACATTTCTTTGTAAAATTTCGCAAGGATGTTTTGCCTGTTAAAACATGGCTAGAAAACAAAGGATTTTTTGTTGCATGGTCTCCTAATTGTGAGTTGTGCCTTTTCGCGGAGACCTTCCTGCAATGTTCAAACACCGAAATATCTGGGTCAGACTTCGGATATTTTTTCAGCGTTGATGCGTACACACCCGGACTGGATTACTCTCAAGTTTCTTAAAGCCGAATCTGATGGAAACAAAAACAAAAATGTGTTAAAGCTCTTTTTATGATCGGCCTGCATGTAATTCAAAGATTCCGGACTGATCAAACTATGATGGTTGAAAAGGGAAAACCCACTTGGAACCACTTTGGTGAAAGTTTTGCATAAACTAGTGGCATATTGAAACATATTGAAATGTCAGAATTTAAGCCATAGCCGGCAATTCAATTCAGTATAAATCACTACATGGTGAAAAGAGACAAGTATATTAATAGAAATTGCATAATCCGCAAATGAGCTGAAGATTGTTCATTTTCAAGAATGAATTATGTGTAACGCAGGGCAAGCACCTTTTTCCCTTCTGCCGCGGCCAACTGGGCAGCGTTGTAATCTAAAAAAAAAAACAAAAATGTTATGTACAAAAACAAAACAAAAAAGATGTAGTGGTGTAGTGGTTAGAAATTTTACTTCCGGAACTCATTCCCGACGGTCGCTGGAATCATGAACTCCGACGGAGCGTTATCTACGGCTAGCCCTAGTCGGGTATCAACTTCTATTTCGTCGTCCGCGACATGACATGACTATCGACTGATTCTGCCTACGCTGCCAGCAGGTCGTTGTTCTATTAATTCGTTTTTTTTTTTTTTTTTTTAAGCGGGGACCCGTCCGGGAGACCGTACCGCATCCACGATTTTCGCGAAGCTTGGAACGACGTGGTGGACATGCAGGACGTGGCCGGCTTCGGTGTTTTTCATAACAACCATGTTAGAGGCTGACCCTTCCCAACGCTGCCGCGAAGGAAAAGCTATGGACTGCCGGAACCCTCAAGGTCAAGGGAAACACTTGCCTTGTAATGTACCCAAACGTGAGTGAGAAATTTCGCAAAGTTCACTTTATTCCTATCCATGTGTAGGACGATGCTGTCCGAAAGACGTTCGAACAGCACGAAAAAGTAAAATCTATATTGCGAGATAAGTGGAGGCAACCAGGCTTCGAGAACGTGGAACCGACTACGAGGACAGTGACGATGGTGCTAAAAAAAGGCGTCACCGTCGATGCAATACCGCCTCAGGTTAACATTCTCGGAAGCACGGTGTTGGTATCTGTTCCATGCCGCCCGCCCATGTGCTTACGGTGCAGAAGGGTCAGAAAAATGCGTACGTAATGTCAGGCGCCTTGGTGCAAAATGTGTCGCACTTTCGGCCACAAAGAGGACGACTGTGTGCAGACTTACGCGGAAAAAAAACTGGAAGTGTGACTGAGCCACAGGACTGCGAAGACCGGATGGATGAAGAGGAGACGGAGGAGACTACCGCCATGTCTGCGTTGGTAGAGAACATACCGGAGCAGCTTCCCGTGATTGCTGAAGCCGCAACCCCTGTACCAGAGGGCAACGCCCAATTGGGAGTACACTCAACCGAGAAGTGTGCTGTAGAGGATCCGACTGCAGTGCAGGATACGGTTCAGGGACCTTCAACAAGTCAAGAACTAGAGCAGGGGCAAGATGTCTGTAAACCTACGGAACTTGACACAACCCGCAAGAAAAAGGCGGCACGAAAACTCCGAGAGAGCGTGCTCAGTTCCGTCACCGGAAAGGGGTGTTCAGTGTCCAGTGGTGACAAGCGTTGGCGGAAAAGTGGTGCCAGTGAAGGTGCCCAGCCTTCCTTGGGTCTCACGGGGCTACGGAACTGGACAGCCTTGGCCTAACCTTCATGGACGACTAGGGTTTTGTTTTTCTGGTGAGAAAGATGGTTTTCTTCCCTCCCCCCAATAATAGGTGAGAGGTCCAAGCGCAAACTGTTCGTAGGGACATTCAACGTGATTAGCTTGGTCTCCAGGAAGCGACGACAGTGGCTGATGGACCTAATGTTTGAAGCGCGTTTAGATATCGTCTGTGGGCAGGAAGCCAAGCTTTAGACCCTTGAACAAGGACAGTCGTCTAAAGAATTTTTAAAGAGCCATTTTCAGTTGTTTTTTTTTTTCAGGGGTAGTTGGCAAGAGCGGTGGCTGCGCAGTTTTATTTCGTCGTAACTCTTTTGTTACAATATGCCCTTATATAGGGAACGATGACGCTGGAAGAGCAGTTTTTGTTGATTGTACCGTGGCAAACACGATTATAAGGTTTATCTGTCTATATGAGCTTTGTGCAGCTACTGAGAGGAAAGATTTCTTTCAGTCTCTGGGTCGAGTCCTTAACACGTCATCACACATTGTTCTGTGTGGGGACTTCAACTATGTCATATGTATGAATGACAGAGTTCCAAGGCGAATCGTTGCCGATCCAAGTGTTACTGGCCTACGGGCCATGCTCACTGAAAACAACCTGATTGACGTTGCATTCACGGTATCGCAGAACACACTGCAGTTTACGCATTGGCAGGGGCAGTCTTGTGCACGCCTAGATAGAATTTATGGTTCGAATGAGTTGGATTTTACAAACTCGCGTTGTACAGCGCTTAATGAGAAAGGGACAAGGGACGGACAACAACGACCATTCACTAGTGGTGTACTCGTGGAGAATAGGGGAAAATACGATGAAGGATGCTAGAGGTGGTGCATGGAAATTGAATGAAAGCATTCTTGGGGATGAAGGCTTTGGTGGCGGAGTTAAAAGAACTATTACTATCATTAGGAAAAGATATTAATTTCAGTGCAACAGCCTGGGAAGAGCTAAAAAAATAAGTAAAACAAAAAGCCCAGAGATACTGCAGAGGTAAGGCCGCAGAAAAAGAGGCACGGAAGAGGCAACTTCTGGGGAGAACACTCATCGAAGCCAATGAATCATGCCCTGAAGATTTCATAGAAGACTTTAAAGCTCTGAAGAAAGCTATTTGTGACCTTTTGGAGGACCTGTACAAAGGAGCCATGGTGAGGTGCCGTATGAATCTATTGGAAAGAGATAAGGAGCCCTCCAAAGTCTTTCGAGCCCTTGAAAGGCAACGCGTGAAGGCTAACACCATCTCCCAGATTGCCGACAAGCGTGAGATCGTGAGCAAGTCGTACAAGTCGAAGCGGTATTCCGAGAGGGACACATCCGCTTGTCCGCGGGTGATGTCAGTCGAGACGAAAGTCTTATGGGAAAGCAGCGAGGCTCTGTACCAGAAATTGATCAGGAGCGACACAAAAGCATCAATAGGGAAATCACTGTGACGGAGATTCATAGGGTGATTGAAATGATGCCGGGAAACAAGCCTCCAGGGAGTGACGGAATCGGCGCTGCTTTCTATAATAGGTTTGTGAGGGAGGCGGCACCACTGCTGCTAAAGGTATTCGTCGGTATAAAGCGTCGGAAACTCATGCCGCCTTTAATGCGACAGGCTTTGACAGTTTTAATCTCTAAGCAAGGCTCCACAGACGAAGTAGTGAGTTTAAAGAGCTACTGACCATATAGTCTTCTGCCTACTGATTATAAAATGCATGACTAAAATCCTTGCTATGTGGATAGGCTTACTAATATAATCAGAATGCCACGAAGCTTACGCGCTGAAATGGAGATGCATAGCTAAGAACGTGCACGCGATGCGAATAGTCAGCGAGGCAGCCCGGGTGTTTGCTATATCTTTGGCAGTATTGCAGGTGGACCCGAGTCAGGCGTTTGATCACGTAGACAATGGCTACGTACACATCGTATTAAAATCAATGTGTCTTGGAACGTATTTAACGGAGGGGGTCGGCATCTGCTCAGTAAACTTCCAACGTGCCTACTTATTAACCGTCGCAAGACGGAAAAGGTCAATGCTAACTGCTCAGTTAGGCAGGGTGTCTGCTCTCCCCATTGCTCTTCGCAGCCTATCTTGAAGCGCTGTGTAGGACCATCCTAGCTGACGAAAATATCCGGGGTCTTCAGCTCTTGACAGGAACCTGAAGCTGCTGGCTTACGCGGATGACGTGACCATAATCATGTCTCAGGAAGCAGATTCTTACAGCTGGAAAAAGCGAACACATTCAATGGGAAACTCGCTGCAGCCTTGGCGCAAACGAAGCATTAACTTTATTGAGCCCAGTTTTGTTTGTAACATGGTGCCCTACCCAAGCTTTCTCTACCTTGCTCAAGCCATCCCCAGTGGATAAAGGAAGCATGAATAAGGTTTCCCGATTGTTTGCAACCTTTGTATGGTCGTCACCAATGGAGGAAATGCGTCGCTCCAATCTCTCCCAAAAAGTTGACCCAAGGAGGATTCGGTCTAGTGAACGTAGAGATCAAGGTGAAAGTGCAGCGTTTCGTTTTTAGAGCGCAGCTCTTAGGCGCCCGTTTCCGGCTTGAGCGGCGTCGGCGTCGCCGTCGCCGTCGGCGTAACCGCGCGGTGCATGATGGGTAAATTTCCCGCTAAATTTAGCGGAAAACTTTCCCCGCTAAATTTAGCGGAAAAATTTTCCTGCTAAATGTAACGGAAAATTTTTCCCGCTAAATTTAGCGGGAAAATTTTCCCCGCTAGATCTAGCGGAAAATTTCCCCGCTAAATTTAGCGGAAAAATTTCCCCGCTAATTCTAGCGGAAAATTTTCCCCGCTAAATCTAGCAGAAAATTTTCCCCGCTAAATTTAGCGGAAAATTTTTCCCGCTAAATCTAGCGGAACATTTTCCCCGCTAAATTTAGCGGAAAATTTTCTCCGGCCCCCACCCCTCGAGGTCACGTGACCCCCGGCGACGTGACCCCCCCCCCCACCGTGGTCACGTGACCCCCCCCCCCGTGCCTTCCCCTCCTCCTCAAGAGCTGCGCTCTAATTCGGCGTTACAGGGAGTTGTAAACGGCTTTCATTTTTTTGCTTGTATTCGCAATATCTATCTAAATTTAGCGGGAAAATCTTCCACTAAATTTAGCAAAACTTTTTCCGCTAATTTTAGCGAGACAAATTCCCCGCTAAACTTAGCGGAAACATTCCCCGCTAAGTTTAGCGGGGAAAAACTTTCCGCCAAAAATAGCGGAAAATTTGCCCCTAAATGGGAAGCGGGCAAGAGAGGAGGACGGCCATAGCCTCCTTTCCGTACCTTCCTCTCCTCCTCCTCAAGAGCTGCGCTCTAATTCGGCGTTACAGGGGATTGTAAACGTCTTTCATTTTTTTTTCTTTTTTTCAAGACACTAAAGAGGACATTTGTGTCTTGGCACTGCGACAAATGAGAGGAGCCTACATGAGCCAGTGGCTGTGAGCTGCACCTATGTCCCTGCAAGGCCTTGGCGTTTTAAAAGAAAATTCAGGAGGCTGTCGTTTTTTGTTTTTTTTTACATCACGTTTTCGATGGGAGTACTTGCTGACAGTAAAGAAAAAGAAACCGTATTGGGAGACAGTCGCACTCACGACTCCGGAACCCTTGTATAGGAGTGGGTTGGAGAAAGCCCCCGGGAAGAACGTCTTCAAATGCTTACGAAAATATCCTGTATCGCTTTCGACAAAACAGTTTTTATTGCGGTTTCATACATAAACTCTACCGGTTAAAACATGGTTGCATAACAAGGATTTCTCCCTGCCGTGGGGGACCGTTGCGGGTTCTGCGGAGAGAAGAAAACCATTATGCACATTTTTTTTTGAACTCTAAGAACGCGTATCCTTCTGGGCTGTTTTCAGGTATGTGCTTGAGGAAAGGTATGACCCGACATGGGCCGGAGTCCATTGAGCTTCTCACGAATGGACAGCACAAATCACCGTTTTCGGAAATATTGGTTTCAATGGCGCTGCATGCTCTTTGGCTATGTAGAACGCTCTATGTGGAGTTGGTTCCAAAACTGAAAACGGCGTAGACGTTGTTCATTGAGAGGGTGCAATAGACTTTAACCCTCGTAAAGTCAAAGCCAGAGAGCTTGATGGCTGGGAGGCGGTGAACACGAGAATTACTAAAAGCCTGGTTTATAAAATAGTTTTGAACATGCAGAGGACATTTGAATTGTATACTGGCTGTGACCTGGCTGGGTTCGGTTTTTTTTAGTACCTCTGTGAGCTTGTGTACAGTTTGATGTACCATTGATTTGCTGACAAAGCCACGTGGCCGCAAGTGTTGTAAAAAAATCATGCAATAAATTCAAAAAAGGTGTAGTGGTTAGGACACCCGCACGGACAGTGAGAGCCCCAGAGTTCAAATCCTGACTCCGCCGTTCATTTTGACTTTTGGCGGTTTTGTAAAATTTTTGATGCATTCGTTCAACTCCGGTTCATACGTGTGCATACTTTTTATTATATATATATATATATATATATATATATATATATACCGGGTGTTCATTTGTAATTCGCACAGAATTATTACAAAAAATCCGTAAAAGATGCACTAGTACGGTTTGTTCAAGTGAGTTATACGGCTAGGGGGACATTATGTGGGTGGCTAATCCTTGCGAGAAGTTGGCTAATTACTTAAAATGTGTTAATTAACTTTCTAATTAATGAAAATACACATATGGTTCCAATTAGAAATTTGCTCAGCGTCGTCGAAAACCCCTAAATAAGTCATTTTCAGAAAGACTTTGAGCTCGTGAGAAGCGTAGTAGTGAACAGAAGTTACCGCTTGTGGAGCAGGTACAAAGCTAGAGGTTGCAATTAGCGGCGAGATGTTTTGGTGGCGCCCTCCTATGGTTCCCCCTTGTGACGTCATTACCTTGCAAACAACAAGTTCGATGGTGTTTGTTATTAGCATGGTGGAAGCTTGAAATCATTGCGCTCTCAAAGGAACACTGCCAACACCGTCAAAATTAAAGTTCTTTCATTCCTCTTATTTCGTCAATGATAAATCCCCTTTCCGACGTCATAGTCAGCGTTCGGCCAATCGTGGAAGGCCGACCACAGCGACGCTATCGGTCGCGCACGTCGCCAATAAGGCGCCCGTGCGATTTTTCCGTCTCTTATCTAGCCCCAGCCTTGTACCTGCTCCACGAGTGGTAACTTTAGTGCACTACTACGCTTCTCACGCGCTCAAAGTCTTTCTGAAAATGACTGAATTAGGGGTTTTCAATGACGCTGAGCAAGTTTCTAATTGGAACCATATGTCTGTTTTCATTAATTAAAAAGTTAATTAACGAATTTTAATTAATTAGCCAACTTCTCGCAAGGATTAGCCACCCACATAATGTCCCCCTAGCCGTGTAACACACTTGAACAAACTGTACTAGTGCATCTTTTACGGAGTTTTTGTAATAAATCTGTTTGAATTAAAAATTAACACCCGGTAGATATATATATATAGTGACTTACAGGAATGATGAGCTTTGATCAATGATTTTGCCATCACCTCCGCCGTGCGAAGGATAAATCGACAAAAAACGGCTGTGTCACTTAGCTCCAGCTGCATAGCACTTTCCGACTCAAATGTTTCTTGGTGTTTTTGTTTTGATTACCTTAGCGGGGTGAGAAAGGCGAGCGTTAGATTTCCGCTCGCACTCGCGGAAGATTTTGAACTCATGCCATTTATTTTTTGTAAAGCTTCCAATTATGTGTGAGTCCTCATAAGGCGATATTTCAGTTAGGTGTGGCTCTACACCTTGGGAGGCTTCTTAATATCCATGGGGTCATTTTCTAACGAAAAAAGGGCAGACATGCTGTATGCTTTAGGGAGTGCCAACGGAAACAGGACAAGAGCCACAGCTCTCTCCTCGACGTGGTGCCCAGGCCGAAATCCAAGCGGTACAACTATTGTCAGAAACTACAGGACACTGCGAGACCACACAACTTTTCGCAGAACGGAAAGTGATGTTGCAATTTCATGCACGGACTCCCAAGTGAATATTCTGGCCTATGTGTCCCACAACTCTCATACCAGCGTGCGACAAATCAGGCGCGGGGCTGGACTTTCAGCGTCAGGCGTGTGGAAGACTTTAAACCGAGATGATCAGCACCTTTACAACGCACAGCTACACCAAGCTCTGAAGCCGCAAGACATCCAAAACTTTCTGGATTATTCTAGTTGAATTTTAAATCAGGTGGAGGAGGAACCACACGTTATTAAAAACATTCTGTAGATAGACAAAGTACACTTCTCAGGAAGCGCGCAAGTAAATTTCAAATATGCTCATTATAGAGCAGTGAAAATCCTCACTGGTACATTATGGAGCAGAAAAATCTTCACTGAGGACAAAAAACAGTATCAGTGATCTTTTAAACGTGTGGTGTGCCATGACGGGAGGAGTCCTCATTGAACCTATCTTCCTTAACGGATCCCTCACCGCAAAGCGTTACCTCAAGAACTCCTACAAAAACCAGTTGACGACTTTCAAAACGGTCACCCACTATAGCAGGGGGAGCTCGCCAATGGTTTCAGCACGATGGTGCTCCGCCACACGCCTATGGCCAGGTGAAAACCTGGTTGGACGCCAATATCCTAGGAAAGTGAATCGGACGTGGTGGGCCCGTCCCATGGCTGGCTCGATCGCCTAATCTCGCACGTCCTTGATATTTTTTTTCTTTATGGTGTGCATCAAGGACCGTGTTTACGTGATAGAGACAATCCCGCCCGAAGCTCTGAAAGAAAAAAAAAATATGATGTCTGCCGTCAAATTCCTAATGACGTGCTCTGCAGAGCCACCTCCAGCGCTGTTAGGAGGAGTCAGTGGTGTATCGCCGCAGAGGGAGATCTCTTCGAACATGTAGTAGAAGAAATACGCAGAACCGCCCATGCTGTTATGCGCCTTAATGTCAACGATTTCGACGACACTGTGTGCGTAGTTAGCCATTTTAAGAGTACGTAAGTCTCGAACTACATGTTAGATGAGCATACAAGCCGATGTCCCTTTTCATTGTTTTAACTCGTGGTGCAAACGTTCCTATAGCACACGTTTGGTTATATTTTATGAATCATGTACAACAACTAAACACTTATTTATGCTGTGTAAAGTAAGTATACTGTGTAAAAATCACGTAAAGTAATTCCTTTCAAAGTGTTTTTTAGGGGCGAAGCTCCTTACGGTGCAGCCTTGTCCTTCCGTCCGTCCGTCCGGCGTCCGTGCTCAAAAAAGAAAAAAAAAATGAAAAAACGTTTGCGCAGTCGACAGGATTCAAACCTGTGCGGGGAGACCCCAATGGATTTCTAGTCCATCGCCTTAACCACTCGGCCACGACTGCGGGACGAGTAGGAGGCTCTGAGCTGTGCTAGTAACTCAAGAGCTGGGGATGTCATGGATGAAACGTTGCATGTGGCCGCTCAACGTCTATACAGGAGAGGGCGCTGCGGTCCAATGCGTATATAATCGCGTTAAACTTTGCATCCATTGGCTCAACGCTTATAGACGAGAGGGCGCTGCGGTCAAATGCTCAAATGCGAATATAACCACGTTCCATACCACACATTCTCTTTCTGATATAGACCGTTGACTTAAGCGGTGGAGATGCGTTCCCACGGCTTCTAGGGATCTAAGCTGATCCGCTAAATGAACCACTGGCTCTGCATTTCACCGACCATAAAGCAGTAATAATGAAGTCGAAACGCAACCCGGAACTCAGCACTACCTACGAGCAATAAAAAAAATCAGCACCATCAGCACTATCTATGAACAATAAAATCAGTATCATGAGCACCACCAGAGCTTCGCCCCAATCAACATCATTCACCACGTGGAGATGCGGTCATTCTTTTTTTTTTTTTTTAAGTACCGTGATAACGGTTGGGCGGTTCGGAGTTCGCATATCACCAAAACAAAATGTGCCTGGGCCTCGTAAAGTCTGGTGATTTGAGATCATTGTAGACTAGCTCGGATATCGGCCTGGGTACTTCGTCCAGAAGAGCGTTGCGGCAGTTCTGCTGTTTCGATTTGCTTGACCGTTAGAAGAATACCACATATTTAGAAACCTTTTGAAAAGTGTTGAGCCCTACCCAACTGAAATCTAGCCTTATGAGGACACAAACTTAATCGAAAGCTTAACAAAAAAGACATGGCATGAGTTCGAAATCTTCAGTGAATGCGTACGCACATCTAATGACCGGCTTCTTACCCCGCTAAAACAATCCAAACAAAAACGCCAAAAAATATTCGAGTCAAAAAGTGGAGGTCAGTGCGACAGCACTTTTTTTTCTGACTATTCATCCTTCGCCCAGCGGAGATGATAGCAAGAATCAAAGCTAATTCCTGCAAGTCACTCTCATTCAAGCCACGCAACGTTTATCTTTGCCGCTTCAAGAGAAAGGAGAGGTGGTCGAGTCGCCAGCGTTCAGTTGCGTTCATTCGCCGCAAGGAGCGGGACCTTTAGCAGCAAAAAATGCACTCGGAGATGAAACCGAGACTTAAAATCGCGTCGAAGTTGTGGTGTTTTTCAGAAAGCTGTAAAATGCAGCGCGTGCCTTCGATCGCATTCAATTTTTCATTTAGTGTGTTTCGATGAAGCTCAACAAGTTTCCGAATAAAACGATGCTCTGGAACTCAATATTTAAGAAACAAATTAATTACGCCAAAATAATTAACAACTTAATTGATCCTAACTTTAATAATTTTCATAAATAGGCCCCTTGCCTAGGACCAAAACGAGACAAGCCTCTTCTTGGTGTGATGTGTAGTTTTCGCAATATCGAATTTGTCCACCTTTCGTGAAATACCCTGTATATATATTTAATTTTAATGCAAAACATGTTATTTAATCTGCCTAAGTTTAAAACATAAAAATAGACTGCAGCAGAAGTCAATAGATCAAATGAAATTAAGAAACAGTAAACCGTTTTTCGGCCTACTGTTGTTTCGTGTCAATGCTTACTTTTAATTTTTTTTATCAACATTCCCCTGCACACTTTTTACCTTATGTTCTTTTTGACCGTTGTGACTTGCAGGCTTTTTGCCTTGCGTGGCTGTCTTCACAAAAAACAAATATTTTCACACCAAACCTTTTGCATTAACACACAATGCTTTAAAAATAATTACATTAATTTATATTCCAACTTTTAGCGAACAATCTTTTCTCGCAATATACGGCCACCAAAAAGATAGGCACAACGGCTCATGCTTTACGCTCTCCTGCAGAAACAACGGTCGCTTCCCGAAATGCTTTGATAGAAAATGGCGTACCACTGCGATTCACGCGATGACCAGCAAACTCCTCGCTTGACCCTTTGTTCGGCAGCGCTATGAGTTGCATACTGAATTTTGCGACAATGTGAAATGCGGCACTATTTTTTTTGTGTATTTCTCGCGGGACCCGGAACACGAGCCTTCAAAAGCGCGGGACAGTCCCGCCAGTCGCGGGACGGGTGGTCCCCCTAGTTTCGCGCTGCTCCCAAGTTCTGTAGACCGACGATAACGGTGACGATGATTATTCGCGGCTATTTCTTTGTATTGTTTGGTTTGGTAGCGAGCGCCGCCAAGCGTCCCACGGTAGTAGTCTCTACCGACTAAGGCAATGAACTGAGGAGCGCAGCCAGCGTGCGAAAAATCTCGGAGGTCATGACATTATCACAGGTGCCTTGTCCGAGACTGCTTTGCGGCAGCAAGTGCTCGCGCTTATTTTCGCACCCTACGCCAACACGAAACCCTTTGTAGGAGAGCGCGCCAGTGATAAGATGGACTTCGTACCTTCAGAGCCTGAGAGTCTGAGAGCGCTGCAAGCGCTTTGTCACGTGGTCTTTTCTTTATATTTCGCGGGTGTTCTTTTTACGCTAATAAAAGGAAGCGCGCAGAGCGTATCATGTCGCAAACCTTATTGGGGTGTTTCTTAAAATGCTCTACAACTTTTAAGTGCTTAACTCGGCCCTTAAAGAAATAATGAAAAAAATATCTAATTAGTCTTAATCATCATCATCATCATCATTTATTCCTTGAAGGCCCAGGGGTCATTTACAAGGGAGTGAACACTTAAACAAAAAACAAATAACACAACTATTTATCAACAAAAACACGCTGTAATCTAGTTATGGGTTAGAAAAAATAAGCTAATGGCTGCAGAAAATTTCTTAGTGTCAGATAAGAAAACAATTACGTCAGGCAGTGATTTCCAGTCGTGAATGGCCAATGTTAAAGTAGACGTTTGGTGAGTGACGGTTGACGATGAAATCGGACGGAGTTTACAAGAATGGTCGAGACGAGGGAAAATGCGGTAAGGAGGTGATAGCAAACTTTGTCTGAGATGTCTGTTGTAATAAAAGTATCTGATGAAGATGAGACAGACGAGACACCCTGCGGCGGTGAGAAAGAGTGTCAAGGTAAGCTGATTGGCGAAATCCTGATATGCTTGCGTAAGGGGAATAGTCGGAATAAATAAAACGGAGGGCTCTGCTTTGAACGGATTCCAGGTTGTTAGTTAGGTATGCCTGCCGAGGTGACCATATGGAAGAAGCGAATTCTAGTTGATCCTTAAAAAGGTCAGCCGTACCAAAAAAATGTTTGCCCTTTCCTAAGATTCTTGCTACACTTCGTCTCACCCTACGATGGACTAAAGGCAAATGCTACGGACCGCCAGACCCAATCACGAGTCCAACAGAAACTGTGCGGTATTTCGCTTTGATGCACGTATCGGATCCTGAGTCTCAGATCACTGATCAGGGGATGGGTGGACAGTGGCTCGAATCAAAGAGCACTGAGTGACTCAACAATTTTACATCGCAAAGAAAGCCACGACATATAGGCTCTTTGCAGCGTCGAAGCTATAGAAATGATGCGGCGCTTTTGGATTCGGAGCATTATTCGTCTACCCCTAATCAAAGTTAAATGTGTCATAGTATAGCGTGGAATGGGATTGGGCCTGACGGCCCGTGGCTTTGGCCTTTAGTCCATTGTAGGATGAGACAAAGTATAACAACATACTGTTGGTTTCACTCTCGCAGAGCGCTCTGTTTTTTTGTTAAGTTTGGTGCAGTTATCTGGAACACATTGTATATACATATAAGCAGAGCTGAACTGCCAGCCTTCTGCCGCTGTTATTTCGTAAATTTTTGTTTTGTTGGAAAAACAAAATTATGAATATTCCCGCAAAGCTCCTAGAAGCGGAGAATCTAGACAGCAGTCGCTTGGTCATGTCACGTGCTCACTTGTCGTCAGGTCACGTCTTGTCAGGTCACCATGTCCCGTGACTTCACCGAGCCACGTCTCACCGTACTGTAACCTGTTCCCAAGTCATGTCAGGTCAGCACGTCACGTGACGTCAAGACTCGTGATGTCACCGTACCACGTGACTCCGACTTCACGTGGTCTCATGTGATGTCAGGTGGGCATGTCACGTGATGTCAGGTCACGTGACGTCACCGTGCCAGGTGACACCGTACCGTCACAAGGGCACAGGTCGTGTCAGGAACCCGTGTCTCCTAGCGTCAGGTCACGTGACGTCGCCGTGTCAATTTCTACTGTAACGTCACGTGGTCTCATGTCATGTCGGGTGAGCATGTTACGTCACGTCACCGTGCTCCGTCAAACCGTAACGTCAAGTAGTCTCATGTCATGTCAGGAACGCGTGTCGCGTGATCTAAGATCACGTGACATCCTAACTTTATATGGTTCTATGTCATGTCAAGTGAGGATATCAAAGTTTTATCAGGTACTGTTACGACACCATGTGTGGCATGACATTGTGGTTTCATGGGGTCAAAGGTCAAACGTTACCATGCGATCACGTGGTCCCGTGGTCTCGGATGTCCACTCCATCCATGACGTCAGCTTTTTTTTTTTTTCAGAATCCGAGCGAATGAAAGACTGATTCTCAGTTTAAAAGCAGAATTTCAAGCCTCAACTTTAATTTCTGAGTAACCAGACCCTGGTATATTGTTTCGCCAAAAATCGCGGCAAACATAAACACTAATCAATGTCCTTTAGCGGAAATTCTGAAACTGAAAGGGCCGGCTTAAATTCTGATAACCTTTTTTTTTTCTTTTTTACCCGTGTGTGCATGTCTTTTTTGTTTTTTTTTTTGTTTTTTATGACGCGACGCGTCCCCAGGGTGACGTTCCAGTGTTTCAAACCAGTTATTGGTTGCAGTACTTTTCTTGCTTTTTTTTTCTGTTCAGCGACTTCCACGGATTCCGATTTGCTGTGCTCAAACCCTGAAAGACTCAACTAAACGGATTATTTCTCAAGAAGCAAAAAGAAGAAGAAAAAAATAAAAAAAAGAACGCGGGCAAGCTGGTTGCGAAGAGTAAAGCCATAAGAGACGAAGCAAATGTTTAATCTCTTTCTAATCTAGGGCCCTTAAGTATAATCATTTGTCAGCAAAATGAGAACACTTTCCACATTTGTTTCGTTAATAACTCTCAGAGCCCTCCGGTCGGGTAAAAAACAAGGAATCGATTGAAGACGAGTAGAGGTTTACCGACAAATCCACGTTTCACCAAAAACCACGCTTTTAAATTCAATATCCAATTTCTACTTCACGCTTTGTGAAGGCGAAGCGTCTGTTCTTCGAAATAAAAAGCTCGTCAAAATTCAAAACAATCATCTTTCGTGGTCATCTTAAAGTTATTAGCGCCGGGATGTTTCGGTTCCGCCCTCTTGTGGTTTTGATTCGTGACGTCATTACCAGGATACTTGCCTTGCCGCGATTGGAAGGATTTGCCTCTGCCTCGCCATGATTGGCCGATTTTGCCACGCCGCGAACCGCCGATTGGGCAGGCTTTATCAGAATACAGGAAGCTGCGGTTTGGCCAATCGCGAACCTGGACCACAGCGACGCTTTTGGTTGCACAAGTAGCGAACAGACATGGAGAACTTACTAAACGCGAGACGTTGCCGCGTCCCGCAAACATCTGATAGTTCTTCCGCAGCCAATGAGATAGTGGTATTAGATAATAAGAACGCCGAAAAACAAGTTACGAAGCAAAAGCTTATGCAAAAAAATTATAATTATATCCTAATGTCATATTGTGAAATGTTTTAATAAAATAATGCCACGCCTTGTGTTTTTTTAAGTTGTTACAAACTAATGGGAAAAGCACCCCATGCAAATAACATAGGCACCTTTGAGTCTGTGATACGGCACTTCATCCTTGTCTATGTCAACCTGAACGCGTGCGACATTAAGTTGCCAAAGAAAGGAGAATGCGCGATAAGAATACGATAAGATTAACTTTTTTTTTAATAATTTTCACGAGAACCTTTCAGGACTACCTGAATTGGGGTTCGAACACGTCCTGGGCATAGTGCCAAATCAAAAGTTTTTGTTGTTGCTTCCGTCGCTGAATTCTATGCATAACATTAAACTACGATGTGCAGGCCGACCGCTGTGTGAAGAAGGCCTAATGATATTTGCGGCCTGCTATGCATTTTAATGTCGGGCGCTAAATTGGTGTGTCTCTCTCACATTTTCGAGCGTTTGAGGTTTATCTTACTCATAAATGTCCGAATCGTGGTTATAATCACTCGTGAGATGAATGTACGCACATAACAACGAGTTCGAATTGTGTCTACATGCTCAAATCAAATTTAAACTACTAAAAGGAAGCCAACAATCAATTAAAAAAAAACACCTAGCACGATCTTTAAGACAAAAATGCAAAGAACAGTGGATCAAAGAGAGACTGCAAAGTCAAATAATCTCCTAGATCGTGCACATCGAAAAGTAATAGCCGGAGATAGAAAGAAAACTTATTTTTAGGATCATGAGTCTTTTTTTTTTTCGTGATAAACAATACATAACTCTTTCATTGAGACATGTCCATCCTGGTACCTGTTAGTCTTAGTACCTTTTGTTTCTACTGAAACAGATTTTAGGTCTCAATGAGGTTGAGGCACTCCTAAAAATAAACTAAACTATTATGTGTTAGAAACATTTTACAAGTCACGGTTGAACGTTTGGCACCAAGGTTCCCTCAAATGCTTACGATATGTAAGTCTAAAGTAGAGTTTATCTATCTTCTGAGGAAACTCTTGCTCTGTGATACGTTTACTGGTCTTCTGAGTCGAGTCATGAATCATTGTAATCCCTAGCCGACATAATGTCACCTATTACACGTTATTATCTAGTACTGGGGGGTGACTTTAAAGGGATGCTGAACCGATATCTGAAGTTGCCGAAATAAGCCCCGGACAAGCTTCCCGGGACCGCACTATACCTAAAAATGCTATTCATGTAAAGGGATGGAGATCGGATTATTATATTTCTTGGAATGACGACCGCTGATTGAGCCAGAAGCGCCAGAAGCCTCCGATGCGCGCGAGGCCCTCTGGGATTACTCGCAACGGAACTGACGTCAACAAACTGCAACGGAACTGACGTGAACAAGTCGAGCTGCCGACGCGCCACAGCGTGGAAGAAAGTTGCGCTTTGAATAATAGAAATAATAGTAGACGGATGCCCGTCACGTTGGAAGTTTGCCAACTAATCCAGCCAAGTTAGCTGCGCACTACCTGCCAGCCACCCTGGCCACCCTGCACCCTGCCACCCCCAGTTCACTTGTGCACCTGCGTCGTAGCGACGGCGGCGACTTTGGTCTGTGGGTTTTTTGGAGTTCGGCGATTTCTTTCCCGTCCTGATAATTTGGCCATGACGACGGCGACCACGAAGACTTCGACAGCGCTGATGTTTGATGCCGCCAAGATGCCGCTTGCTCGCGACGCTCGCTAGGCCGTTCGGCGCCGCATAGGTGTCGTGTCAAAGACGACACGATGAACAGTGTTCGACAAATTTATCAGATAAAATTGCATTTCTTTTAAAAATATATCTCATCGTTTCGGGACGGGGTTCGCACGTCGCATTTCGTTTCGTCGCGCCACCACGCGGCGCGAGCGCACGCCGGAGCCAACGAGGTAGGTCGAAGCCAACCGAGCCAACTTTGATGGCTCACCACAGCCGCGTTCTGCGTACTATAAGTTTGTTGTCGTCACGAAACGAGCTTTCAAAAAACTCACCAGGTGCACCTTAGAATATTTATTTACATAAATCATATAATTTAGACTACTTTATTGTTTCAAGTACCGTAATTTAAGAGCCATTCGTGTGCTGTAAATATCAAAACGACAAAGAATTTAGATTCTGTTTTTCGGTTCAGCATCCCTTTAACCTGCCTGATGCCACATGGTGTGATGGTCAAATGTCCTTCTATAATTCTAATCAACATTGTCTCATTTTGTTTCAAGCTTTGGTCTGTCCCAGTATGTCACTCAGCCTACTAGAACTGATTCTAGGCGATCGAGCGCACTAGCCCTTATTTTCTTTTGTGATTCTCAGAGAGCCATAACTTCAGTTACACACTTTCTAGGGATCTCCATGACGTATATAGTCATTGTAAGCATATATTGCAGCGAGAAATGTCGGTCAGACCGTGCACACGTAAGGTTTACTTTTACGATCACGGTTATTACGCTCACCTTACTGGAGAAGTAGTGCTGTTTTTTTGTCGATTTTGAATTGTGCAGTTACGGGATGGGCATTGACAGTCTGTGGAAACTTTTCTAAGTACAAGCTTATTAATTTAATTGATTTGCATGTTCCTCAAAAAATAATTACACCAAGGAAGCGAAATCACAAGCCATGGGTAGATGGGGATGCGGTTATTAAAAAAGAAGCAATGTGCTTACTTATCCTACTGCAGAGCGGCTATTGAAGACATACAAGGATGCGTGACTTTAGAAAAGTTTTTAAAACCGAAGTTAAAATAGCTAAGAAGGCTTATCAGCTTATCATGGTAACTTGAACGATCGCCTTAAGTGGAACCCTAAAGAATTTTGGAAGTATGTCAAGAGCAATAAAAGTTCCAAGTATTCCGCCAAGCGATGTATCCGGCCAGGCTCTACACGATGGCCAGGAAAAAGTAACGTGTTTCAGCAACTACTTCCAGTCAGTATTTACTCTTCCTGTATCTTGTGACTGTCCAGTTTTGTTTTCTGGCAACACTCTGGCAAACTGCATGAAGCTGCTCGTGTTTAACTCGGATGGCCTGGTTAAACGTTTTGAATCGCTCTATCCAGGCAAGTCAACCGGCCCTGATGACATTCCTAACAGGGTTCAAAGAGTGTTCAGAGTGAGATCGATGTATCTATATGTCTTGTTCACAAAATTACTCTCGGACTGTTGTTTGCCTTGTGATTGGGAGATGGCTCATAAGTGCCTGTTCATAAAAGCGGTGTTCCAAAAGAGTAGAAAATTGCAGGACTAATTCACTCCTAACACCAACTTCTAAATAATGAAACATAATATTTGTACTATCATTGTACAACCTTTACACTCGAACCATTTCTTCACTCATTTTCAACATGGGATCCGCCCAGGCTTGTCTCGCACAACTCAATTGGGGGTTATCATGACCTGGCGAACTCATACGACAAAGGTGTTCAATCTGATTGTATTTTTCTTGATTTCCAGAAAGCTTTCAACCTTGTTCCACACAAATTTATTCTTACCTCAAAGTATTGGATGACGTTCTCTGGGGTTAGCTGAATATTTAAGTGGTAGGACCCAAGCAGTGGCAATTAATGGCGAATCATCTAATTTTATTCCGGTCGCTTTCGATGTTTCCCGCAAGGCCCTGTGTTGGGACCGCTTTGATTTTAAATATTTAAGCATTATGCAGTTCTAAATATTTCCTCATCTATACGTTTTTAAGCAGACGACTACGTCTTTAATCGTGCAGTAAGCCCTCTTGATGATTGTATGACACTCTAGGGGTACATTAATCGTATAGCCACCTGGTGGTTTACATGGGGGATGGATATGAATTTTGCGAAATGTCAATTTGTCAGACTTACTAAAAAAATTAACCCTCTCATCAGCACGTACCACGTCCTAACATAAGTTAAAGCTACAAAAGTTAAAGCCCGAAAATTAACCCTCTCATTAGCACGTACCACGTCAATAACAAAAGTATCAAACTGTCACGGCATGTAAAACATTTAACATGGGGATCCTATGTTTCAGAACATCTTTCTGAAACATAGGATCCCTACAAACAGTATCCAAATAATAACAGAGAACGAATTCAAAACAGATCCGCTAGGTTCATCCTGAATTCTTATAGTTAGTGTCAGAGTGAGATCAATCTAAAAAAAAGAAAGAGTTTAAGTGGCAACCTCTCTAATTTCGACCTCAATGCTTTCGTCTAATACTACTACATGCCATTTATCATGCAATATTCGGCATTAACAGAGACATTTACTTACTTCCACTACACTTCAATTCTCGTGGACGGGATCACTCAAGGAAGATAAAAATTAGTCATATGATACTCACTTCTTAAATTATGCTACATTTTTCCATGAAATATTCAGCGATGGAATTAATTACAAAGAGGAACTTGTTTTGCTAAAAGAAAATCTTTTTTTTTTAATTGTGTTTCACAAATGTATATTACTTTCCGTGTGTATTGGTGCTTTAGTGTATGATCTTGAGTTGGAGTGTACCTTTCTGCGTTCATTTTGTGCACTGTGGCTACTGTAAAAAGCTCTTGCCTTTCTTTATGTACCGAGGTGTAGTGTACATTTTTTGTCTCTCCCCATTATATTGCCCTCACTGGTGCTGCGGGGCATCCGAAATATATAAACAAATATATAGTCAGTTTTCCCATATCACGTACCACAGTGGATCGGCTACGAGCCATCGTAGCCAATCCAATGGCATGTAAGTGTCACATCACCTTCGAAAGTGGTACAGTGACGTGTGGGGTGCGTAGTTACGTGATATGTACAAAGAGCAGGATTGGCTGGGTTCGTCTGCAGCGTCCGATGCCCTCTGTCGCAATGTGAAACGGCGTATAAACTCTGCGAGGGACCTAAGGTTGGCAGCCACATAATCCACTTCCTTTTTAAATACCTATACTTCTGTTTCAAATATTTAGTTAAACCAACAGAAAGAACGATCGGCATCGCGCCGCAATGATAGTGTAGACACATTGTCAAGAAAGAAGTGCTGATGCCTTGTCGTCACTGTCGCTATGTGACCATTTTGGACACGCAGTCAGAGTAAACCGCCACTCGCCCTCCTGATTGGTTGAACTGAATGCCTGGAATTTTGTGGGGCCAGTATACATGCACAAGTCTCTGAGAGTGTAATTAAAAAAAAAAAAGCTTTGAAATTGATACACATAATTATTTGAGGCGAGAACAAGTTCGCCTTAAAGAAAGAACGCGCCAGAAAGGGGGAAAAGAAATAAGTTGGGCGAAAGAAGTGCCTCAAAGGACATGTTACGCATAGCAGACTAGAAAGCGGATTGCAAAACCTACATTTACAGTAAAATAAAATCTCTAAGCGTCTCGAGGCTGTCGCATGAGTAAAAATTGCAATCTGTCAGCTGTTCCTCTGGTAGTTATGTTTCCCGCGAAGGCGTAAATCTAACAAGTTGGGTGACTGTTGCGTAATGACACGGCGATGAAAGTTGCCGACATTTAAAATTTCAATAGATTTTTTTTTTTTTGTCCGTGGCTGAATACGTCAGGCATTGCATTAGGGTGTGAGCTGCGGGCGACTGAGTCGCGATAATGGGATCCTTTCCATTCGGAAGGGCGGATCTGACAGAAATGCTAACTGCAGCTTTGGCGACACGTAGCTGTCTAGACCGCTGGCTGGCGTGTCACATTTAAGGACACTTCATCCTGGCTGCCGTTCGGTGACGACCAGACGCATTGTGGAGAAAATAGTTTATTTCTTTATGACGAAAAACGCTTACACAATGATTATTCCTCAGAGTTGTAAGAAAAGACTTTCAAACCTTTGGACGAATCTAGTAGGCACGTATAGATTAATCAGTAAGGCAATAAAAAAAGTTTGAGAAAGAAAATTCATTTTCACACACTTTCTCGCTTAGTAATGAATTGAAGGTTACCAATATTTGCGTAAAGCTGTAATTAAGCTGACGAACAAGATAATTTTATACATTTATGACCTTAAGTGTGTTTGAGAAAATATACTGTATTTTCCGAGATATAGTCCGCAGACTATACATGTTTAAAAGTTGAAATTTTAGGCTGTGCAGAATTTCAACGCGTGGGGACTATACAGAAAGTTTGTTTTTCATGATCATTCATTATGACGAGACGTGACTATTTTTGTGACTGAAAGAGCATGGTAATCATCATTTAAGTATAATACAAGCTTCTTTGTGCGCTGCAGACATTTGTTAAGGTGTTCCGTGTATGAGAAGAATTTTGTGTCGACTTAGCACCAGGTGAGTACTATATGCACGGTGTACGGGCTATCTAAGTAAAAACTGTTTTTTTTTTGTTGCTTAAATTGGCTCCTGTGGACTGTACACATGCTGCGGACTATAGCCCGGTAAATAAGGTACTCTTTATTAAAATTCGATTTTAATCCTGGAAAACCCTTAAAATATAGATTAAAAACGACACTAGTACACTATACTGCCGTCAAATAGTTCTGATATAAAATTGGATTCATTAAACCGTTATAAGATGCGCCCTTACGACTCCAACAAGCGCTTATCTACATTTCTCATGTCAATCGAAACAAATTGCTATGGTACTTGAAAATGGTTGTAACAGCCCCAGCTCTTTCAACTAGCGTTGACCACAGACGCATGGGTAAAATATTACTATCCCTGTGTCACGGGCATATCAAAGGCCTTCGGTCTGAGGTCTCTATAAAATCGGCGATCCAGCGCCTGCCGAGGGGCAAAGTTGAGATCATTAACAGCTCATTCGCCGATGCTATGAAGGCCTAAGCGTCTCCGAAGTCCTTGGACACGGCAGTGCAACTAAGGGTACAAGCGTCCTCAGTACTCGGCAATCTCACACCGCGGCAGAACGAGCTAAAGAGAAGTTATTACATGAACGCAGGCCATATTGTTGCACGAAACCACCCGTTAAAATAATTGCTCCATAATCTAGATTATTTTACCAATGTCATAGCAAAAGCACTCGTTATTAAAACACAAGTTGCCCTAACGTGTCTAGGTTGAGGCAACCTGCAGTTTAACAACAACAAAAAAAAAGCCGTTTACAACTCCCTGTAACGTCAGATTAGAGCGCAGCTCTTGAGGAGGAGGATGGAAGGGTACTGAGGGATAGGTGACTCCCTGAGGTCACTTGCGTCAGGGAGGGGTCACGTGACCTCATGGGGAGTCATGTTACCTCATGGGGGGTCACGTGACCTCATGGGGCGGTCACGTGACCTTGGGGGGGGTTACGTGAGGGTAACTCTCATAACCCTCGTGACTCTCGTGAGGGTAACCCTCGTGGCCCTCATGAGGGTAACCCTCGTGGCCCTCGTGAGAGTAACCCTCATGACTTTCGTGAGGGTAATCCTTTTGAGGGTAACTAACCCTCGCAACCCTCGTGAGGGCAACGCTCGTGACCCTCATGAGGGTAACCCTCGTGATCCTCGGGAGGGTAACCCTCATAGCCCTTGTGAGAGTAACCCTCGTAACCCTCACGAGGGCAACCCTCGTCACGTCATTATGGGAAACTACCCATAATGCAACGCGTGGTTACGCCGCTGCATGCAACGGGTTGCATGCAAGCTTTGCCCGCGCGTTGCATGCAACGCGCGGTTGGGCCGCTTGCATGCAACGCGTCGCATGCGCGTTGCACGCAACGCGCAGGTTGCATGCAACGCGCAATTACGCCGACGCCGACGGCGACGCCTCTCAAGCCGGAAACGGGCGCCTAAGAGCTGTGCTCTAAAGGGGGGGGGGGGGGGGGGCGGCTTCGCAACGCTTAGATTAACATAATCTCAGGTTAATCCTGATATTACGTGGTGAAAAGACTCGATAATATTCAGATTCGGAGCGCTTAAACTAAACCCGCATGGCTGGCAGGCGAAGCAACCGCGCCCACATTTTTCACGCTCAGAAGATGGTAAATGACGCGCTCATGCTTGAGATCAAAAGAGCGGGAAGCCGAAAGGGTAAGAAGGCCGATACGCCACCCTAACGAATCCCAGGAAAGGTCCAAAGTAAGCGTATTTCGGCTACCGTGCTAGGACTAAAGGGAGTGTGTACTCGTCAAAATGTAGCGAGCGAAGCGAGCCAAAAAGAGACAACGTGATGGTAGAAGTAAGGAAGGGGCAGGAAGGAAGACAGAGAAGTTAACCTCCGGTATTTTGTCCCGGTTCGCTACTTTGTTTTGGTGGAGAGGGGTGAGGGGATTAAAGGAGAGAAGAAAGAAGAGAAAGATAAATTTAAAAAAGCGTAAAGACTACAAAAATTGAACACTGTATCAATGCGCTGTTCACTAACAATGAAGGTCATCTTCTATAAGCAGAAGTCCAGGCATGTTGGGTTTAAGAATCTTATATGTGCTTTTCTGGCCTTGGCTTCTTTGTGTGGATTGTCCCAAACTCCCAAGTAACAAGCATCTTAGTTACGGAGAAGGGTCGGTTGTCTAGGCATGCTAGCGTGTTTTAAAGAGAAGCTCTCAGGCGCCCGTTTCCGGCTTGAGCGGCGTCGGCGTTGGCGTCACCGTGAGGTCACGTGACCCCTTCCCCCGAGGTCACGTTACACCCCCCCCCCCCCGAGGTCACGTGACCCCCTTGAGGAGGAGAGGGAGGAGGGAGGAGGAGGAGACGAGGGGAGGAGGTTGAAGGATGAGAGGAGGAGGAGGTGAAGGAGAAGGAGGGGTAGGAGGACTACCAGGCAGGATTACGAGGTGAAGAGGAGGGAGGAAGGGTATACCCTCCCCTCAGTACCCTTCTCTCCTCCTCCTCAAGAGCTGCACTCGAATTTGGAGTTACAGGGAGTTGTAAACGGCTTCCATTTTTTTGTTGTGTCCTTTCTGCGTCGTAGGGGACAGAATCACACAAGATGTGATGAATTGTTTCAATGGAGTCACAACTTGGGCTCTTTGGTGTTGTGACCTGTCCAATCCGATGAAGGAACTTCTGTGTGTATGCTACACCGAGTCTCAGTCTATGTATCACTGCCTCTGTCCGCCGTGGCATATAACTTGGAATATGGAAAAAAAGATCCGGATTTAAAGCCATACTGATAGGTCGAAGTATGCCCCAATCTTCTTGTTTCGGTGAAGGCATAGTGATTAATGAGAGACCGTATATCGTTTTGACAATACGGGCACCATGGCGTTCGGGGTTAAGAAATGGGCTGATTTTGCACCAGCATCACCAGCCTCGTTCCCAGGTATGTGACATTGACCTGGGATCTATTGAACTTTAAAGGACCCATGAAACGATTTTCGGACTTCCGGTCAAATAAGATGGCGTTTGGGGATGCCCCTCAACTCATACAATGTTTCCCGGGTCACGTGCGCATGACGCGCCGCGGGGTACTCTCCTTAGCACTGTGGACGTCGCTACAGTGAGAGCAGACTCTCCCCTCTCCCCATTAATAGGCTGCTAAGAGCGGCCATTTCGACGGTGTGGAATGCACGTTGCAAAAGAACCCTGGAAGCTAGCCATCAGCACGCGCTCAGCAGTCGCGCACACAGCTATGGCCGCCATTTGCTGCAGGTGAACCAGGCGCACGAGAAAGAAAACGAACCACTCAGCTGCCGAAACGTGGTTTTTATATCGCGTTGATCACACCGCTCGTCCGGTAGCAGCCAGCCAACGTTGCTAGGCAGCGGAGCAGCGGGGAGGGGATGCTTTGACTTACTCCGGATAGATGGCGCTGCGAAAACTTCGTGTACTGAACAACAATATAAAACTTTCGATTCATTTGTTTATGTTGGAACGAAATCATTTCTAAACGTTACCATTAAACTGAGAATATACTTGTTCAAAACCGATCTCAATAACCGCACCCGCCGTGACGTCACAAAGTTAGTTCCTATGGCCGCCGTACGTGAAGCCCAGTCAAGAAATAGTTCCTTTTTGTTTTTGCGGTTACGCAGCGCATTCGCGACATTTCGAGAGAAGTGGTCGTGTTTTATGGTCCTTGTGCTAAAGTAAACCAAAAAAGGGTGATAAGGTGCACGTTCTCTCGATGTTAAAATCGTTTCATGGGCCCTTTAATTGTGTGTCCAAGGTCGAAGCATCTTTTAAGATTCGGTAGAACCTGTGGGTTTTGAGGCCAACGGCGCGGAAAAGGAACTCGTGCTCGGCGCCCGGCGCGCAACGTGCGCGCGAGCCACGCTCCAGGCTCGGGGCTCGGCAGTCGGTTGGCTGCCACCAGAAAGTAAAGGTGTGTTTTTCTGAAATCTGCCTCGTTGGTCCTTCTTGCGGGTGAGCAGTAGCACCGAACCCTACATGATTTGGCGCCCAACGTGGGGCACCAAGAAGGGCCGCAACGAAAAGCGCAAGCAAGCCCGACGCACGGCCCTGACCGGCGCAACTCGGTGCGGTGCTTCGACTGTGGTCGCCATGGCCACTTCCGGCGTGACTGCCCCGACTTGCTGCGCAACCGCCCAGCAGCCTCGGGGAACGAGTACGGCCGGTGGCGTTGACCCCTGAACGCCTGCCGGCCGCGGTGACCATGGACAACTCGGCAAAACTTCCATCGGTAAGTCGAATTCAGCCTGACCTTGAGCTAATTGAGCCTCGTATGACAGTTACAGTGCTCGGAGTAGCTGTGGCAGCGCTGATTGATACCGGTGCGAGTCTGTCGCTTATTGGGGACTACCTGATTGAACGGTGCGAAGAGCAGAAAGCTAACATGCGCGAGACTAACGTGCGCTTACAGCTAGCGTCAGGACCAGAAATGCTCGCGAGTCAAGCCGTGAGGTTACAGATCGGGTTCAACGAGAAAAAACGCCGTCAGCGTTTCGTTTGCTTACCTGGTCTCACGGTACAGATTATTTTGGGGCGAGATTTCATTTTCGGGGAGAACCTAGTTCTGGACTTTCCGAACAAAGGCTACCGGTTAGGTAGTGACTCGAAACTGATCCCATTTACCAGACGAGAGGATTGTATCGTCAGTGTCGATAACGTTGGCGTTAGAACGCCTGCTTTGCGACTCCTATGTGCGGTAAGCGATTCTTTGCAGAAGTGTCCTGGTACGGACCAGCAAAAGCGGCGTCTCCAAAGCCTCTTGGAGGAGTTTTCGCCGATGTTCACGGAGAATCCCGGTAGAACCGGTGTCCTAAAGCATTCAATTGACACCGGGAATACACGGCTTCTACGCTGCAACCCTCGACCAATCAGCGTACACAAGCGAGCCCTGCTGGACAAGGCGCTCCAATAGATGATCGACACGGGTGCAGTACGTGAGTCACAGAGCCCTTGGGCCTTCCCGATCGTCCTTGCCCCCAAGAAGGATGGAACGGCTCGGCTTTGCGTCGACTATCGGCGCCTGAATGCGGCAACCGTTCGTGACGCGTATCCGTACCCCTCGATTGAGTCGATCATGTACAACTTGGGAAACGCGAGTTTTTTCACAACTCTTGACTGCAGTCGCGGTTTCCTCCAGATAGAGGTCGAATCCGCTGACATCGAGAAAACAGCATTCACATGCTACAGAGGATTGTACGAGTTTGTGCGCATGCCTTTTGGCTTGAGCAACTCTCCTGCCACATTCCAGCGACTTATGGACATTGTGCTTGGAGACGCACGGCACAACTACGCCATGGCGTATATGGATGACGTAGTAGTCTTCTCACTCTCGTTCGAAGAACATCTTGTGCACCTTCGGACTATACTCGAGCGCATGCAGAATGCTGGTTTGACAGTTCACCCGGGAAAAATGCAACTGGCAACATCCAAGATTAACCTGCTCGGTTTTGTAATCGACAATGAAGCGCTTCGCCCTAACGAGGACAAGCTGAAAGCCATAACAGAGTTTCCTCCCCCACATGATGCAAAGCGTTTGCAACGATTTCTGGGAGTGGTTGGATTTTACCGCCAGTTTATCCCCCACTGTGCAGAGATAACGCGGCCTCTGAACGAACTGCTGCGCAAAGGCGTCAAATGGCGTTGGATGGAGGCACAGCAAAATGCTTTCCTTCAACTGTTCAGAGCTATTGCTGAGACAGCATCTTTGAAGCTCCCAGACCTCAACCGTCCGTTTGTGCTGCAAACCGATGCGAGCGGCTACGGTTTAGGTGCTGTGCTGCTTCAAGACTTTGATGGTGTCTTACGACCCGTTGCGTTTGCTAGCCATACGTTGACAACAGCTCAACGGAATTACAACGTTTGCGAGCTTGAGTGCCTAGCCATCATATTCGCCATGCAGAAATTCAATATGTATCTATGGCGCGCGCTTTGTGATCCAGTCGGATAATGCCGCCTTGTCCTGGCTTCAGCGGTTGGAAAATCCGGCAGGACGATTAGCACGCTGGGCACTTACGCTTCAAAAATATGACTACACCATTGTGCACAAGCCAGGTTCACAAAACAAAGTCGCAGACGCTTTGTCGCGCGCTCCGCTCGGCGAAGAGCACGTGCACGAGAAGGCCAATGTTGTGGCTGCGATAGATGCTGGCTCGCGCTGGCGTACTTTGATTATCCAAAATAAGCTTCGTGCAGCACAGCAGAACGATGGACTTTGTCGCAGGGTCTCTGAGTGGTTATCTTCACGTGACCGACGTGGCAACAGAGACGCTGAAATGGGTTTCGACTCGTACTTGCTGGCCGAAGACGGTCTGCTCCTCCGGTATATACCTCAGATCGACGACGAGGAGGGTGGCTCCACAGACACTCCATTTCGAGCCGTGATACCTCGCCGACTTCGCATGTCTTTCATTAGATACTACCATGACTCTGCTCTGGCTGGTCACAGTAGTGGCTGCAAGACTTTTGAAAAGTTAAGCCGTACTGCAACTTGGCCAGGAATTCGTCAGGACGTGCTGAGGTACGCTCGTTCATGCCCGGTTTGTCAAAAAGCCAAACCGCGCGGTGGTCAGCCCCCTGGTCTCATGCAGCCAGTCGTGAGTCGATCCCCATGGGAATGCGTTGCTGTCGACGTCATGGGCCCTTTCCCACGCAGTCCGCGTGGGAACCAGTACCTGTTGGTTGTCACGGATAACTTTAGCAAGTGGGTTGAGCTATTTGCATTGCGATCCCTGACGTCCAAGAAAATCTGGTCTTGTCTGATGGAGACGTTCACACGCTTCGGATTCCCGGCGAAATTGATTAGCGACAACGCTACATATTTTGCCAGCAAAGTGTTCCGAGACTCATGTGCCGCATTGGGCATACAACGCAAGCGGACGTCTCCCTATCACCCACAGGCAAACATCACAGAGCGGGTGAACCGAAACCTGAAATCGATGTTAATAGCTCACAGCCTCACACCGAACGTCACCCTGACTGGGACGCAAAGCTCCCAAAGCTCGCGTTCGCAACACGCACAACCGTTAACCGGTCTACAAGTTTTACGCCAGCTTGCCTTAATTTCGCAAAGGAGCTGACTTTCCCGCTGGAAAACACTTGCACGACCAACAACCCTGGCGCTGCTCGCTCATACGGTCAGTTCGCAGGAAGCCTACGACGCAGACTCAGGGACATCGTTCGTGATGCCCGGGAGAGCTTGGACGTCGCACGGCTTCAGCAGGCTGAGCAGTACAATCGTGGCCACCGGGACGTGCAATTCGAAGTTGGAGACCTTGTACTCCGACGGACACACCCACTTAGTGACGCCTCCAGAGGTTTTACAGCTTTCCTGTCGAACCGGTGGGATGGTCCGTATAGAGTGCGAGACAAGGCTTCACGCCTTACGTACACGCATGTTCACTGTGAGTCTGAACGACTCGCTGGACCTGTTCATGTCACCAACCTCAAACGGTATTATGAATCGGATGACGAACTTCTCCCGCAGGTGGAGAGTGATGCCGATCCGGGTTATACTTAATTCTGCAAGGACACCTTTTGATGTTGGTGACGAAGACGAAGACGAAGACTTAGAAGATGCGCGTTGGAATAGGCTTTGACGAGAACTAGTTTCCGCACCAGACAGATTGTGCGCGTAGTTCTGTGCGATATACACCGACAGTGTGCTCGCAAATTTAGCTCTTCTATGGCCGCGCCCAACGTTACCGACGCTTTCTTGTAGAAGCTTCTCCAGAAGACAACTGTTGATTCTTTTTTTTTCGTTCTTTTCGAACCTTCGACATGTCCCGCCACCGCCACAACCGTTGCCGGATGTTCTCTCAACCTCCTCGATGAGCCACGTGGTTTCGGGGACTACGGCAACGCAGTGGGCAGCCGAGGACCCTCTACCGGCCCTAGCTACGCCGCCAGATCAGCAGCCCCGGCTGCGGCTACAACGACGGCTACAGGGCGCAGACCAACGGAGACCAGGACCGCAACGAAGGTTCACCTAAGCGTTACGTTGCCAGCCACGGCCCCAGGGGTACCCACTCGTCCTCAAGCGGCGGGTCCACACCAAGGGTCTCTGCTGATTGTGTACGGCCTCAACTCTAACAAGATGAACGCCGAGAAGCTCTTCAACCTGCTCTGCCTGTACGGCAACGTCGTCAATATCACTGAAGAACAAGAACGGCTGTGTCATGGTGCAGATAGAGGACCACCTGGCCAAGCAGAGAGCAGTGCGTCACCAAAACAACGCACAGTTCTCCAACATCAAGAGGCAGCTCGGGTACTAAAACCAGGCGCTCCTGAATGACGCGCAGCTGCCCTTTTAGCTTCCTGACGGCACGTTGTCTTTCAAGGACTTCATTGGCAACTGCAACAACCGCATGACCAATCCGGAGGCGGCCTCCACGAACCGCATCCAGCCGCCTGCATCGTCACAACCCCCTTCTCCTCTACCACCAACAACCAGAGAGGACAGAGAAGGGGGGGGTGGAACGGGGGGGGGGGGGAGTTTGTGGGTTTTGAGGCCAACGGCGCGGAAAAGGAACTCGTGCTCGGCGCCCGGCGAGCAACGTGCGCGCGAGCCACGCTCCAGGCTCGGGGCTCGGCAGTCGGTTGGCTGCCACCAGAAAGTAAAGGTGTGTTTTTCTGAGATCTGCCTCGTTGGTCTTTCTTGCGGGTGAGCAGTAGCACCGAACCCTACAAACCTCAATAAGTATTTGATCGTTTTGATCATGTCTCATAAATGTGGATATCGCTTGTAGTGCGGGTTTACAGTCTGAAAATATTGTCCAGTGTTCGGGCGGTTTCGGGAGGATAATTTCAAGAGCTTGATTAATGGCCACTAATTCAGAGGCCGTAGATGACGTCATGTGGCTAAGCGTAAATACCTTCGTTGTTAGGTGACTTGGGATAACTACACATGCTGTTGAGCTATTTGAACTTACTGACCCATCAGTGTAAACATGAGTTGTTGATACATTATTACAAAGTATATTTGATAAAACAAATCGCAGAATTACGAAGATTGGGGTGTTTGATTTCTTCCTCATTCCCTTAATGTCCACTGCGACATCAGGCACGGGAAGCCTCCATGGGGGTGCTGCTGAAATCTTTGCCGGTGCAAGATCTTCTGGAAAGTGGGCTCTCATTTGGGACATTGCTTTCGAGTCGAAGCGCGAAGTTAATCAAAAGCAAAGTCGCTTCACTCTGCTCTCTACTAGTTGCCTTCAACGGCGGAAGCTCAGGTTTCGCCGTGGGAAACAATGTCTAAAGTAACCAACCAGCCTTCGCAATGGCGAGTTCCTTTTCTTTCAAGCTTTATTTCTTCTTTTTTGTTTGCGACGCTGTTTTTTTTTGTTTTTTTCTGCCCTTTCTTTTTGTAAATTTTTTGCTCCGAGTCTCGAGAAACCTTGTAATCTCTAACAAAAGGCCCTTTTCAAAAGTCAGAGCCACTTTGTGGCAGTCCCAAAAGCTCCAATATTGCCGCTCCTAATGGCGGTGATAGAAGGTCATGCTCGGCTAAATCAAGCACCCTTGATTTCGTTGAATCGAAGGCGACGTAAAAGGACCAACACCTTTTCCCCTTTCTGCTCTATGATTTCGAAGACGTTCGCTTTGTCTATTGTGCAGAAGCTTTGTGGTGTCGCCGTTATTGCGTCAGGTATGCCTCTGCACAGGGTGGGTAGACAAACTTTCGAAAAAGCCCTGTACGGGATTCGTTTATTATTTTTTTACTTTCTTGGCTAGTTGCTCCAGATTTTGTAAAGCCGCATTTAGTGAAGCCGTGGTCTCGGACGTCCCATAATGAAACACGCGCAGTGTTGCATTAAGCCGGGGTCACACTGTCTATATACATCATACAAAAAGACAGTCTGCAAGCACGAGTCACCGCAACATCCGAGGTTCGAATGCCGAGTGCCCAAGTTCCATCCTTGAACTCATTGCCATGCGGCATTCGAAGCAGGGATATCTCGCGGTGACTCACATAAGTGACGTGCCGTGTTTCTTAAACTGTCGAAAACTCCCGGCGTGGCAAACCCCGTGACTCGCAGACCAGGAGGGCACTCGTTGCGAGTAATTAAAGTGCTTTTAATCGATTACTTTTGGAAATAATTTTGTAACTGACATATGTTAGGAAGTAATCATGACAGCAATCTCATTACTTCTGGAGGTACTAAAATTACTCGTGACTGTTACTTTTTTTTCACCTCCTGTTTCGAATGGCGCTCTTTGTCCGTACAACTTTCCTTCCAAGGAATCTTCGAACAAAGTCTCCGACGAGAGTTTACCAAAATCGGTGAATTTAGAAGATTAGTAGTCGATAGTGGGCTGATTCTAATACAGTAAGGGACAGTACGAAAAGGTCCGTTTTCAAACCGGCAGAAAACTCTGTCGTTTTGAAAATTGGAAGTAATCCGAGAAGCAACGGTCTCTTTTTCAAGCGACGACCAATTCCTCTTCGTCTCGAGTAATCGAGTAATCTATTTTAACTCTTTTAAACGAGACTAATTGTAATTGTAATCGAATTCTTTTTTTTTTTTTAGTAACGTGTGCAAGACTGGTCAGAGTACTTTCTTATTGCTAGGAAAAAAAAAACAGTTTGTTCGGATATAATTTGTTTCGGCCCTGTCGGTTGCTAAACACTCTACAGCAGTGACTGACACTCGAACGCGGGGCAAAAAGGCTTCGTGTTCCTTCAACGCGAAGATAAACCAGTCACGCGAACTGTTTGGCGAGGCAAATAAGGCTTGCCTAACGCGAGAATCGTAAAAAAAAAAGAAAACACTTCCCTCAAGCGAGCTACACTCCTTTTTTTTTCCGTTCGGAAAAGCCGTTTTTTAGATGTCACAACTAAAAATATGCAACGGTCGTGTAGCAAAAAAAAAAAAAAAAAATTCTTTTTTTTGGTGAATTTCGAAAAATATATATCCTTCCACGCGCAGTTTTGCATTGTAGTTCGTTGCACGTATTGATATATTTTTGCATAAATCTGTGGCAATTTGCAATGCATTATCAGCTACGGTCGTTGAATAAAAGCTCCTCAGGGACAACTTTAAGTTACCGGGAACGTCTATTCGCGCACTTGTTGAGAAAGCTTTGTACTTCCGCATGAGCAAAAAAAAACACCAAAACTTAGGAGTGGCTGGGTGGTGGGGGAAGGGAGGGGAAGGGGGGGGGGGAACCAGAAAACATGCGTTCAAAATGTTTCATCTCCAGAGCTTCTTCCACCGGCGTGGGGAGCGCGGGAGCAGGTGAGTTAGTTTTCCAAGTGCTTCGCACGCAAAAGCCAGCGTGCGCACAAAGCGTTTTCCAGAATTAAGCCCAAGGCTTTAGATATTACCGCCCTTGACTCCCTAGACCAGATACCGTCGCGAAAAGAGCTTTTTTGCATTTTCAGAAGTCTGTCTTTCATTACAAGCTCTTAAAAGAGTTTCTCAATGGCGGGAAGGCAAAACAAAAACCTTTAAAGCTGAGTCTATACATATGTGGCGATGTCTGCGTCTGCGTCATCATAAGCAGTATTAGACTTGCATATTGGCTAGTGAAGGTTGTTCACTACAATTACAAGTTACTCGGCTTTAAGTATAGGACATTTTCTGAAAGGCCTATTTTCTTCAGAAAGTAATTAATTGCTTCACTCATTTCTTTAGAAAGGACTTCCACGTTTCTTTGCATATGCACCCTTCCGGAAAAAATGGTGACACACATTTGATATCTAGAAGAAGTACAATATTACTTTCAATTTTTCTATATTGCAAAGCTTATTCTGCCAGTTATAAAACATTTTCTATGGATGACCGAAGGTGATATATTTTCTTTCACTGGCTATCTACAGCGCTAAAAAGCGGGGTAAAGAATAAAAATCACTATAATTTAGATCGATTTAAATCACAACGGTTTTACTTTGATGATTTAAATCAAAGCTTCCCCCCCCCCAAAAAAAAAAAGAATTCCAATATAGTTTTAAGTTACCGTTTGTCTATCATTTGATGCTTTTTATGTGAATCTCTTTTGTACTTAAATAATTTTAAAAAAAGCAAGAACCTAGAAACTATCAGGCGTGAAAAACAGCGATCTCCTGAGCAAACTGAAACGTTGATTGTTCTTTTTACCATCCACCTCATTCGCCTTCTACGTAACGTCTTATTTCAAGAAAATCAAAACGCGAAAAAAAGCAAATAATGCGTTTTCATTGACTAAAACAAGTCAAGCTGTTTTCATTCAACTATGGTGAGGTATACTCAACGTAAAGTTGTTAACTAAAATGCCGTTTAAATTTAGTGTAAGTAATTTGCATTGTTTTCAGGGGCCGTGTGGATTGATCATTCGACCTGCTACGTCTAAAAACGTCCAGTGATTAAGTATTCTTATTTTTTTTAAATCGTGATTTCTTTTTTTATTTATTTAAAAATGTCATGGGCACCAGTGCACAAGAGTAGGCGGAGTTCTTGTTACGCGCGAACTCGCCCACGTCAACCTTCTACTATCACTGAGCACTTAAGAAACTCAGGGCGTGGCGAGTACCGAGCAATACCATTGGCTGCGGGGCAGCCAATCAGATTGCGGCATTAGGCGTGAGCATTAGGCGTGAGCATGAACATGACAATCCAGGCTCCGCGCGCCTTACGCTACCAGTGTCATTAAAGGTGGGCACGCGGATTTCCAAACGTGCCTAGGAGCACTCTATATATCCTACAGTCGTGGGAGCCATTTTCCACTGCACAAGATAGCGCGAGGCCCCGTTCCCCTTCAGATAGAATAGCCTCGTAACGGTGAGCTTCTGAGCTTTTTGCTGTGCGCCGAGCGAAGGAAATGTGGAATCAGTTTTAAGCGTCACTGCATCGGTGAGGGGGGGAGGGGGGGGGGGGGCTGAATCTTGAAACTCGCGACCCCATAGTAGCCCTGAGAGCGATCACAAGCGTCGCCGCGGTCGCCGCGCCCTGATTGGGGGAGGTGTATCGTGACGTCAGGGGAAGAACTCACTCATCCCGTTTCCTGGTTTGCGATCATGCTGACCTACTGTTCCATGCCGCAATGCAAATCCCGAAAAAGAAACCGACGTGCTTTCGTACCTTTTCTAAGCGTGTTTGATACTTTTACCCGAATTAGGTTAAAAGTACCGAGAGCTATCGGCGGAGGCCAATCCGCCAATGAACTTCCCCCGTCCGTCCACGCGACATAAGGCGATCGTGCGAGGGGTCGGGCGAAGCGGCGGCGTAAGTGTTTCAGACGCTGATATTCTGTTCTTCACGTGTTCATGAGCTAGGAGAATATTATACCCCATTCACACGACCGTAAAGGTACCTTTAGCTAAAGGGCCTTTAATCTCTGCGGCAAATCAATTAACGATCTTCCCCGCGTGGCGTGTGCTCGCGACCCAAGAGCACGGCATGATTCGCCAATAGCAAAGGGACCTATGTTAAAGGTACCTTTATGCTGACCGTGTGAATGGGGTATAACACCCCGCTTTATTTGGGCATTTCAAATGGCATTCATATCAAAGGCATTTTGGGCGGTTGACAAATTAGCTCCCGACCCCGACTCTGCACGCGTTACCGTGGGCGCGCTGGTTCGCAGATGCTTTAAAGGCCCCGGGTGTGAAGGCCTTTGAAATGTTCGTGGAACGGGGTTGTTTCATACCCCTGTCGGACGGGCAAGTCAAAGGCCTTCAGAACAAACTCCTTCGAAGAATCGGCGAAATAGCTCGCGATCTCGCGCTTGTCGGCGTGCGCTGGCTCGCCAAACCTTTAAAGGAGTCAGTTCTGAAGGCCTTCAACGTGCCCGTCCGACAGACGCATTACGTAAATCTAGCTGAGGCCTCAGTTTGATTTATTAAGCCTTAATAACGCATTTCTATTATTAAAAATGTCTTCACTAAAACGGTCTTTCTGTATATACTCCGTTTCACTTTAGATCCGACCGTAGCCGATGCAGCGATCCGGTGCAGCCAATCGGGCAGCCCAAAAATCGTGATAGCAATCAACGGGCAAGCCAATCACGCAAAAAAAAAATCATGAACCATTCCACTCTGTGAAGGTGGATGACCAGCCAATCTGTTTAGCACGCGACACAGACGTGACACAAAATTTTGAACAAATGTACTGACACATTTATTGTCTCGATCGGGGGTCACCGGGACGAAAGGTACGCACTCACGTGTCGAGGACTATCGCCGCCCCGAGAAGCCGGAGGAAACTAGACACGCGCCACGGGACCGCCAACCCGGGGAAGGAAAAGAAACAGGCACGCAAGCTCTTGGAACGACGAAAAAGACAGGGCCAGGCGAGCGTAGACGTCGCGTGAGTTTTTGTTTACACACACCAAAAATTCACTGAACCCTAGCCATAAACAGCTTCGCTGTAAAACATTCACAAGATAGCGGCACATTAACTGCGCGTGATTGATTTAGTCGGTGATATAGCAAACGCAGAAGGGCGACGAGCGCTGTGATGAGGCACTTCTGACGCTGTTGTGATTGACTCCATCGGAGAGTATAATATAGCGTCGACATGCGGTCGGACATATATAGCGTGGAACGGAGTACATTAATCCCTCGTCCACCGACACCGGAAAGACGTGGGAGTGGGGGAAAAGACGCATAGCTGGGTGACATATTACAAGCATCCGGACGGTGGCCTTAAAACAAAGCAAACAAAACAAAAGAGAAAAAAACTATATTCAAGGTCACGCTATACTATTTGTGTAACCCTAGAACGAGTTCTAAGCGCAGAGAAAAACGAAACCGCCAACGTTCACCAAAAAACTAAGGGCCGCATTAGCACTCGGTTCGAGTATAATGTAATTCCAGTGGAACGGTCCTTTCCTCTATGTACGACGAGCGAGTAACTCGCAAAAAGGCCACCCCCCGATAATGCGATTATGCGGGATGCATGGCATGGAACGTACAATGCATTATACCAATATCCCCTAGAAGACAAGGCGAACGCAACGAACTCGACGCTACGGCACGCAGTGACGCCAAGGCGGATGGCGCACGCCGCCAACCCACTCGGTCGTCTATATACGAAACGTTTTCTTCTCCCTCTGCGCGCGTTGCATTTAATTGAATCAGGGTCGGACCGTTTTGAGCGTATACGAAGCACAGCGGACGAGCGTCGCAGATTAGCGACCGGGGTGCACCGCGGAGCTTCTGGGGTGGATGCGGAGGAATACAAAAAAAAAAAATGAATTGCGGCTCTCCGTGGAACGCCGAGTTAGTTAAGCGACGGATTTGTGACGATACTTGCGGAGGGTGGTAGCAGCCTGTGTGTCCGTGTACAGTTCTACGATCATATTCGACGGTTCCGTGACTCGCGAGTCTTCTAGAAGACGTGTACGGTTAACCTCGGCGTTTGCGTGACAAACGTGAAGTGTACGCATTCGGTTTTCTGTATGTATACGCGTGCCTGCTGCGACTGTGTCTTTGTGGGCTGCAGCTCAAGGAGTCGTGCACACTGCAATGTCAGACGTTCCCTTTCTCTTAAAGGGATGCTGAACCGATATCTGAAGTTGCCGAAATAAGCCCCGGACAAGCTTCCCGGGACCGCACTATACCTAAAAATGCTATTCATGTAAAGGGATGGAGATCGGATTATTATATTTCTTGGAATGACGACCGCTGATTGAGCCAGAAGCGCCAGAAGCCTCCGATGCGCGCGAGGCCCTCTGGGATTACTCGCAACGGAACTGACGTCAACAAACCGCAACGGAACTGACGTGAACAAGTCGAGTTGCCGACGCGCCACAGCGTGGAAGAAAGTTGCGCTTTGAATAATAGTAGACGGATGCCCGTCGCGTTGGAAGTTTGCCAACTAATCCAGCCAAGTTAGCTGCGCACTACCTGCCAGTCGCCCTGCACCCTGCCACCCCCAGTCCACTTCTGCACCTGCGTCGCAGCGACGGCGGCGACTTTGGTCTGTGGGTTTTTCAGAGTTCGGCGATTTCTTTCCCGTCCTGATAATTTGGCCATGACGACGTCTGACAGCAGCGGCAGCGGCGTGCCGTCGGACGAGGAGAACGAAGAACCGCCAAGGAAGAGGCCGAAAGTGGCCGTTCGGCGCCGCATAGGTGTCGTGTCAAAAACGACATGATGAACACTGTTCGACAAATTTATCAGATAAAATTGCATTTCTTTTAAAAATATATCTCATCGTTTCGGGACGGGGTTCGCACATTGCATTTCCGTTTCGTCGCGCCACCACGCGGCGTGAGCGCACGCCGGAGCCAACGAGGTAGGTCGGATCCAACCGAGCCAACTTTGATGGCTCACCATAGCCGCGTTCTGCGTACTACAAGTTTGTTGTCGTCACGAAACGAGCTTTAAAAAAACTCACCAGGTGCACCTTAGAATATTTATTTACATAAATCATATAATTTAGACTACTTTATTGTTTCAAATACCGTCATTTAAGAGCCATTCGTGTGCTGTAAATATCAAAACGACAAAGAATTTAGATTTTGTTTTTCGGTTCAGCATCCCTTTAACAGCCAAACCGTGAAAATGTATATTAAAAGTGTATTAGGGGCGAAGCTCCTTAGGGGCTAGCCATGTCCGTATGTCCGTCCGCCGTCCGCCGTAGGCCGGCGTCGGGTGCTCATGCTTCTACTTGTGAGATCACGTGCTCACGAGCACGTGAGCACATGCTCACGTGCTCGTGTAGGGCAAAAAAAAAAAAATTGGAAAAAAAAGTTGAAAAAAAAATTATGAAAAAAGAAAAAGAAGAAAAAAACGAGTAGGGGCGCGGTTCTGAGATGCCATCCCATCTGTCTGCTTAAAAAAAGAAAAAGAAGAAAACCACACATTATCCTACTGACATGAATGAAAAGGCTCAAAGAAAAAGAAGAAAAAAAAAGAGTAGGGGGTTCTGAGATGCCATCCCATCTGTCTGCTTAAAAAAGAAAAAGAAGAAAACCACACATTCTCCTACTGACATGAATGAAAAGGCTCAAAGAAAAAGAAGAAAAAAAAAGAGTAGGGGGTTCTGAGATGCCATCCCATCTGTCTGCTTAAAAAAAGAAAAAGAAGAAAACCGCACATTTTCCTACTGACATGAATGAAAAGGCTCGGCATGCTGCGGCTCGGCGTCTACGCAGACAAGCACCACCAGAGCTTCGCCCCAAGCAACATCATTCTCCACGTGGAGATGCGGTCAATTTTTTTTCCGGGCGTTAACCTAGTTATAACAAATCTGACCTGATTGAGAGAGGGAGAGAGAGAGAGCAAACGGATGATTAACCTGCGTAATTTGAGGTAAAAACCTAATTGTAGCAGTTTTGCATCGCACTGCATAAATGTCCGTGTTAGTGCGGAGGAACCGGGCACCGCAATAACGCAGACCGCTTTCCCGCTCTGTAAATTTCGTTATAACGAGATATGTGTTTACAAAGAGGGTGTCGTTAACGAGCGTGATGCCCGCTAGAGACCCCAGTTTAGCAGCGGTGCACTGTACTGACCAAACGTTCGATCAGCAATGAGATATAATGAGCCATATTAGATAAGTTTAACTTTTCCACTTTGTGAAGCTGGTTAAAACAAATTCTATTATTTTAAGAAAGAAAAAATACAAAGTCTGAGGAGTGCACGTGCCGAGCCATCTACGGAGTGCGTATTACTGTAGCACAACTTTCGCAATCCTAAATGGGACGCCTAATGTCCGACTTTTAGTCGAGGAGAAGCAAGAGTTGGCGTCCAGTGTCATGCAATAAAAACGAACAAATGACGAAATCAAGTTTGCCTTGAAACAACGGAGTCGTTCAGGGAGCTTTTTTGCCTGAGTAACTGCACCATTAAGAAGTAAAAAAAAAATGGTCAAAGTGCAGGCGAGTTGGTGCGTATTAATCGTAATATTTCCTGCCCGGGAACTTCAAGTTTCCATCCCAGTCTCAGGGCTTAAACATCGTGACTAAGAGGTCGTCCTTTTTTCGATGAAACGCGGTATGCTCAAGAGTGAATCAGTTTCGTGAACTATACACCTCCCCAGTCTTTATCACACGGACATCACTTTTCGAATCACTGCGCCGTCGACGCATGCTCAGCGTCCGATATTCCGCAGGAGAGACCTGCAGTGCAAGCCGCAGGAGCGCTTGACGGCCCGGTAGACAAACATGGAAACGCACAGAAGGCGATCGCTCGAGTGGTCCATTGGGCAGGAGATAGAAATTTAGGGGGCGCTCTTTCGAGCTTCTTGTCACCACAGCCCGGTGTTTACTAACGCAGCATATTACAAAGAAATTGAACCTCGCCTAGCACGGTCTGGGAACGAGCGCATCGCTCTGACCAATGCTTCAGTCCACGGTGGAAGAAACATTTAGGTGATGACTTTCTGTCCTACGCGGCGACCACATTATATATGTTCGGCGCACCGAGCGCACTTCACTCGCACGGGGATAGATGGCGCCCAAGTATCGGATCCCTTAAGGGACTCCAGGATCCCTCCCAAACCGATCGCCCCGGATGTTTCTGCCAGCGGTGGTCCCGTATTCCCTCGCTCACCGCTTCTTGTTGTACCCACGGTGGAAGAAACACATTCAGGTGACGGCTCCCTGTCCGACGCGGTGGCTACATTATGATGTTCGGCGCACCGAGCGCGCTTCACTCGCACAGGGATAGATGGCGCCCAAGTATGGCATCCCTCCCAAACCGACCGCTCCGGTTGTTTCTTACAGCGGTGGTCTCGCATTCCCTCGCTCAGCGCTTCTTGTTGTACGTCACCGCCGCCACGCCGATACCAAATCGCCAGAGTCCGTAAATCTGTGTTCTCTTTCTTTTTCTCGCTCTTCTTCTTCGGGTTAAGGATCACCTTCGTGCACGATGGTGGCACCTGTGATCGACGCAGCACCAAAGCAAAACACGAGGCCAGCCACTGGTCGCACACCACCACCACACCACAGCATTGCGAAAAAGGCGAGCACGCTACGCCGCCGACACCGTGGCCACCGAGGAGGGACCTCATACCTCAGCGCCCACCGCGGCGGCGCGGAGCTAACTACTCCTGGTTCGAGGTTAGCTCCGAACACAATCTGGTCGATCGCTCCCCGCGGGAAGAGCGGCTAGAGTCATCACCTAAATGTGTTTCTTCCACCGTGCTTCAGTCGCACAAGGAGCGGCCTTCGAATTGTCATCTTCGATTTCTCGTATCAAAACAAACAAGAAAATACGGTTTGTTTTTCCCAGAGCTAGAGGTGTGACTGTTCGATCTCCTCCCCAATAATCACTGTGAGTTTAAGAAACGCGAGGCGTAGCAAGTTAAAATAATCTTATCTCTTTGCTTTTGACCAGATGCTTAGTTGATAAGAACGTGGAAAAACGGATCGCGAAGCAAGGAACCGGACCACAAGAAACCGTGCCCGGCGTTTTTTAAGATGTTTGTGGACACATAACAAACGCTAGTGAAGAAAACATATCGTATAATCAACATGAAAGACAGACGAATCGTAGACGTAGGGAGAAAAAAAAAAAAAAAATATATATATATATATATATATATATATATATATATATATATATATATATATATATATATATATATATATATATATATATATATATATATATATATATATATATATATATATATATATATATATATATATATATATATATATATATATATATATATGTATTGCCACGAGCGCAGCTGACTAAGTAGGCAGCGCGCTCGTGGCCCAACGGTTATCGCGCGTGCCTTCCACGCAGAAAGCCCAGGGCTCGATCCCTGGGAGCGCCGCGTCTTTTATTTATTCTTCCAATTTAGATTTCTGGTAATTTCAAAAACCGTGTTGCTCGTTCTAGGTTAGAATGTTCTGCGCGCCGAATGTTCCAGAAGCCCACGCGTGCACAAAAGGGGCTCCGCGTAACCACACTCTTAAAAAAAAGGGTACTGTAGTACCCTCCTTAAAGGGGTAACCGACTTGCACACAGGGCAACCCATTTTGGAGGTATCGTTACCCCCTGCATCGAGGGTGCAAACTTACCCCCTGGGTTAGGGTGGAACATTGCCTCCTTTTGGAGGTAACCTTAGTTCCTTTTGGTGTTAAAAGTGCATCCTTTATGGGTCAGCCTTTACCTCCTTTAGGGGGGAATTTCAACTCTTTTGAGAGGTAAGACGACGTAATTGAGGGCGCTGCTTTTACCTCCTTTTGGAGGGAACTATGATCCACTTTGGGGTTGAATGCACACGATGAGGAAAACAGCTCAGAAATCGCGAACTACGAAGAACAAACACGACAGAAAAGTGCTGTCCTGTCATGTTTGCTCTTCGTAGTCCAGGCTTTCCGAGCTGTTTTCCCCATCATGTATAACAGCAACCAACTGGCCCAGTTCACCACCTAATTACAGGTTAAATGCACACTTGATGGAATCACTTTGGAATCACATGACAATGTTTTATTGTGGCTTTCACAAACAAAATGGCATAAAAATCAATGGCATGACTAGACATCTTATAAAAGTTCTAAGATAAAACCACTAAGCGCAATAAAGGCATCTGGAACAACACTTTCGGGGCTCTAGTCGTAGCTAAAGATGAACTAGAGGCAGAATGCAACCAGGACTGCCTCAGCAGGCGACGCGGCTTCGAGATCTCCCTCCACTGCCACATAGCTGGGCGCCTCAGGATTAATTAGGCTTGAGCTGACAGCCACCGGGTAGATTGCACTGCCTGCCTGGAACCAAAAAAATGTGGAAATCATGTGATATGAAGTTGAAACATATCATCCCCAATTTGAAGAAATTGTGAAGAAATATTAGATTTTTCTAAGACGCATTTGGAGCATTTGATGGGCCACTGATTCCAGCAAAGCATCGACCATACTTACCAGACGTGACCAGTTTAACTGTTGACTAACTACCACTGACTAAAATTATCACATGGCGGGTGGTAATCATAGATTAGTAAGCACTTTGTATTCACCGGTCATGTTTAAATTTGTCACCCCGATTTACTTAGGTGACTAACAAATCTTAGTCAAAAGGGTACAACTACTGTAGCAGGTTAGTATATTGTCATACACTATATACAAGTATACAAGTCAAATATACAAGTGCTGATTGTTGGGCGAGTTGGTATTCTACGTGAAAAAAAAAACATGATTGCGCTTTAAGACAACCCTACCGAAAAATCCGGTATAACTTTTCGCTATCCGGATTATGGAACCGGAAATCTCTCTGGATTCTATCTGGATTCTATCTGGAATTTAGGTTTTCAAAAATTATTCCTTTGTCTGCAATCTGGATTTCGGGTTTCCAGAAACAAATTTCCGGTTCCATAATCCGGATAGGGAAAAGTTATACCGGATTTTTCGGAAGGGAAGGACAGAGGAAGAACGTACATACACCACAGAGCGCTACACCACATTAGCTACTCAGCACCACAGCAGATCCCTATGACCGCAGACCCTAACTGCCGAACTTCGGAAAATATGCAAATATTTTTGCCGAAGTGCTCTGCCAGATAAAAATTGAATTTGTTTTATTTAGACATGAGAAGAACAGCACACAAGGACGAGAACACATAAAAAGAACACACCGAAAAAAGACACACTCAAGCGCCTTGTGTGTCTTACTCTAATTTATTTACTCGAAGTATACCCTCAATTTTCTCTGGAAAATGAACGAACACCACACACACAAAGAAAATTTAAAAATCAAGAACCTCATTTCAATTGCCCAAATGCGAACAAGAACATCAAAATAATATATCTGACTACGCTTACCTGCAGTTGCGTCCAAGGTAGCAGGCATCCAGTACCCTCGACGAAATCACCCTACAACGTTGACGCAGTAGGAAAGAAATATATTCAATCAACTTCAAATAATGCAAACTTATCCATCTGACTCGCCTATTGCATGATCAGCTTTTAAAAATGCCTGCTCACACGCAGAAAAAAAAAAATGCCAAGACGATATACTTGCTAGTCTCTCTGCCGGCAACAACTTAATGACCTTATTCCGTAATATACTAATTTAATGTTTGCGAAGCGCACGAATAATTTCTAACTGCCGAATGTCGAACTTCGGCAAATATGTAAATATTCTTCCCGAAGTAATTTGCCAGATTAAAATTGAATGTATGTCTTATTTAGACATGAGAAGAACAGCACACAAGGACGAAAACGCACACAAAAAAAAACACCAAAAAAGACACACTCAAGCGCCTTGTGTGTCTTGCTCTAATTCATTTACTCGAAGTATACCCTCAATTTTCTCTCGGAAATGAACGAACAGCACACACACAAAATCAACATAAAAATAAAGAGCCCCATTTCAAGTGCACAAACTGGAACAAGAAAATCAAAATAAAATATCGGACTCCGCTTACCTGCAGTAAGCAGGGTTAAGAACGGTCACGAGATGGGTCCAAGGTAGCAGGCATCCAGTACCCTTGACGAAATCACCCTACAACGTTACCGCAGGACGAAAGAAATATATTCAATCAACTTCAAATAATGCAAACTTGAGTTATATCTAACTCGCCTACTGAATGATCAGAGTTTTAGAAATGCCTGATCACACGCAAAGAAAATGCCAAGACAATATAATTGCTAGCCCGCTGCCTGTAACAACTTCATGACCTTCTTCCGTAATATAATACTAGCAATGTTTGCGAAGCGCACGAATAATTAGCTCAGACATTTATATTCGGTATTTCAAAGTAACGTGACATTTTACCAAACTATTTATTAAACCTCGTTAAATTAAAAATTAAAAAAAAAACTTTGATATTAAGAATCAGTGTTTAACACTGATTTTTACAAATATCACCGACGTTGAAAATAAATCGCGCCGGTTGGCCGGTGCCGCCAATGAATGCCTGATCGACTACTGCTCTGCGGGGAAAAAACAAAATAAAACAAAAAAAAACACCTTATGAGATTTTCAAATATCTGATCAGATCCTCAATTTAACGTCCGACGCGACACACCAACGGCCCCAAAAAGAAAAAACCTCCTACCCCTTCACGCCTAAACGTAGGTGACACCCGATTCAAAAGGCGTCTTGCCGCCCGGCTCGCCGAACCGCCGCTCTCCCCCTTCGTCCACCCGCACACACATACACCGGGAAAAGCTGCTGGCTAAGCCACTGGTTAGCGTATGTCAACCTTCTAAATGTGCGCTATTGCAAACGACAGTCATTCCTGTTCTTGCTCTTTATGAACTTCGATGGTCTAAACCGTGTCTGCGTTCGCGCCACACACTAATTTTATCGAACGCTCGACGCCTTCAAACGTGCCAACATGTCCGCCAACCCTTTGACTAAGGAAGACGGGTGTAGCCTTCCCGGGCGGTCATAACCGACGCCAACTGCCAACCGCGCAGAACATTTCCTTACCTGCATATGGTGCACACGACTTGGATCTTCGACTGAAGTCAATGCAGCGCTCTCGGTGACCTCGTAAGAAGAGACTGAACCGAACAGAACAATAAAGAACGTTCCTGCACCGGGACGCCTCCGTCGAACGTTCGAGAAGAAACACCGTTATGCCGTCATGAGCGGGCGCATCGGCGGCGAAGGCGCGGACACTCTTCGGCCGGGCAGGCGCGCTCCCACGCATGCGCGAATAATCACGTGTCATACGAGGAGACCAATTAGCGAACTCGTTTGCGCCTTCCCACAGCCAATCGCAGCGCCCAGGCTTTGGCAGTGCAAAACAGGTGCACCCTCTGGGAGGTAATACATGCCGCCTTGGTGCCCCTTCGCGGCGAACTTCACCTGGTAGTACCGCATTCTTCGTGTTTGCTGCGCTTGAGGAGGTAACAAGCGGAGCGCTTCACCCCTGGGCGGGAGGAGGGTGGTAAAGGCGGTCTGTTACCTCCTTTTGGTCCCCTTTTTTCTAAGAGCCGGACTCAGTCTCGCCCAATCGTTCGACTCTGCTGCTACGCCGACTTCGACGCCCGCGACACTCTGTTGTTATCTTTCTTTCTCTTTTTATTTTTGGGCATAAGTTCGCCCTCATTAAATGTTTCAGTTTCCTCAGTTATTCCTTGTTTGTCACCTCGTCATTCGTGACATTTTGGTGGAGGTGCTGGGTAACGCACGCCCCTGCCGCGTACCCCTCCGAGGGCCCGAAGTGCAAGTCCGACGCCAAGTCCAAGAAGAACCAACGAAGGCACTCCCGAGATCCGGTTCAGTCGTCGCACCCAAGGCCTACACCCGGAATTCGGACTTCTGCCGCCCAGGACCAAGCAGCCAACGAGGCCGACGATGGCCAACCAGTCGGCGACCCCCGCCGCTCCTGCCGTCATCTACCTGCCCGCCACTCCCCGTACGCCGACTCCCTTCCACGGCGAGATCCACGAGGATGTCGAAGACTGGATCAAGCACTACGAGCGTGTGGCGCGCCACAACGGATGAACTGCGGAGCAGTGCCTCCAGAACCTCTACTTTTCGCTGGAGGGTACTGCGAGGCATTGGTTCGAGAATCACGAGGATTCGCTTACGTCGTGGGACATCTGTGTGGCCGAGTTGCAGCGGACGTTCGCCACCCTACACCGACGGGAGAAGGCAGAAGATCTCCTCCGAATTCGAACGCAGGGCCCCGACGAAAGCGTCACAAGCTTCGTAGAAGATGTCCTCCGCCTGAGCGCCCGTGCCCACCCACGAGCCTCAGACGACAAGAAGCTGCGGGTCCTCATGCGCGGGGTGAGAGACGGCATCTTTGGAGGCCTCGTGCGCAACCCGCCGGGCACCGTCGAAGCCTTCGTCACCGAGGCGACAAACATCGAGCGCGCCCTCCAAGCGCGCGCTTCCCACTACCAGCGACATCCAAGTGTCGCTGCGACCGCGCTGCTTGGCGGCGAGAACGCTCCTGGTACGGACATCCGCGAAATTATCCGGGAGGTCGTCCGGGAGGAACTCCGCCAGTTGCTGCCAGCCGCAAGTCGTCCAGCGACACTCTCCATCGCCGTGGTTGTGCGCGAGGAAGTACAACGGGCGGTCCACCCTGAAGTTCCCATATACACGGTGACACCGGAGGAACCGACGTTAAGCTACGCCGCAATGGTCCGCCGAGCGCCACCAGCCCCGCGTCCGTACATGGCGCCTCCCCGACGTGTGCCTCCAGAGCCGCATCATCCCCGACGCCAGGAAGATCGGGCGCACGTTAGTCCAGAACAAGTTGCGCCAATGAAGACCGACGTGTGGAGGACGGCCGACCGACGCCCGTTGGGCTACCACTGCGCGGAAGCCGACCATATCTACCGACGATGCCCTTACCGCCAGCTGGGCCTACGAGGGTTTGCACCCAACGACCCTCGACCACGTCTCGGAGAGCGACCTCGGGACATCGAGAACTACCTCCGCCGCTCTTCATCTCCTGAGTCGACTCCCCGAGGATTCCGCTCACCGTCTCCCCGACGCTCGCCATCGCCCTTCCGTCGATCTCGCCGAGACAGCCTGTCACCTATCGCCTCCCGTCGGGAAAACTAGGCGCGGCAATGCCGGGAGGTGGTGTTGCCGAAGACGAACGATGCTAAGATCCTCCAAGATCGTCGGTGCACTCCCACTTTAACGCCTCAACGCCCCGAAACGACGCTTCTGCAAGAGTGTCGAATAACCTCAACGTTATCATCGACGGCCACGACGCGACAGCACTCGTCGACACCGGAGCAGACTACTCCGTTTTGAGTGGGAGACTCTCTCGCCGCCTTCGGAAAGTTACGACGTCGTGGGACGGACCGCTGATACGAACCGCCGGCGGACATCTCATCACACCTGTCGGCAGGTGCACTGCGCGCTTTGAGATCCACGGCGAAACCTGCCCTGTGAAGTTCGTCATTCTGCAAGACTGTTCGAGGGACGTCATTCTCGGAATGGACTTCTTGTGTGAATACGGCGCCATAATCGACCTTGCGGAGAACAAGCTGACGCTTCGGAAACCTGTCCCATCGGCAGAAAATCCCAAAGCGACGTTAGCTGCAGTGCGAGTCCTTGCCAGCCATGTAAACCTGCCGCCGCTGTCAAGTGTCTTTGTACCCGTCGGGACCGAAGAAGCCACCTGCGGTGTAGCACTGTTGGAAGGAAGCGTCCAACTTCTCGTTGGACGAGGGATTGGCATTGCAAGAGGCGTAACCGAGATCCAGAACGGGCGTACCGTAGCCCTTGTCACCAACTTCCGGCAAGAGTCGCAGCACCTTACAAAGGGTACAGCTGTGGGCTTCGTCTAGGAAATTCCGGACTCAGCCGCGATCCCCGTGATCTCAGAAGACGCCTCTCCGAAGCAGCAGAAAAGAACCACGCCGGCAGAGCTCGACATCGACCCGTCCCTCCCAGCCCCACAACGACGACAACTCAGGGACCTTCTCGCCGAGTTCAGTGAGTGCTTCTCCACGTCGTCGAAGGTGCGCCAAACGACGGTTGCGAAACATCGAATAATCACTGATGACGACGCTCTCCCTGTGCATCGGCCACCGTACCGAGTCTCCGTGAAAGAAAGGGAAGTTATCCGGAAGCAAGTTCAGGAAATGCTTGATGACGACATTGTCCAGCCCTCAAACAGTCCGTGGGCTTCCCCAGTAGTCCTAGTGAAGAAAAAAGACGGAACCCTGAGGTTCTGCGTGGACAACCGCCGGCTGAATGCAGTAACAAAGAAGGACGTCTATCCGCTGCCCCACATCGACGACACCCTGGACCGGCTGCGCCACGCCCGATACTTTTCGTCAATGGACTTGAAGAGCGGGTACTGGCAGATTGAGGTCGACGAACGGGATCGTGAGAAGACGGCCTTCGTCACACCGGACGGACTGTATGAATTTAAAGTGATGCCGTTCGGGTTGTGCACAGCGCCGGCAACCTTCCAGCGTGTTATGGACACCGTCCTTTCTGGCTTGAAATGACAGAGCTGTCTCGTCTACCTCGATGACGTTGTCGTGTTCGCAACCGAATTCGACGAGCACCTCAGACGACTGCGAGCCGTGCTACGGGCCTTCAAATCTGCTGGGCTGACACTCAAGCCTTCGAAGTGCCGGTTCGCCTATGGAGAGCTGAAATTCTTGGGCCACGTCGTGTGTGCTCAGGGTGTAAGCCCTGATCCTGCAAAGACGTCCGCTGTCGCCGAATTCCCCAAGCCATCGGACAAGAAGGCCGTCCGAAGATTCCTTGGGCTGTGCGCCTACTACAGACATTTCGTGCGTGACTTTGCACAGATTTCTTCACCGCTGACGCATCTGACGAAGGACGACGTGCAGTTCCAGTGGGGAGAAGAGCAAGAACACGCGTTCAACGAACTCAAGCGAAGGCTGCAGTTGCCCCCTATCCTCGGACATTTTGATCAGTCGGCGGAGACAGAAATAAACACAGACGCCAGCAATACCGGTCTCGGTGCGGTGCTCGTTCAGCGACAAGAAGGGGCAGAGAGAACAAACAAACAAACAAACTTGATTTGATTTGATTTGATTTGATTTGTAATTGCTTACGCAAGCCGGGCGCTGTCTAAGGCAGAACAAAATGATTCAACGACCGACAAAGAATGTCTTGCTGTCGTCTGGGCGATAACCAAGTTCCGTCCGTACTTGTACGGTATCCCGTTCCGCGTGGTCATAGACCACCATGCCCTCTGCTGGCTCGCAAACCTCAAGGACCCGTCAGGACGCCTCGCTCGCTGGAGTCTGCGACTGCAAGAATTCGACGTAACCATTGTGCACAAGTCTGGCCGCAAGCATAATGACGCCGACTGCTTGTCTAGGGCCCCAGTCGAATCTCCCCCTGACAGCACCGACGACGACGATGACGATCGTTTTCTCGGAGCAGTTACAGATACCGACATGGGAGCACTTCAACGAGACGACCCGGAGCTTCGCGCCGTGATCGACCCCCTCGAACGTCAAGGAAGTTCCGTTCCGCGAGTCCTGGCCCGAGACTTGTCAAGCTTCGTTCTGCGGCGAGGTGTGCTCTTCAAGAAGAACTTCGGAACCAGCAACCCTGCCTGGCTGCTGGTCGTGCCTGCCAGCCTGCGAGACAAAATCTTTCAAGCATGCCACGACGACCCGACGGCTGGACACCTTGGCTACAGCAGGACGCTCCCCAGGATTCGTGACAAGTACTACTGGCCAAGACTCCCGAAAACCGTCCATCTGTACACACGGTCGTGCCATGAGTGCCAACGACGTAAGAAGCCTCCGACAAAGCCAGCAGGACTCTTGCAGCCGATATATACCCCAACTACGCCCTTCCAGCAGGTCGGAATGAATTTGCTTGGGCCGTTCCCAACATCGACGCAAGGGAACCGGTGGATTATCGTCGCGGCCGATTATCTTACACGATATGCCGAGACGAAAGCCCTTCCATCGGGAACAGCGGTGGCAGTCGCCAAGTTTTTCGTCGAGTCCAATCTCCTTCGACACGGCGCACCTGAAGTGCTGATCACAGATCGAGGGTCATCTTTCCTGGCACAGCTGCCTCAAGAGGTACTTCGGCTCAGTCACACCAGCCATCGACGAACCACCGCTTATCACCCGGAGACCAACGGACTAACAGAGCGGCTCAATAAGACCATCGCCGACATGATCTCCATGTACGTCGACGTGGAGCACAAGACGTGGGACGAGATGTTGCCGTACGTTACATTTTCGTACAACACAGCGGTACAAGAAACCACAGGAATGACGCCGTTCCAACTGATACATGGCCGGACGGTTACCACAATGCTGGACACCATGCTGCCTCACGTGCCAACCGACGATGGCAACGACGACGCTCAATTGATCTCTCAACGCGCGGAGGAAGCTCGTCAACTGGCAAGAATCAAGATTCAAGAGCAACAGCGAGTCGACGCACGCCGGTATAACCTTCGTCGTCGGGACGTCCACTTCCAGCCCGGAGACAGGGTGTGGGTATGGACACCGATCCGCCGCCATGGTCTCAGCGAAAAACTCTTGAAGCGCTACTTTGGACCCTACAAGGTTCTTCGCCGTCTCGGGGACCTAAACTACGAGGTGCTTCCCGACGGAACTAGACCATCAAGACGACGCCAACCACGCCCCGAAGTAGTCCACGTCGGTGCGCCTCAAGCCGTATTACGAACGATAGAACTTTGAACTCTCGTCAAACTTTGAACTGTGAACTGTGAACTGCGGCTCGCAATTCTGCTGTCCTTTTGTTTCGGATTTGTTTTTGTTTTTTCGTTTTGTGCTGCATCGGGACGATCGATGCACTTTTTTAAAGGGGGGAATAATGCCGCGAGCGCAGCTGACTAAGTAGGCAGCGCGCTCGTGGCCCAACGGTTATCGCGCGTGCCTTCCACGCAGAAAGCCCAGGGTTCGATCCCTGGGAGCGCCGCGTCTTTTATTTATTCTTCCAATTTAGATTTCTGGTAATTTCGAGAACCGTGTTGCTCGTTCTAGGTTAGAATGTTCTGCGCGCCGAATGTTCCAGGCCGAATGTTCCAGAAGCCCACGCGTGCACAAAAGGGGCTCCGCGTAACCAGCCGGACTCAGTCTCGCCCAAGCGTTCGACTCTGCTGCTACGCCGACTTCGACGCCCGCGACGCTCTGTTGTTATCTTTCTTTCTCTTTTGGGCACAAGTTCGCCCCCATTAAACGTTTCAGTTTCCTCAGTTATTCTTTGTTTGTCACCTCGTCATTCGTGACAATATATTATAGAAATGCCTCCCTTCGGTTGATGCATTGATCAATTTTGATATTATCGTGAAAATATTCCGGTCCGTCTTGCATTGCTATGAGCACGCGGCAAGCAAAGTGCTGCGATCTAGAGTAGCCAGCAAAATGAGAGGCTCGTATGAGAGATTGTCTCAAAAGTGCGATCTGTGTATTGAGCAGGGTTGGCAAGTATCACGTCCAGAATTATACCGGAAGTTTCAGAGAAAAGAGAACCACGTTTTTCGGCTCGGGTAAGTAAATTATTGTAACGTGAAAAGATGAAACTCCAGCAACACGAGGTTTCCTGGATCAATAGATAAGTGAGCAAAAACGAAAATTTTCTATCAGCCGATGTCACCTAAGCCTAGTATCTTCTAAACAAGAAATCACATTTTGGGTCCTCTGTACAGCATCTATTTCAGTGAAAATAACTGATCAGCAAGAAAGAAAATAACACTTTCTTTCTTGCTGACAAGTGTTTTCACAGATATAAATCCTACAAGCGTTCACAATGTCAATTCTTTGTATTTGGCGATATTAGGCTAGGGTGGACGTCGGCTCATTTAGATATTTCGTCCTTCTCAAGTTTCTTTTCATTCAGTTAACGTCGTGATCTCAAACTGTCGCGTTCTATACCAACCGGTAGCGTTACATTCCCACAGGGTTAGAGCTTTCTGCGATGCAAAAGTTTATTTACCCTGTCTGAAAAAAAAACACGGTTCTCTTTTCTGGGAAACTCTCTGCATATTGCGTAGTCCTTGACAGCTTCAGAAGCTAAAAATGTGGGTTAATATTTTTTACGCTTCATTGGTTCGTGATTGGCTCTTGGGCATTTAAATTGGCGAAGGCAGTAATCTTATCATGGTCGTTGGCCGGTGATACGATGCTCGGCAGTTGTCGCGCTCTGCGCTTTTGAACCCGTCAGACATATATAGGTAGTTGTTTCGTTGTGTGGGTATTCAATTTTTAACAGTATTTTATATTTCTGTATTGAAATATATTTTCCAGTGTATCGAGTCAGTCTTGTACACGTAACTCTAAAAATGTAATTGATTATAATTACAATTACTCTTGGCTTAAACTTTGAAGTATTCAATTAGGCTACAATATGGTGGATTGCTGGGATAGTTGGTTGTTGAGCGACACTGGGTTTGTTATTTTTATTGAAAGGGGTGGAGGGTGCCGTGAACTGGATGGACACTGAGGCTTTGTTATTCTGGAGACCAAAGTCATAGCCAAAGATTGTTCAAGACGTTTAGTCTTTAACAATACACGGACCCCTCGTTATTCTGCAAAAAATAAAATGAACAATATTTGTTACCTACGAAGGATATCAAATGGGTCAAGTATGGTCAGAGACAAAAAGTCTTGACCGAACCTTGGTCATCGCAATAACGAGGCCTCAGCGCCCCTTACACATCCCTTTCAACCCCTCTCGGGCAAATAAGAAACCGGACAGCTTGAGCATCTGTTTTGAAATCTAACGATTAGCTGAAGATTTAAAAGGGAAGTAGTTCTACCTGTATAATTTAGGTGGTCAACAATACTTGTAGATTCCAATAGTTTAACACTTTGACGGCACGAGTTTTTCCTTGCCATATACATGGGCGGAAGGGACGTCTTGGTGTTATAATACAAACGACTGATAAATGGACACCGGTTTATTTCACCTCGACGTCGAAAGATCACTGCTGAAGGATGCTCCCGGATTGAGCAAAAACATAGTGACGTCTTGAGGTTGTTCGGGAGAAAATAGGAAAGTGATATAAAGGTACATGTAATTTTGCCTAAAACAATGAGAGATGCCGCGAAAAAAAAAAAACGAGTTCCATCCTTGATCAAAGACGTCTTTAGCTTTATTGAAGGCCTGTTTGCCTCCCTTACCACTACGCAAAACGCCAAATGAAAATACAGCGGGAAATTTGCTTCGAGTACGAAAACGTGAACGCCAAACTTCACGCTACATCTTACAATGAGCTCACCTTTGCGGGTTTCAAAAAACATACTTTATATGTATGTTTGCTGCACTCACAAGTAATACGTGCAGCAAACAATTTATTTAATTTCTTACCTCAACAGCCCCCGAGAGGACATTATTACACGAAGAACACCGCAATAACATCTACAGAGATGACAACATCGCTAATATGTTTGAAAATAATGCATTTTAATACCAGTATTTTCCCTCAGCTAAACGCATTCCTCTGTATTTCAAAAGACCGTCGTTTTTTAATATATTTCTGATACGTATTGCGATACCATTTTTTATTAATCTATTCAGTGTCCTTGTTTTAGCTGTCTTTCCATGCGTTCTAGTATATGTACTGCCAAATACCTTTTATGGTAATTCTGCCGAACCCTGGCATGAACAGTCAGCAACGCTTCACTTTCGCGATGTCCCATGGAAGATAACGCGATTTTCGGGCAAACCATTTTTTCTTACGACACGTGACTCTCAGAAGCACTTCACAGATCAAAGTGATCTGTGGAGTGCTCCTGGTGGTAACAAAAAGTCAGACAGTTTCTAAATCTTGTTAAGATGGAAGCTTATGCGAATGCGTGATCCAATATATATAGTAACAGCCCAGAGCAGCCCAAGACGACACAAAAGGCATGCACACATTCGCAATCACAAAAGACTAACAAACAAAGACAAACAACTCACTCGAGCTTTCACCTTTACAAGCTTCAGTTCTGGTACATACCGGGCCCGTTTGCATTTTCCCCCTTGAAAAGATCGTGCGACTAAAAGAAAGGTATGCCAGCGCCTCTTCCTTGTCTTTATCGAGGCAAAGATTAATGAACAATTTGAAAAGAGGGTCAATTTGACGTGTGTGAATTTCGCAGGTGTTGTTTTCTAAATTCATAAAATTGTTTCTCGCAAAAAAATAAAAAAGGACGATAAACATAGGGAGCGTTGCCCCAAAAGTCTAACAGAGTTTTTTTCAGCGAAAAACTAAAGTACACAACGCCGAACGCTCATTCTCCGTCCTAATGTAGCGCTAGAGGTCTGAGCCAGATGCCAATGTTTCAGAAATAACTGTTCTCTTATTCGAAAGTTATAAGTGATTTTTTACAATTTTCAATGGGAAAATGGTGGCCGGCGGAGCTATCGAATACATGGCGCTGAATGGCGCCAGTTACCGAAAACGGGCTCCATTTTCACATTAAAATTTTCAAAAAATCACTGGTAAGTTTTGAATGAGGCAACAGTTCTGAAACTTTGGCATCTGATTCGAACTGCGAGCGCGACATTTTGGACGGGAAATTACCGTTCGGAAATGCGTAGTTTATTTTCGCGATGAAAAGAACAAAAACGCTTAACTTTTATTTGGGACACGCTTTAGATGAGTTTTAAGTCAACGCCATTCTTCTTTTAGTATGTCTTCTATGTTGTGCGGATCTTTTTTCTTCTTTTCCTTTTTTGCTCTCGCTGTTTATTTTGGTAAGTCTCAGTTTTCTTCACACCACAGAAAACACATAATACATTTTAACACTGAGAACGGGTGTCGAATATATATTTGATGCTCTTCTGCCAGAGGATGTCGTAATTTTGCAACTTCTGAAATCTTTGTCTTCTCTTGGCCTACCCACCGAACGTAAAATACTGATAACTCAACCAACCTATCTATCGAAACAAAAAGGGAAGGACCTGACAGCCGTTTCATCAGAAGCGTGGGCACCAGAGGCTATTTTTGCAGCGCGCTCCGTCTTGTGGACGCTCAATCGCAGGTTCTCTCTAGATGCTTCGCAGTTACATAACACCGAAAGGAGAAATACAGCATGTGCCACGCGCTATCCTTTAATTGTCCTATCGGCGTGGGAAGCAACGGGAAAAAACAAACACGCATAAGCCAGTAATAAGAAAAAAACAAAAACAGGCGACCTAAAGTTGGAACATCAACGACAACAACCACTGATGTTTTCATTGAAAATGCGGCAGCGGAGACACAGACTACTTCGTCGTAAAAAAAAAAAAATATATCAGGGGTGTTTTTTTTTTCTTTTTAAGACAATTAACGCTACCGTTTATTACCAGCACTCTTGGGACTCCTATAGGGCTCGCCGAACTGGAGAAAGGCGCACGTATGACTGGAGCTTCAAATTTACCGTCTGCATTACCATGATGGGGGAAGAATACGACTCCTGCCTTAATGCCCGTGTTTAAATTCCGGCCCCTATTTTCCGCTTTGTGTGTTTGCGAATAATGAAAAAAAAAAAAAAACCTATCGCTCAATGTCCTTTTATGGCGTCCGATAGTGGAGCGTAAACGAGTTTAAATACAAAAAAAGGGGGGGGGGGGCATGAATTTTGAGATTTTACGACAGAACTATCGTCGCGGTATATTGATCCGTTCTAACGTGGACAGCTGCTTATTATTCGGTAGCTGGCGGATCTCAATGATTGTTCTGCCATCTATGTTCTCTAATCTACCGGAAGATGGCGGTGAATTTTGAACGAAACTGTTTGCAGCGAGACGGTAAAAAACTAGTCCATTATATGTTGCAAGTGTCAATACAAAAAGTAAAAAGAAAGGGGGTGGGGAGGGAAGGGCTCAGTCTCAATACGTTCAAGCAAATCCGGTGCGTCTCTTTCTCCGCAAAGCTTGAGAGAGCCGATCACTCCAATCTACAGGGGAGAACTTTGCAATTTAGGAAGCTGAAAATATGTTTAGTGGAAACAAGACCGGTTCTGCGCCGTTACACTGCGCATGACGTAAGCACGCGAGACCTCGTGCTCAGTGCCACAGCGCAGATTGTTACTTTAAGGTATATTTTCAGCCTTGTCGTAGCGATAGGACTCTCCAAGACGCTTCGGGGTAAAATGCACGCTCTAGGTCTCTTAGAGTGTAGGATACGTGAACCATATAGACCTTTTTCACTTACCCTTGCCCCCGACCGCCAAGCAGGCATATCCGGTAGGGGCGACGAAAACATAATAAAGCATATCAACCAGCAAATGGTAAAAAATATAGAGGGGAGACAAAAAGAGAATGGGTGACGGTTACACTTACATCCTAAATGCATTCTATTGGCGTGGCGGCGGCAAAGCAATGTTTTCGCCCATACTGGAAGTAACGATATTTCGAGATGGCGGCGCCCTTGCGAAAAAAAAGGTCTATAGAGCGACTCAACCCTCCGAAGTCAGGCCACCGCGGTGGCGCTGCTGTCTGCACTGCGCATGCGCAAAACCTTTGCCTCGGGCAAATCTGGTTTCTGCGCAAACGCTGTGCCTACACGCCGTGTGTACAAACGCGTATATATGTGTGCGGTACGTTGGCGTATATATACTAGTTTCACACACACACAAACAAGAAATAGCTCAATATACATTCTTTCTAACGTACAGTCGCGAACAATATAAATAAGCCTAGGCGAATGCTGGGTTCCGAAGACCTTCAGTGCTATCTGACAGAAAATAAAAAGCTGAGCTATCATCGAGGTGTAGTGTGTGCTAGAGTAGCATTTCAGCGACCGTTTGATTCTTGTCGTCACTCCCAACTTTGTTGGCGAACGATTGCTGAGTCGACGCAGATTTCGGTGCTTTGTTTGTATCACGCTTGCGTGCTCGGTGAAATAGGATAAAAAACCAACTCTAATCATTTATCCCGCGAACTTATTATAAAACAAAAAAAAAGACTGACAATATGGTGTTTTCAGCCGCGTATGATTTCACCTTTTGTCACGGAACGCCTATACAATGGGCAATGATATCAGAACTAACTCAGCAGCTGCTGGCCAAGCGGGAGGGATGACAGAAATGGAACAGACGCTGAAGCCTCGATAATGGTTGAGAATATTCTCCTGATAGCTAGCCCTGCAGGCCTTTTAAATCAGTCCTTCGCCTGGGCCTTTTTTTATATTGTATTTGATTTTAAACGATGACTTTGGCGTACACTAATTTCAAACACCACAAAATTGATGATCGTTTACTGAGTGGAAGTGGCCGCAATCGAAACTTCACACCTAATATTTCGGAAGATGAACACTGAGTGTGTTAGTGTTGGACATTGGAATAAACATGTCAGTAGGATGGAGGGTTATGGATTCTGGCGGTCATTATAGTTTCGGTACGGGCCGAGTGTAAATCTCCCTACGCTCTGCGGGGATCTCTAATTTATGGGAATAGCCATTTGTTCGAAAGTCCCGAACTAACGTGAGCTTCGCGCCTTTTTTTTTAGATTTATTACCCGCCCCGCGTGAGCAATTTATGGGAATACTAGTTTCAGATTTTGACGCTTTTATAGTTGAATTCAATCTCTGAGGAAAAAAAAAAGGAAGCTAGCCAAATGTATATTCGAAAAGTTGGGATCCAGTCTGCATCATGTGTGTGCGTCAGCAACACGGTATTGAAACAAACGAAGAGCTCATATGGAAACTGAATGGTTCTGAACACAGACAACAAAAAAAGGGTATATTCTTAAACCTAATGTCACGTATAATACACCCCGGCAGTTCAGATCGACGTACAGCGCATGGATGTTGAACCAACGGCAGACTTGGAAGTAATCCATTATAAGTAACGGGATTACTCGTACCTAATTACTTTTCTTGTGATTTAGTAACTAATCCGTTACTTTCTTGAAAATATAATTTGTAATGTAATCTCATTACTTTTCCCAGTAACAAATTACTGAAATTACTCGTTACACTTCTTCCGTCCCGTCAAAGGGAGAAATAGAGTGGAAAAAGGGCGATGCAACGGCCTTCGCGCTTTTAGCATGTCAACACAAGACGTGTCTTCGCTCGCGAAGAGAGTGCTAGGGAAAGGAAAGAAATCCACGGAAAGCCCGATCGTCCAGAGCCCGTTTCTGGACTCGTTCGTACGGTAAGCCGGGCTGGGAGGATTCGACTGTCTACATAAAGGCAACAGGCTTCGACTTCTTGGAAAACGAACGGACTGCTTCGAGCGTACAAAAGAGCAGAAAACTAATGGGCCATTAAACCGTCGCGCGGGGTTCGTGTCGAGTAGGACCGTGGACACAGTGTCCGTGGTGCATATACTGGCTCCCTTCCTCCCCCCCCCCCTTCCCTTCTACTCTCCTTCCCTCCCCACCCCTCCGCGCCTTGTCTCCCCAAAACAAATTTTTTTTTTTTTTTTTTACACGAAACCGTTTTTTTTGTTTTTTTTTTTTGCGGTGTGTGTTTCTGCCAACACATGCTCACCCCGCAAAACAGAGAGGGAGCTCTAATGAGACCTCGATCCTGCTCATTCTTGACAGTGCTGTGAAAGCTAAATATACTGGCTGGACCAACCAGCCACGTGGCTTCAGTCGCTTTACTTCGCACTAGCGGATGTGTAAGTCAAAAACATGAGGGGTGCGATGGAGGCAGTTTATTGGAACAGAAAAGAAATCTAGCATCAACCCTGTTGTTAGCTTAAACAGTAACTTTCGACAGCAGGCAATAATTAAGCTGGCCGTGGAGCACAACAAAACGGCTTGGGACATCCAAGCTGAGCCTGTATTCTTAGAAACGAGAATGCTAAGGTTCTCGTCCACGGATTGTGCCTGCAAAAACTTTGACAGGAATATTGGGGAAAGGAAACGCAGCCCGAGATTTCTGAGAATAAACGGGGAGTCACTTGGACACTGGAGTTCAGAAGCCACCTGCAAACGCGTGAAAGACATGGAAGCGTGCGGTTCACTGAAAACTGTGCTTTGTTATCATTAGAGAGTTTTAGTAGATCGTTCCGATACCTCCGATACCCCCGATAACGATGCTATATAGGTAAGCGCAAAGGTGGAGGCAGAGTAACGGGTTTCGTTATCGGAGTCATCGGAACGATCTACTAAAACTCTCTATTTATAAACAGCAAAATCAGTTCAGCTGAGAGAATGTGCATTAATATTTCGTGCGACGTCTTGGTTCTGATAAATTTTTGTGATCAAGAAAGGAGATCAAATGGGTCATTCGGTAGCATAACAACCTTCATCAAGCAGGAGTCCTTGAAATTCGCCCAGGCGCAAGTATCGTATCTTGGTCTCACAGCCAGTCAGTTTTAGTAGGTAAACCAGCTCCGATTTAGGGCAACATGCAGCAAACATAGGAAAAACCATATCTTGAGGGGAATCGTGTTTTGAAGCTCGCCGATGACAAACTCGGTTTAATTCGAATGGCGTGCGTACCTCCACCGCCCAAGTGCATTCGTCGCCTGTTCTTGGGATTTAGTTGTGTCCCGGTTAGAGAGGCAAAATAATTGTTTATTTTGATCACCTGTTAAAGTCCTTTAAAACTTTATAAATTTGTTCTCGTAAAACTATTAACCTAAAATGATGCGTAGACATTACTGAATGTGTTGTATTTTTGTTTTAATTTCGATGGGGCTCAAACTTTTTTCCCCTCAAACACGCAGTGCATAGTGTGTCTTTTTCGTGTTTCTTTAGGGTAACGACAAAGTAATCGAGTAAAGTAACGAAGTAATTAATCGGTTACTATTTACGGCGTGTAATTTGTAACGGTAAACTTTTACTTTTTAGGCCAAGTAATTATAACTGTTATTAATTACTTTTTTTAAGTAACGGACGCAAGTCTGACCGACGGTACCAACTTTCACGAGCGCCTAGATAGCCAAGTTATTCAAGTTAATAAAATAGCTGATGCACTCGTGGCTGACGGCAAAAAAAACAAAATCGTTGTTTTTTTTTTTTTTGGTCCGACTGCAACATTTAGTGTTTTCTGTCTATTCTTCGATTCGTACTTTGGCTGTTTGACACATTGTATCGCACCGCCATCAAGCCTCTCCTAAAAGTTGGCGTCGTCAGTTCGACGTCAGTGTCTTGTACGTCGAACTGAAATTTCGGGGTGCGGCATATGTGACAAGGGGTGTAATGGCTACACCCTTTTTTTTTCAGTGTATTCGATGGAAAACACTCAAATCGTCTTCATCTGGGCGCCAGGATCACAGATATCGAGGTTTTCTTTTTTTTTTAATTTGGTGAACGGAGGCTGCAGAAAATAATTTTCAAAGTACCGCTGAAGCCCACCCTTCCTGGAGTGTGACGTATCCAGAGGTTTCGGAATCTCCGCTCTCGCGCATCCTCAGCGCCTTTCAAAGCTATGCACGCGCACTCCTTCTATTTTCAAAAAAAGGCCTGAAAAAGACGTCACGACTGGTGTCAGTGCGGGAGAATATACCAGGCAAGCTTGCATTTGCACACGCTGGCCGCACGAGCGACACACGCTTGGCGGCCGAAAGATCTGGGTATGCCGTAACGACTGGTCGGAGGTTTTTCGCGTTTTCTACCCGAGAGTTTGTCACACGTCGCTACAATAAAAGTTTATTCACTCACTCACTCGCGTTTAGTTGCATCTTCGAGGAAAAAAAAAAAATACGAGATAAAAATATTATAAAATTCACTTCTAACTTGTTTTTTTTATTGTTGTTGTGGTTTTTAGAACCTTTTCAGCCTCGTTTTGAAACATAATTACTTCTGGGTTCAATTTCGATATCATTCCCCTGATTTTATGACGGAATGGAAGAAATAATTGGTGCATTACTATAGACGAATAACCGGCTCTCTGTCAGAGTTAGAACATATATTACGCCTAAAAATATATATCGTCAAAAAGAGATCTCTCACTTTAGCCATGTTTGATTTTATCTTACAGGAATATGCACGACCAAGTCCGTTCGTAGTTTTGTATGCCTTAATGGTTTTCCTTCGTCACACCAAGTCGGCTTGAACTAAATGGTACACACCTTTTGGTTATATTTATGTTTTCGTGGAATTGAACTGATTCGCGCCGAAAAGTACTTCAGAGCAAAAAATAAATAAATAAATAACTGGCAAACGTCGTGATGCTTAGAGAATCTAGAAACGATTGCTTCGTTTTCTCCTGATTCCTTTTAGGGAACATTATTTCCCACTCAGTAATGCCACGTATATAGACTATTTCTCAAACTTGATTGCTATCCAGGCAATGGGAGTAGTTCCACTCTAATGGCGGTTATGTAAGCACTACATGGCCGTGATGGAGAGATCTCGACTTCGGAAATCGAAGGCATGTGCCGCGCACCTCAAGGCCGCGGGAATCATTATCCGCCTCCCACTCCACGACATCCAGACCGTCACAAAAGTTCAGCTTTGACCTTTCGAAGCATCGAGTATGAGTTTCTGTTAAGGCGTCCTGTATAGGCTATTCGCTCTTTCTCGCCTGAGTTGAAACGTGGTGGCGCCAGTGCGCAAATAGCCCCCAACCACTTCCGGTTCTGAACTCTAGACGGCGGGCTCCGCCATATTTGACAAATCAAATATACACGCTATTTTCTGGAAATGGCCACTCATATCACTGTTAGACTTAAAGGGGCACTAAAGAGGATTCTGGGAACGTCTGTTTTTGCTTCTGAATGTTTCCAGCTGAACGTAGGGGAAAACTTCAGAAGCATGTCAGACCAACCAAGTCAGCCCAGGCAATCACAAGTCTATTTTTGTTCATAACTGATTCTAGGGGCCCTAATCATCATAAAAATTCAAAAATTACAATCGCGCGACGACGATTTTTTTTTTTTTTTTTTTAGAAACGGGATGAAAGGCAGGGACACAGCTCGTTCTGAGCGGATGTTTCCGCTCTGGAAAGCAGCAGCAGCGGTGTCAGCGCAGGTGACGATGGGCGCTCGTCGGCCAATCGCAAGCCGCACCTCCGAGAGAGCCGAACGCCGAGCGGTCCCGACCTGCGGCGGAGTGATTTTTGCGATTTTCGAGTTTGTGCCGTTGGTACGGTCGGACTCTGCGGACTACGTTGGGATTCCGTAGCCCAGCAGGATGCAGACGAAGGAGAACTAGGCGATCGGGCCAATCGGGTGATTTCGGTGAAGTGTAGGGGAAAGGCGACGCGCTCCCCACGAAGCAGACGACGCAAGGATGAGGGGACGCGTCACACCGCGGAGGCAGGCGAGGCGAAAACATAGTTCGCTGTTTTCGAAACGATAGTTTCAGTGTTCCTTTTTCTACATTACAAAGATTTCACATGTTTGTCAAAATATAACCGACAACATATCCTAAAATTGCTATAAAAATAACGCACGCAATCTGCATGCAATGTAGTTTTTACATTTGTCCAATATTCCCAAGAAGAAAAAATCAAAAATAGTCCGCGTCTATTTTTATTGCCGCATGTTTCATATGCAGCTTTGTTAGCTAGAACTAGGTGTAATTATTAACTGGCACGTACTGAGCAGTAAAACTACAAAATCAAGCTTCTTCAAAAAAACCTTTAGTGCATCTTGAATTCACTCTTATGATAAAAGAATGATGAGTAAAAAATTAGGAAATATACGTGAACCGCAAATGTGCCGGGTCTACCCGATATATATCGCCACTGAGTTTGTTGCCAAACAAAAAATGGCGAATATTTAGACATCTAGTACCCTGAGAGAGGAAGTGATAAATAGGCCTCTCCCAAAATCGAAGCGACCCCAGCGGCCCGCGTAAAGCATCTTAGGATCCCATTGATAACAGTCTCTGTTTTGATTTTCCAATCTTACTTCACGATATCCCGTCACGACCAAATACAGTGTTTGCATTTTCGAATACGCGACTTCCGTTAAATTTATAATACCGTCGGAGTTGCCTACGAATACGGAATGAATGATGGGAGCATGTTTTATGGGGCTCCCGACGTGACAGGGATTGTGCGCAGGTAAACACAGAACTACGATAGTAGATAGAGGAAGAAGCATGCTAGATCGATCATCCTCTTCCATTGTCTCCTCAATTTCTTAAGCCTTTTTAATGATCCGTGAGCCTCGAGAGTCATGCCTGCATACTGGAGTGGTTGTCAGGCCGCCAGAACGGTATGAGACACTGCCGGCCATACTACTCCTCCCTAAGTCTAGCCAGGTCCTTACGTCCTCTGGAGGTCTGTGTTTAAACGGGGGCTCTAAAGAAGGGGAATGGGTGTGATACATTTGAGCGCTGACTTTATTTTCATGCGCTGCTGAGATTCACCACACTGTCAAAGGGTCAATCGAAACCGAAGGCACGTCACTATATTCTGCATGGCCCATATAATGCAACGCGCGAAGTGTTTCCTGCGGGTATTTTTGGAAGTAGTCTAATAAAATATACGAATTGGGAAATATCCTTCTTAAAATATGAATCAATATTGTACTTCGGGCTAGTTGGCCCATAATGGGACACGGGTAAAAAGCGTAGAAGAGAGAAGGACAAGTAGAAAACACGAACGGACGTGGACAGGAGTTGTTCACGTCGTACGTGTTTTCTATACTTGTCCTCGTCTCTTCTGCACATTTTAGCCATTTACCACTACAAATGTGCGGATGATCTTGAGCTCAGTCGGCCTCGAAGTGGCGAATAGGATCGAGAAAGACAGGCTATCATAGGGAACGTAGGGATCATATAGCATAAAAAACAAACCTCGCCATCCGATAACCAATTTCGGTACAGTGTTCACCAGCCGCCGTCGCAGTAACATCGTAGCGACCCTACGTCGCTTAATTGGGCCTGTGCACCAATTAAGGAGTTCTAACTTAGCAATTGACGACCCTTCGTCACTTAATTAAGCGGTTAATGGGTTCGATGTGGAGGCCGATAAACTGTTTAAGCTATTACAAAATTATAGATCGGACGTTATACATCTTGGTTAAAAAATTGCAGACATATGTATAGCATTAGCGATGAGGGAAGGGTAGGCTAGGCTGTAAGAAAGTCATTCTTTCATTTTTTGGTGCATTTTGCATATACATTCAAATGACTTGCGCAGGTAGCAGGGGAGTTGACAAAAACGAATGCGTACACGTTCTTACCAATGTCAATTTTTCATTTAGCGAAAACCGTTTAAATAACTGAAAAATGTGATTTATTTTTCAGCCTTGTCATTTGTCGAGCTTCATTCGTACATCACAGCGATGGGCTCTCCCCCGTGCTTTGCGGGAAAGGATACGCTCCAGATTTCATGGAATGTGCACACAGCTCAAAGTGCTTGACGCGGGCATGGATAGAAAAACTTACGTTTAAAACCCAAATCGAACTATGTCCGATTCACTCCAACCAAAGTATTCGTAATATAGTTTAAAGAACCGGACAAAATCTAGCTCGATCACGTTGGCAACGACCGGGAAGCACAAAATGTGTTGCAATTGAGCTGGCTACATTCTATGAGTCTGCGAGATCACGTGACGTCGAGCGCACAGGATTCTGACGTCACACGCCACGGTGTCATGAGACGTTTTGGTTTCACATAGTAATAATATGACGTCACTCGACGTCAGGTATCATGCAGCGTTACTAGATCACCTCAGTTGTGGAACTTCCGCGGAAGGGGGTACCCCCAAATCACTAACTTCAGTCCGCCTCCCGTCGTTTTGAACCGCCATCTAGATTTTCGTCTTATAACTGGGTGTTTAATAGACCAAAGCCGGAGCGCCAACTAGACGCTGTGCTTCGAAACATACATATTCCACAGAACATACTGCAGTTACCATAGCAGCCGTGTGGCGTGTCGAACGATAGGAGACGAGTCGTGGTGAGTGAGGGGGGTGTACTGCCCGTGCAAGCAGCGTCCATGAGCAGTTCCGTAACTGAGCTAATCTAATAACGTTGGTGTCAGGTGAAGTCCTGGTGCCGTATAATATTATAACGTCACGTGACGTCACATGGCATTGCAAGGTCGCGTGACAGTGTGACGACAGGCGACGTCATAATACGGGACCTGACAGCATCACGTCATAGAGCCTGGTCACGTCACACCGTCAGGTCAAGGAGTAACCTGACATCATGATGTCACGTGACGGCTCTTCATGACGGTTTTTTCGCAACATTCGGCCGATAAAACTCATCCCATGTTAAAAGAATAGAAAAAAGAGAGTAGCACGTGAGCGTCACAGTCGTGGCCAGTTAGTTTGGAACTGCCAGAGCGAGCGGTTTTTAGAATGCCCCGACTCGCTGCAGAAGACAAAAGGGGAGTGGTAAATGAGCCCGGTCGTGCATCCTTGATTACGGCTTGGCGTCCCTTTTCACGGAGAGCGCGCGTGATTGAAAACACGTACTTTCGCTCGGACAGGGCGCAGATCGGCGTGCACACAAACGTCACCGAAGGGCTAATTATGAGCCCCGAAGTCTCGGGTCCGAGATGCCGCTCTGCTTGTGTGTGCGTGAGTGTGTGTGAAAGGAGGGGGGGGGGGGGCGGGCTGAGGTGGGCGTTGTTAATCTGCTTTGACATTTGCGAGAGACAGGGAGTGCAAACTACGTATATAGTCTCGAGACAACGCGCGTGTTCCTCCTTTGCGTCGTTTCTGGGTCTTTCGTCTGTCGACAAAATATGTTTAGGCCTTATTTCTTTGCGACGCATTACTACAGTCGCGGACAGCTTAAGAAGTGATGGGCGTGGCTTCGCGCTTCTTTCTCCGTGAGAATGACATTCTCACGGATCGAGAACGCCATTCTTATAGGATAATTTTTTAATCTAATTGACTCCGGAGTCGTAACAAGAGGCTCGAAAATCGACACGCCATCAGACTTCGACGGCAATCACCACAAGTAATCAAATTACTGATATATTACTTTTTGGAGTAATTTCTTAATAATTTGATTACTTTTACTATGCAGGAATCAAGAAAGTAATTTGATTACTTTTAAAAGTAATAAAATTACTCGTAACCGTCACTATTATTTCCTCCCCTTTCGATGTTTGTTTGTACAACCTTTCTGCCGCGAAATCCTCGAACCAGATCTTCAACAGTGAGACGGTTTACTAATTGCGGTGGATTTAGAAGATCGGTAGTTTGTAATCTGGTGATTTTTATCCGAGAGTGGACAGTATGTGAAATGCCAGTTTTCAAACCGGCGGAAATACGTGCCGTTATGAATCTCTGAAGGAATCGAAAAAAAGAAACGTCTACTTAGTAGAGTGGTCACTTACTTTTTTTCTCTAAAAAAATCGAGTAGTCTACTTGATTACTTTCTAACCAAGAGAAATGGTCATTGTAATCCATTACTCTTTCCTGTCTGCGTGACACCCCAAATTTCTGAAGCTGTCACTTACTGTATACAACGCAAAAACAAAATAAGTAGCATCACCGACTGGCGAAAATTGAACTCAACTCTGACGTCATTCCACAGCGGCGGCGCTGCTGTGGGCACTGCGCAAGCGCAGACGCTGAACCTCACACAAATCTGGTTCCTGTGCACGCGCTGGGCAAGCGCGGACTTTACTTTGTAAACAGTGTGTTGGCGTATGTATACGGACGCCTGATCCTGCTTGGTGGGTCATTCTCCCGAAAATGAAGCATTAATGTGACTGTCAAGTAACTTTCAAACGCCTTCCTCTCATCATTCCTAAACTATATTTGTATATAGCATCGGGGTGTTCCCAAAAACAAATACATGCAAGTTCTTGAAATTAAGACTATTTTAGAAAAACAAAAATGTAATTTCGATTGCGTCCTATGTCCAATTCCATCATTTGTTTTGTGTTTGTTTAGTTTCAAAGGCGTCAACTTTTGTCTTAGCGAGGTGCACTTTAAAAAGTTTGATTTAAAAAAGTGAAAGCCGTTTACAACTCCCTGTAACGCCGAATTAGAGCGCAGCTCTTGAGGAGGAGGAGGGAAGGGTACTGGGGGTGGTTCAGGTGACCTGGGGGGGGAAGGTCACGTGACATCGGGGGGGGGGGGGGGGGGGGTCACGTGACCCGGGGTCACGTGACGATGCCTATGGCGTCATCAGTGACGTCAATGATGACGTCATCAGTGACGATGACGATGTGGATGGCGATGACGTCATCAGTGACGTCACTGATGACGTCATCAGTGACTATGACGTCATCAGTGACGTCACGCGTCCCATAATGCACCGCGCGGTTACGCCGACGCCGACACCGACGCCGACGCCGACGCCGACGACGCTCAAGCCGGAAACGGGCGTCTAAGAGCTGCGCTCTAAAAATCGTACACCTACGTCAGCTCCAATAGACCTTTTGTTATGTTACCCAAGCATCAAGGAGAATGCTGGGATTGGGTTTCCACGCGCTTCACGTGCTGCCCTCAGCCAGTGGGAACTTTTCTAAAGCAAATATCTAAAACAAATGGTATCTTGCACGCGCGTTCGTCAATGCTTTATTTTGGTTATTTACTTCGAATCCTTTATACGGGGAAGGCGTGCGTGTGTGGCGCGTGGAACACCAATCCCTGCATTCTACTTGATGCTTGGGTAATATAGCAATACGTCTAATTTTTTATTTGATCTCAGCGCCCAGGTTTGCTAAACCACAGGGATTCCCCGAAATATAAATTTACAGGGTTCTTTCTTTTCACGGCAAAAACTTTCAGCATTTCCACTTTGGTGAAGAAGGAAGACCAGCGACGCTGTACTATGGTGGGAATGAAGTAATGGCCGGCCGCAAGTCGGGAAGCCAGAGTGGAAAGGCTGGAGAGGTCGCCACCATCTATGAGCGACGGCGGCAACCAGACAACCGGCAAACCGGTTGTGTGGTTGTCGCCGTCGCTCATAGATGGTGGTAGCTGTCCAGAGTTTAGTGTCATCATTTGTTTGCCGACGGAGACAATACTAGAGAAACTAGCCCTTAACAGCTCCGCTGTAAAAATAAACTACACATCGGCGAACGCTCCTTCTCCGCCCAAAGGCAGCCCTATAGAGGCCCGAACCAAATGCCAAAGTTTCAGGCCGCAGCGATATTTGATTCGAAACTTATAAATCATTTTCTGAAAATTTCAACGGGAAAATGGGGCCCATTTTCGGTCGTTTTCGGTTTCTGGTGCCATAGAGTTCGTGTATTCGAGAGCTCCGTCGGCAACAATTTTCCCATTGAAATTTTCAGAAAACAACTTTCGAATAAGGCGTCGGCTTGGGCTGAAACTGTGGCATCTGGTTCGGAGCTCTAGAGCTACCTTTTGCGCGGAGGATGAGCGTTCGGCAATTATTTTTGCGATAAACAAACAAACAAAAGAAAACATGGTATTATTATTTTTTTGGTGGGTGGGGACATTTTGTATTTCATTTCACTTCATTTCGTTTATTTAACCCTTAAATGCCCACAGGGGGCTTTACATAAGGGAGGGGGGGGGGGCAAATTTGAACGCTCAAGATAACACAAACAAAAGAAGAGTAGGATGTTTGTGAACGCGTGCAAACAGGACGCCAGGTGGTGACGAGAGAGCAAATGGCAGATCTGAAGTTATTGCATCCTGTTCTGCTTACAATAGGTTCCGGGAGGTTGTTCCAATCAGTAATAGCCAATTGTAAGGGAGAAAATTTTAATAGGTTAGTCCTAGGCGCAGTCAGTTGAATTTTGAGTGGATGGTGAGTGCGGGGGGAGTTGTGGGTGGCCGGTGGGCAGGATTCATCTTTTTTTAAAGGAAAATTATAATATATTTTGTGCAGGTGGGTAAGACGTGATGGTTTTCTCCTGTGTTTTAAAAGAGGGAGGTTTAATTTTGCGTTCATTGCGGTAACACTTGTAGGCTGATAATTGCGGAGAATGAAACGTTTAGCCCAGTTCTGTACAGCTTCCAATTTTTCTTATAGATACAACTGATGGAGGTTCCAGACAATGGATGCATACTTGAGTTGAGGACGGATGAGAGAATTGTATGCGATGAGTTTTGTTTCTCACGTGGCCTTATAGAGATGGCGCTTTACAATTTATAGTTTTACAAATTTTAAAAAGAAACCAGTGCGATCAACCTGAATGTCAGTGTTATAACGAAATATATACACATTTGCTTAAAAAGATCGGCCAACCATATTCAATTTGTAAGTATGAAAACCCTTGGCCAAGTTTTCAGGGAAGTCTCACAACAAGAGCCATTCATCCTGGGCCGAAGCATAAAATTTTATTAGCTTATGAATAGATAGAAATAAATGCCTACCTTCTTTATGTGTAACGGATATTTTATGCGCGATATTTCATAATATTTCGATGACAATTAACTTGCAGTGACAAAACAGACATACGTTCCTGTGGTGTTCGTAACAAAGCGGGAGGACACCTTGCAGTACACTACGTACGGTGCGGGTGTGATCCCCTAGTAGAATTAACAAAATGTATTAAAAGAGCAAATAAAAAGACTGAGAGGGAAATAGTTGAAGCGTATTTTATAAAGTCCTCAGGTGACAACTGCATCACCACGCCTTCGAGTTTACTAAGTTACAAAGAAGTTTCTTTACTGGGTGGTTTTGCGTAGTCACGTTGCACTGATACGAATGTTTAAATCAATGTAATCTGTTGTTTGTGTTTATGGGTTGCTTTTATGAGATGTGATGGGAAAGAGTGGAAAGACTTACGCATGCGTAATGGGAAAGAGTGTTCACGCATGCGTGCTGGGTGGTTTGCCTCGATTAAATCAGTTGAAAGTTAGCGCCAGTCCGGGTTGTATGTGTCTCTTCTTCGTCCGTATTTTTTCGCGCTTTTTAGTCTTCTACATCACAATGAAACAACCAGCCCAATCTAAAGTTTTAATTCAGTTAAATTCGGTGAGTTTTTTCAATGAAAAATAAGATTGCCCGAGTTGTCAGTCGTGTCCCGGTCGGTCGTACAATGGTCATTCGTATAACGGTCGTACAACGGTCAGTCACGTAACCAATACTTGTGTCGTAGGTAAATCGCAGCACGGGTCGTCAGTCGCATCAACTAAAATTTCTCCCATTGGTACTCAGTGTATAATCATGCAGGCTTATAAGTCTGCATCTTATTATATTCTGTTTTATTTTACGGGTCATTAATAAAGCCGTAAAATAGCTATGTCGGTCATTTTATCTCGAGTACGTTCTGCAATGTTTATTGTTAACGATACGAATAAGCATCTGGGAGCTGGGAATTGTGTTTTCTATGAAAATAACAAATTAATTACCTATCAATCAGCATAAGATATAGTACACAAAAAGCAATTTCGCCAACTTTACTTTTCATAAACCTAAATGTTTAATCTTCGGCAGAATCACCCTGGTATTGGCGAGAAGATAGAAATATGCAAAGCGCACGTTCGTCTGCTTCTTTTGCTGGGGTTGTGGTGATGTCAGAACGCCGAGCTGTGATTGGCTCTGCTTGAAGGATAGTGGGTAGACCTTAAGAAAGCTTGCTTTAAGGTCTACGCACTCTCCTTCAATCACAGCCAATCAGAACTCTGCGTCGTTCTGACGACACCGCAACCCCTGCAAAAGAAGCAGACGACTTTCTCTCCGCATAGAAGGAGCTTTTGTCCAGCTATGTATTCCGTGGAGCTCTGCGTTCATTCAACACAAAGCACCGTTTTTTTTTAACTTTTTTACGTCATTTTTTACGTCACCTGCCGAACGCTGACGCACGAACGCGAGCAAATAATCCACGTTGTCGTTGTTGTTGTTGACCTCTTGGGTTTATAGTTCTAGACTTTGCCTCTACGGGCGCGACGATTGGATCCCATCCCTAGAGCCCCCGTAATAACAGAGAGAGTTTTCCGTCTGCTCGATCGGGGGTCACGCTGTTCATGGTCCGCGTTTGCAACACGAGCCGCGAGGGGGGTGCCGAAAGCGTTTTGATCGTCTGCGAGGAGCGTCTCCGACTTTCCGCCTGCTTTCCTCTTTGCCGCGTCGAAAACGCAACGCATGCGCAATTCCACCAATTGGCACGGGACGCGTCCGCAATTAAATTGCAAACACTTCCCATGGCTTGTGATGGGCCCCCTCTTTAAACCTGGCCTCTCTACTATTCTCCAATAGCACGCGGTTAAAGATTAACAATAAAATGTACCAATATTTACCGTATTTACTCGAGTAATAGCCGCACTCTTTATGAAGAAAACCTGAGGGTTCGCTTTTCCGTGGGGTAAGCGGATTACCAATCACCGCGATCGACAGCATGATTCCAGCTGTATAGAGGACAGAGATAACGTCTTCGCGCGAAGATACCATCTGTGAAGATTGAATTTGTATGGAGACTTGTGTTTTCGATCTAGTTATTCGCTATGTTATTTAGACGCAACGCGATGATTAGCTGTATATGTGTTTTGCAGGAAAGTAGACGCAAGGGCCTTGACCATAAATAGTGCGGCTACTACTCGAGTAATTACGGTAGGCGAGGATCCTGAAAGGAGTAACAATTCGCAACTGTACTGATTTAATTTTCTAAAACTGAATGTTTAGATTTTTTTTAAGTCACGTTTTTTGTTTTTTTTTAGCATGTTCAGCTGCTACGTACGCGTGGGAGGAAGATTGACACAAAGAACGCAGGCGCGTGGGCTCAAGGAAGAGTCCGTGTCGTCCTGCGGGGCCGAGTAATTTAGTTCATAAAAAGCATATATAATTAGATTTTTTTTTTTGACGTTGTTCCCAGACGAAGGCGGGAGGATGTCTCAGATTAGAAACTCTCCTGGCCGTTTTTGTGGAGCGCCAAAGTTAATTTGCGTCTGAGCAAAGTCCAAAAGAATGTGTGCTCGCCTTTGTCTTGTTTGTATAGTAATACTGTTATCTTTAAAATTTCTTTTTTTTTTTTAAGTTTAAAAGTGAATTTTCCAGCGTGATGCGCTTCCGTACCGACCGGACTTAGTTTTCTTCCTTCGTTATTCTTTATTAACTTTCTCGAGCTGAAAAAAACAAAATTGCGCGCCGATCACACGACATGATGCGTCTTGACAGCGACAGCTGTGCCGCTTATTCGACGATAAGACGATGACGATTGATTGACATTGCGCCGATCGTGCGTCATACGGTGATTTGACATGGAAACGACGTGGCGTTGATTATGGCGTCTGTGCGTTGTTGATGAATAAATGGTAGTAAGGTCGTGACATGCTTTCCCGTCAAATTTAGCGGGGAAACTGAAATTGTGCGTAGGTCACGTAACGTCAATATTTCCGCTAAACTAAACGGGGAACCCGAATTCGTCTGTAGGCCCCGTGACGTCATCTGACGTGACACCAATTTTTCCGCCAAACTTAGCGGGGAAACTGAATTGGGACATAGGGAACTTGGCGTCAACCTTTCCGCTAAATATAGCGGGGAAACCGGATTGGTGCATGGGTCACGTGAAGCCAATTTTTCCTCTATATTTAGCGGGGAAACTAACCGTGTTTGCGCTCGTGCCGTCAAAAAACCGGGGAACGGGCCACTAACAGCTTTCGCCGCAAAATGTGAAGAGATAACATAAAAAATACGTCGTAGAAATGTGAGAATAAGATAGACACGTAAATACATAGGCGCCACTATAAGTCATTGGCAGCACGCGTAAGGGGCGTGGCGGGTCCTCATCATCTCATTATCTCGCCGCAGCCAATTAGGTTCCGGTGTTAATCAATTCAGAATTACAAGAAACCAATCGCAATGCGAGACGCGTAAGGAGGTCACGCCTTGTGTTGTTGTTGTTGTTGTTGTTTTTCTTCTAAGTTGTCCGTGGCAGAAAAGACTGGAAATGGAACTGATGTTCAGAGTGGCACGACAAATGTACACCAATATACCGAGGGTAGAGACCATCGAAATATCTAGTCAGCGGTGCGCGCAGTGAGATATGCTAATACGCCATACTTTGGCCATTGTCTTTCACAAAGGGTGCGCGTTCTCGTCAGTCTCGCCTTTGTGGCCGCGGTAATTTGTTGTAGCTCGAAAGTCTAGACCGCAGAGAAAAAGATATGCGGAGCGCAAGTTCGTCTGCTTCTTGCACAGGGGTTGCGAGGACGTCAAAACGCCGAGCTCTCATTGGCTGATTAAAAAAAAAAAATATATATATATATAGATAGTGGGTAGACGTTAAAGCATCTACCATTGAGGTCTACCCACTATTCTGTCAATCAAAGCCAATCAGAGGACGACCTCGTTCTGACGTCACCCCAACTCCTGTACAACGTTATTAGATTAGCTCAGTTATAGAACTGCTCACAGACGCTACATGCACCGAACAGTACCCCCCTCACTCACCACGACTCGGCTCCCGTCGTTCGACGCGGCGGACTGCTGCTATGCTAACTGCAGAGGATTCTATGGAATACGTACGCTCCGAAGCGCAGCGTCTAGATGGCGGTGATGCATTTCTACGGGGAACAGTGAGTGCATTTTCTCCCTGCGCTCGATCATAAGAGAAAATATCTCGAATAATTCGTACGTACTAGGTGGCTTGGAGCACTTTTCAGTCAGGCGGACGAAATAATTGGTCGGTTACAACGTTTTTCTTTCCAATTCATTGGATTAAAAACGGTGCTAAAAGGGCTTCGCATCTGTATTTATGTGCACTGACGGACACTGTTAGTGCGAACACGACGTCGGCGCTTTTCAGCAAGGGGAGTGATACGCGCCGAACGAACGAGGGACATCTGGGCCGGCTTGCTAGAACAGCGTCTCAGCTGAGACTGGGTGAAAGAAAGCACTGCAAAGGCTGGGGCGCGCGAGCGTCTTGAGACGCAGCTTGAGTCCCGCTCAGCTCGTGCGTTGGCTCTTTCAGTGCTTTCTTTCACCCAGTCTCAGGCCCTGGAAAACTAAGAGAGACGGCAAGAACTACGCCGTAACACTGAATCAGTAACTCGTTGTTCATGCAGACGATCAAAATAAATGGAAGGCCGCGTGATATAAGTTCGATTTGCGATAAGCAAGTGCTGCTTTATTCTTTCTGCTCTACGAATGCTTGTTCTACGTTCAAAACATCACCCGCACGCTTGAAATCTTTGAGAACATGTGTCTCGTAAAAGCTGCCCGGCATAGAAAATAACAACAAAAAAAAAAGACAGCTTTCATTGCCACATACTCTATTTTTTTACGTTTTGGATGTTTTTTAACAGCTCGAAAAGATCCAAGACGGGGTCATTTTCATATATTGACAGTACTGGAATATTAGCAATATATAAGCGTTACCGGAATGCTAGCGAGCATTGAACACGCTCTACATTCCTTTCGATTGTTATTTAGCTAAGAATCCTCGCTCGTTTTTACATACCTGCTGTGGAACAGAGGTTAGGGCCTGAAATATAGCAAAGTTAAACATCGTTCACTAAGGAATAAAAATGTGCTAACTAAAGCAATTACACTTTTACCGCGTTAATAAAGGTACATACTATTCGGTACGACCCAAAATAACAAAAGTGTTACATGTTATTTTCCGGCGAAGAGACAAAAGGAACGCGCGTTTTCCCATAGGAATGCACAGGAGCACCGCAAAAGTCGACTGGTTGCTGTCTCCTTCAATTCGCCTCCCGGAAGTTGCATAGACACTAGCACCAGTTGAACCTCCAGCGCACATTATAATAACTCTGTGGATACACCACTTGAAACACGAGTTGACCTTATACGAGTTTAATATCAACCTTCCCGCGCCTGCTCAGTGGGCGAGCGTGATGTCACCCCCTGAGCGCCGTGTGAAAAAGGAAGACGTGGGGCGCGCTGCTTGTAGAAATGCGCTGCGTGTAGGAATGCCTTCGCACTCCTACTTGTAAACATTCTTAAGTGTCTCTGCCGAATTTTGTTCGCTGCGGTTGGTTGTCTCGTGTTCTGTAGGAAAACGAACTAAAATATATTTTTTGTTTGTTATTTGTTTAGAGTTTAGGTTTTGAACGAGTTATCGGTATACTTCCTGAACGTTTACTGTAACGGCACATTCTTCCAGAGGGAAAATCGAAATATTCTTGTGGCTTTGTCGAGTTGCAAGCGCCTCTATATAAATATAGACCGTAGACGTCCCTGGCGCTCATCGAAGAAAAACACCGTTGGCTTAGCTTCAGTTGGATATGATGAGGTGTCCCCTGCCTACCAGAACCCAATTTAACGTCAAGTCCAGGGCTTAGCGCATCAAAAGCAGCAAGCACCGCTCAGGAGTTTTCGTCCAAATTGGGTGACGCCTGAGAAAAAAAAAAAAAACACAAAAAAACAAGAACACAAAAAGGGAGTGGACTGAACGTGACTCCGCAAGATTGGGCACACTAAAAAAAACCGGTGCCAAAAAAAGAAAAAAAAATGATGCGTCTTGTTTGCTCAAGGATAGCGTAAAAAAAAAACGTTCGGAATTGACAGACTTCCATTTCCCAGACAACCCGAAACCGCCGCCATGGACAGGCACGGAGTTACTTAAAAACTCCGTTACCGGTTTTTTTTTTTTTTTTTTTGTTACCTTCAGAAATGAGGGAGGGGGGGAGAAGGGGGGTGGTTGCTGACAGTATCCTCTGCGGCATTTCCATGGTCAAGCGATCTATATGCAAGGGTCTCTGTAGCGCACTGACGGAACTATTCCTGGTCTCTAATATCTTCTGATATTGGCATATCTTTAAAATGTCTATCTAGTTGACAACAATGATATGCGTGCTAATGATGATGATAATGCTGCTTTTCTCTTTGTCGCGAGTGGATTCAAATAGATACAAAGAAGAGTGGGTGGATAAACAAGCTGCTGCACCGACCTGAATCGGGCGCTAACTTACTCCACCTAGCCACATTTTTTTGTGATATGTTATGCTCATTGTTCCTGCCCACATCGTAATTTCCAGCTATATTGGTATAAACTTCAGTGTGTATATTGCATAACGCTAGAATACTTAGAGTCATTACTTTCAAAGACGAGACTTTTTTTCCTAATCAATTGTTTATTTTTGCTACTTTTATTTTGTTAATGGAGTAACCTTCAACAAAATGACATTCCCATAAATTAATCAAATAAAACAAAAAGCTCGTTGGATGATATCTTAAGCGAAGTTCAGAATGGGCGGATAGTGTGTCATTTTGAATGAATAAAGCTTTATCGATAGTTCCAGCTGCAATGAATAGGCGGTGAGAAGAATCACATTAGTATATAAAGAGATTCTTCAGTTAAAATATATATATATATATATACAAGACAAACGAAGTAGCCTGCACAGCCGACGACGAAGAAATCCGATAGCTTGGAAATGGCAATGGCTCTTTCGAATCTGCATAATGACCAAGCCGTAAAATATATACACCCTTTTGTTCTAAGTTCTTTTTTTTTTTTTGCCGCTTATTAAGGTAGTCTTGCGCATTTTGCAGGCCGTAAAATTTGAAGACAATTTTGTTTTATTCGCGCAAATAAAAAAAGACGTGAACGTAACTACCTGATATAGGAGACTCTAAACTGCGCAGATAAGATTTGAAAAAAAAAAAAAAGGTTAAATATAGATGAGCTGCGTAAAAGGACCTGGATGAACGGATGCGAGGAATCTGATATAATACAAAATTCAGTATTCTGCCAACGAACAACCCGGAGTTCGATATTCTCTATGGCTCCAGGGCGGTGAAGAGGAGGTGCCTCGGTCGGCCGCTAGTCAGCGCGGCTGGGGGCCAAAAAAGGGGCAACTTTGGGAAAGGCCACGTCACCGAGCTATTGGACAACGAGCGTGCTACGTCACAGTACGGAACGGTGCTCGGAGATTCGAGCTCGAGGTCGGGTCCAATGAACGCGGCCGCGGCGGGCCGTCTCAGAGTCGCAAAACTTCCCCATAAGATGGCACCAGTTGTCAAGCCAAACTTCGTTGCCCGGTGGGTACGCAGTCACGGGCAGGTTAAGAGGCGCAGGGCGTGGCGAATTCTGGGCATCTCGTTATCGCTCCCCGGCCAATGAGATAGCAGCATAGGCCGATAAGGGCGCAGAAGAGCCAATCACGGAACGAGGATCGTTATCATAATAGGCCACGCCCCGCATTTTTAAAGAATGTTAGTGATCACGGCGCAGTACCACACATCACGACATCCCAAAGCGTTCAAGATTTTTTTTATTTTCTCATCAAAAGGTTTATATATTGGCAGCGACCTTTATCTTTAACGTCCTACAATGGATGAACGTTTTTAAAGGGAAGTTGGCGAGGGAATTGGTGTGTCCCGGGAGGTATATTTTCTCGCTAAACTTAGCGTGGAATCTGAATAGTTGTACAGAGCACGTGGCGTTGGATCACGTGACGTTGATATCCCCCGCTAAATTTAGCCGGCAAACTGGATTGGTGTCTGGGCCACAAGACGTGAGTTTTCCCGCCAAATTTAGCGGGTAACTGAATTGGGGTCACGTGATGTCAGTTCCCCGCCAAATTTAGCGGAGAAACTGAATTAATGTTTTGACCACGAGACGTGAGTTTTCCCGCTAAATTTAGCGGTAGAACTGAGTCGGCAAATAGGTCACGTGCAGTCAATTTCCCCAGGGTGTATAGGTGACGCGACGTCAGGTGACGTGACGTGACGCACTTTCCCGCCCATAACCTATACACAAACTGAATTAGTGTATAGGTTATGTGACGTCGATTTCCCCCGCTAAATTTAGCCGGGAAACTGGAATGGTGTTTGGGTCACAAGACGTGAATTTTCCCGCGCTAAATTTAGCGGGTGACTGAATTGAGGTCACGTGACGTCAGTTCCCCACTAAATTTAGCGGAGAAACTGAATTGACGTTTTGACCACGAGACGTGAGTTTTCCCGCTAAATTTAGCGGAGAAACAGAGTTGGTGTATAGGTCACGTGCCGTCAATTTCCCCGAGGTGTATAGGTGACGTGACGTCAGTTGACGTCACGTGACGCACTTTCCCGCCGAATTTACCGGGGAAACTGAATTAGTGTATAGGTTGCGTAGCGTCAATGTTTCCGCTAAATTTAGCGGGGAAACTGAATAGGTCTGTGTGTCCCGTGACGTCAGGTAGGTAATGTGATGTCATCTTTCTAAATTTATCAAAGAGAGTGATTTCGTGTATAGGTCTCGGGACATCAACTTCCCCGCTGAATTTGGCAGGAAATGCACCTGTGGACGGACGCATGGACGGACGGACGGACAATATTTTGGGATAGGGGGTAGCGTTAAAAAGCATTTCATGCCTCAATATGAATATCAGCATCTTTATGCTTCGGTGCTTTACATAAATGACAAACTTATTTTTTTCATTACACATTTGTATTCTGGTATATACTGAAATTAACAGCAGCGTAGCACCGTCGTGGAGACTATAATAATGGTGATAAGTCCTCGTTATAGTCTTTAAGTCTGTCTTAAGATGCTACCGGTGTCGCCCTTGGAAACTTGTAGGCTAGTGCCAAGTTTATAAATACTAATGAGTCCTGCTAGACGCCAGTGTTCTTAATTGCACGTTTCTTTCAGCGTACCTTAATTTGAAGAAGCTTATATTAAAGAAACGCATAACTATGATTCGTCTAATATTCTATAAGCAGTGAAGCACAAGTGAGTGGGAGCGAAGACGATACAACAAAAAAAGGAAGAAGCCAATAACGAGCCCAAGAGAGTGGATTTAAACCGCAATCGGGAAGCAATTTCTATCGGTCCCATCAGGCGCACGGACCCAAAATTGGTCACATTTCGCCTGACGTTCTTGGGATCTTCACGTCCACATGTCTGCTTTGGGAGCAGACTTCATCGACAAAGATTGTGATTGATTATCTCCTCCGGATATATTAAGAACTTGACGAATGAAACAACAGGCGCACCTTTTCTATACATTTCTCGTCATGCTTTGAAATGAATAAAGTTTTGATTAATAGACTCCAACGCGTCGTTTAATAATAAGCCCGCCATTTTCCCAGGACCAGGTGTGTGCACTTTGAGCGCGAATAATCCAGATTCGCATGAGGTGAAGAGTGTGCATGAGCCGTGGCGACCGCAGCGCCACTGAAACGGCGTGACGCATTGTATTGTATTGTATTGTATCGCATTGTATTGTATCTTTATTTCAGGCAGAAACGTCTGGGGGGCTAGGGTAAAAGAAGACATGCTTGTCTTCCGGCAGGATCCCAGCCCCAGGTTTTTTACAGCACTCAGTGGAGAGAGAATAGACAAAAACAGAGGATAAAGAATCATTCTCATACGTACCACAAACATCAGCATTGGATAAAATATCAATTCCGTTTAAAAATGAGAAAATATTAAATATTGAGAACAAACTGCAGGTCACGAAAGGTTTAAAATATAGGGTATTAGGTTATTCTTAAATGTCTTGAATTGCATATTCTTTTCCATCATTTGAGTTATGGTGGGGTGTGTATTTAGAGTGTCTGGAATGAGATATGAGAGTTTCTGGAAGCCATAATTAGTGCGGACTTTGTTTTTTATCTAACGGCTATGTCGTAAACTGTAATTTCCTGGGATTTTTGGATTCATGCTAAAGAAAAGTGACTCGTCCTGTCTAATTTGATGGAAAATATTAATAAAACATTTCAGGAACATAATCTGATCTAAAGCTAGTATTTTTAACACCTGCAATGAAAACATTGTGCAATCATATTTTCATAGGTTCCCAGTAAACCGGACATCTTTTTTAGTAAAAATATTTTATTTATATTTGTTTGTGTAGTTGTTCCCATACCATTATGCAGTACTGTAGATGCGAATAAACAAGTGAGTAATATAGTTGCAATTTTAACCAATTCGGTAAAGTCCCATTAGTTTATTTAGTGACCCAACCGTTCTCGATATACGGCATCTTATTTTATTGATATGGAAAGTCCAATTTAGGGTTTCTTCGAACACCACACCAAGAAACTTGTGACTTGTTACGCCTTCAATATTTGAACCTTAAAAAAATATTTAACTCATACAGAACAGGCTTATTCCTTGGCCTAAATAGAACATATTTTGTTTTACCTATGTTAAGAAGCAGTTGATTATATTTTTACCCACAATGATAAGTTATTAAGACAATTTATTTATTTATTTATTTATGTATACTGCGACCCCAGTTGAGGTCATTGGGTTACAAGCTTGTTCGAATTGAACCAAGCCCCTACTTGAAAAAAAAAAAAAAGACGTTTGTGTCGTCTGCGTATAAAATGATATCGTGTGATTGCGGTATAGTCACAATATCATTTATATAAAGAAGAAATAGCAAAGGCCCAGGAATGGAACCTTGTGAAACACCGTACCTATATTGATGCCAGTTCTGATCTAAAATCATGTAATATTGTGCATAGAAAACCCGATGTTAAATAACCACGAATTATTTCAAGTGCATTACCTCTAATTCTGTATGATTCTATGTTTGGTTAGTAAAATTCCTTGTTTAATTGATTCAAATGTATTTTTAAAGTCTAGGAATATTCCGATTGTGTAATTATGATTTTCTGTGTTTGAAATTATTTTATCTTTAATGTGAATTAAGGCTGATTCTGTTGATTTACCCTCCACTAAACCAAACTGCAGTTTAGTTATCAGTTTCTTGTTTAAATAATAATTATAAAACCTCTCGTTAATAATATTTTCAGCAAATTTTGAAAAAAGGGCAGTATGGATATAGGCCTATAGTCGTTTAGGTTCTCGAAAGCATCGCGTCTGTGGATAACACAAACTTTAGCAATTTTCATTGTATGAGGAAAAATACCTGTGACAATGATTTGATTACATATATGTATCAAGGACGTTAACACTAAGTCTAACATTACTTTAATCGGGGTGACTTCAATATCGTCGTCGCGACATGCACAGTTACTTTTAAAGAACATTATTATACGACGTATTTCCAATTCATCAGTAGGTTGAAGAAAAATTGAGTCAGGGTCATCTGACCGGACAGGTGACTGGTAATTTGTATATTCGGTTTGCGATCCACACGCTCTGGACGAAAGAAAGTGTTCATTAAAGTTGTTTGCCAATGACCTTTGAACGTATGGATACCCGTCAATTTCTATCTCTTCTGGAATGCAAACCCGATCAAATGACATTAAGATTTTCATAATATTGCAAAATTTAGTGTGGTTGTCTATGTTACTGAAAATGTATTTTGATAGACAACTTTTTTTTGCTTTTTTTAATATCGAGTGAGAGTTTACTTCTATATTTTTTATAATCGCTTAGTAGATTTTTGTCACTAGTTTTAATAAACTCCAGCGTGGGCTAGACCCAAGATGGTCTATTCGCGGCGAGAAGTTTGGGTATCGCCACCTGGTTAAATTTTTTTACAACCCAGAGTGTGGATACTTCAGCTTCCTCTGCTGGTGCAATCACGTGCAATGCCAAGCTTCGATGCGCTATAAAAATTAAAACATAACCGCGTGGATAGCACGTGCACTACCCAGAGTGAGGTTAAGCCCCTTCAAGTTTCAAAAGTATCGCAAGGAGCGTCGATGCGCGAGGCACGTGCAACGTGCAGCCCTTGGGAAGATCATGGCGGCACAGCGCAGCACTGAACTAGATTTCAGACGCCATGTTCTTCCCAGAAGGGGCGCGCGGCACGTGTCTCGAGCATGTCCACAACAATGAATGGCGCCACTTTTCCCAGGATAGAGGGGCTTTAAGCTAGAGTAAAGCCCCTCTATCCGTCAGCTTCTATACGCATATAGCGCGACATCCGTTCTTGAGCACTTTGTAAAGAGTGACAAAAAAATAGGCACTTGCAAGTAGCCAGTTCAGATGCAGTCAAAGGGGTTCGGTTTTGCGAAATTTTAAGGCGTAGCTAGGTTCCCGCGAAAAATTAAAACACCGTCCTTAAAAACTTTAATGACGGACGCTGACACGGACGGGGGCCGTGATCTGTCGACAGTCAGTACTGACGGTGTCAGTACTGACAGCGTCACTGAAGGTTTCACGATTAGAAAATGGAGGGCTGTAAAACAAATTGAAGATAGCCTTCGTGGGATTGTGCATATTTGAATTACCGCCAGAAACAAAATAAAAGCAAAGGCGATTATGCAAAAGTACCGCTGACGTGTTGCTCAAGCGTGTCAAGTGCGTTACATGCTTCCAGTGGTCCGTTGTGCCACCTCTTGCTACGTGCGTCAACTTCAGTGTAGTCCCAATAAATCTGGCCCCATATTAGTTGAAGGTTTTGAGAATGTTGTTGTCAATTTTGACGAGAACGGAGCAACGTTTACTTAACTTAAAGAAGCTAAAACCGACAAGTTGATTACATATTTTAAGAAAATTGTAGCTCTCTACATACGTACGTAGGGGTTGATATGTCCCGCTACCTTTACATGGCACTCGAGGATCGACGATGACTATACTTTGTAAAGGTTGTACACGGATCAACGTATATGAAATTTTGAAACCGGTTTCAGACATGGTGGCTTATTTCACGACTGGAAATGAGCCAAAAGGCCGGAGTGTAGCGTTCCAGACGCAATGAGGCTACGGAGGCTTCATTTATCTCCCCAGTAAAGAAGTAAGTCACTTGCAACCTGTAACTCCCTTTACCTTACACTAAAAAATGCCCGTGCATCGATCTTTTCTCGGGATACTCAGAGGCCCAATCACCGCGAACTGTAGAGACCGTCCAATCAATGACAAGGCCGGAAAAACGTTTAATAAAAAATGAAGTCCACATTTCTTTTCACCTGACGTCCGGCCGTAGCTGAAACTACGAGTTATCTCACACCTTAAGAAAAGCTAGTAGTATTTACTAGGTAAAAGCTAGTAACCGTTTTTCACATATGTTACTAGGTACCTAATAACCGCAGGTTGTAACGGGTAAGCTAGTAACGGTTATAGGTCAAGAAGCTAGTAGCGGTAACCGACCAACCTAGTATATTTTACAACCTTTAGCTAGTAACTGGCACTAACTGACGCAACAGCCAGGTGGCGCTAGTAAACGTCAAATTCAAAATTGTCAAAAAGCTATTCTTGCTGGGATAGATTTTTTTTCCCACGCTGCTTACATTCACATTTGCACAGCATTTATTTCACATTTGCACACGTGTTATACATTTAACACTGACAATGAATTTGAACACTGAAGAGCCACACACGCACAACAAACACGAAACGACACGCTATCCCAATCGCTGTACCCAATGGCTACCCATGCGCCTTTTATACTGATCATTTGAAAGCAGATCGTTTACGGACGAGGCGTCCGTAAACGATGTTACGAATATAGAGCTGCTTTCGCACCAATATTTTTCTCAAATATTGTTGCTAAACATACCGAGGTATGTCTTTCTTACTAATTAACGGTACACACAGTAATTATCTGCAACAATCAATAAAACAGCGTCTCCATAGTTTCCCAGTAGTCATGCTCTCGCTTTCCCGCATAGACTTCTCCACTTTGCGAGTGCGCGTCTCCGTGGCAATCGCATTGTCTTTACACTGCATTTCCGCTTCCTGATCGGTACTTTTAGCTTTTACGATCACTGCAACGACCGAAGACAGCTCCATGAGAATCATCAAACCACTGATCACACATAGACCGGTGAGACGTTTTCAGTGTCAAGTAGGAGCGAAGCAGCGAAGCTTTTTGGGAGGCGAAACCCATGCCATTGAACCGGCCGAACAATCGCCGTCGAGCGGCGGATCTGGTGACGAGCCTCCGCTCGTCACTGACTTGTTAGGTTTAGAGTGCATCAAATCAGAGTGTGTTCAACTGCTCACCCAAGGTACGCCATTATGGGAGCCATTAAATTCTAAAAGTTTGCTGTGGGTCTACTACGGATGGTTTCTCAACGTAACTCTGGTTATAAACAACCTTGGAGATGCTTGAATATTTTACGCGAAGAATAAAATAACACTTTTCTTTATACAACATTTTTGTTTCAATAGGATAAGTATCTTTTAACGCGAAAAATGTATAATCCGCCATCTATAGCGCCGCCATTAAATGGCAAACGCTCGTTATCACGGCAGCTTGGGCCAGTTGGTTTTCCATCTTACGATTTCAAAGCGCATAAACGTCTCACAAAACAGGCACGCACTTGATTACAGACAAAACAAATATGCACAAAGCGCTGTGTGTGTTTTTGTGTCTGTAATCGACTGAGGGTCTGTTTTGACTTAGGTTGTACGCCCCTTCTTTATGCCGACGACCTCACCCGCGTGCAGCCAATCCGTCGCCCCCTCGATCACCAACTACTCCAAGCGGACCTGGACAATGTTGTCGCCTGGTCAAGCAAAAACAGACTTCCATTGAACATTGCCAAGTGCACTGCGATGCAGATATCCTCATCCAGGCAGCAACGTTCTGCACTCCCCTGCTACAACTTCGACGGAGTGAACATTTCCAGAACGACCAGCACCAAGTTGTTAGGCGTCAGGCTGGACTGTCGACTCTGTTTCGGCACTCACATTGCTGAAGTGACCTCTCGAGCTCGAAGGAGGCTGGGGTTTGTTACCCCTGTCTCAAGAGGAGCAGGGCCAAGAACACTGAGGCACCTCTACACCGCACTGGTGCTGCCGCACCTTGAGTACTGTGCCGCAGTCTGGGACCCTCCTCAGGCCACCTTATCCGCCTCTGTTGAGAGTGTGCAAAGACGTGCCGCGTACACTATCTTGCGGTGGCAGACCCCTCATGTCCCCCGTTACCGGGACATAGCTACGGACGATCTGTTGGCACGTGTGGGTTGGAACTCTCTGGCCCTGCGCAGGAAAATCTCGTCTATCCGGCTCTTGGCAACCTGCCTCCTGCCAGAGGCTCCCGAGGTTCCTCTCGCTCGGCAGCTGCGGCTGAACCGAAACGGTGGCCTTCAACCACTCTTTGCCCGCACTGACCGGCACCGGAATACCTTCGTCATCAGGGCAGTAAATCTGTGGCGGTTCCTGCCATCAGAGATGACAGCGGGCCTGAAGGAGAAAGAAGATATCAAACCCATCTGCAGGGGGGCAATACCGCACTTGCGGTCCTAAGCGGCACGCAACTGAGTGTTGTTTTGTTTGTTGTTGTTTGTTGTTTTTCTTTCTTTCTTTTTTTTTTTTTGTCGCTCATGTAACTGCGGCACCACAGACCTCCTGGTATGGGCCCCTCGCCTTGTGTGGTGTCGCAACTCCTTCCGAGTTGAATAAATATTATTATTATTATTATTAATATTATTATTATTAATATTATTTGTAAGACGTGTCTGCGCTGTGAAATCGTCAGATGCAAACGCTGTTTATGGTTTGAAAACACACTCTTACCTGAGGCTCTCTAGGTATGCCTATCCTCGGAGCAGTTCACGTTCATGCACATACTCGCCCAGTCGAGCGCACGAACGTTAGCAATGCACACCAACACGGGAACACGAGAACAGCCGGGAAAAACGGTAGGTTCTCACAGAAATGAGCGTTTCGAAAACTCCGCCAGTCCCCAACGTGTTGTCGTACAATGTTGCCAAGCGCCTATTGTGAAACAGAAACATATTTCAAAGGACACAAGAATACAATAAAAAAAAAAAAGAAATAACCTTCCTTGTTTTTTGTTCTTGATTGGGGACATTTTTAGCGCGTGTTATACGTGGCAATTTGCATCCCAGTTAAAACCATAAAGAAAATATAAACGCTTACCAAATAATGCAAACGAGAAGGAAGGTAGCAAGCCGCATCGCCATTACATCAATGATGGCTGCGCTTGCGGCAGCGCTGGCTTCCACGGCGTGCTGGAGCAGAGGCTGCGATCGTTTTAAAGTCAGCTCCAACCCTTAAACATGCCACCTCCAACAATATTTGATGCTACAGTCATGTCTCGTTAATATGGACACCGTTAATATGGATACCCCTCTACATTGACACCACTTTCGGGGACACATTGGGAAAATACATGCATTTTTGTCTCGTTATTATAGACAACTCACATTATGGACGATTTTTCACGGGAACGGAGTTGTCCATTATTAACGAGACATCACTGTATACGATTGTGTGTGGATATGTCTCCCTGCGTTCCGAAGCAGTAAGTGCGTTGCTAACGTTGGCCATCGGCGATGCAGCAGACGCCGCCGCCTTGTCCGCGCCCTTGGGATAGTAAATAGCTTGTGAAAAGGTAGTAACTGTTGAATTTATTAACACTTTACTACCTGTCGAGCGTTTGAAGTAGTAAACAGTTTGATAGTAAGGGTCATAAAAAGGTAGTAACTGCTGCAGTTACTAGCTTTTTACTAGCTTTGTTGAAGAGTGCAGTCAATCCAGCTCTGCGAACGTAGCACATGATTACTCTTCCCGCGCGACACGGCGTTTCCTTTTAAGGCGGCGGTCCCACGGCGGCCATCTTGAACAAGCCATTAGTTCTAACCACTAGATGGCGGCACTCATCCGTGTGGCCTGTGTGGCCAGAAAACAAGCTCGTGGCAGTGATGTTCCTCCTCTGCTCTTAATTTCCTCCTTTCTGCTGCTCGCCCGTGCACGTTCAGCGCTCAGCGCGTGCTCCCGCTGACACAAATGCCAGCAAACGTGCCAGTGGTGGTAGCAGTGCCCAATTCGCACAGAAGCGGAGCCCAGCTAGCTCATCGACCCGATCGAGAGTGCCTAGCTGGGCAAAAATTGTTCTTTGATACTGGCTTAGTTCCGCGCTGCAGGGTTGGCAAAGCGATTACGTTAGAGGCTCACAAGCCAGTAGCTATCGTTTTAACTATTCAAGAATTAAAAACATAGTCCATCAATCAGTGAAGAATGTTATCAAACGTTAAAGAACATATACAAGACATGCCTTGTCAGCATTTTGTTAATGAAAGATCTTTTGCACGACAAAAACGTTTAAATTCATTTTCGCTGTAAGTCAGAGCGCAGCCGACATAACAGGTCAATGAGGCCAATCAAGCAGAACCAAAAAACACTATGTCACGGAGCTCAACATCCTATAGTGCGTTTGTTGTCACCGGTCAAAGCAATCAAGCGCAAACCATGCACTATGGCCTTGCGCATTTAGTATTCGTGTTTGTGCTTGTGTATCTTATAGTCTTTGACTGTTTTTTGATCTATAATAAAACAAGCAATAGCAGACTTTTTTTTCAAGACGGGCGTTCAGAAGGGCGCTTTATATAACTCATCATTTGGATGGTAGTTTGATTAAACTTGAATACCAATTATCTGACCTTATAAATAACCACCCTAATATTGTTGAAATAGTACGCCGAGGTCAAAGACTCTGCATGTTCAAGAAAAGAGTAAAAGTGTATTTTGTAGCCCAAGTGGCTTAAATTTTGTTAGGCGAGTGGGTAGCAGATTTCAAAGTGCATTTTATGGTGCTTTTGATATTGTTTGCATTATTAATTAGGTCTATATATAATTTGATGTTGAAAAAAAATATTCCAACGTCTTACATGTATCTTTATCTATATATATTTTCTGTTGGATTGCAACAGATATGAAGAATTTTACAGTAACGCTGACATTGTATGTTAATTAATGTGATCTCAATGATGTCGATGGGAATGATTTCCATTTGAAACGTTTGATGACGTTGATATTAATTATGATAACTACGATGTTTAGCTGATGTCAATTTTATTATTTTATGCATAATTGATTTTTATACTGACACTGGTCCTGTACACCGTTGAATGCTGTAAAAAGGGGCAGATGGCCTGGTCAGAAGATTTTTAATGCGAGAAAAGTATTTGCCCCACCACGCGAAAATCCGGCGGCGGCGGCGGTGGCGGCATGACTAAGCGATGGTACCAAAAATGGCCGACGGCGCAAAGAGTAAAAACACGTTAGAAATGCTCAGAGTGACGTCACAATTTTCACGAAGGTTCCTATAAACAAAGTAAATGAATGACTTTCGAAAGAAACTTTAGTACATTTCGGTCTGGATGGGAATCGAATCCGGGCCTCCGGGGTGCGAGACGGGCACGCTTCCCCGACTCCACGGCGGCTCCAAGGTCCTGGCTGACTAAGGTGTGCCTAGTGCGTGCGTCATTGCACACGTCACGTCGCAACCATCTGGCTGACTAAAAGTGTGTCCAAGTGCGTGCACCATTGGGCACGTGACGGTGCAGCCAATGGGGAGAAGGTGGCGCACGTCATGAGTGTATAACATGAGCGCGCTGTTTCCCGCGCGTCACACACCGAATCAGCAAAAATAACGCATGTCGAAAAAATAAATCGAAAACTTTTCACAAAAAAAACTGCAATGCTTTCATATTTCCACACGTAAGCAATCAAAAGTGTCTGTGCGGAATTTTCTTTTGTATTCTTTTGCCGCAGCCCCTCAGACACATGTAGGTCTGGAAATAAGGATCATTATTATTATTATTAACTCACGCACACTTGCTGTCGTAATATTTATTTTTATTTTTACAACACGTTCACGGGAGAACCGCCAAGCGGTCTGGACCATCCAAAGTTCAGTGTGTCTTCAAGTTCCTATAGCCGTCTGCACGTTCACGTTCAAATGGAAAAACACCGTAGACCGTCTTCTCTTTTCAAATGACAACGAAACGAAGCAGGCACTTAGCCAAGGGGGGGGGCATAGGGCCCGGCCTTTCCCCGAAATCTTCCATTTTGCTGAGAGCTCCTCTCCCCCCTCCCCCTCAAACAGCATTTTGTCATGGGCGGCCCCCCCCCCCCCCCCCCCGAAAGAAAATCCTGGCTACGTGCCTGAACCGAAGACCACATGAAGTGGTGACAACTCAGCCATTTTTCCGCCCAATCGTTTTTTTATGCATTTTGAAGTGCGCGCAATCCGGTGTCACTCAGCTCGAGCCCGTAGCTTTGGCTAGTGCATAGACGCCATTTTACCGCCCAAGTCACGCACCGAGTGCGCGAGAGCGTCACGCGCTGGCACATTCAGAGCAACAATGGATGTCTTCACCCTGAAACAGACAGACATGTAGGCAACCTAGGCTAGAGTGAACAGGCATGCTCTCTTACGGCCATTGTACCGGGAGTAGTTGCTCCCTGCAACGGCAGCTTGGAGGGGTCGCTGTAACCCTACCGCTCCTACAGTGCTTTAATTCCTTCTGAGAGGCACGTCCTCCTCACCGTGTTGTCCTCTTTGCTCGGGGGTTGAGTTGGATAAGTTTCTAGAGTACTTGGACCTACAGGTCGTGAGGCCAGCTGCCTTCAGGGACTTATGCGGAACACGTCTTTCTCTTCGTCTCCTTAAGAAACAAGTTTGTATAGACAAGAATTTAATTATTGTAAGCCGAAACGTATTTCAATCGGCTCAGTACAGTTATTTCAAGCAAGTATAATAGCACACATTTTCAATCGCATTGGTCGGGGAACAGTTGTTCAGGATGGCTCAGGCGGCGTTGGGCATGGTTGTGTGGTCGCACCCCTACGCGGCTAAAGAAGTTCCATTGCTCCTCGGCGAGAGTGAAGGCCACAAGGAAACCGCTCTCTAGCCCGGTCAATGAAGAATATGGCAGGGCAGCACTGAGCATCTCGCCTGATTTTATTTCGCAATACTCATTGCGGGGACTCAGAAAAACAAAAGAGAAGCGCGAGGAAACTTTGCGAGTTGTGATCCTGGACCGGCTTGCTAGAACAGCGTCTCAGCTGAGACTGAGTGAAAGAAAGCACTGCAAAGGGTTGGGCGCACGACTGTCTTGAGACGCGGCTTGAGTCCCGCTCAGCTCGAGCGCTGGTTTTGGCATTGCTTTCTTTCCCAAAGTCTCAGCTGAGACGCTGTTTCTAGCAGGTCTGACCTGGCTGCTTATAATTAGTTGCAAAGGACAAGAGTCGTGGTTGGTGTAAACGCAAAGTGGAAGCCTGGAGTCGTTGCATTATTAAACTAACACCATGAAAGTTGATCGTCTGACATTGTTCTTATTTGAAAAAATGAAATAAAAATTAATCCAAAGAAAGACGACCGTAGTGAGGGTTTCGCACATGTGCAACGCTTTTGATAGGGCACTGCATGGAGAGGGGGTTTATTAGACCCTTTTCCTGAGCCTCAGATTTGAACCACGATGACTGGCTGTTTGTTGCCTTACCATGAGGACCAGTCACTTGCGGTTTACACATAGCACTCTCCGTAAGTTTTCTACAAGTAGAGTAACGTTAAAACTGAAAATCTAAAATTCCTGCACGATGGCGAACAAAACAGAACCAGAGCGGTTGTAAAGCTGGAACCTTAAAAAGAAAAATGTCGGGTAAAAATCTTGGAGTGAAGGAAAAGAAATTCCCCTTTGTTGTCACCATCATATGGAGTTCAATATTCACACCTTTCGTGGTGTCGGAACATGGCAGGGAGCATTGAATAGCTTATTTATAGGCACTAGGTGTTTTCGAGAACTTGCTCGTGACCCTTGTTTTTTTCTTCTTTTTCTTGCAAGATTATCTACTCATTGCAAGAACGAGGAAGTAGCGCGAGGAAATATTTGAGAAAAGAATCCTCTGCATCAGGGACAGAATCCCCTCAGCGCCACTTTTCCTGAACTTCTCAACCTCGAATTTCAGTCACCTTTCAAAAGATGGCGCAAGTGCGCGTCGTCTGCTACAACATAGGTTATTTTTATTATATAGGACAATTAGTATGCTTTAAAAAATTATAATCATAGAAAATGATTTTAATTAGAACGAGAAAAGCACTAAATAAAGAATCGTTGCTTAAATAGCTGCCCTCTTCTTTGAAACCGGTTTCTTGCGTACAGAGTAGAGCTTCAAAATAGTCCCGTGATTTAAACATATTTTAAACAAATCTGAATATGAATACGAAAAAATCACGCTTCTAGTGAACCAGCTCAGTTCCTCTAGCATACAATTTAAAAAAAAATTAGGTCAGATGCCAGAACGCTGTCTGAGAAAACCAAGAACGCGTTAAGGGAATTCTTAGAAATTTTACCATAATCAAGTTGTGTTTACAAGAAAACGGCTGGCGTTGCCCTTCTAATATTTTGTATTCTGAGTTCCTATGTTTACCACAAGCATGCCCTTAAATGTCGTTGCTGCGTTATGATGTGAAACTCAGTTACGAGACTTCAAAATCACGTAAAAAAGGCTCTTTTTGAATAAATATTGAAAAATGTGAGCGTGCTAATTAACAAAAACACGTATGCACGGAACTAGACGAGTCTTTCTTCTATTCAATAAAAAAATAAGAACGCGTCTTGGATGCATTGCAAGTCTAGAAACTTGGAATGCATAGAGGTATGTCTTTGAAAAAATCAAAACTTGCACTTTTTGTTTTATTATTGTGCGTTAAGTTTTGAAAAATGCGTATCATATTTTGCACTATAAGAGTGATGATGAGTTGGCTATTTATTTGCAAAAAGAACGAAATACGTGACACGCGCACAGACGCAACATTTGCACAGCAAACAGGAGCGTTAGCAGCGCTGCCACCGTTATTATAGTTGGGGCCGTGGGACCGCCGCCTTAAAGGTCACGGGAAACTCACACTGCCTTGGATTTACTCTGATGGCTCGTATCATCCGCTTCGACCGGGCGTAAGGTGAAAGGGAGTATAGAACGCGTATCAGAACGTGACGTTTCACGCTCCCAGGTCAGATGTCAGGTATCTAATCACGAACTTCGGTTTTAGGTGTAAACATTTGCCTGGGCTCAAGATTCGTGGAGCTCAAGGTTCGTAGAGCACAAGATTCGTAGAGCTATCTAGATCGCAATGAATAGCTTTCCGAGTGCTCTGTAGAAAAGTGCAATCACGAACCTGGTTCGGTGCAGTACGTGGCTTCACCTCCGGCCGAGGAGTCTTCCTCCGGAGACAACAGAAACAGCCAATGCACAGCCACCCGTGACTAAGAGCAACCAGGGGGGCTATGTTGCGCTTTTTGGACTCCCAGGAGACTTGGAAGAGGGAAGTGACGTCAACGACTAGAGAAACGCAGATTGGATGTTGACAGAAGAAAACAAAATCAACATCCAATCTGCATTTGCTGCGTTGTTGACGTCACTTCCCTCTCCCTAGTCTCCTGGGAGTCCAAAAAGCGCAACATAGCCCCCCTGTCGCCGTGTTTGGCAGGTCAGCACTGCTGTATACTATATCCGCGAAAGCATATAATCATCATCAACAAACTGGGTGGTATCTCTCAGTGTTCGCTCCATCAGCCATCTGTAAATTAAGCTACCATGTTCCTTTCATAAAGTGTTCTTTAGATTCTGTATCGTACCCAGCCTTACGTAGGCAGAGATGTAACGGTTGGCGACAAGATGGTGAGGCAACCCTGCAATCTTTCGCAGTTCTAGCCATGACGGCGCGTCCACCGCAGTTAGACGAGAAAACGGGCTTATGGAACACTTACAAGGTATAGCTGGAGGAGTACTTCGAAGGCCACAGCATATAGAAACCGAAACGGCGGGCATTACTGGTGGCTGCTTTCAGCGACAACGTTGTGAAAGTGCTTTTAGGCCGTTGTCACCCCAAGAAGGTTAACGAGCTAAGCTACAAAGACGTCGTAAAGCATCTGGAAGAGCACCATGCCCCGCAAGTAAACGAGATCACAGCCAGTTACAACTTCTTAATGCGAAACCAAGGGGACGAAGAATCCGTACAAGCACTCTTAACGGAGGTGCGTAGAGTGGCCGAAGACTGGAATTTTGGCGAAATGTTGCACCACAAAACACGAGATCGTCTGGTGTGTGGGCTTCGTGATGACGATGTACGCAGACATCTGCTCACTAGGTAGACACTCACCCTTGAAGAGGCTGAAGAGTTCGCCATTGCATTCGAGAAGGCTGCAGAAAGCACACGACATTTGAGGAAGCAAGAGGCTAACGTGGAAGAGGGCGCTCACCTTGTTCAGTCGGGTCGCAACCCGAAAAACAGGCCGAAACCTGGCGGGGATGGCCGAGGACCCTGCGGAAGTTGCGGCAATGAGTTGTTCCGCCTGTCACAAGACAGCACACACCGACGGGTTACTTGCTTCATGTGTGGAAACCGCGGACATCTCGCCAGGGCCTGACGGGCTGCCAAGAAGGAGCCTCGCTACACGCATAGGACTAACGCACTGGACGAGACGCTTATGATTTGGATGAGCTGGATACGCTGGGTACGCTGGTGGCGCACAAGTCATCCAGCACCAGTACAGTGAAGCCCATTAATAAAACAATGGCCTGGAACAAAGTACCACTCGCGATGCTAATTGACACCGGATCCCCGGTAAGCGTTACACCGCGAGACGTGTACGAGGAGCACAAAGCCGAGTGGCCCACTCTGAAGAAACCAGAGCTGAGACTTTAGTGTTATCTGGGACCTATTTCTTTTGCGGGGAAAATAGAAATGACAGTGAAGTTCGGGAGACAGGCATTATCAGGATCGCTAATGGTGGTGAATTGCACGGGGCCTATTCTTTGATAGGCCCCGTGTCTATCAAAGGATAGAGACACGATCAAAGCATTTAACCAGGTGGGCGTGCCTGTGCTTTCCTCGGGAAACACACTGGCAAACTTGCATATAGCTAAGCCTGCTGAGCCCAAACCGGACACATGGAAGATCCTGCTGGACAGCTTTGCTGACGTGTTTGAGCCAACTCTAGGTCTTTGCAAAGGACCTCCAGTTCACCTGAACATAAAAAATAGAGCCACACTCCTCGTTTTTTCAAGGCACGTACAGTGCCCTATGCCCTTCGTGAGAAAGTGTCCGACGAAATCGACCGACTGGTGAAGGAGGGTGCACTGTCTTCGGTGACGGTTTCCGAGTGGGCTACACCCGTCGTGCCGGTGGTGAAAAAGAACGGGGACATCGAGTGGTTCTGCCCCAAGCCGCATGCTCCACCAGCATGTTATCGGCCCTCCATGACACCCATCCAGGAATTTCAGCCATGAAAAGTCTGGCTCGAACCGTCTTCTGATACCCAGGACTGGAAATGAGCGCCAAAGGAACGGGGACAGGTGAAGAAGTCGACGACAACACGGGACCGTTCGTTTGGCGCTAATTTCCAGTCATGAACCAACAAGCCCAGCTAAACATTTTGTTGATACCCAGGAATTGATCGAGACATCGAAGATCTCGTTAGAAGGTGCGAGACTTGCATCCAGGCCTCTTCAATGTCCCCAGCTGAAGTTCCCATTAATTGGCCGGACACCAACCAGCCCTGGTCACGCCTTCACGTAGACTATGCTGGTCCGTTGGAGGGTGAGATGATACTAATTATGGTCGACTCACACCATGTGAATAGAGGCGGTATCGATGAAAACGGCATCGGCCGAGACCACAGTGGAAGCACAGCGCGTTATTTTTTCGCGGTTTAGGCTGCCAAGAACGTTGGTGTCAAATAATAGATCACAGTCTACCAGCGCTGCTTTTAAACAGTTTTTGCAAGACAACCATGTAGAGCACCGGCTCCATACCATCCGCAGTCAAACGGATTAGCCGAGCCAGCGCTACGCACAGTTAAGGAAGGCATTCGCAAAGTGCTGCCTGGGGTGCTATTCTGGTCGCAAACGGGTACTTTCGAGTTGTGACGTATCGAGAAAGAAGGGGCGGAGCCTCAAACTAGAATGATTCTTGTTTGAGGCTCCGCCCCAACGTTCGGGTTCACGCACGCGGTCAGCTAGAATCTGACAATCCCCCTACGTCGCGATGACTTGTCCACGCAGTTGGGGCGCAGAAATCCCCGCATTTCCCCCTCTTCTTTTTGTTATCTTCTTTCTTTCCTCCGGGAGTTACAACGAGCGAATAACAGAGAAAAGGATACCTTCCGGAAAATGAAAGGAAACAGAGAAAAATAATATTATCATTTTATAAAATACGAAAGATTATTTCAATAATTATGACGTAAAGTAAATTTAGCTACTGTCTTTCAAAACAAACATGGCGATAACCGCGGTAACGACCTTGTGGTGTTTGTGTCTCGTTTGCGTCGTTGCTTTCCCTGTTCCTGCACGATACGGATCGTATTACGAGAAGAAAATATTATGTGAAGGTACGCTGCGACACCGATCATCCTTTGTGAAGCCTTCGTGAACATAAGCTGCACATGAAATTTCCTGTTTGCCTGTGAAGGAGACTCCAAATGGATACAGAGCTGACGACGACTCTGTGGTGATATATGACAAGTCATGAGATTGACGCAGAGTGCACCGCTTGTGAACATGCTGTGGATGATGCAGGAAAGTATCTTCGGGCAGTTTTAATAATGCTTTGCTCCCTTTGCTCACTGCAGTGATTACGGCGGTAGTCCCCATAAGCCATGCTCTTTGCTTTCGGCGCTGAAGAAATGGTCGCGACCGCATAATCTCGGGCAGTCTTTTTTACTTACTTTTTTATTTGCAGAAAAGCTCGTGCAAAAAAAAAAAACGGTTTTTACACGTCCCTACATAGGTACCTCGCTATCCCATTGGCTTCATTGCGCGTGACGATTCAACGCTCTTTGCCATGGGAACGTTCGTGAAACTATAGTCGGATGCAACCTAAGAACAATCTTTTAGCTCCACCCACAAGCGCATTGCGCCCATCAGAAGTGCCTCCGCAGTCGAGAAAGTAGTTCGCTAGCAACGTTGCTTTTTCTTCTTTCAGTAAACGTGTCTTAAACTACTACAATATTTATTTAATTCATTCAGGACGTTTAAATAAGTTAGAATACGTTTTTGTCAACGAAATAGCTGTTTAGTAAAGAAAGAAAGTCATGTCCAATGTACCGTCTTCCCAATTCATTTTCTATCCAAGATAGTGTCTAACATACTAAAGCCCCTCTATCCTGGGAAAAGTGGCGCCATTCATTGTTGTAGAAACTGGCACGCCTCTCTGGAGATTCATGGGGAATCTACCATGCTGGTGTGCCGCCTGTCTTCCCAGGCTTCTTGCACGTGCCTTGCATGCGCACTTCGATTTTGAAACTGAGTGCTTTAATTCCTTCTGAGAGGCACGTCCTCCTCACCGTGTTGTCCTCTTTGCTCGTGGGTTGAGTTGGATAAGTTTCTAGAGTACTTGGACCTACAGGTCGTGAGGCCAGCTGCCTTCAGGGACTTATGCGGAACACGTCTTTCTCTTCGTCTCCTTAAGAAACAAGTTTGTATAGACAAGTATTTAATTATTGTAAGCCGAAACGTATTTCAATCGGCTCAGTACAGTTATTTCAAGCAAGTATAATAGCACACATTTTCAATCGCATTGGTCGGGGAACAGTTGTTCAGGATGGCTCAGGCGGCGTTGGGCATGGTTGTGTGGTCGCACCCCTACGCGGCTAAAGAAGTTCCATTTGCTCCTCGGCGAGAGTGAAGGCCACAAGGAAACCGCTCTCTAGCCCGGTCAATGAAGAACATGGCAGGGCAGCACTGAGCATCTCGCCTGATTTTATTTCGCAATACTCATTGCGGGGACTCATAAAAACAAAAGAGAAGCGCGAGGAAACTTTACGAGTTGTGATCCTGGACCGCCTTGCTAGAACAGCGTCTCAGTTGAGACTGAGTGAAAGAAAGCACTGCAAAGGGTTGGGCGCACGACTGTCTTGAGACGCGGCTTGAGTCCCGCTCAGCTCGAGCGCTGGTTTTGGCATTGCTTTCTTTCCCAAAGTCTCAGCTGAGACGCTGTTTCTAGCAAGTCTGACCTGGCTGCTTATAATTAGTTGCAAAGGACAAGAGTCGTGGTTGGTGTAAACGCAAAGTGGAAGCCTGGAGTCGTTGCATTATTAAACTAACACCATGAAAGTTGTTCGTCTGACATTGTTCTTATTTGAAAAAATGAAATAAAAATTAATCCAAAGAAAGACGACCGTAGTGAGGGTTTCGCACATGTGCAACGCTTTTGATAGGGCACTGCATGGAGAGGGGGTTTATTAGACCCTTTTTCTGAGCCTCAGATTTGAACCACGATGACTGGCTGTTTGTTGCCTTACCATGAGGACCAGTCATTGCGGTTTACACATAGCACTCTCCGTAAGTTTTCTACAAGTAGAGTAACGTTAAAACTGAAAATCTAAAATTCCTGCACGATGGCGAACAAAACAGAACCAGAGCGGTTGTAAAGCTGGAACCTTAAAAAGAAAAATGTCGGGTAAAAATCTTCTAGTGAAGGAAAAGAAATTCCCCTTTGTTGTCACCATCATATGGAGTTCAATATTCACACCTTTCGTGGTGTCGGAACATGGCAGGGAGCATTGAATAGCTTATTTATAGGCACTAGGTGTTTTCGAGAACTTGCTCGTGACCCTTGTTTTTTTCTTCTTTTTCTTGCAAGATTATCTACTCATTGCAAGAACGAGGAAGTAGCGCGAGGAAATATTTGAGAAAAGAATCCTCTGCATCAGGGACAGAATCCCCTCAGCGCCACTTTTCCTGAACTTCTCAACCTCGAATTTCAGCCACCTTTCAAAAGATGGCGCAAGTGCGCGTCGTCTGCTACAACATAGGTTATTTTTATTATATAGGACAATTAGTATGCTTTAAAAAATTATAATCATAGAAAATGATTTTAATTAGAACGAGAAAAGCACTAAATAAAGAATCGTTGCTTAAATAGCTGCCCTCTTCTTTGAAACCGGTTTCTTGCTTACAGAGTAGAGCTTCAAAATAGTCCCGTGATTTAAACATATTTTAAACAAATCTGAATATGAATACGAAAAAATCACGCTTCTAGTGAACCAGCTCAGTTCCTCTAGCATACAATTTAAAAAAAAAATTAGGTCAGATGCCAGAACGCTGTCTGAGAAAACCAAGAACGCGTTAAGGGAATTCTTAGAAATTTTACCATAATCAAGTTGTGTTTACAAGAAAACGGCTGGCGTTGCACTTCTAATATTTTGTATTCTGAGTTCCTATGTTTACCACAAGCATGCCCTTAAATGTCGTTGCTGCGTTATGATGTGAAACTCAGTTACGAGACTTCAAAATCACGTAAAAAAGGCTCTTTTTGAATAAATATTGAAAAATGTGAGCGTGCTAATTAACAAAAACACGTATGCACGGAACTAGACGAGTCTTTCTTCTATTCAATAAAAAAATAAGAACGCGTCTTGGATGCATTGCAAGTCTAGAAACTTGGAATGCATAGAGGTATGTCTTTGAAAAAATCAAAACTTGCACTTTTTGTTTTATTATTGTGCGTTAAGTTTTGAAAAATGCGTATCATATTTTGCACTAAAAGAGTGATGATGAATTGGCTATTTAGTTGCAAAAAGAACGAAATACGTGACACGCGCACAGACGCAACATTTGCACAGCAAACAGGAGCGTTAGCAGCGCTGCCACCGGTATTATAGTTGGGGCCGTGGGACCGCCGCATTAAAGGTCACGGGAAACTCACACTGCCTTGGATTGACTCTGATGGCTCGTATCATCCGCTTCGACCGGACGTAAGGTGAAAGGGAGTATAGAACGCGTATCAGAACGTGACGTTTCACGCTCCCAGGTCAGATGTCAGGTATCTAATCACGAACTTCGGTTTTAGGTGTAAACATTTGCCTGGGCTCAAGATTCGTGGAGCTCAAGGTTCGTAGAGCACAAGATTCGTAGAGCTATGTAGATCGCAATGAATAGCTTTCCGAGTGCTCTGTAGAAAAGTGCAATCACGAACCTGGTTCGGTGCAGTACGTGGCTTCACCTCCGGCCGAGGAGTCTTCCTCCGGAGACAACAGAAACAGCCAATGCACAGCGACCCGTGACTAAGAGCAACCAGTCGCCGTGTTTGGCAGGTCAGCACTGCTGTATACTATATCCGCGAAAGCATATAATCATCATCAACAAACTGGGTGGTATCTCTCAACTGGGTGCAAACTGGGTGCAAACAACACGGCGCCGTTTCGCACGGGAGACAAGAGAGGGCGCAAGCGGTCACGACGCCAACTGCTGCCAACGAACGGGCAGACGCCGCCGAGAGCCGGCGTATTTAGCAGACAAGGAACTGCAGTTGCTTGTTGTTACCGCGCCTGTAATTGTTTCTGCGACTGTCGCCGCCTGCGGAACGCGCGCTGCTTTTGAGTCGAAAAGATTGTCTGCTAAAGACGCTGGCTCTCGACGCCGTATGCTCGTTCGTTGGCGGCGTTCGTTGCGCCATCTCTTGTGTCCCGTGCGAAACGGCGCCGTGCTCTTTGAAGACCGGTGACGTCGCTGCGTTTCCATAGGAGCTAAGCCTTTTTCTTTCTTTACTTTTTCCTCAGGTAAGTTTGCTCTTTGCAAATTTTACAAAAAAAAAATGCACCATCTGTGGGCAGCGCTGCACGAAGTCGTAGCGCGATAGGTTAAGAAACCGAATTTTGCGGTCGATTTACAGAGCCTGTCGTCTCCTTGATCCACCCGGTAGTTACGTGACTTCCGCTATGTGCCAACGTTACTAGATTACCTCAGTTGTGGAACTCCCGCGGAGGGGGGTACCCCCCCTCACTCACCTCAATCCGCCTGGAGTCGTTCGAAGCGCCATCTATATTTTCGTTTCATAACTGTGCGTTCTAAAGAGCACTGCTGAAGCGCCAAATGGCGATCACAACGCCGCCATTTCTCCCGCAGCGGTCACTCGAAGAACTGCACGTGACATCTATTTTTGGCTTCAATCGGGTTACAGGGGTTCCACCCGCGTCTCCCTTGCGGACGCGCCGCGAAATACCCACACAGTTAAAATGCGCCTAGGTCGGGACGCGCTACCTGAAATCCGCGCTGAGGCATGGTTGTATAAAAACAATATTAATTGTGCTGCAAAACCTTGAAAACTAAAAATTTTAGAAAACATCACCCGCCCCCATTTTGTACTAATCTCCAATAAAAGTTACTACAAAAAGAGTTTTTTTCGTTGGTTTTTACGTTTCGAGTGACGTTGAAACGAACGTATCCCGATTCAGTTACCAAAGCAGCCGTCCGGCGGCGCGTCGAGCGAATCTGGGCGAGTCGTGGTGAGTGAGGGGGGGTACTGTTCGTGCATGCAGCGTCTATGAACAGTTCCGTAACTGAGTTAATCTAATAACGTTGCTATGTGCTACGTGCTACGTAGGTCGGACGTGGCCATACGTCACTTTGTCGTCACGGTCCGAACTCGAAGAGCGGCACTTACGGCAAACGGTTGCTTTCGTGTTTCGCGAACGTTCCCATGGGAACCGCGTGGAATTATCACGCGCGCTGTGGCCAATAGGAGCGCGCGGTTCGTAGGGGGAGGAGTTTTCGAGAAACACGAACGTGACCGTTTGTGACCAGAATAGCACCCCTGGCAATCTTAGAACAACGCTTGCCAGATTTCTCTTCTGCTACCGGAGGATCCCCACAAAAGATGGGAAGCGTCCATCCGAGCGGTTACTCGGCTACCGCATTCGGTCCCGAATTGACAGCTGTCTTCTAGAGCACTCGCGCTCACGCCCGTCCAAGGGCAGCAGCCGTCCTTTATTCGCGGGCAAGACCGAGTGGTTGCGCAATTTTGGCGGAGGACATCGGTGGGTTCCTGGAATCATCCGATCGTCCGAGGGTGCCCGGATGGCAACGGTGGATACCTCACAAGGGGAGCATCGGCGGCATGCTGACCAGCTCCGGAAGCGAGTTCTTTCGCCAACGGGCCAGCAAGCGACAGGTCGTACACCTGCTACGCGTTCAAGTGCAGCGGATGACCAAGGCACCAGCTCACCGGTGCCGAATCTCAGAAGATCGACCAGGCAACGACGACCTCCTGAGCGTTTAGATGCTTAGGGGGAGAAACGCTGTATATATGCGCGAGGTCATATAATCATCATCAACATACTCGAGGGGGGGGGGGGGCTGAGGGGAGGGGGGGATCTCGCGGTGTTCGCTCTAGGTGCCATCTGGAAAAAACCGCCATGTTCCTTTTATAAAGTGTTCTTTGGATTCTGTATCTTACCCAGCCTTACTAAGGCAGGGATGTAACAAGCATTCTGAGGTGAAATTGTTGATCTGCGCAAAAATCAACAGAGAACTCATGAAACGTCTCGCCCAACGATGCAGTGCGACATTAATCTTCCAAAATAAAGCGCTCATAGTTTTTCCTCGTATTTCGCTGAATCAATGTAGTAATGCAGGCCAGTTGGTTCATGATTACAAGCTGGTAGCAGCGCGCCGCAAACGTTTAGTTGAAGTTCGGTGCTCGTTCTGCCCGTTCCTCCCTTTGAGTGTGTATTTTTTTTTTGCGTGCTGCTACACGTTTCTCCTTCGCTAAGTTCGCGCAACACTACGGGATCCAATAACCAATGCTCACAAATCTTTGCCGAGCTTTTTTTTTTTGCTGTACCAGCTGACACAACGGGTGACATAGAAGTGTATTAAAGAAGCACGAGAAAGGAAGAAGAAAAAAGTCCGAAAGCTGACGGCCACGCGCTGGCAGCAGCTCCCACAATGAACACAAACGGAATGATTTATGAGAAGGCGTGGTGAAAAGCAGCCAACAGGCACCCCCTATACGCCAACCCAAACTGATTTCGGCCCGCGGCCTCGGCAACGAGATATAGATGTTCGCACGAAATCGCACCGAGAGCCCCCGCGGCGACGAGGCACCCACAAAAAGAGCGATAACATTGGCGCGATCCTCGGGTGAAAAGTAATGTACGCAGGAACGTTCAACGCCTACTTGATGTCTCTGTTAATAGAAAAGACTGCGGGCTTTCTTGTCTATCTCTGGTCTTTTTTGGGGGGCCTTGGTTTTCTTTGGCCATGGTCTTATTTCGCACTATATTCTTAGGTCTTTCTTTCGTGTTTTGGTATTCGTTTTTCGTTGGTTCTCTTTTGGCCTCGCTTTCCTTTTTTTGCTTCGTCAGCCGCGGAGCCGGGGGCGTCTTGGGACACCGCGGGACATTACTAAGGCGGAGGGAGAATTTCTTTGCCGCTCGTCCCTTTTCGCGAGTCTTCTTCCCGCGCCATCTTCCCCGTCATTTAGATGCGGGCTTTGTGGTTGGAGAGAGGGGAAAACCGACTTCTATATGCAAAGCCATTTTGCCATCTTAGGCTCGGTGTGGCAGCGCTGCGGTGATTGTGTTCTCGGGAAATGACTGCATGCGGTGTTTCTTTCTTCTGCGTCCCGTTTATTCTGGCTCCTTCTTCTACATGCAGAATCGCTAATGTAGCGAGTCGCAAATTGCGGGACAGGGAAGGAGAAGGCGCGGATGAAACTGGTGTTTGATGAAGAGTTTGCGCTAAAAGTAGCTAGTCGGAGTTTCGTAGCCGAAGAAGGTCGGTACTCTGTGAAGGAGGCCGAAGAAAGGAAATTTCCACTTTTTGCGAGCGCTGATTTAAGACGAAGTACGCACGAGAAAAAGGTAAAAAGAAAGCTGCGAGTTTACTTTTCTTGAGGAACATGAAGACAGCCAACCACGACAAACGAAAATAAAAATGGATCGCAAGAAGATTGGAGTCAGTGCCATTTTAAGAAACGCACATGACGCGTGGTGCGTGCTCTGCAGGAAAGCGAAGTCACTGAAGTTTTCAGTGTGTGGACGAGTAGGCTACACTGTTTTACTTTAAGTCCGACAGCAGCCCGAGCAACCATCCAATAGAGACACTAGGGAGGTTTAGGGAACCGTTTTTGTACATCTCATACGGTACGACGGGCCCTCCGGGACGAACTGCGCATGCGCTACCTTCGAAGACTCTCATTCGCGCAGTGTGTGCCGGAGGGCCTATGGTACCTTATCGGATGTCCGAATATGGTTCCCTAAAGCTCTCCTGTAAAGCGGCGCCAAGAGTGCACCGTCATGGTGCCCGTTTTCCTTGTGGGTTTGCGCGATGACCTGCTAAATCAATCACGCGCAAGAAAGAAAAAAAATCGCGGGACCACAGCGCCTTCACTGGGCGATTGGTACAGTCCGCGATAACAAACGTAGAGAAGGTGAGCGCATATAAGATGGCAGTTTTTGGCGCGGTTTCATTGGATCAATCGGATTGCACTATCGGATGCGGCCGCGGACTCAGAGTGGAACAGAGTGTAGTACCGAAACCGTAATTAGAATGTGTATTAGTCGGAATTCGTCACGTGATTTGAACCTGCTCTCGAGCGAATGTTTTAATAACTTTTGAAACGTAGTTACATGCCAAGAACTTTGATATCTAACTAAGGACATCAAAGTTAGTTCTTTTTTATACATGTCAGCGTTGATATTATTGTAAGACGGCGTTGCTAGACTCTACTTTTCAAGGTTCTTCTAGTTTTCTCGTTTCTGTAGCCTTCGCTGATTCGTGTAAATGTCACATTTATTTTTGCGAGAAGAACGAAACCAAAGTTCGCAAGCTTTTCCGTGCGGACATCCCCTTCGTCCTTTCGAAGTTGCGACGACCGTCCTACTTGCCTATCCGGGCTTTCTTGAAAAGTGGTTGCTCTTCAGCCCTTCTGGAGAGCTTCCCGTGTCCTCGAGCTCAGATTTTTAAACTCAATTTGCAGTCCCATTTTCAGCTTTACTGGAAAAGGCAAAAAGCTTCTTTACTTTTTCTCGCGCGCAAACTGTAAGTGATTGGGAGAAAGGAGCCCAGGGAACTGGGGCGACGTTTTTTTTTTTCTTTTTTGGATGCTGGGCACGAAGTTCGCTTTAGCTCAGACCTAGTGAATTTTTGCGTTGTGTGTCTCACTTTATTTTATATTTCGGTGTGTTCGTCTACGATAAGTTGACCTTCGCACTTATTTCCTCGTTCTTTCTTTTTTTATATATTTTCTTGAGACAAACTCCGAGAAGAGCAGCTCAAATTGACTTACCAGGTAAGAAATTAGAGAGTGACCTAGACAGAGTGTGCCTCATCCTCAACGTAACGCAATATCTAAAATGTTCTCCTTTCAAACCACACAGTTAATATAATAATCTAGAGGGAAAACGTTCCATGCATTCCAGACTCCTCCAAATTGCGCCATCACGGTCCCAGAGGGTAGTCCTTAGGTAGTCCACGTGAGCCCATATCGGTCTTGGCGCCTTAATATACACAAAGAAGCAAGAAAACATCACCTGTAAGGTCTGTGTCCAGAGTTTTTTCTAGCTTTACTTTTGCAGGAAACCGCGGGCAACGCATAGTCTATAAAGAAAAATAAAGTTGACAAGCATGCGAACAACTTCTAATTATCGCGGCAAAAACGAACACGTGCACCTATCGTCTGCTTTCTTTCTCCTATTTTCGGTTGCCCACTTTCTCGTTCTTTATCTCGTGACCACCAATGTCAACGTTGACGATTTTCCGTGTTCTGCTCATGTCTTTCCCCTTCGCCCCCCCCCCCCCCCCCCCCCCAATCCCCATGCCTCAAACAGCTCAGGGTTAAAAAAAAAGGTTATAAATTAAATACCAGTTCATGCACCTCAGAAAGCTAGAGCTTCGTCAGATATGGTCATTGTTGCGGTGGTGACTCGAGTGATTGCGACTGTCTAAATCGGAGCGCTGTATGACCCATTTATTGAGAGTCGTCCTTCGCAATTTAGGTCCATTTCAGGATGCCCTTACACACACTGAATACTATTCCGATTAGTTCTAGCTTGCTGAGTTTATGCTTCAAATTCTTATACTCTCCAATAAAGTATTACAAGAGGACGCTTAGCCTTCGCCTTCAAGAGTGGAACGCGATAGCTAGACATATAAACCCCGCTCATTCCCAAACATGCAAGCATGTCTGCGTGGCCTTAATGAAGACAAGAAAAACGGGTCTGCGTGGGGAGATAGCGCTCGGCTAGAGTGGACTAGAAAGGACCAGTGGGGGCCACCGGAGTGCTATTTCTGCGCCTCCGCATGTGGAAAAAAAAAACGGCTAATCCAAGCCCAACGAGCGAAGTGGTTCGGATTACCCGTTTTTTATGAAAAACGCCTTGCGTTCCAACGCCAATCTCGACCGGCACACTCGTCAAGGTCATAGAAAGAATAGAACGCCGGGCTATATTTTTTATACAACCTAGACGTCAGGCGTCACGTCAATACATAATGTCACTGCGACGTGACTTGTGTCACAACGCCATGCGACATCACGACGACGCCTTAACGTCAACGTCGTCATCGAAGTTGACAACGCGCATTACACAATATCAAGACTGCGTTCTGACGTCATATTGCGTTGACAACGACGTCGATGCCAACGTTGACGTTGACGACGACGACGACGACGTCACGCGACGTCAAGGTGACAGCGTCCTTGTCAATGTGACGTCATAAAGACGCTGTCAGGTCGTCGACATGACGCAACTCGACGTCTCGATGACGTCCCGACAACTTCACGACGTCGACGTCAACGCCATCGTCGACGACGACGACGTTACACGACATCAAGACTTCGTCGTGACGGCGCGTCGACGTTGATGTTGGCGAAGGCGACGACGTTACACGCCTTCAAGGCTTCGTCGTGACGTCGTTGTGACATTGACGTTGACGACGACGTCAGGACGACATTAACTTGGCGTCATAGTGACGTTTGACGTTTTGTGGGGCGTCAACGTCAACGTCGGCATCGACGACAACGTCCACGTCGTCCTCGACGCGGCGCGACGTCATGATCGCGTTACAACGGCGACTTGATGTCGCGTAACGGCGTCGTCCTCACCGCGACGTCATGACCGCGCTACAACGGCGACTTGATGTCGCGTAACGGCGTCGTCCTCAACGCAACGTCATGACCGCATTACAACGGCGACTTGATGTCACAAAATGGCGTCGCCCGCGACGCGACGCGATGTCACGACGGCCTTATGACAGCATCTTGGTGTCACGTAACGTCGTCGTATCGTCACGTGGTCGTGACGTGGTATTTTGACGTTACCACTGACTTCAAAATATAAAAAATACAATATTGTGCTATATTGCCTACATGACCTTGACCTGTGTCGTCGCTCGCTTCGATCGCAGCGAAGATGGCGCTGCGATTGAAGTGGCTTGGTTGACCTGATCGCCTTCCACATTTTGAGGTGGAACTGAAAGCATGAGCGGAGTCTGTAGCTCGCCGCACTCAGTCGTTTCTTGTTCACTCTAGCTCGGCAGTCAAAGAGTGCGGACGCGCGATGGCTCGCTCTGATAGCGAGGTGATAACGGCCGGCGCCGGCCATGGACCATGGTGACAGGCCTTTTTGCATCCCTGCCAATCACAGGATCGTTCCGCCGACGTTGCCTGGCTGAAGGCGAGGGAAAAAATCAGGTTTATCTTCCCTGCGATGTAAATGCCAGGCCAATAAGGATCGTCGACTTCAAGGAGCCTTTGGAAAAAGCTGATCTTCGTAAGGATATAGCAGGGCTAGGTGTGCGCCAAATGGGACACGTGTGGCTCTGCAGCCTATAATGTGCAGCAGCGAATGAATGACTGCTACAGCTTGGCCGGCTCACAGTGAAGAGAAAGCTGTGCATCCCCGTGGACCCCAACCGGCAGGAATTTCGGGGCAAGTTACACTGGGTCCCGTTCGACGTATCCAATGACGCTCTCCGGAAGGCACTGCAAGAGTACAGCACAGTCCGCGAGGTGTGCAAGGAGAGGTGGCGAGTGGAAGGCTTCGAAGACATCAAGTCGACTACCAGTATCGCCAAACTGACAATCATGGAAGGCAAAACGCTGGAGAACCTACCTCACCAGCTGAGGCTTCAGGAGGGCACGGTTCTCGTTGCCGTACCCGGGCGGGCATCGCTATGCCTGCGGTGCCGAAGGCAAGGACATATACGGCGTTATTGCCGTGTGCCTCGGTGCAGGCAATGCCGTGGCTTCCTTCGGCCACGGGGCCCAAGACTGTGCACGCTCGTACGCGAGTGCTGTAGTCAGCCGAGCGAGCGACCAGAGATGCGACCTCATCATGGATGAGGTGGGAGCAGAGGAGGCCGCAACATCGTCGTTGCGGTGTGAGAGGGCACAGCAGGACAAGGTGGCAGTTGAAGGTCATGACAACAATAAGGCGGAGGCGACAGTCTAACAGGATACCTTGCTGGGCTGGTTGGTTGAACGACATAATGAGAAACAGCGCAAAAGGGGCAGGACACAAAGTAGAAGAAGGACACAGTAGAGCCACTGAATGAGCTGCGCTTATTCGTAGCTTAATTAGTGGCACTAGGACACAGGACATACGCTGACTAATAACCAAAGGTTTACTATAAATTCCACGCGCGCACAGTGGCCCGCGCAAGCACAAGCTCTTCTTTCTCTTTCAAAAGAGATACATGCTATAGTCGGTTACAAGTTAAGAAGGTAGGAGAAGCTCCTCCCACAAGCGTGGTGTGCCGGTTTCAAATCCCACCGCAATCGAAAGAAGAGTTCACTGGAAACGCTCCTTGTTCCGCTTCAACGGATAGATAATGGCCACAGAGTGGTGGCAACTTGTCTCCGACCCCCACGTTTTAAGAAAGCGACCTTTGTATTCATCGGAGAGGGAACCGAGCCCCTGAAAGCAGCCTTTGTATCAATCGGAGGGGGACGCTAATCCCCGAACGTCGTCTTTGTTTGCATCGGAAGGGGAAGACTCTAATCTCCCTCTCGTGGCTTCCACAATGCTAAGTCAAAGTCAAAAGATAAAGCAAATATGTACAGAAAGGCAAGACCCTCCTCGCGGAGGGATATATGATTCCCTTTGAGGGGCATTTTCCGCAACCTTCTTGACTTGTAACCTACTATAATAGAGAAAGAAACAGCGGCACTAGAAAGGCGTTGCAAAACGCTTGACCGGAATAAATATTAAAAAATACACCCTCTTCCCGAGGGGAACCATGGGGTGATGCGGAGCATCGTGTTGGTTCCGAGGAAAGAGTCAGTTGCGTGCTGACGTCGAGAGATGGCGCCACCGACTGCCCTAGCGTTACCCCCTACGCGAGCCTTCGTCGCGGCTCGCGGCAGAGAAACTTGGAACGCTCGCCGCTCGCCGTTTATTTTTTTTCACACTTGAAGGAGAGGAGACTAGAGGAGGAGAGTTGCGCGTGCGCGCGCGGTGTGAGGAGAAGCGAACGCACGCGTAGTGCACGCAGCTGGTAGAGAGAGAGAGCGGAGAGAGTAACGCGCAGCTGTTGGAGAGAGGGAAGGAGGAGAGTTGCGCGTGCGTAGTTCGAGTGCCGACTACAACGCCGACGCCGCGGGACATAGACCCGAGCAAGAGATGCTCCGCATCTAAAAAATATGACAGCGGCACAAGAAAACAAGATCACTCCACGTTCGCATCACGTGCACACCGCTTTCAGGACACAAATCGGACCTTTACAGATCGTGTGTACAGTATACTAAGGGCAGTCACAATTGAGAAATTGAAATTCCCTGTTGGTCAGATGCACTGAGGCGACACTAATGCAGTGATCTGGTCCACAGGCAAGTATACACACCGCTTCCATAATCTCTCTCTCCAACTTGCCCCTCATGCCGCGTGCTCACGCAGCCTATCGTTCAAACAGCGACCAGTCTGTCCCAAGTAGACTCTACCACAGCTGAGAGGGATCTCGTAGACGACTTCCTTGACACAAGGCAAGAAACTGCTTGGCATGCCTCGTGTCACAAGGGCCGTTCCTAGGTTTGGTCCCGCTTGACATTGCGCAGAGTTTAGAAAGTTTGCAGGGGGCCGTGAAAACGACGTCAACGTTGAATTTTGCTCCTACACGTTTCACACTATGAGAGATCCTGTGAACGTAGGGTAGCACTTCAAACTTCTTTGGCCTTTTCCTAGTTTCAGTGTCAAGACTTTTCATCTTCTTAAGCAGAGATTCGGCCACTCGTCTCACCAGAAAAGGAGGGAAACCCGAAAGTTCGAGGCGATGTAGCTGAAGGTCGAAGCTCTCGCGTACGGCGTGGGGACGCTCGGCTTTACAAAAGTCATGTCCCCCCGCCGTACACGAGAGCTTCGACCTTCAGCTACATCGCCTCGAACTTTCGGGTTTCCCTCCTTTTCTGGTGAGAGGAGTGGCCGAATCTCTGCTTAAGAAGATGAAAAGTCTTGACACTGAAACTAGGAAAAGGCCAAAGAAGTTCGAAGTGCTACCCTACGTTCACAGGATCTCTCACAGTCTGAAACGTGTAGGAGCAAAATTCAACGTTGATGTTGTCTTCACGGTCCCCCTGCAAACTTTCTAAACTCTGCGCAATGTCAAGCGGGACCAAACCTAGGAACGGCCCTTGTGACACGAGGCATGCCAAGCAGTTCGTGCCTTGTGTCAAGGAAGTCGTCTACGAGATCCCTCTCAGCTGTGGTAGAGTCTACTTGGGACAGACTGGTCGCTGTTTGAACGATAGGCTGCGTGAGCACGCGGCCTCGCTCGGCAGTGGTCACGGTTCCCATCTACCTATAGACTTTTGCAAGCAACGGGTCCCGACTGTTATCCCATGCGTGCAAGCACGTGCAGTATGCGCGTGAAAATAGCTTTGGCAGGCCTGCAATTGCATGTGCCTGCTCACACGAAGAGGAACATGGCGGCCGCCAGATGCCCTGTTTGCAATCGTCTATACACTGCAGGGATTGTGGGTGTTCTCCTGCGTTGCACAACACAAAGGTGGTGGGACGCATGAGGGGTAAGTTGGAGAGAGAGATCATGGAAGCGGCGCGTATATTTGCCTGTGGATCAGATCACTGCTTTAGTGTCGCGTCAGTGCATCTGACCAACAGGGAATTACAATTTCTCAATTGTGACCGCCCTTAGTGTACTGTACGCGCGATCTGTAAAGGTCTAATTTGTGTCCTGAAAGCGGTGTGTCGCTGTCATCTTTTTTATTATTTATTCCGGTCAAGCGTTTTGCAACGTCTTTCTAGTGCTGCTGTTTCTTTCTTTGTTAGCATGTATCTCTTTTGAAAGAGAAAGAAGAGCTTGTGCTTGCGCGGGCCACTGTGCGCCCGTGGAATATATAGTAAACCTTTGGTTGTTAGTCAGCGTATGTCCTGTGTCCTTCTTCTACTTCGTGTCCTGTCCCTTTTGCGCTGTTTCTCATTATGGCGACAGTCTAGGACGAGCAGCGCACAGAGACGACTCCTGAAGTCAGCGAAAAAGAGGTGCAGGCGACAACGATTGGAATACCTTCACCGGAGGTAGTGGAGGTGATGGCGATGGGAAGCACCGGCACCGAGGCAGCGGCCATCGAATGTGAGCCAGCCATGGAACTGGATCCCTTGAAGGTGAAACGGCGGCTAGACGACGAGACTCCAAAAAATGTCGCACCGGTACAGCAGTGGTCTGAGGGGGAGTTTCAGCTCGTTGGAAAAAAGGGTCGCTACGTCAGCAAACTGTGGTCCTCGTCGCTGTCCCGCGATGGGGGTCTGTCGCAGTGAGTATCGGCCCTGATACGTCATGACGAGAAGCCGAAAGCTGGGTCTGACGGCAATATAAAAAAAGAACGGCAAAACTAACGACTGGTCTGCGCATTGGGACCCTTGACGTTAGGGGATTTGCGGCACGCCGCCGAAAGTGTCCGCTGTGGTGTACTGGAGCGAGGCACGCACGGGCGCCACCCTAGAAGGGAGGAAGACGACGATGTACAGTGTACGATTACCAGGGACTACCACGTCCAGCATAAATTGCCTTGCTATACCTTAATACGAGTACTTATTACTGGCGACGAGACACTGAAGAACCTGCTGCAAAGCCATGGCTCACAAGGTGAGCATTGAGAAGTTCGAATCTGCCGCTCCAAATGCTTGGATTGAATACATCGAACGCTTGAACAGCCTCTTCACCATTCACGAGGTAGAAGACCCAGACATACGGCAAGCTGTGCTGATTGGAAAATGTGGACCAGCGGCATACTCTGTCATGCGAGACCTCTGCTCGCCGGCGCTACCAGCGGCTACCAACTACGAGACCATCCTCGAACGGATGGAAAATTATTACTGTCCTAAACCACTGAAGTCATTACAACGCTTTCGTTTCCACAAGCGGGAACAGCAAGAGAACGAGACCTTCGCTACATACGTCAGCGCACTCCTTCGGTTGGGCGAAACCTGCGAGTATGGCACTATGCTCAATGAGATGATCTGCGACCAGATTGTCTATGGTGTGAAAGACACCAAAGTACAAGACAAACTTTTGGCTACGAAAAACTTGGATCTGCAAACTGCTGTGGAGCTGGTTACCGCTGCCGAGGCTGCCTCGCAAGGAGCACTAGAGCTGCAATCGAGATCGTCGCTGCCCAGAATTCAGCCTTGCGGAAACACAAATGCTGAAACCCCAGGTTTAGACTCCTCGATCGTCAATGCTGTCCAGCGCAGCTCTCCTCAAAGACCTACGCAGTCAAGCTCTTGTTTTCGCTGTGGAGGTCAGCACTCACCATCCAAATGTCGGTTTAAAAGCGTCCTTTGTCGCTACTGTAACAAGCTGGGTCATATCGAGAAGGTCTGCATGACCAAAGACAGAGAGCAACGACGACATCCACAAGCAAGGTCGAACGAGTCTCATGCAACACACGCGGTGCAGGAAGGTCAAGTTGAAGACCCACCTCGCTTTGAGGTGTATGCGGTGGAAAATAAAACTGTGCCTCCGTACATTGTGATGGTGACTCTCAACGGAGTTCCTCTGTCCATAGAAGTGGACTGTGGAGCTGCCGTATCTATCATCAGTGAGGACACTTACAAGATGCTGGGAGCAGGGGTACCTCCCCCGTTCACAAAAGATAACCATTTGCTTAAAACCTGGACACAGCAGTACCTAAGCGTACTGGGGAAGATAGAAGTTGACGTAGAATTCAGAGGCCACACCGCTACACTTCCCTTGTTTGTTGCCAGCGGAGGACAGGCTAGCCTTCTCGGGCGCGACTGGTTTGGTAGTATGGGCATTGATGTCACAGGAGTCAACTCCTTACGGAGCTCCCAGCTGCTTGAACGTTTTCCCGACGTTTTCGCAGGAGAGCTAGGAGCCCACTATGATGAGCCCATATCAATTCCAATAGCAACGAACGCTACGCCGAAGTTCCTCAAAAGTAGGCCCGTTCTGTTCGCTCTTCGGCCTGCCATTGAAGCGGAGCCAGAAAATCTTGTAAAACAGCAAATACTAGAGCCTGTCAGACATAGCCGGTGGGCTACACCAATCGTGCCAATCATCAAGAAAAATGGCAAGCTGCGTCTTTGCGGTGACTACCGTAGCACTATAAACCCGTTTGTGATTGCTGAGACTTACCCGCTTCCGACCATCAATGACATTCGATCCACTTTGGCTGGAGGCGTCATCTTTACAACACTGGATTTGGCTCAGGAATATCAACAGCTCCGGGTGGATGAAGCGGCTGCTGATCTAATGACCATAAACACGCATAAGGGGCTGTACCGCGTACGCCGCCTAGCTTTTGGAGTTACTTCTGCGGTCGCGATTTTTCAGCGCTTCATCGACACACTTCTGTCAGGAATCAGAGGTGTAATTCCTTATCTTGATGACATTCTGATTACAGGAAAAACCATCACGGAGCGCGATGACCGCTTAAAAGAAGTCCTGCGGCGACTCTCGGAGGCCGGGCTTCGCTTGCAAAAGGAAAAGTGCGTCTTCTCCTCTACCAGCATCACATACCTAGGCTACAACATAGATTCGAGTGGTATTTGGCCAACCAAAGAAAAGGTAGAAGCAATCCGCGATGCTCCAACACCACGTAATATCACCGAGTTGCGAGCATTCTTGGGAATTGTAAACTTCTACGGTTGCTTCCTCCGAGACCGCGTCGGAGTATTGGAGCCGTTACATCAACTTCTGTCCAGCGGAGGAAGGTGGCAATGGAGCAAGATCCACGACAAAGCATATTGCCGAGCGAAACAGCTTCTCCAGAGCGACAGCTTACTAGTTCACTACGACGAAGCTCTGCCTCTTTCGCTTGCCTGTGACGCTTCTCCGTATGGTGTGGGCTCTGTCCTTAGCCACACCATGACAGATGGACGAGAGGCACCTGTGGCCTACTCCTCGCGAACACTAACTTCTACTGAACAAATATATGCTCAAATAGACAAGGAAGCCCTTGCTATTGTCACGGGAGTCAAGAAATTTCCCCAGTTCTTGTATGGGCGTCATTTCCTGATCTACACAGACCACAAGCCTCTCGTGGGACTGATGCACCACAACAAGCCCATGCCACTAGTCATGTCTCCACGGATGCTACGATGGAGCCTGATCTTATCAGCCTATGACTACGAGCTAGTTTATCGTCCGGGAAAAGAGCTCACTAATGCAGATGGACTTAGTCGTGTACCGCTGACAACTACTATTGGAGAAGTCTCTGGAACACCCATGAACTGCTTGCTCTTAAAGGCGTCGCCAAACCCTCCACTGAATGCACAGAAGATTGCAGAGGAGACCCGTCATGACCCGGTGTTATCAAGGGTCTTGTCATGCGTATTGAACGGTGGGTCAACCCTGCCATCCGACGAGAGTTTCCGACTCTTTTCTCAAAGAAGGTACGAGTTATCAACTTATAAAAACTGCCTTCTCTGGGGCAGTCGCGTGGTGGTACCACCTGCCTGTAACGTTAACACTGCTTCACAACAGCCACCCAGGTATCGTGCGAATGAAAGGTTTGGCTCGTAGCTATGTCTGGTGGCCCAAAATGAACTCGGAGATTGAAGAAACGGTCAGGCTATGCTCTGTTTGTCAAGAGTCCCGCCATGCTCCTGCGAAGGGCCCGACGATTCCTTGGGAACGTACAACCAAACCGTGGTCTCGCATTCATATCGACTTCGCTGGACCTGTGTGTAATAAGACGTTCCTCGTTGTCGTAGACAGCTATTCAAAGTGGCTGGAGGTTGTGCAGATGGCCTCAATGACAACGTCCTGTACGGTACGCCATCTTCATGCTTTGTTTGCCAGGCACGGGCTTCCAGACGTCATTGTGTCGGATAATGGTGCGTATTTTACGTCAGCAGAATTCAAAGAGTTTTGCTCCCAAAATCAGATCCGACATGTTCGTGTCGCACCCTACCATCCGAGCTCCAATGGACAAGCCGAAAGAAGGGTACAAACGGCGAAGGAGAACCTTCTTCGTATGAATTTCAACGACTGGTCACTGCGCCTAGCGAGAATGTTATTTGCTCAACACTCAACTCCTCACTCTGCAACCGGGAAGACTCCAGCAGAGCTTCTCATGGGCCGACAGATCACGACTGCGTTGAATCGACTGCACCCAGACCTGGACGCAGATCTCAGCGCACGAAATGAAGATTCCTACAGGAATCAACCTTCTGTTGACAGATTGCGGAGCGATAAACCAGGTGACGAGGTGTATGCCCGAAATTTTGCATCTGGACCTACTTGGATTCCTGGCAGTATAGAAGCTGTTACAGGCCCAAAATCTTACATTGTAGAAACAGATCAAGAACAGTTTTGGCGTCGCCACATAGACCAGCTACGCGCTCGCACTTCGGCTACTGTAAGTGGATCCGGTATTGTTGAATCCAGCTCATCGCCGACGCTGCCTTCTGTTCTGCCTGCTTCCCAACAGAGTTCAGAGCCAAACATGCCTCAGCGGCGGGTCTCACCTCAACCATCGCCCAGGCAAGAAGTGAACACACCCCAGCGGCAATCCGGCAGGAAACAAACTCGACCCCTCGGAGGATCTCACCTCAACAGTCACCCAGACAAGAAGCCTTAGTCACTCCAACAACACCAATGCGACGTCCTGCTGAAACATGTCAAATTCCAAGAGCGGATGCATCATTGGGAGAACCAAGTATTTCGAGTGACGGAATCGCAATTTCTGTCCCAAATGAACATGCATCTATTCCAACACAATTAAGACGTTCCGAGCGCGCCAGGACGCGTCCACGGTATCTTTCAGACTTCGTGTGAGTGAGGGAGGAATGTGGTGTACTGGAGCGAGGCAGGCACGGGCGCCACCCTAGAAGGGAAGAAGACGACGATGCCAGCTACAGTGTGCGATTACCAGGGACTGCCACGTCCAGCATAAATTGCCTTGCTACCTTAATACGAGTACCCTTGACGTTAGGGGACTTGCGGCACGCCGCCGAAAGTGTCCGCTGAGTCGCCATTTCCTACAGAGGTACCTAGACGTCCTGGCGGTTTAGGAGAAGGTCGACAGTGAAAGTCAGACCGAGTTCCTGGTGAAACCGTTTACGTCGAGGTACAATGTCTGCGTCAGCCATACTGTTGGTAGATCTGGAGGATATTGTCTCTTCTTGAGAAGAGCTGCTGGGCTCATCGAAGAGCATGTTGCATCGTGTGAATCGGAGACTTGTTTTCTGCGAGTTCTTTTTTCCTAAGTCTAAGGTGGAGGGTTATTTGCATATACGCGCAAAAGGTGGAGAGTGAGCAACGCACCTTTTTCGAATATATTGACATATTTGTAATCAGTGACCAATTTACGATATTGCTGGGAGAATTTAATTGTGTCTGTATGCCAGAAGACCGGACAAATCAAAGACGAAATTGTGATCGGTGTAATTAAGTTTTAAATCGGTTGGTTCAAGATAAGGGGCTCGAAGACCTGGCACCCTGCATATCACCGGGACATCGGGTCATTTACACGCACCATCAAGGCAGAACTCATGCCAGGCTTGATAGGGTATATGTTTCAGCGGGTTTAGTACCCCAGTGTAACGACTTTGTGGTCAGTCATGTCTCCTACAGCGATCACAGTTTGGTGAGCTTTACCTTAGGTCAGCGTAGGAAACAACCTAGCTTTTCGTAGGAGTTGTGGAAGTTAAATGCAAAGCTCCTCGAGGACCAAGAATCGATAAGGAAAATTGAAAGTAAGCTAGGCAGACTAGAATGCGTTTAAGAAAATAACATATCTGAGGAGTGGGAACTATTCCAACAGCGGGTTAAGATTGATGCGATTAAACGAGCAACTAACATAAAGCGGGAAGAGTGAAAGGTATAGAACGGTCTTCGACAGGATTTACAAAGGCTTTATGTAGAGGAGGAAAGAACGCCAGGAGCCTTCAAAGACGACATAAGCACTATCAAGGCTAAGCTTGAAAAAATCAATGAAGAAAGACATAAAAGGGCGATCGTTCAAGCCGTGCTCGGAACTTGACTGTCTTGGAGACGCCTACAAAGGGAGCACTTGCGTTGGAGAACACGTATGCTAGCGGTAACCGGATTAAAAAAATAGAGTACAGAGGCGCAGTAACTTGAGATCAGGACAGTATTCAGCATGCTTTTGTGGAGTATCATATACATTTGTTTGAAAGGAAAATTGCAAAAGAAAAGGGGCTTGATACGGAAATATTCCCAAGTAAGCCGAAGGTAAATAGCGACACCACGACGTTTTAGAAGAACCAACCGACGGCCTAAGCGTAGGCAAGTCACCGGGGCCGGATGGTTTGAGCGCGGCCTTCCATAATAATAGTAGGACCGCACAAAACCTGTGGGATAAAGGGTCGTAGCATCGGCACAAACATACACACTACTCGAGGTATTCTAGAGGTCTGTGACGCGGAGTATCGGAAAGTAGCTATACTTCAGATAGATCTTGAAAAAGCATTTGATCGGGTGTGCCACGATGTTCTGTTTAATTTAACAACATGTGAGAGTTGGTTCTGTGCTGCTTGAGGGGTGTGGTCGGTTTGCCTTGCTGCATACCCGACCCGGAGGAATAACACGGAGCCAACGGTTTCAACAACAAGAAACTACATTTAATGGGACATGGACGAGACGATTAACATGGTTACCAGCGGCGCCTGAGTCCAGGCAGCGACTCTCTGTGCGCCGCCTCTGATCTGCCTTATCAAGGCGGCGCATTCGATGTGCGCGTGGCTGGCGTGACGTCGCCGCCACGAGGGAAACGTTCGGCACCTTTGCCTCGCAGTCGGGCAACTGGGCTGTAGAGCCGCCAGGGTGCCCACACTCCCCCCCCCCCCCCCCCCTCAAGCTTCGTCCGGCATGTCGATGACCGAGACGACGTCGTGGGCGTCAGGGGGTGGATGGCGCTGCTGGGCGGACTGGCGTTGCAAGTCCGGCCGGCTCCTGCTGGACGAGCGCAATGGCCAGTTGGAGGTCGCGCTCTCCGCGATTGTTGACGCACGCGATGCGTTCGGCGTTCGCTCTTCCGAGCTCCTTGGTCACATGCTGCTCTTTTTGCAGCGGCTCGGTCAGCTCCAGCTTGTCGCTTGAGCTCCTTGCTCTTGATCAGGGCTCGGCTGGCGGCCACCACGTTGCTCTGGACCATCCCTGGCGCGCCAACGTCCTTGGTGGCCCGGTCCACCATGAGACCGGCCGCCGTGTCGTTGCGATGGCGGGTGTGGTGACGGTGTTAAGTCCATGAGCCAGCTCCATAGAAAAACAAGAAAGCAGACGACATGGGGTTCAGTTGAGGGTTGAGCCCGACGTTATCTTCGCACCCCTTCCAGAAAGTTGAAAATAACGGATCTGAGGTGGGCACACAATCTTCTCCCCCCTCTCTTGAAAAGGGAGCAGATCCATGGAAGTAGAAAACTACCCCCAAAATGCGAGAGAGGCGAAGCCGAAGAGAAACAAAAAAAAGGTTCCTCTCTTTCGTGTCACCGACGTCGCAGGTTATACCGCCGCCTTGGTGGAGACAATGGGGTTTCTGGAACGGGACTGCCGTCAGTGTCGTTCCGGTCCTGCGAGGAATCTTCGTCTTCTGCTTGAAAAAATCGTTTAAGGTCGGTGACATGAACAGGTCCGGTTTCCTCACTAGACTCACAGTGAACTAGTTTGTAAGTGAGCGGCGAGCACTTTTCATGCACGCGAAACGGACCTTCCCACCTGTTGGCGAGGGAGGCTGTGAAGCCTCGAGCGGCGTCACTCAGTGGGTGAGTACGCCGGAGTACAAAATCTCCCACCTCGAACTGCAAGTCACGTCGCCCCTGGTTGTACTGCTCTGCCTGCTGTACTCGACGACGTCGAGATTTTCCCTGGCCTCTCGAAGGTTATCGGAGAAGCGCTTTCGCAGGTCCTCTGCGAACTTCACGTAGGGGCGAAGCCTTCCCCCAGACTCTGCAGAAAGGAGACTGTTAAAAAGCGGGAACGCGAGCTCCATACCAAAATTCAATTGGGCAGGAGTGAGACCCGTTGACCGATTAGTGGTCGTACGGGTTGCGAATGCCAGCTCCGGCAGCTTCGCGTCCCAGTCCTTGTGGCGCTCTGTGTAGGCCACTAACATCATCTTAAGGTTCCGATTGACCCTTTCCGTGATGTTTGCTTGCGGGTGGTATGGGGAAGTTCTTTTGTGCTTAATTCCCAGCACCGCGCATGCGTCCACAAACACCTTGCTCGTGAGATAGGAGGCATTATCGCTTACAAGCTGTGCAGGAAAGCCAAACCTAGCGAATGTTTCAAGTAGACACTCCCAGATTTTTTGCGAATCTAGCTTCCGCAAAGGAAACAACTCAACCCACTTCGTGAAGTGGTCGGTCACCACGAACAAGTATTGATTGCCACGGGTACTACGTAGGAAGAGGCCCATGACGTCACAGCAACAAATCTGCCAAGGGCTCTGACTCACGATTGGTTGCATTAGACCGGGGGGGGCTGACCACCACGTGGTTTTGCCTTCTGGCACACCGAACAGCTACGAGCGTATCGAAGCACATCCTGCCTCATGCCTGGCCAGGTAGCAACTTGGGATAACTTTTCATAAGTTTTGCTCCCCCACTGCTGTGTCCTGCCAAGGCAGAGTCATGCATGTATCGGATGAAAAGCTTACGTAGCTTGCGGGGTATCACGGTCCGGAACGCCGAGCCATCCGGATCGTCGTCGGCCTGGAGGATGTAGCGTAGCAGGAGGCCGTCATCGCTCATCAAGTAGGAGTCGAGTTCTTGTCACTTGGGCGGTCGACTGGACCTCTTGCTGCCAGCCAAGCAGACACGCGTTGGCAGAGTCCGTCATCCAGCTGCGCCTTGCGAAGCTCCTCGCGGCTCACCAATGTACCCCACCGTGAATCTGGGGATCCTCGTGCCGTGACCGCGACGGTCACCAAGCCATGGGTATCCTGCGAGTGTTCCTTGGGAAGTGGAGCACGAGAGAGCGCATCAGCAACTTTGTTGGTTGACCCCGGGCGGTACACTGTGTGTGGAGTAGTCGTACTTTTCTAGCGTAAGCGCCCAACGAGCAAGACGTCCAGCTGGATTCTTAAGTCCCCTTAGCCATGAGAGCGCTAAGTGATCAGATTGAATCTGGAACGTTGCGCCATCTAGGTACATATCGAAGCACTTCAAAGCATGAATAATGGCGAGACATTCACGTTCTACGACACTGTAGTTGCGCTCGTCTGGAGTGAGCATGTGGCTCGTGAAAGCAACTGGCCGAAGCACACCGCCATACTCCTGCAGCAAGACAGCACCCAGGCCACAGTCGCTTGCATCTGTCTGCAGAACGAACGGCTTGTTCAAGTCTGGGAGCTGTAAACAAGCGTTGTCAGTCGCGGCTTTTAAAAGGGCTGCGAATGCGCATTGCTGTTGTTCGGCCCAACACCACTTGACGCCTTTTTTTAGAAGGTGATTGAGCGGTTGGGATATCTCGGAACAGTGTGGAATGAAATCCCGGTAGAACGCAATCATTCCGAGGTATCTTTGAAGGCTCTTTACGTCAGTTGGGGTTGGGTATTTCGTTAGAGCGCGCAACTTATCTTCGTTGGGGCGGAGCGTGCCGTTATCTACAACGAATCCAAGGAGGTTAATCTTGGGCTCGGCCAACTGAACCTTTCCGGGATGAATCGTGAGCCCAGCATTACGCATTCGCTCAAGTACAATGCGAAGGTGCTCGACATGCTCCTCAATAGTTCTCGAGAAAACAACCACGTCATCCATGTAAGCCATGTTGGAACTTTCGCGAGAACGGCATCGGATTCTCTCTGCGAAGAGGATGCGGCTTGCCACGGCGGAGACGATCGCGCGCGGGGGGCGAGCTGTGAACTTCGTACCCGCAGCGACCGGATGCAGCCGCGAAGATCAACAGCTGGGAAAGTGGAGACGGACAGAACGAAAGCTGGAACTCAAGCGAGCGGAGTGCGAGAAAGTGGCTCGTCTGTTTGGAATGTGTAGTGTGTGTAGTTTAAAATAAAAGTGTTGCCGCGATCGAGTCGTTGATTTCCGAAAAAGACGCAGAAGCAGAATTCACGCAAGTGATTGATTATTCTGACAAGATCGTCACGTGCCTAACGAAGCTCAAAAGGAAAGTAAAGAGCCCGGAGGACAGCGAACGAACAAGCGGGGAACCGAACGAAGAGCGGGAAGCAAGAAAGGTGACATCAAAAATCAAGCTTCCTAAATTAGAGCTCATCAAGTTTAACGGACACCGAAGAAATCGGCAGCCCTTCTGGGAGCAATTTCAGACCGCCATCCTTGAAAATCCGAACCTATCGTCCTCAGAAACGTTCAACTACTTGAGGTCAGTCCTGACTGGTGATGGAGCAGCCGCGATCGCAGGACTGCACCCAACCGCTGAATGCTACGCCCACGCCATCGAGCTCCTGCAGCAGCAGTTTGGGAACCAGGCGGAGCTGATCCAGGATCACATGACAGGGCTCATGGACATCAATCAGGTGCCGTCATCGCGCAGTGTCAGAGCTCTGCGGCGGGTCTAGGACAGCGTCCAGGCTCACATCCGGGGCCTTCGGGCGTTGGGTGTGATGGATCAGTCATACTGTGCGATGCTCTACCCGGCCCTGCTTCGAGCGCTTCAGGACGACATGAGGCTGGAGTTCAACCTCAAGATGTCTTCGGGGAACGAGGAAAACGCCACCGCCGGTGGAACATCAGCAACCGACGTCGGCTCCGACTCAGCAACGGAGCAAGGACCCGTTAAGGAAGTGCGCGCGCTGCTGAACTTTCTCATGATCAAGGTGGAGAGCCGGGAGAAAACATCCAAGGAACAGCCCGAAGACGCCGGCGGTAAGCCTTATTTCCCCATGCATGAACATCCGAAGAGGCGCCTAAACTATGCCAAGACTCGGAACGCTACCGCTACAGCCTTGCATGGCAGGATGGACGGCATGGAATGCTTTCTTTGCAAATCAAAGGTGCACAGCACACCAGACTGTAACGCAAATATCGAGCTCAAGGAAAAGAAGCGCAGGCTGCAGGCCGATCGGAGGTGCTTCCGGTGCACAAAGCCGAACCACACGGCAAGAATGTGTCGCGGCACGCTCTGTTGTGACAGGTGTCGAGGGAGGCATGTATCCACTATGTGTGATCCAAATTACTTGCCGGGACGAGCTGCCAGCGGATCGGATGAGACGCGGAAGAAAGACAAGACGCCTCTCAACCTGCATGTGAGCGAGAAGGGCAACAAATCGGCTGCCCTTCTGCAAACGGTTACCGCGTGGGAGCAAAGCAAGAACAGAAGGAAGTTGGCCCGCATACTCTTCGACAGCGGTAGTCAGCGCTCCTTCATTACAGAGGAGCTGTCGAGGGGTCTTTGTTGCAAGCTTCTCGGGACGGAGGTTCTTACCGTCGGAGTGTTCGGTGGCAAGACAAGCGAACAAACGTACCGTAGAGTACAGGTAGTTTTGAGTAATCGTCTAACCGGCCAGACATACGAGATAGACGCCCTCGAGACGCGTTATATCTGCGAACAGGAACTTCCAGGCCCGGATGAAGACATCCTTGAGAATATGGAGGAGCTCGGACTAACGGTTGGTGACGATCTGAACGGACTCGAGTGCAGCGGAGTAGAAATTCTCTTGGGATCGGATCACTACTGGGGATGCGTTACGGGAAGAGTCCGTCGACTGAGCGAGAACCTGACGGCAGTGGAGACCGCCTTTGGTTGGGCAGTACGTGGACGCTCCCAGGTGATTTCATCTGTTGTCAACTGTTCCCAAGTAATCGTCCTCAGAGCTGCCGTGAGTGACCAGGAGAACACGGCTGTCCTGAGAGGCTTTTGGGAGCTTGAGAGTATGGGAGTTGTGGACGCAGAGGTCCAGGATCACTCCGCTAGCGACATCATGCAGCGCTTTGAGGGAAGTATTAGCAAATCCGATCGAAGATACGAAGTGAGCCTCCCTTGGAGACCTGATGTAAAGCTTGATTGCAACCGAGAGATGGCTTGGAAGAGACTCGAAAGCCAGCCAAAGAGGCTGAGCAAGAATCCTGAGCTCAATGCAGAGATATGATCAGGCAGTCCGGCTTTACGTCAAGAACGGAATGGCTGAGAGGGTCGAGAGAGAAGAGAACTCGGGTGAACGCGTGTACTACATGCCCCACCAGGCTGTTCTGCGAGAGGTCAGCAGTACGACGAAGATGAGAATCGTTTTTGACGCGTCTTCGCACGGTCCGAACTGCAGGTCACTAAACGACGTGGAAGCCGAATGAAGACAGCCTTTCCTTTTCGGCAGAACACGTGATTGAGTTTGCCCGCCAACGAAGAAACACCAAGCGTTTCGTGCTCCAGACGACAGCACGACTGTACGACCTTCTTGGTTTCCTCTCCCCATTCGTGGTGCGAGCCAAGATCTTGTTTCAGGAAATCTGGAAGCTGAACCTGCGCTGGGACGATACACTGCCGGAAGAACTGATGAGTGGCCGGAACAACTGGTGCGACGTGCTCACCACACTTCAGCAAATTAACGTGCCCAGATTCTACGACAGCGAGCTGAAGGGCAAAGTTGTACATCGAACGTTGCACGTGTTCTCGGATGCCAGCACCTCCGCATACGGATCCATGATCTTCATCTGCTCAACGGATGACACCGGAGAAACGACCGCGACACTGTTACTGGCTAAGTGCCGCGTGTCGCCCCTGAAGGAAATCTGCCTTGCTAGATTAGAGCTCATGGCATGCTTGATTGGATCGAGGCTGTTTAAGTACGTAAGGACACACCTCAAAATCAAAGTGGATGAAGTACACTTCTGGACGGACTCCATGATCGCTCTGCATTGGATTAGGGGAGAACCATCCAGGTGGAAGATGTTCGTGAAAAATAGAGTACAGGAAATTCAAGCAAACAGCGAGAAGGCAATGTGGCACCACTGCCCGGGGAAGGAAAATCCTGCCGACCTGATGACACGAGGACTGTCCGCGGATCGATTGCTTTCTGCAACGCTCTGGTGGAACGGACCAACTTGGTTGCTACTACCCGTGACAGAGTGGCCTGGGGAAAGTGACGAGGAGCTTTCCCACGACGGGCTCGAGGAGAGGACTCAGAGAGCAGAGCTCTTTGAGGTAACTGCCACTGTACCGGAAGAGTTGCTCGACATCTCAAGGTTCAGCTCGGCCTTGAAACTCCAAAGAACAACGGCCTGGATTTTACGGTTCATCTATAACCTCAGATCGTCAGAAAAAAAGATGGGACCACTGACCGCCGAGGAGACCTACCTAGCGCAGACATACTGGATAGCAAGAGCACAAAGATCAGCTTTGCCTCCGATATTGATTGTGCAGCAAAGAGAATGACACCCCCAGCTGGGTCGCTCTAGCGTGACTTTCGCACTTTCATTGATGAAGAGGGATTGCTGAGGATCAGCGGTCGACTCCAGTCATCGAACCTGACGCACGAAGAACGCCACACCATTGTACTGCCTAAGGAGCATCGATACTCAACGTTGCTGACTGTCGACGCCCATCGCCAGGTACTGCACGCGGGAGCCAGGGAAACTCTCGTGCAGCTGCGCGGGAAGTACTGGATCCTCCGCGGAAGACAGCTGGCAAAGAAAGTGGTGCGTGCGTGTGTGACCAGCCAGCGATTCAACGCGACTCCTGCAAGTGCTCCAACGGGACCCTTGCCAGCGGATCGTACAACGCGAGCGGACCCGTTTGAAGTAGTGGGCACAGACTTTGCGGGACCCCTGTATGTTAAGGCGAACGACTTCACCAGCAAATGCTACGTGCTGTTGTTTACATGTGCGGTCACCCGAGTGGTCCATTTAGAGTTAGTGACAGACATGTCGACAAAGAGCTTTCTATATGCCTTTCGGAGATTTGTGTCGCGGAGAGGGGTATGCCGCGTGATTTATTCGGATAACGCTTTGACATTCAAGCGGGACTCAAAGGAGCTAAGTGAACTCTGGAAGACACTCAGACACCCTGATATGAATCAGTATTTTGCCAATGCAGGCATAGAGTGGCGATTTATTGTCGAACGAGCGCCATGGTGGGGAGGTTTTTATGAGAGGCTCGTGCGCTCAGTAAAGGTGTCATTGAAGAAAGTGATCGGAAAGAAATGCCTGCGCGCGGAGGAATCGGCCACGGTCCTCCCCGAAATTGAAGCCGTGGTGAATTTAAGACCACTAACCTTTGTATACAACGAGGTTGGAGAGGGCGACCCTCTCACGCCGGCGAGCTTTCTAATCGGTAGACGGCTGACGGCGCTGCCGGCGGCCGGGGAAGAGCCGCTCGCTTCGACACCGGAAACACTTCGCGCTCTGTGGCGAAAACGAAAACGGATCCTAAATTTATTTTGGGGGACGTGGGGGACGGAATACCTCCGAGAACTGAGGTCTGCTTACGCTAGTCACCAAAAGCAGTCCCCTCCACCCCGAGTGGGCCAGTTGATCCTTTTGCAAGAGCTACTTCCTCGACTGCTTTGGAAGCTTGGAAAGGTTGAGAAGGTATTTTATGGACGCGATGCAAGGGTTCGTTCATGCGAGATTCGCGTACATCGCGGTACAGTATTGCGAAGGCCAGTGCAACTAATCTACCCCCTAGAAATGACGAAACTCTAGACGGAACACTAGAATGTGCTCGCGCCCATTCGGTGGGGAGTGTGTTGGAACTTTCACGAGAACGGCATCGGATTCCCTCTGCGAAGAGGATGCGGCTTGCCATGGCGGAGACGATCGCGCGAGGGGGGCGAGCTGTGAACTTCGTACCCGCAGCGACCGGATGTAGCCGCGAAGATCAACACCTGGGAAAGTGGAGACGGACAGAACGAAAGCTGGATCTCAAGCGAGCGGTGTGCGAGAAAGTGGCTCGTCTGTTTGGAATGTGTAGTGTGTGTAGTTTAAAATAAAAGTGTTGGGTTTTCTTCAAACGGATGGACATTTCTGAACGCAAAGAAGCAACAATTTTCTCAACATGCCATGGCAAATTCGTACTTCGAGTTCCCAAGTACAACATCCATCAGGCGTTGAAAACTGGCTGGAGAGTTAGACAAGCCCAACGGCAGTCGGGTAAACTCGGCAACCCTCTGTGGCAGACGAAACCAGTTTTTGGAACGTCTGATGGGTGAATCTCGATCTGAAGAAACCCGCGACTGCAATTCAGCGTTGTAAACACGGTCGCGTTACCGAGCGCGTACATCACGGAGGAAATGCTGGGGAAAGGGTAGCTGTCTCGCAGGCCCCCCCCCCGAAATCTTCCATTCTGCTGGGGCCTCCTCTCCCCCCTCCCCCTCATACAACATTTTGTCATGGGCGGGCCCCCCCCCCCCCCCCCGAAACAAAATTCTGGCTACGTGCCTGCTGTCTCGTATGGACACTTCATTAAGCCGCCTGTAATCCACACAGAGTCTGGCTGTTCCGTCTTTCTTCGGAGCGGAACAACGGGAACGCCCAGGGGCTCTTCGACTCACGTACTGAACCGGTGTCGATTGTGGACGCTGATCGGTCGAGGGTTGCACCTCCAAGGCGGCGCGTCACCGGTTTCAATGCGGTGCAGCAGGATGTCAGTCTTTCCAGGTGTTTCCGTGAACATCCGTGAGAAAGACTCCAGGACGGCTTGCAGCTCCAGCTTCTGCTTGCCGCTTGCGGGGCACTTTCGCAACGATTCTCGAACGCCGGCGGGCAAGACGTCCGGCACAACAGTGACGTGGGATGCCGTGGGCAGGTTACGGATGCAGTCCTCCCGTCTGGTAAACGGAGTCAGCTCCGGTTGCTGTCTCAGCCGGTATCCGCCACCAAAAAAGTCGAGCGTCATGCTTTAGCCTGTAATGAAATCTCGGCCCAAGATCAAAGGTACCACGAGTCCTGGCAGATAAAGAAATCGCTGACGCCGCTTCTTTCCATTAAACCGAATCTGCAGCCTAACGGCTGCAGATTTGGTTTAATGGAAGCTAGCTGCAAATGGGTTTCGCACTCCCGGAGGCTTATCTTTTTTGCATTGCAGAGTTCAAAAACGAAATCCCCTAAAAGCAAGATAACGGCCCCAATATCCAAAAGTGCGGCAATGGGAAATTCGAGCACTGAAATGGTCATGCGCGGTTCAATGATGTTAGGCTCGGGCTGGATTCGACATACCGATGGAATCTGTGTCGCGGCCTCACTGCTCCCAGGGACTGTAACGGCCGTCGGCGAGTGGCTGTCTGGTTTCAGCGTCGCCGGCCGTAGTAGTTTCCCTGGTTGTTCTGGTTCCGGCCCTTTGCCGCCGTCTCGTGCCACCTCTTGTTTGTAGTTCCAGAAGCCTTGGACACTGGTTTCGGTGATGGCCGGGCTGCTCGCAGTCGTAGCAGCAGAGTTGCCTGCTTAGGCCACCCGCACCGAGGTGCCCGTCGGACCGCCTCCAGTGATCGGGTAAGGAACCACTATGGGATTGCCTCCACCAGGCTTGCGACTGGCTGTTGTAGGGAGGGCTTGTTGCGTTGCGGCGGGGGTCAATGCTGCTGGGCTGTGGGTTTGCGATCGCACCGTGCCAGCTTTCGCCAGAACTTGCAGGAGCAGACTGATGAAGATGGTTCGCCAGGGTGGTGATCTCCGTTGGGCCCCAGCTTACGATATGGCACGGCCAACGACCTCCCACCTGTCGTGGCGACCCCCGCCCGAAAACCCTCACGGGCCCCGCTGTGACCTCCGGGGACCTCTCGGGGAGAGTTAGACAAACATACGCTTATCCCGCACGGCAGATCACCATGCATGCCACGCCAACTCTCCTGGTTGACGTGGTGGGGAAGGGAGGTCTCGGTCGGACAGTCCACTTGCGTGGAGGCCTCGGGGCCCCACCATGCGCATGCCGGTTCGAGCGCGTACTTGGCTGGTGGCGGCGGCACGTAGTTCCGCTCGGCATGAAGAGCTTCCTCGATGAGGCGGGCGCCACGGGCTAGCTCTTCAAGGGTCTCAAAGGTGCGGTTGATGAGGTAGACGTGTTACCTTGGGTGACACTGTCTTCTGACCCGAGCTACTCTGTCCGACTTCGGTGACTTCGGGTCCGCCCTCTTGAAGAGCTCTTGCATGACCCGAACGTACCGGACCAGACTTTCGTCCGGGTGCTGCGTCCTTGCCTCGAGCTCTCGGAGAATCTGTGTTGCGTAGCCCGCAGGCAGGAACTCTTCTCGAAGCCTTGTCTGGAAGTCCGTCAGGCTGGTGAAGGGGGCCTGTGACCCCAACCAGCACCTGGCGCTGGCTTGCAACACCAGCGGGACAATCCGGTCCACGATGAAGGCTTCGGAGGCACCGGAGGCAAGGTGGTACGTCTGCAGCTCGCTTAGGAAGTCTGCCACGGACTTGACGTCGTCGTACCCAATGTAGACTGGAACAGTCAAGTGTGGTCGGGGCTCTCGCGGTTGGGTTTCCTGCTGGCCAGGCGTGTTGGCCAGACGCTGCATTACGGAGTCCCACATCTCCGTGACCTTCGTGAGCAGGTTCATTTGTGCCGCAGCGGCCATTGCGGCTTCCTGCTCCCGCGTGAGCATTCCTGCGAGCACAAAAAAAGAAACGCCCCCAAAAACCCAACACAAGCGTAAAAAAAAGGAAACGCCCCCCAGAAACCAACACAAGCCCGCAAAACGATTGCCGCGGTCACAAAACAAACAGTCAGAAACACGCCAATACAACAAACGTGGTCGTGACGGGAGCACGCAACGACGATAGGAAACACGGGGAATAGGAAAAAGGCTTACCGAAAGAAGAAACCAAGCCCCGTGAAATTCCTGTGAGTGGGTAGCATACTACGGTTGTGCGCCATTGTGGTCGGTTTGCCTTGCTGCATACCCGACCCGGAGGAATAACACGGAGCCAACGGTTTCAACAACAAGAAACTACATTTAATGGGACATGGACGAGACTATTAACATGGTTACCAGCGGCGCCTGAGTCCAGGCAGCGACTCTCTGTGCGCCGCCTCTGATCTGCCTTATCAAGGCGGCGCATCCGATGTGCGCGTGGCTGGCGTGACGTCGCCGCCACGAGGGAGAAGTTCGGCACCTTTGCCTCGCAGTCGGGCAACTGGGCTGTAGAGCCGCCAGGGTGCCCACAGGGGGTAAGGATGGCATATGTCAACTGTAACACTAAACTAGTAATTAATAAAACAGTTAATGCGGGGATTAACGACTGCTCTTCAGTGTGGTAGGGATGTTCCTTATGATCCCTGCTTTTCGAAATCGACCTAGAGCCCTTCTGCCGCTCCGTCATTCAATCTCAGAATATTAGGGGCTTTACTCTACAAAAATGTGACACTAAAATATTAGCCTACGCAGGTGATGTTGCTATTTCTTGTTCGGACCCTCGAAGTGTTTTAGAAGTTGTTGAATAGACAGATCTCACGAGCCAGTTTGACTACGCCACCACTGCCGCAATGCATCGAGGGAACTTTAGTCTTTCTGCACGTGCGTCAACCTCGCTGGATCTCTGCGCGTGAGGAGCACGAGACAGCACGAGCCCTATCGCGCACTGCCATTTGCCTCCTGTGAACTAAAGTTATGGCGGCGTCACGGATGCGCCGAACGCTCAGTGAGATCGGTCTATTGACATAAAGGTTTTGTGAGGTCACCGCCTGTGCGGTAATTACGTAGTCAAAGTGCGTGGGGTTATGACACGGTCAGTGGACGACTGCTCCACTTCTTGTTGGGAATGTTCAGTGGTCACGAAAGCCTTCAAAGTACCTGCGTGTTCCTCTGTAACATTGCCGTGAGAACACAGAATACTGGCGAGAAGAAATAGCTAAACTTAAGGCCACTGCCAAGAGGTTGGTACGGAGAGATTTATCTATTTTCGCGAGAGCGACTGTGTGCAATGTGTTTCTTCTGTCCAAAATGTGGTATGTCCCCCAAGTGCTGCAGTGTTCGAGAATCAACATTCAGCGGATTCACCGTGTATTTGCAGTGTTTATTTGGGCGTCCCAATGGGAACAAACTCGCCGTGCCAATCTTTTTCTTAAGCCCAAAGCGGGTGGTGTCGGACTGTGCCACGTATTTGTTCGACAACTCGTCTCGCGCTTTATGTTTATCCGCGACCAGCGTCATTACTTTCTTCGAACCGTAATTTAAACAAGACTGTTTGACGTTTTGCCGGTATGTATTTGTTGTTTCGTTCTGCCGGGCACGGTTCAAACTACTGTCGAGTTTTCTTTTTTTTTTTTTGCGCGCGAAGTTGTATTTGCCTGCTGTTTTCTGTTTCTTTGTTTTTCTATGAACCATTCGTCTGTTATATCACGCAAAAATTTTTCACGTGACCTAATCGCTATGTTGCTGCCCATGCCAACGTATAGGTCCATAGGCCCTGGGGCCCCGGGAGATGACGTGTTACAGCGATTGTTATGGGGTTAAGCTGAGCAAGTTGGTTCATTGCAGTGTTGTACGGAACGGCGTTCCTTTTAGGAGGAACGAAGGAACGCCACCGTTCCATTTTGCATCGGTGGAACTGGAACGGGAACTCGTTACATTTTTACTGGAACGGAAAAAGGAACGGCGTTCCTTTTTTCGTCCATTGTTTTTTTTTTTTTTTTTACTTTCTATGAGGGAAGTTTTAAGAGTATAAGAACAATATCTTTACCAAGAGCAGAATCTCGTTAACTTCTTGGTTAATTATCTTAGGTTTTATTTTGTGTGGTTCTCGTTTAGTAACAGTCGGGTGCAGGAAAGCTAGTGAACAGTGTCTCTTTTTTTCAGGGCCCAAGACTGCGGTACAAAAAAGCTAATCTTTTAGTCAAAAGAAAAGACACGAAAAAGGACGTTTCAAACTCGGCTAATTTCTTTGCTTCCACGATTCCTCATATACCTAGAAATATAAGGCCCACTATCGCCATCATTGAACTTCCAGAGACCTAGAGTTACAACAAAATAACATGTTACCAGACATCGAACGCACCCGTGAATCCCAAACATTGGTCACTTAAAAGATACCCAAAAATTAACCTTTATTCCTTTTCCCCTAACCCCCCCCCCCCCCCCCCCCCCCCTTCGAATTGAACGACTAATCCAACCTTCATGAAGAAGGACTTGTAGTTTTCAAGACTGACCTTCCAAAGTCGTACCCCCTTCTTCAATTGATTGTTTTGCGGACAGCAACATCGAGAAGCAACTGTTTTCAAGTTCGAACAAGGAACTTTGTTAGATTAAAACGCGTGAGGTTGTTGTAAAACGCTCGTGCAATGTAGGGTAACAGTACGTATATTTTGCTCGTTTGTTTTCGCCCACCACAAACGTGAATACGGTTAAAAGCTAAGATTTTTAAAGGTGATTATATTAACAAATGTAAACCCTGCTTTGCTTGCTTTCTTCTCCTGGTGCCCTTTCATCACGGCATTCAAATTCGTGTGTTGCCATTTGATGGGATAGATTAAAAAAAAAAAAAAAAAAACTTTGTTTTATGTAACTAAATATAGTGATAAGCAAATACAAATGTAACGTATGTGTAACGATACGTTCCATTTTTTTAACTGTAACGGGAACGAGTTCCTTTTTCACATATGGAACTTGTAACGGTAACGCGTTCCAAAAATCAAAAGTAACGAGGAACGAGCTTTCGTTCCTTTTTTTTGAGGAACGTGTACAACACTGGTTCATTGCTTGTGAATGGGGCCAGCTGAACATGAAAAACACGCAGAGAAAAAGGACATGACGGAAGTGACATGAGTGACATGAGTTCCAGGCAAAGGTAGAAGAAGAGGAAGATCGCTTAAAGAAGACAGAAGGGATGAGAACATTCCGACAGCAGAAATTAATGCGTTGCAGGAAAAGAAATTCCGAATTAAGTGTAAAGAAAAAGAAAACTTAAATCAAGTGCAAAAAATTAAAAAATCTAAGTTAGTGTAAAGAAAAAGAAAACCAGAATCAAGGATTAGCAGAAAAAGATAAAGAGGCATTATTAAATGTTGCTAGTCCAGCGGTTCGGATGTGATAATGTTTTTTCTCTGTGTGTGTTTTTTATGTTCAGCTGGCCCCATTCACTCCCACATATGTTACAGCGAGTCAAGAGCGCTATAGTTCCAGCGGAGGTTAAAAGTTTATGTTTTCGATTACACCCCGAAACGTTGCGAGTAAAGACTTTTCTGGATGCAAAAGCCATGAACCCCTACTGGTGGGTAAATTGTATTTTACGCAAATAACCGGACAGCATTGGACATGTCTTTTTGGGCTGCTGGGATCAGGGTTGGGCAGAAATACTCAAAAATGTATTTGGAAATACAAATACTGGGATACATTAAAATAGTAGCTGAAATACTGATACTGAAATATATCTGTAAAAGTGTATCGCGATACGTATCGGAAATACATTTCAAATAGAGGCAAAATGTATTTGGAAATACAAATACAGGAATACATTTTAGGGAGGGCAGAAATACAAATACAGAAATACTGATACTGCGATACATTTTTGAAATTTGTTTGAGACGCCAAATGAGATGAAGCTTCAAGTAGGAAGTGGAAGGTTTTGATCCTGAACCTGTAGTTACTTTCCCGTAGGCTCGGCACTTTGCCTTGAAGGTTGTGATTTCGGAAGACGAGGAGTCTTCAATGGGCTCAAAAAAACGTTCCATCAAGGATTGACCGTGGTGCAATCTCTGACATCCTGTCTGTCTGACGAGGGATGTGAAAAGACTTCGACCTCTAAATAAATTTTTTCATCCTAAATCCCATCAAATCGTCACCACGCCCCTGTCCAATAAGGACGCCCCTGTCAACATTTATCACATGACGTCACGGTGGAATAAACTGGTATACTTTATCTGCAGGGTTGGCCTTGAACATGAAACTTTACCACGCTGCTGTATGAAAGGACCATACGTACTTTTGCTGTAGGTTACCTCGTTGAATATCTTGCAGGAGTTTCGAGAATTATGGGCCACGTGAAGCATGCTGGAACACAAGTCTTATCTTCTGTTACGGTTGAAAAAACGATACGGTGGCATCCCTGTTGTGAAGGTCCTTCCTGCCGACCCTCCGCCAACGACGCATGGATTTCAGTCCTCAAGTTTCGCCTTGCATACTCCAAATAGAGACCTCGTGAATTGTGACCTGATATTGCCGGCACAGGTGCGAAACAGCGCGCTTGAAACGAGTCGCAGTTGTACGAAGTCCGGGTCGGCACAGCGGGGCCACATCTGACCTCTTTCCTGGGTTTCGGATCACCAGAGCAGCGGGTCACTTTCACGTCGGCTGATGACGCACCCCTGAGCCGTGCAATATTAGGGGCGCAGCCGCAGACGCATTCGAATATGTGTTGAACTTCATTGCGTGAGTCATCCTACTATTTCAAGTCAACCACCGCCAGGCTCGTGCTGCAACGAACTGTGACTCAGCTTTCCCGGCTGGCTGTACTGTGTACGCTAGGGCAAGAAAGACGGTTAGCAGCAGGTTTTGGATGCCAGCAAACAATAACTAAAAAAAACCTATACCTAAGGACCTGCGGCACAAGATGCTGTGACTCCACTCCTGGCACGCCACCTGGTTCGAGTCCCCGACTACGCAACACTTCTCAGAAGAGAGAAGAGGACGCATAGAAAAGTTGTAGAAAAGTAGTTAGGAGAATCGGAAGGAACCTTGGTCAGCATGGTAACAATGCCCCAGCATCTCCTTGACCCTGGGGCCCTCAGAATTACAAAAAAAAGCGTTCGGACTTTTTTTTTTTTTTTTGTGGGGGGGGGGGGGGGAGTATTCCTCAAGAAATGTAACGAAATACATTTCACCCTGATTGTATTGCGATACAAAGGAACGTTCAAAATGTATTTCGATACAGGAATACAAATACTGGTGAAAAAAATGTATCGCGATACAGAAATACAGATACGAAATGTATGTCTGAAATACTATCGCGATACATTTGTATCGCGATACTGCCAGACCCTGGCTGGGATACTCTTCTTTTCTTGGACGCGCTTCAGGAAGGGCACCATAAAGAAAGAGCTCCCGCTGTCACCTCAAGAAATCCGCTTCTTAAAAATAGAGCGTGAACCTGTGCCCTACGACATAGTCATGCTCGTGGGGCTCCACGGCATATAGAAGAGCAGAATGGCGCGGTGCGACATGCTGATGTTGATGCACGCAACCCCCGAGAGTACTTCATTGAGAGTATCAAATGGTACAAGAAGATAAATACTGAGATGGAATGGTTGCCAGATCTGGATGATGTGGTCACGCTGAAAAAAATTTAAATTAACCATCGCAACGACCTTCAGCCACGCCTTGCTGATAGGCTTTTAACCGTTTCTTCATGCTAAGTAATTACTGAAGGTTGCAGGTTTCGGAGCAACTTGTTTTATCAATGTGGTGATCATATATAACCTGGCAATAAGTAAACCAAAAAATGTCGGCGTGGCTTAGATGGTAGCTTGCCTAGTTTGCAACCGAAGGGTCGTGGGTTCGAATCCCGTGTCAGCCTAAATTTCTTCAAATTTTTCTTTAAGACAAATGAACTACTTTTTAAAGAGAAATCATTTGAGACATGCGGCGACCTCTCATTCGCATTACATGCCCTGTTTTCATCACTTCTATTCTACGCGTGACGTCACGTTTCACTCGCGTTTTCTTTTTTTTTTATATATTCCCGTTCGAGGTCATGTCACTGTGACGTCGCGACCCTATCTACCAATCAGGATTTTTCCGTCCCACCGACAACGACACCGGCCTTTCTTCGAGAGAGTATCAACAAGTTGTATAGCGACATTAAATGTGATAAACGACGCACTTCGCGACGATAAACGGTAAAGGAAAAGAGCATTGAATCTCTACTTGCCCATTTAGTGGTGTGCCTACTTGTTTGTTGAATTTGAACCGAGGATTTTTGTTTTTGGTTTTAATCGAGGCCATAAGATAGTTTAGTGAGCGGAAGACAAAGAAAAACACTGACTGCGAAACAAAGTAAATTGTGGAGAAATCCTCGGGCCTGGATTACTCTGTGTGTCGTAATGTGGGTATCTATTTCCACAATCCTTCCTAATTATGAGGCAGAAAAAAAAAAGAGAATCAAGACAATTTATTTATTTTGTGTAAAGGGATTTTAAATAATGATGAAAATGCAGAAACCATGGCAGGTATACTCACTGTATCTCGACGATACAGAGATATTGAACTTGAGGGGGTCGTGTGAGCCGTTTTACTGATGAAGCAGCAAGGAAACGTTGTTCTTTCACCGTCTGAACGATATGAATTATGCAAAATCATTGCAAAGTGGGATATCTTCTTTTCTTAGTTCCTCCGTGCCCACGTTCAAAAGAAGGAAGACACTGACGCAAGGTATACCGGTACATGGGGGGAGATGGTAGTAATTCAATGTTCGGTGTAAATGATGTGCTTGCTTCATGTACAAACTTGAGCGTGCACATTTTCTTCCTTCACTGTTGTTACGGAATAATTGCAAAGTTAAAAATAGTGCGCTTTTATCGCGCCGAAACGATTCGAGTAAAAAGACGGCTGCACCCGGACAATTTAAAACCAAGATTTTTATGTTATACATTTTCGGATGACCCATCCAATCCTGACAGGTCGATCTTCAGCAGAACTGCTTGTGTGGAGGATGCTGCTAACCCCACTTAAAAAGCTCTGTGTCCGGACTTTCAAAAGAACATTTTGAAGTAACTAATGCAGAAACTACACCAGGACGTGCTGAATTGCCAAGGCATGCGTCACACATCATTGTAGAGAATTTCAGGCCTTGTCGGTCATGGGAAGCAGCTACAATTGTCAGCCCCACAAGATCATCTTCTGTCGAAGTGTAACTGGAAGACGGAACTAATTGCAGCATGCACTGCAATCATAGCAAACTTGACGATCGACTACCAATACTTTCAACTAAATTGCCAGATATACTGCAAGCCATTTTTTCGCTTAGCAACACTCAACAAACACAGAAGCAATGGTGCCAGTAAATAAAAGACCAGCGCACCACAATGAGTGCCACCAGTTTCTGCACAAACAATCGTCGAGCCCCACTTTTGCTCATCACTAGCTCTCCAGTTTTACGTATATTCACATGAACCAAAATATCAGCGCGTCGTTTATCTTCCTAAAAAAAAATCATTTCAAGTGGAGGAGCATTACATTGGCAATAGATGAAAGCTATCGCCATCTTTGCGTGTACGGCGTTTAAAAGCTGAGATGTGCTCTGCATGGGCGCTTGATGAGGACGCCAGTCAAGCATGCGCGAAGAACAGCATCTGACGATTCTCGTGTTCATTCCTCCTTATTCATCTACAGTATATTCCTTGTTTACTTTCACAGCCTTTCTGACTCAACCTACTGGGAATTAGGCTTAGACTCGTCATTCCGGACACTTTGAGAAAATTATGGTTATTCTCTCGCGTAACCGTGCAGATTTAGCCTGTTTTCCTACACCAGACGCAAACAGTAGATAACTCTCCTTAGCAGTCCTCCGGCCTCTATATAAGTTAATCGTGTACTTTCTTATCCAAGACCAAGAGTGTTTTTAACAATTTTCTCTCTCTCTCTCTCTCTCTCTCTCGCTCTCTGCTTGACCGGATTAAAATGAGAAGCCCAAGTTCCTCTGCTTATTGCGTTTAACCGTTTCTATCTCTCTCTCTCTCTCTCTGCTTGACCGGATTAAAATGAGAAGCGCAAGTTCGTCTGCTTATTGCGCAGGGTAGCGGTGACGTCAAAACGCAGAGCTTTGAAAGTCTCGGACAGGAAGATAGTGGGTAGACCTCAAGGCAGCTATATAGCATTGAGGTCTATACCCACTATTCTTCCAATCAGAGCCAATCAGAGCTCGGCGTTCTGACGTCACCACAACCCCTGCGCGAGAAGCAGACGAAGTTGCACTCCGCATAGTCACTGACCGCCCAAGACACGCAGGACGTGGTGTGTCCCGAGCATCTCATTAGCGCCCCTCAGCCAATCAGATCGCGGCTTTCACCGATAAACACCACGAAGAAGCACTCATGAAGCAAGTAGCATACATCAACATAGTAAGCCACTCCCCTGAGTTTCTTAAGCTGTCGGTGACTGTAGAGCAACACACTGATCACAAATAAGCCCGCTTTGCCAACACCAGGTGTGGGCAGTGAGCAGAAACCAAATTTGTATGGAGTGAAGCGTCTGCGCATGCACAGTGCCGACAGCAGCGCCACTGCCGTGACGTGAAGTCAGACATTTGAGTTGGTCTATAGGCGAGGCGCGACAGTCTGACTGCTTGTTGTCCCGGCTGCAGATGAACATTTTCATTGACTGAATATATATATATATATATATATATATATATATATATATATATATATATATATATATATATATATATATATATATATATATATATATATATATATATATATATATATATATATATATATATATATATATATATGCATGTATGCACATAAAGCCGAAAAAGTGCTGCTTGTCCAATGGACGTGCGCAATATCGGCTGTTGCGCCGGTGGTCTCGACAGAGTCTCAAATTAGCATATATATAACCCCACTCGAGACATCTGGAGAAGGTGGCGGATGCACGAATTTTTCCCGAGTCGGTCGTCTTCCGGAAAGTTACAATGAGATCCAATAACATCTCTCCGCGTTCGCATTAATTAACTTGGAGAAGGAGGTGACGACGTTCCAACCTAATTGTGCGGCACGGCCTTTTTTACGACCTTGACCAACGGTCATCTTGAAAACTGAACTAAACTGTTAACACGTAAGCACACTGTTTTGTGTGATACGATTAATTAAGGTTTTTTGTTGTTTTTTTTCTCATAACAGGAAGTTAGGTTTTTCATACTAAAGGAGGGAGACTATAGTTCTGCAAAATTCTGAGCAGTCTTTTTTTATTTTATTGGTTTTGACTTATACAGTTCTGCATCCTGAATATGACCGAATGACCGGTGCTCGACACTAGCATAACAAAAATTAGGCTGTCGAGCCTTTTCTAAAACTAACAATATTTGACTATCTGGTGTTTTCCGCTTGTCTATGAAAGAAATACACCGGCTGCTCGATCTGAGGAGCTAGCTGTATCGTTATTTTTGATGAATGTACTCCCGATAGCGCCGCCAGCCCATATGACATACATCCAGTGGGGTTTGACTTGAAACACAATTCCTGGCTGCCTTTACCACCTCTCTAGTGCCAACCGGTATAAAATCTTCAAACGTTTTTAGTATACCACATTAAAAAACATTTCAGATTTGTAACTGATTAAGAGAAGTAAAAGGGTCTGTACATACGCTACGAAGCAAGCCTTTATGTATGTCAATCACTTCAGTATACATTTTAATGAACTGTCCACCGTTGTCTTGTTAAGGCAGATGTATTGATTATGTTATTAAGGATAACGATAGCGCTTGCCGAACGCCAACACGCTGCTGACTAACAAGCCCACCTTTACGCACACCACATGTGGGCACGGCGCGTCAAAAGAACCCAGCTTCGTGGGACTGAAACGTCTGCGCTGGAACGCCAGCAGCACCACTGCAAATGCGTGGCATCAGAGCGACGCTTTGTTCTAGGTACAAGAACAAGAGGTATGTTTGGTTGCTAACCCGGTATTACCTGCCGGATTAATTCTGAACAAGTTCAAGAGGTTTGCCATAGATATATTTCGCTGACCAGCCGATCCCGCTGAAGAATGCATTTGTAGCGAACGACTCCGTTAAGCTTTCCGCTTGCCTCCCTGCATTCAAGTTTTCAAATCTACCTAATCATGCAGCGGCCTTGATCGAAGTGTCCGCTATACAGCAGGTATATATTTGCGAACATAATTTTACAAGGACTGTGAAGTCAAAAGTAGTTCACGCGATTGACAGATGAGCACCTCCAAAATGTCTTACGACTGTCGGTTAAGAGTTTAGATCTGAATGTTTGCATCTTGGCAAGCACTCAACATTTTACTGAGTATGGGTTCCAGCAATCTTATGTTACGTGTGCATGAATCAAGATAACATGTTTGCATAATACTTTTAGTATGTGAGAGTTCATTTTTTATCTTATATTTTTATAGTTGACCCTCCCCCACCTCTTCGTTTCTCCGTCCGGCCCGTACTGTATCCGATTTGCGACGATTTGGCCCACTGCAGCAAAAAATTGCCGACCGTCTGGACTAGGGTGCCTTTCCGCCGCTCTGCTGTTTAGGGTGCCAACAACGTTTGTGATACCTGTTGCCGACAAACCAGTGTTGCCTACCTCGTTACCATGGCAACCTCCGCTGTTTTCGTCGATCATTTTGTTACACTCGCAGGTCGTGCGCTCGCACAACGCCGATAATCCTCGTTAAAGCTAGGGAGCGCCCACCACCCCCGTTTTGACGGCGAGGTTTCGGCGTGCGATGCCGGTCTGTTGCGTTCCATATTGTCGCGGGAACTCGCGTTTCGTTAAAAGCAACGCACACTTCCTGCTCGCAACTTCAAGATATGAAACATCCCAATAAAGAGAGCGACAGCCACCACGACCGCCATCCCGCTGAGCCTCCGACTCCTCTTATGAACGGAAACAGAAGTGGCCTCACAGTGTTGCTGGTGTTTCGAGACTAAAAAAACGATTCGTTGTTTACGTTTAGCGAAATAAGAAGTGGGAAAAAATGGCGGTGGGAGAGGATCTGGGAAAGCGTAACAATAAGTTGGTGCCACCCTAAAGCGGAGCGGAAACATGCAGGCACCCTTGTCTAGACATTTGTGAGCACTTCTAGATAGGTTATGCGATACATCCGTGCCGTTGCGCATTGGGGTACGTGAGTGCGCCTCGTCTTGAGGAAGTGTATTGCGCGAGATGTACGAACCTATAAATAAAAACCGTTCACTGGGTACTGCCTAACCGTGGGAGCGTGACAGTAGGACTACATATTGGGGAATTGTAGTAGACCGTTTCCGCAGCCCGCTAAGCACCCGGATAGCGCTCCGTAATCCGCCACAAGACCTTGAACTATGCAGACAAGGCTGGCGGCGCGCATGCGCAGCTGCGGCGTTTTCTTCATGGATACCGTAGCGGAGGAGAAAAACGGTCTACTACAATTCCCTATTGTTACCAGATTCGCAGCTCCAACATTCAGATTTTACCGTCTCCTAAAATGGCAAGACAAAAAAACCAAGCAATATGTTTACAAAGAAAAAAAAAAAGACGTCTGAGTAAGACAGCTTTGAGTTACCCTGCAAGACAATACCCGGACTCCTTTCCCGGTCTCGCAAGACATAATGCTGAGCCCTTAAAAGTGCAACAATCCCTTCTTCTGTTTCCCCCTCGGTCCTGTTCCTCTATCCAGGGGCTTCAAAACCCCCAGAGAAGGTCCGTCGAAGCCTTAATACTCGCCGACCGTTTCCTCCGTTGATCCCCCAAGTCCCTCGAGAAAAAACGAACCTCCCACGCGTCTTGTGTAGTGTGCCTAGATTAGAGAGTGTCTCCAACCGCTCGTGGCTCATGGGCCGCGTTTGCAATGTGGGCTCCGAGCAGGTGACCAAAGCGTCAAATCGTCTGCAAGTGTTTCCGCCTCCTTGCCCTCTTTTCTCCTTGCCACCCCACAATGCAACGCCTGCGCGCTTGCAACCAGTCGGTGCAGAACACGTCCGCCATTAAATTGCAAACGCTCATGATTTGAGCTGCTCTCCATCTTAAATTATAAACTCTCTACTCTTTTTGTCGGGTTGTAAGTCTCGCCTCGCGCAGATCTTAGCGTCGAAGAAAAATTTAAAGGAAATAATGAACACCTTTATTAAACTTCCGGACTAGGATTTCAAAGACTCGTACGAGCATCCCTGAAAATTTCCGCAATACAACACCGGATCTCTAAAAGCAACGTCGAACTCGATGCACTTGAAATCTCTAATTACGACCTGCTTCTTTTTTTAAATATTCCATTCAATTACCAAGAGTTTTAGCGCTGTGCAAGCTCGCAAAGATGACCGTAGCAATACTATAAAACATAGCTTCTGTTAGGACGCCGAGGTAACCCTAATCAAAAGATCTGCCATACGTACAGCACATAGCTTACGCTGACAGCCCTTACAAAACCTATCAGTTTTAATTGAGTTTCAATTGAGTTTCTAGTGTATTTTTATAAGGTACATTAGGAACTCAATTGGAACCCATTGATGATTTTTGTAAGGGAGTGCTGTGGAAACTAAAGGGATCTGTGGTCAATGCAAATGTCTGACATGAACAGAGTAAAGCAGTGTTAACACAGCGCAGCTCGGAGCACGTCTACAGCAAAAGCTCGCGCTGCAAGACTCAGGGATCCTGGGTTCAATCCTCATCTCTGCCCGTTTCGACATGGACGAGCATCGTATACCGGCGTGCGGTCGTGTATCGCTACCGTGTAAGGCACACATAAAAAAAACAAAACAGGTTAGCGCTTATACTGAACTGTTTACATTTCTCATCTACAGTGGAGACACATGAGACGTCCATTGGGGCACGATTAACTTATTGCTGCCTACAAACATTCACACAACATGATTTTAATAAAAACTACGTGCTCGCCGCGCGAATCAATTGCCAGCATTTGATCGCGCCTAATCGCGATCAAATGACACGTGAGTACGCGCAGAGAGGTTGATCAGGTAGTGCCTGACCGGGGGATGACTTGCCTAACGCGCATGGAGCTTGCACCGCTCGGGACGCGTCATTGCGAGCGGTGTATAGACCTTTCCAAAAACGAGCTTGTGGTGGGTGCCATTTTGAGCGTTCGTGCGTATGGCGCGTGCTTTGCTCGCTTTCCGAAGCGACGAACACGCACGTGCTGGGCTGTGAAGATCGCACGCTGGACTGTGATTTTGTAAACATTGGAAAGGTCTACAGACGCTGAGATAATTACTTTTATTTATTTTTTCAGTATTTTGGGAGTAAGCCTAATTTGAAGATTTATAGGAGTTTATGAATATGGCTCTTTGGCGTTTAGGTGAGTGAAAGTATGTTATACAGTTTAGCTCCCGTAACATCTGGCCGGCCTCAGGGAACCCCCCAGTCCTTGGTCCACTTCTCTTCCTCATCTACATCAACGATCTTCCGCTTCAGGTATACTCGTTAATGTGCTTGTTCGCAGACGTCTGTGTTGTTTATCGTAAAATTACATCTTCCCATCAGTTCATAGCGCTACAAAATGTCTTGACTCTCTTGTTCCTCCTTCTATGCTTCCGCTCCTTTTATTCTTAATAGTGTTCCTCTAGAACAAACTAAGAGATAAATGTCTCGGTGTTCTTCTAACTACAAATATTTCTTGAAATAGTCACATTAATTCAGTAATGTATTTCGCGAAGCAAATCATTGGTTACCTCTATCGAAACTTCACACTCGCCCCTCCTAACTTAAAACGGCTCCTTTGCATATCTTTGGTTCGATCAAAATTAGAAAACGCATCTTTGATCTGGCACCCCCACCTTTCTAAAGTAACCGAAAGTATTGAGTCGGTTTAAACTTTAAAGTCGTGCTTCCCCGTTTCATTCAATTTGATTATTCACGTTTCGCCAGTGTATCTCTCATAAGTCAAATCGTTTTCTCACGCATTAGTACTTTCAACCCGGCGAAGAATTTTTCGTCTTTGTCTTCTGCACGGTCTTTTATTCTCCACTGCTAAATCAGTGTCTTCTCTCTCCACCAACCAATTCTTTGGCAAGATTTGTTCATTGTAACAATATGGCCCCGCCGCGATGTTTTTCCACACCACATCAAAACGCCCTCCTCCCCGAAGCAGTTGTTGACTGGAATCAATTTCCCGAGACATGGCTACCATTGAGGACACCGTGAGATTTCCCGAAGGCGTTTTCAACACAGTGATTTAACGCCCACTTCCTTCTCGAACGCCTCATGGCCATGAGAGTAAATAAATAAATAAATAAATAAATAAATACGCCGGACTTAATTTCTCTTAAACCAATTTCGCTGGGTAACATTTTACATGTCTTCTTTGTACGAAGGCCTGTCTGCTTAAACGTGTTTGTCTAGCTTTCGTATGCCTGAAGTATTTTTTAGTTATCTACTTAGACATTTTAAATTCGGCTTTCCAACCTTAATAAAATATTCGTAAGCCTATAGAGACAAAGTCTAACAGTTCTGAAAAGGCTATTTAACAGCAATAAATGCTATGTTCGTTTTGTAACCTGAACTCTTCAGTGCTATCTATAAGAATTCGTGTTACGCGTAGCAAACATAAGCTGCAAATACTGTAGTTTCAACCGTAAAAAAAAATAATAATAATTAGTCAACAATTCTTTAAAGGGATGGTGAACCGAAATTTGGATTTCAGAATACAATGCAGGAGCTGTAGGCGGGACGCTACAATCCCTAAAACACTACTGGTAAGGCGATATCTCAAATGGACGGCCGTATTTTCGGAAAAGGAGGTCGAGATTGAACGAGGCCGACGAGGCGCGTGACGCCAAGATATCTCGTTTCCTCCTCTCTTCGCTTCTCCCCCTCAAGGCGGCGAGGCGGAAAAGACGCGAGGCCGTTCCCTTTCCTTCTCGAAGAAACAAGACGTAAACATACCTGTCAAATGCGCCTCCTTTTTTTGAAAAATACGGTCATCCGTTCGAGATATCGCTGTATTAGTGATGTTTTGGTGTTTGTAGCATCCCGTTGCACGCTTTTGCCACCGTGTCTTATGGAATCCCGATTTCGGTTCAGCATCCCTTTAACGCTGTATTCTCCCGTTCACGAGCCTTGGCAATACCTAAAGTCCGTTGCAACTCAAGAGGGTAGAGCGAGGGTAGAGACGGGCCGTAGAGGAGGAAGCAGACGGAACGCTAAAGAAAGAAGGAGGTTTCCCCTTCTTTTCTCCAGCGTTCCGTCGGCTACCTCCTCCCGGACCGTCTTACCCTCGCTCTACTTTCTTGAGTTGCACCTGACTATAATATACTAGCGTCTCCGAAACGATACAAGTTGACCCGACGCAATCATCGCCTTCTGGGCATCGTATCTTCGTATGAGCCTTATACGGCAGTTCACGACAAATACGGATACGAAAAGAAGGTCCCTGTGCTTCTTTTCTGGGACAAAGTATTCTCCCAGGAATGCCTCGGGGCAGCACGCTAACAAGGTCTGGATATCCCTGGACCTCCGTTTACGATCACCACAGGCCCGTAACGTATGTGTTTGCGCCTTCGATTTTGCTCTGAGGCAACGTAAGAACGACGAAAGCGGGAACGCAGGCAGACACTGCTGACGTGATGCTCCGGCGGCAAAAAGAAAATGAAGAAATGTCTACTAGGCGGTCGTCCAGTACGGACGCGCCAGAAGCAGACGACTGGGCTCTGCGAACGACACAAGTCCACATAGAAAAGACGTGCAAACTTCAACATTCGTTTTCAGCTGTTATTTCTTTTTCTCGCGTTCAAACGTTGTTACCCACTCTACGTGGAAGCGGCAAATGTTCAGTGTCTTTAAAGATGCCCTAGATGAACATAGGTTGATAGTTAAGAATTCTTGACTTATTTCCTCTGTTCAATAGTGCTTCTTCTTTTTCTTTTTAGTCTTCATTTCTGTGATGTATTCACATTTTTTGTATGCGGTGATATGCAAGACACGGTATCAGTGCGTCTAAAAATGTGAGACAATAACAGAAATGTTGCTTTCTATCATTTTTAATTTTATATGTGTCTCACACGACCTACGAGGGGCGTTCATAAAGTTCGTTATATTGTCACGAAGGAATAGAGATCCAGCAATCAAACTCGAGTAGGAGTTGAGACTTTCTCTACATATCCGCTACCGAAAGTTACCCGCTTTTTCTAGCGATGCACCACATGCCGGAGGCCATTGTTATAGAACTCCTCGTTTTGAAGGTTCAGGAATCACTCCACTTCAGAAATAATTTTTTCGCCATCCTTGAAATGCTTTCCTCTTATTTGGCCACACTGGAAGCGTCTCCGCCATTTAACCAAAGTGTCATAAACTGGGGCGTTGTCCCCGAACAACGCTCCCAGATTGGAATGAGTATCCTTGGCATTGCTTCCCTTCAAATAGAGAAAACGGATCACTGCATGTGCCTGGTACCGATGGGCGGTGTCATTTTTGTTTCGACTCTCTAGCGGCGTTCCGAGCTACTATAGCATGCGATGTTTATAGTGTGCGGAAACTAGAGGGACGCGCGCTCATGTTGATGCCTGTTTTGTTCCATTTGTTTCACATCTTTGTGCCGATAATACGAACTTTATGAACGCCCCTCGTATATCTGTCTGACCAAGGCCTCGAAATATTACATATTAGCTTGAACCAAGACGGTGCACTCATGACCTTAAACGTTTGTTCCAGCGCATTTATTCATATCTCCAGAACAGTGCGGTGGCATCATTTAAAAATTATCACATACCCGGCTGAAATTATTTTATGAAAATAGGTGACGCGAGGCATAAGATAAATGTTGACGAGGAAACCCCCTAAGCGATAAGGAAAATTAATCAATAAACACGTCACACGTTTATTCGAAAAAAAAAAAAGAAATGCCAACAGTGTTATGCAGTATTCAACGTATCTGTCAATTGTTAAAGATTTCTTTTTTGAAAGGTTATGAAAAGTTAGTGCTTTCATACCTTCTAAAATGGAGCATTCGCCGATATGCACCGAACAATATCCCTTAATGCACAAAACCGTTCGCGAGTTGGCAGAAAATCTTGCTACAACCCTCCTTCGTGCGTGTTTTTTTTTACTGATACATTGATAACAATTTGAAGTATGCTTCTGCACATTCCACTGTGCCCACAAATTATTTCTCGACACCTTCAACCTCCATTTCCCCTCGCTAACCGTTTTCCGGCGAGAAGAAGCTTAATTAAAACCGAAATAACGGCCGAACGCGTCGCAAGGATTAAACGAAGAACCTTGGTTTAACTGACGCACTCTAAAAAAAAACTGTGCGTCTGCTTTCCCGCACAACACTTGGAGAGCCAATCACCGCAACTTACCGAGGCAGCTCAGCGAATGACGATGCCGAAACATATGTTTAGACGAAAAAACGCAGTCTGAGTTGTGACATTAAGCAATGCAAGCGTGACGTTTTGCATTGCTTAATGTCACAACTCAGACTGCGTTTTTTTGTCTAAACACATGTTTCACCATCGTCATTCGCTGAGCTGCTTCCGTAAGTTGCGGTGATTGGCTCTCCGAGTGTTGTGCGTGAACGTAGACGCACATACGTTTTTTAGAGTGCGGAGCAACTCACACCATGAAGAGCGCTTGGAATTTAAATTGGCGGACGCCTCCTGGTTAGATGGGTCGCAAGCGCGCATGCGTTTCGTTATCACGTGGGGAGGAGGAAAACGCACCGAAAGGCGGCGAGTTTGCAGGTAATCGACGCTAAATACTTTACTAGGGCATACGTCTTACTCCGAGACACTCCAACGGCCTCGGAGCCGACAGCTTTTGCGGAGTCGGAGCGACTGGACGCGAGCAGCCTCAGTGTTGTTTTGTTTTTCTTAATTGAGAGGGGTAACTGGTGCCATCTATCGTCGTGGACAGCCCTCGAGGCAGCGGAGGCAGCCGTTTCAGTATACTGCCTCGGCGAATCCGGTATCCCGGTGCGTCGGCGGCAACCCTTCCCTTCGGTGATGTCCGAACGCGCGACAGCGTGGACAGCGCGATGCGCAATCGTTCTGCCGTACGTGGTTCATCCACGCAGATAGTGGAGAATTTGGTGTCGTAGGCGCGCTGTCTTGTGCAAATGAACACAGTAAGTATGTATTCAAATTAACTGGTGAGCTAGTTGGTTAAATATGCTGTGTTCTTGTCCCTTTCCTTTCTTTCTAGTCATTTGCGCTTTTTCATAGCAAGAATCTATTCTCCTCGATAAAGTATTTCATCATCACTTTCATCACCTCCTCGTAGCTCGTACTGCAAACGCGCTCCAGCAACCATTGTAACTGAACCCGATGGAGCAGTTGCAAGCACTCTGAAATCAAGGCACGCTAGGAGGATTAGATGCGTTCCAAGCAAATCGCAGCCCCCCACCCCCCTCCCCCCAATAAAAAAACAATTAAAAATAGATACAGTTGTGCAACGATTTTTGCTCGCGTGTTTCTTCACGAGGCGATGTTTTAATGTACGTGGAGTGGCGGCGTCCATCTCTCGTTACCCTGCGGGGGATTACAAGGCGCGTACATTCTACTCGGTGTTTTTTTTTACTTTTGTCGCTGTTGTTATTGGAGTATTTTTGGTTCTCTCAGGCAGTGCATAGGGGACGTATATCAATATAGACGCGGCCGTGTGGCTCTGGTGGGCCAATTACGTGTAAACAAAGAGGAATTTGGCTCCAACACCAACGTTAACGCTGTTCTACTGAGCCTTTTTCGCCCAACTTGGATCAAGCAAGGGCAGCCGTGTGCAGTCACCACTGGACAGATTGCGGTGTGTTAGCGTGCGTTATTTCCCAGCGCATGATTGGGTAAGCTTAGAGAAGATCGATGTGATGGGGCACGGTCCGCTGTAGTGATTGATTAATCCCGCTGTAGGCTACTTCGACGCAGTAGGGTTTGAGAAACGGGATTGACTGAGAACGCTCGTAGCCCTCGCTTCGATCTGCCTCCATGGAACGTGGTTCTGTATCTCGCTGTCACTTGATGTGAAACGAGAAACAAGCGAGGAGAAAGAGCTTTTAGTTTGCTTTATTGTGTGTTTTATTGTGCGTGAAAGCAACGAAACTTGGAGGATCGGGAATTTCGAGCGGATCCATCTTTGAGACAAACAATAGACAAGCAATCTAAAAGGAACGATTCTATCGATCTATGTATATAACTACAGTGCACTGTAGCGTAGGACCTGTTGAATCTAAAATGTGAGGAAGAAAAACATCTGTGTGTTCTGGTGAAATTTGTTTTTTTCTGCTGTTGAACGTTTTGGATGAAGCGTGTCGAGACAAAAACTTGCATTAAAACGAAACTAAAAGCGGAAAAAAAGAAGGAATTTCGGTCCAATGTTTGTACAGCTCTCGAAAAGATATAGCTGCGGCGTCCCGACGCGCTCTTCTTCGAAGCCCGAAGCAACGACAGACATCGGCAGCAAAAGCACCCGTATCAAAAAGCAAACAAAGAAAAATTTAAGTGGCTTAGCTGGTCGTTTTGTATGTTTCTTCGAAAAGCAATCGACCTGTTTGGACTCGTAAAATAAAATAGTACAGATAACTTACTACAGCAGCAGCATTCTTCACGATAAAAGGAGCGCCTCAAGGTTGACATAAGGCCGTTGCTGTTTTCTTTTCTAGTGTGTTTTTGTTTTTTTTTAAGATAGGTCTTACTGCTTACCTTTTGGTTTTTGTTCAGGGATATTTCACAGGTAAGTTAGAAAAAATAATCCGGGTACCATTTTCACCCAACGGGTGAGAGCTGTCCTGAAGTTCTTACTTTAGAGCGGGATATCATCTGTGTATAGAGCCTAGGTTCAAGAGAGATAGCAATTCAAACCACGCAGAGCGTTTGCAATTTAATGGCGGACGCCTCGGGTGAAGATTGGGGGGATGTGCGCATGCGCGCATTATCGGGTAGCGAGGACGGTAGCGGACGGAGTGGCTGCAAGGTATATGTACATTGGTGGCTGAGCGAAGCTCAAAGACACTTGCAGACGATCGCCGCTTTCGACTCACCCTCGCAGCGCGCGTGTCGCAAACGCGCACCGTAAACCACGTGACCCTGATGGAGCACTTGGGAACATTCTGGGACCTGGGCACGCTACGTCCGCGTGCCGACAGCAGCGCCACGACCACGGCGGAAGAAGGGAGAGGTGTCTGAATTCAGATTCAAAAGGCGTTTTTATTGCCACAAATACAAGGTGAAGGTGAGGGGAATATGCCGAGTGACATCTTCGTCTGGGCATGTGGCACTAGGAAAGAGGGTGAGAAAGGAAGGAATCTATACATATACGTCCAGCTTCGCTTCCAGCACGAAGTTTAGGAGACTAAGCTGGCCGTTTTCTTTGTCTGATGACTTCTTTGGGTGAACCCAGTCATCCAGGTTCTGGGCATATATGGGTTTGAACTTGGTCCGAATTTGTTGATAGTAGGGGCATTCCCATAAGAGATGAGTCATGCCTCCTTTTATGTTGTTCGTGCATTTGTTGCACGTGCTGGAGCGTCTTCCTTTGCTCCATGCGGCCATGCGTGCCGGAGAGCGGGTGGCGCGTGCCATGATGCGGGTGAGGAGGACCTTGTCCCTTCTTCCGATCCCTCTCGGTAGAAGGTCGGGCGTCTGGGGCAGGCTTTCCCACAATCTTGTTCTGTATCTCTCCTTGATTAGGATCTTCTCCTCGTCAGGATCATATTCTTCGTCATCACATAACGTCTTCCCATTACCGGGTGCGGCGTATCCGTGGTCGTGTGGTTGTGAGGATGTGGGTGCTCCCCCTCGCTCGCACCGCCTTCGCCACGCAGCGAGTGTGTCGACGAAGGTTTCGCTCCCATTTCTGACACACGCCGCGAGATGGCGCAGCACGACAGAAGCTCGTAGAGTGCCTCGATGTTGCTGGCTGGCGCCGTCCCAGAGTGGAGACAACTCTGTCGTCCGCTAGCGGAGCCGCCATATTGCCACCTTCTTCGCCCGACGAGTCTATGTGGAGTACGGCTTATGCAGACGTTTGTGAGCTCCCTACGCAGTTATTGAGGATTCTCACCTCTGAAATGGAGCGTGACCTCTTCAAAACACGCAACGTCACGCGTTCAGTCAAGTATGCGTTTGATCTCTCATTTAAACTTACGATTTGGTCCGCATATAACGCGAATGTGCTCGCAAAAGTTCCGTCAGCTGACGCTCGCATTCTGGTCCAGTTCTTACAGATGGTCGAGTTATGCAAGTACATTTGATACCGACTATGTTCGTTATCATCTGCTGCAATGCTTACCCGTGTTTGGCCTTGCATTGAATGAAGAAAACGAAAGCGATCGACGAGCGAGGCGCAGATATGAGCATATACGTTCTGCTTTCTATCGCCCCTTATTCGCCGATATTGTTAGCGTGATAAGGTCTGGATTAGCATCATCAGAGATTCTGAAATAAGAACTCCAGAATAAGAGACATCCCATGCGGACCTGTTGAGGTTTTTGGTTTGTTTTTTTAATCGGAAGGAGCCAAATTTAGAAGCCGAAGCTAAGCGAATATCGCTGGAATTCTGAGTAAACTTGGACGTGCTGCATGTGCTTCCAAAAGATATGAAACTGAAATAAGACATTTGATGAAAGAAAAAACACTGAACAGGTGGCCGCCGTACAGAGTTTATAAGTAATTTGACAAGCAAACACTTCAGTTTTTTCATGGCTCAATTAGAATTTAAAAGTTCCTTACCTGTTGGTGCAGCAATACGAGAATCCTCATAGCTTACATTTTCAAAAAAAAAATATTTGGTCGCCTATTCTGTGTGTGCGCTGGTGCCCTGTAGGCACCAGCGCACACATAGACGTGCACTCACAAATCCAGATAGATATAAGTTTTTCTCCTATATTCCCCTAAATGAACGCAGAAGATATCTATAAATTTTGTTTGCTGGCGTGCTTTCTCAAAGGGCCTTCCATAGACAGAAATCATTATATTTTGTTTGTTTACTATTACACTATTTTGTCTCACCTGTTCCCTTAAAATGCACTGATGCAGACAGAAATCAATAGATGTATGTTTAGTTTACAAATATCCTCAGGTAAGTAATATGTTAGATTAGATAAGCTTATAGTACTGATCACTAAAATAAATAAAAGCGTTAAATTTAATACATGCTCCCCTGTTTTTATATGTAAGGTAATTCTCAACACAGAGTATCAGCATCTTCAACAGGGTGGTATTGAAAAACATTTTCCAACATGCAAAAGTCTTGTAAAGCGACTTTAAAGTGGAGAGGATGGAGATCGTTATGTGGTGCACTCAGTACAGGATTCATTACAACACTTGTTTGCTTGACATTTAAAGGCAAAGATATGGGCACCAATTAAAATTTAGAGAATTGTTTAGACATGGACAAGATTTAATGATGAAGACCCGAGACTAAAGAAATGGAACGAAAAGGGCGGAGAACGTAGAGATCTCAAACAGCACTGGTATTTATTTGACACAGCAGCTTGATATATACAAAAACAGGACTCATAGATGTCAGTAGAAGAAAACCCAGAAATAAAACACACTGAGAATCCAAAAGAATCAATCACACACATTTCCCAAAGAAAGTGAAAACACAACTAAAGGATTCAACTTACCAAAATAGGTAGTCGAAACAAAATTGTGATTGCCCAACAAACTCATACAGGGAACAGGACACATATATATGCCTGGACATAAAACACACAAAAAAAATCCACATAAAAAAAATCAAACACACACTTTCCACGAAAAGACTGCCAACATACATAAACGAACCAACTTACTGAAACATGCTGTAGTGCAAAAATAAATCTGTGACAGTAGAACACAGACGTACAAAAAACAGGACTCGTAGGTACCTGGATAGGAAAACAGAGAAGCAAAACAAACACGCAAAATCTAAAAGAATCAGTCTCACAGAACCAAACAGATACATCCCACAAGAAAATTTACAACATATCTAAATAAACCAACTTACAGGAACACGTAGTACGATAAATAAATCTGGAACTCAAGAAAACTGCAAATTTGCTGTCATTGTTCAATGGAAGCAGAACTCCACGACACAGCCATCACGCATTAAAATAAATGACCGCATCTCCACGTAGTGAATGATGTTGATTGGGGCGAAGCTCTGGTGGTGCAGATGATACTGATTTTATTGTTCATAGGTAGTGCTGATGGTGCTGATATTTTTTTATGACTCGTAGGTAGTGCTGAGTTCCGGGTTGCGTTTCGACTTCATTATTACTGCTTTATGGTCGGTGAAATGCAGAGCCAGTGGTTCTTCTAGCGGATCAACTTGGATCCGCTAGAAGCCGTGGGAACGCATCTTTACCGATTAAGTCAACGGTCCATGTCAGAAAGAGAATGTGTGGTATGGAACGTGGTTATATACGCATTTGAGCATTTGACCGCAGTGCCCTCTTGTCTATAAACGTAGAGCCAATGCATGGAAAGTTTAACGCGATTATATACGCATTTGACCGCAGCGCCCTCTCCTGTATAGACGTTGAGTGACTATATGCAACGTTTCATCCATGACATCCCCAGCTCTTGAGTTACTACCACATCTCAAAGCCCCTCCTCGTCCCGCAGTCGTGGCCGAGTGGTTAAGGCGATGGACTAGAAATTCATTAGGGTACCTCCCCGCACAGGTTCGAATCCTGTCGACTGCGCAAACATTTTTTCTTTTTCTTTTTGTGAGCACGAACGGACGGACGGACGGACGGACGGACGGACGGTCAAGGCTAAACCCTAAGGAGCTTCGCCCCTAAAAACACTGACCAGCCTGTGACCTAGAGCCATGCCACAAAACGACACCTAAGGCACTCTGACAAAGTTTCGTCACACTGTCTATTCAGTTGTCAGGCTGGACCTTTAAGTTTCAACAAAAAAAGGAGGGAATTCAAAAATAAATAAGGCCGCTTCAATTGGCGACACGCTGAGCAAGCAGACTAGAAGCTGACGGCAAGGCCCTAACTCGAGCTACAAAACTGCAAGCATTGCATAGCACTACTGCTAATTTTGGCGCCTACGTGATCCATAAGCGTTTGAAGAATTTTCTTTCTAAACGAGCCAAATCCATGTAGTAAAAGAGAACAGGTCAACGGGATTGCTTGCTTATCAAATTAGCTTTGAGTCATGTACGTACCAGTCTCTGTTAGTGGTCTTTCTCAGATAAGATGACTGATCTCAGCATGATAGCTCTTGGAGGCAATGCATGCCCAGGTATACGAGTTCCAGCAAAAATTGGCTTAGCTTCGATTTCTGGATTGGGTTCATACGGACAAAAAAAAACTCTTCATCGTTTTCCGACTTTCCTCAGGCTAATCCCACGCCAACACAAGTTATGCTCAAAAGCCCTACACATGCTGCCCTGTGATTGTGGCGCAGATAAATATTCAATCTCACCCGGAATGAGCAGCTTGTCGGCCTTCTCCCTGTGCTGGTAACAGGTCGTAAGATTGCCAGCAAACTGTGGCGATCGATTTGACTGGTGACTTCAGGCCCATGAGGTTGTCTCAAACTGCTAGGCTCTCAAAATACTCCTCCCACGTCCGCAGCATTTACATCTCACCGTTGGTAGGGTAGAGAAGGTTACTAGCACATTGCACATTCTTCTTGTGCGATGTTAGCGCACCAAACTGACTGTCATTCCCACCAAGCAGTGCGCCTTTGCAGGTGTGACAATCATCGATGCCTTCCGGCCTGCCCTTCAGGATGAACCCTCCCACGTAGCACAAAATATCCTCTTCTTCAATAGAGAGAGATTCTACGAAGCGGTTCTCCACGTCTTGAAGGGGGTCAGCATTCTGAACAGTGTGCTTGGTGCTGTGAGCAAGCAGGTCCGCCAAGTAGACACTGTCGTCTAGCTCGTAGCTTGACCAGCTTGGTGTGTATAAAAACTGGCTCACGCACACAAGTTTCAGGGTGCACTTCATGTCGCAGGCGCTTGGTACTGACTTTCAGAGTCTGAAGACGGAGAGCAAGTTCTCCAGGCAGTCCTGGGTAAGTCTTCTCGTCAAAAGAATCCTGTACCCTCAGTCATCCAGAAGGCTCTTCTGCAGCTTCAAAACGACGTGAGTTGCTATGAGCAGGCCCACCTGTGAGGGCTTCTAGTGGGCGGTCATTACCATCTTCATCGTCTGAATGATCTCAACAGCAAGGGATAGTGTTTCGATAGCATTGTGATACTTGGACTCATCCAGGTGACTCAGCGCGAACTTGGAACGATGGGCTGACATGAGCTTGTACCACTTCGAAACAAGTTCCATGAACCAAGCTGTCGATTCCGTTTCTCTTGGCAGCATTTCTCTATTGATCAGGTCAATAGAGGAACAACTTCACAGCTACACTACCCTCATTTTCGTTAAAGTGTCCCGTGCTTGTGTGAACTTCCGAGAGTTGAGGAGCAACCTTAAGTTCATGAGATGAGTCATGCTCAAGGACGGCTTCGACATAATCAAGCTTCACCTCACTGGTTGGCAGCTGATGTTTTGCCACGGTCTCATCACTGAGTGAGAACACAGTTGAGCGGATAAATTGGCCCCGAATGTTTTTTTGTTTTTTTTTTCAAGCGTGGGCAAAATCTGCCATGAAGAAAAGTTATCTCCCTTCCAAGTGAGGGTGAGGGATTGAAGCAACGGTTTGGAAGTTCCTGTAACTCAAAAATTCAAGCTTGCGCCACATGGCCCTTTTGGCAGATCCCATGTCACATGTGATCACAAGGACCCTCAGAGAAATTTCCTAAGACTGGACAAACTCAAACACAAAGTCTTTCGAAAGAGAGCCATCAACGGATCGTCCGTCAGGTGATAGGCGATTACCTGCTTCCAGCGCCTATTCAGGCCTCCTACCATAAACACCAGTACACGTTTCCGGCTTGAGTGACGCCGCTCAAGCCGGAAACGGGCGCCTACGAGCTGCGCTCTAAAAAGGAATCGTAAATTGTGCGACCGCGACGAGAGACTGCCCGTCGTGCTGCCAGTCTCAGCTTCTTTTAGATAGACTATAGGTAGTCTAGAACATTCTACGGGAGAACAACCTACAATTGATACGTTATATAATTTTACTAGCAAGTTCTAGAAAAGGCGTGAAAGATAAAACGATGAACTAGGCAGGTGGGGGGTTCGAACCCTGCGTGGGAACCCGTACGAAAATGTCAGATATGGCCCTGATATATTTTATATACGGCCTTATATGATAATAAAAGTAGTCAAATACTGCCAGATTTGGCCATATAAGTGCGTAAATACGGCCATATTTCGCCATATAAGTGGGTAAGATATAGCCCCTGATAATGATATATGAGCCCGTTTCGGTCGTGCAAGCAATAAGTCATATGTACTCACCAAGACACCAGTTGGTTGATCTATAGTGCATGAGTCTCATGTAATTGGTGAACTATTGTTAACATCCTTAAAGTCAAGTTATTTCAGGTGTTTGGACCAATTAATCAATCGCGCATTTTGAGGATTGAACGACAAATGAAATTTGGTTGTATGTTTGACGTGTGCCAATATGACGAAGTGCATAAGATCGGAAAGCGAGTTAATCAAATAATGGATTTTAGATCGCAGCTCTTAAGCGCCCGTTTCCGAGTTCAGCGGTGTCGGCGTCGCCATCGGTGTAACCGCCCGCTAAATTTAGCGAGAAATTGAATTGGTACGTATGACAGGTGACGTCAATTTTCCCGCTAAATCTGGCAGTGAAACTAATTTTGTCCATGTGTCCCTGCTATATTGAGCGGGGAAACACGAACCTTTAGCTTACTGAAAATGCAAGACGCTACTTCGTTGTCCCGAATCCTTTTCCCTTCGAACGGCTGCGAAGCCGTTGCGCCCAGAGTACCGCAGCATCATTCACAAACCGTTCGCGCAGCATCGCAACATTCCGTTTGCGAGCGCTGCGATTCATCATGTGTTGAAAGTCGGAAGATGTGCTGTCCGTGGTGTATTTTATGTGTAACTCTTTCGTAAAAAATTTTGAAATTTAAAAACGCGAACCTAACAGTGCACACATAATTTTAAATTTATTGGGAAAAAATATATACATATTTATTTATCTATTTATTTGTGGATATCGTGAGAAAAAAAATAGTCGCGCTTATTTTTTCATTTAAAATTATAATGTGGGTTATACAGCGTAAAACATAGTATATTCAAACTCGCATCGTTTTGGGTCACTTTTTGAGCTGTAGAGCTTCTTTGGAAGTTCAAAAGCTGGACTTCATAGAGCTGTATGTTCACTCGGTATTGACAGCAGGGTAGACGCTATGCGTGTTTTAGGCCAATCGTGTCTCCGGTTAGGGTCACGTGCCTACAGTCTAGAAACTGGCGATAAGGCGGAACACGGCGCCTGCCTCGAGCCCAAGGCCACACGTAGCATTCACTGCTCTATCAACCTTGGGTACAAGGGACAAAACCTCTCGTTGTGGTCATTGTTGGGATCAGGACCAGGTCCTGGTTGGGATGCCTTTAGAATATAAGCCTTTTGTGTGTACAATACCGTTTTGGCCTTTCCTTCTCTCCTTTTCTCTCTCTCCCTAAGCCGAAAGCGTGGAAGAAGGTTCGTGGTCACGTGGTTTGACGGATGACGCATTAGACGTTTGCAATCTCGGAATGCGTTCTGCGGGATCTAGTTTGGCGTGCCGCGTGTGTTCGCCCTGCGTGGCTGCCGCGGATTTCTGCTTCTGCAAGCGATTTCTTCAAAGAAGCCCAAGCATTTTTTGTGATGCGTTTAGTGTTCGGTTCTACAAATGACAGCTTGTGATACATCGTGTTGAATATTCTTGGACACCTTCCTTCTCGTTACACCTTTCAAGTCCCGTCTCGTCAAAGCAAGTGCGCTGCAACCTACTTCGCGACAATTGATCGTTTTCCTAAAATATACTTTTCCAGATTACCTCTAGAATTAGGCCGTGTCTATCTCCTGGCAGCCGGGAGAATAATTTCTCCGAAATTTTATAATCATGTCTTTTCGACCGAAACTAGGGGTTATTGTTATACTTTGGTGCTTTTGAAGCGCCGTAGGAATATTTTTTGTGTGTGTTTTAGTTCGTTTTTGTCGCTATGGGACTCGTTCACCGCGGCCGCGTTTCTCGCTCGGCTCCATGCAGCGCTCTGTGTCGCGCGCCGTGCCCAAGGCGGTAGCTCTTGCAAGAACTGATTTTTCTACTTTGGTGCTTTTGTAGCACGGTGTGATTACTCTCTGTTTTGTTTTGCTAGTTTCTTTATTGTTTTTCTTTAGCGGATTTTCTGCACTACGGCCGTGTAACCGTGTTGCTCCATCGCCTCCATGTCGTACGTCGTGACTTCGGTGTTCGTTCTTGTGCAGAAACATACCGTGCGGCTCACCGAGTGCGCAGCTTATGAAGAATGCGGCGCATTTTTCATTAGCCCGAGCGATTTAAAAACCGTATGTACGTGATTTGGCGAGCAGCGAGACGAGTGACGGCGACCCCCTTCGCTGCCGCTCGGTCACTCGCGCGACGAGGCAAACCGCATGAAAGCGACGGGAGCAAACGACCAAGGCAATGAACGCTAAGTTTTCTAGAAATCCCAAAACCGAGCTACGCGACAGGCGACAGTGAAGGGTGAACCGCGTGTAAGCGATTTAGCGAGTGACGGCGACAGCGACGGGAGTTGGCGACGAGCGACGGAGATTTCTCACGGTCGCACGTCGCGTCGCATGGTTTTTGGATTTCTAGAAAATGTCGCTTATCGCCTTGGTCGCTTGCTCCCGTCGCTTTTATGCGGTTTGCCTCGTCGCGCGAGTGACCGAGCGACAGCGAAGCGGGTCTTCGTTGCTTGTCTCGTCGCCGTCGCTCGCTAAATTGCTTACATGCGGTTCAGCCTTTACACACGGTACTCGGCGGCAACAAGAAAAATGGCCCGCCCCCGTGATCAACTTTTCTTCTCTCTTCTGTTCAACGAAGCTTCTTCAACGATATGAAATTAGCACACACTAGCAACGGACGACCGCGTACCCAAGCCAGTCAAACCGCGACATCGAAGATGGCGGATCGACGGTGGCGCTCCCTGGCAAAATTGAACCTGCAGGCTCAGTGAATACCACCTATTCTTGCAGTTTTGTTTTAAAAGAGGCCGTGAAAGCTACACTTATGCGGTTTGTGCAAGTGAGTTATACGCCCAGGGGGACATTATGTGGTTTGCTAATTTTTGCGATAAGTCGACTCATTAATTAAAATTCACTAATTAATTTTTAATTAGTGAAAATAGACGTGGTTTCAGTTAGAAACTTGCGGAGCGTCGTCCAAAACTCCTAAATCAGTAAATTTTAGAAAGACTTTGAGCGCGTGTGAAGCGCAGTAGTGAGCTGAAGTTACCACTCGTGGAGCAGGTACAAGGCTGGGGCTACATAAGAGACGGGAAAATTGCGCGAGCGCCTTACCAAAACTGCTAGCCTTCTACATGCTCCACGAGTGGTAACTTTAGTGCACTACTAGGCTTCTCACGCGCTGAAAGTCTTTCTGAAAATGACTGATTTAGGGGTTTTGGACGACGCTCAGCAAGTTTCTAATTGGAATCATATGTCTGTTTTCACTGATTGGGACATATCTGCCCTGATATGGGAGGCAGATATACCCCTATTTGGCAGACCCAGATATGGATATATAAACAATTTGGCAGATCTGGCCAGATAAGCCTTATATAAACTGATGGGCTTGATATGGCCAGATATGCCCAATCTTTTATATAACCCTATCTGCTTTTTTATATAAGTCCAGATCTGACATTTTCGTAAGGGAACCGCGCACGATGCCAGCCAGCCCAGTCATGCCCACGCGACAATATTCTTCGCCAACTTTGTAACAACCTTGCCGCTCTCTGGTCCTGGAATTCCCGCCAAAAAGATATTAGTTCTCGTAAGAGAGACGGTGTGGCGCCACTGACACGACCTTCCCGAGTAGCCCGGAAATCGGCGCACCGAGCAAAGGAGACGTCGAATGACCAAGAAATTGCTCGCCGTCGCACACCGAAACACCCGATCAACAGGTACGTGTGTAGAAATTCGCGCTATTTTGTTTCTTCAACCTTGAGTTTTTTGTTTGTTTTTTTAATTAGAGACGCGTTTTAGAACGGCGAAAACATTCAGCATACGATGCGCCCCAGTTTAGTACATTCGAAACAAATAAATTTATACTTGTTACCAGATTAATTTTATCGAAATATTATATTGCATGGTCTGTTTTTGCGAACTGACGTCACTACCTTTTATAACTACCAGTTCTGCGTCTGGCGATCTGTTCTCTTTTTTTTACGTTAAGTTCTTACGTTAGTTTGTTATCTATATATGTGTGTGGAAAACGCAAGTGCCTGTCCCGACCATATATTTCTTGTTTGGAAACAAAACGAAAATTTAACAAAATAACGCGAAGATAATGAATAAATAAAGAAACACAAAAGCGAGATGACTAAGATGTTAAGAGCTAGCTGTTTTACTTAACTAGCATTCGTTCGTTGAAAAGTTTAGTCAGGAGCTTTAAGCATCTCCATAAATTGTAAGAATTTCAAGTAAAAACGTAAGAGATTCTACCAATTCCTAAACTTTTGTCTCCATTCATTCATTCATTCATTCATTCATTATTTTTTTTATTTCCCGAGCTAATCAACAGTCAAGTCTCGGTAATGATGCACAACCGGTGGGACTCTACCAATTTCGAAACTTGTCATCACTCATTCATTCATTCATTCATTCATTCCATTCATTCATTCATTCGTTAATTTGTTCATTTCGCGTTCTAATGAAGAGCTGATGTCTTGGTAATGATTCACAAACAATGACCTTACAAACGAGTTCCAAACGACAGAAATGCCAAAGAATTTCGAGTTAAAAAAGTGAAAGCCGTTTACAACTCCCTGTAACACCGAATTAGAGCGCAGCTCTTGAGGAGGAGGAGGGAAGGGTACTGGGGGGTGTCACGTGACCTTGGGGGGGTCACGTGACCTTGGGGTGTCACGTGACGTCGGGGGGTCACGTGACCTCACGTGACGATGACGATGCCGATGACGTCATCAGTGACGTCAATGATGACGATGCGGATGCCGGTGACGTCATCAGTGACGTCACTGATGACGTCATCAGTGATGATGACGATGACGATGCGGATGCCTGTGACGTCATCAGTGATGATGGCGTCATCCGGGGGGGGGGGGTCACGTGACCCCCCCTCCCCGAGGTCACGTGACTCCGGGTGGGGGCTCGCGCGGTGCATTATGGGACATTTTCCATAATGCATCGCGCGAGCCCTCCCGGGGTCACGTGACCTCGGGGGGGGGGGGGGGTCACGTGACCTGCGCCCAGGTCACGTGACCCCGGAGGGGGGGGGGCTCGCGCGGTGCATTATGGGACATTTCCCATAATGCACCGCGCGGTTACGCCGAGGCGACGCCGACGGCGACGGCGTCGGTGTCCGCTGAACCGCGAGGATGCTATACAAGTATTGTATGCGGGACCTACGTCCCCTATTTCTGAGAGTGCAGTGGTTCTCAAACGGGGGTCCGCAAAGCACTGCCTCATTCGACAAGCTCGGCAATAGAAGTTGTAATATTTTCAGATTGAGAAGAAACATATCAATTTTCGGACGAGGTTTGTCGTGTGTATGTCAATGAGAGAAGTTTGCTTTATACTAGCCCTTAGTTATATTCATTCATTGAATCATTATCCTAATTAACCTATACCTTTTCCTTCCCCTCCATCATCATCGCCGATCCACAAAGGGTCCTCGAAATATCAGTGGTTGAGAACCACTGTTTTAAAACATTAAGATATATTCCAGGTACAGCATTACAGTGTGTGAACCTTCCCTGAGACCATACGACGTGTACATGTTACTGAGAAAAAAAAAAGTAACCGAATACCATTACTCGTTATTCGTTCAAAAAGTATATAACTGGGTTATATGTTACTGAGATTTAAAGGAATGTGTTACTTTAGTTCAAGAGTAACTGCTACTTTCTCATTAATCTGGATGTATTTTTTATAAGCAGTAGTTGCTTTTCAGTGTTTCGTGTTGTTAAAGGGCCTCTGAAACGCCAAAAAAAAAAAAAAAGTTTTTCATGCTAGGCGTTGAATTGGCATATCAGGACATTACAAACAAATTGTTTCACTATAGAGTTGCGTAGTTTTTTTGTAAAAAATAGAAATACGAGGCCCAATTCAAAGTTCCCGCCGTGCACTGTGACGTAACAGTGTACCGCAAGGTGTCGGGGGGGTCAGAAGGGAGGCATCGCCGGAAGTCACGTGAGTTGCATCCCTCCTCATGCTTACCGCGAGCGCGTGTAATATTTGTTTTTAAATATTTTTGTTATTCTCCACACCTACACGAGCGATCCAAGCAGACAAGGTTTCTTTTATTTGCTTTTCATCGCTTAATGTTGCTGTAAAGGTAGAAGAAGCGGAGTCAGTGAATTGACGTGATCAACAACAATGCCTAGAAGGTGCTGTGTGAGGGACTGTCCCGGTATTTCAGCAACTGAAGGAGAGATCACACTGCATGCATTTCTGAGAGACATACATCGGCCGCATGAGCACCTAGCAAACAAGTTCTATTCATGTTCTAGACAAAATACGTAGTTTGTGCTCGACGTTTACTTGTACTTGGTACACTCACCAGTTCGTATTCTTTAGACGGCAGGCATCTTCAGCCTGGAGAGTATCCGATGATTCAACGACCTCGGTGTCTCAACCTTCAGCAATGCGATCGGGCGTGTCGTATGCTAGCAATCCTAATTTCTGCAAGCGTTCTAAATGTTTTTTTTGTTTTGTTTTTTTTAAACTTGATAGCTTGTTTGGCGCCCAGTATAGCCCTGTATCATCGGACTGACGGCATGCACTCGTACACTGGCTTGTACTCGCAACGCTTTCATCATTGACCTCCATCACGTCGATCCACTGACTCCTCGTCCTCAAATTTCACAGCACGCAAACTAACCAACGGTGCAGGGATAAAGAGCTAGTAGAACTGAAACTTCGTTTTCTACGATCGCTCGTACGAAGAGCAGAATAAAAAAAATAAAAAAAGTCTTAGGCACGGTCGCGGAGAGCACGAGGAGTGAAACTCACGTGACTTCCGGTGAACCCACTTTTAGTGACGTAGGTCGATGCCTCCCTTCTGACCGCCCCGACACCTTGCGGTACACTGTTACGTCACAGTGCACGGCGGGAACTTTGAATTGGGCCTCGTACTTCTATTTTTTATAAAAAAAATTACGCAACTCTATAGTGAAACAATTTTTTTGTAATGTCATTGCAACGTTTAGCATGAAAAAAAATTTTTTTTTTGGCGTGTCAGAGGCCCTTTAATAATGCCTCGCTTTTTGTCGCATTCATTTCTTTTGTGATTTTTTCCCGTAAAACACACAGACACAATTAAGCTGGGGTGAAAACGAAATAGGGCAACTTGTGCTGTAACACGTTTCTCTCCAGCAATGGCTAAATATAACTGATAGAAGATTACAGCTTACTTGTAATGCGTTAAGTTCAAGTCTGCCTTAGACTCTGGGAGATTCGCCCCTTGGCCAAACGGCGTAAAGACATCGGTTTCAGCCGAACAACGGCCACTATCGTTGTATTCTCCGGAGGAATCATGGGCTTAAAGGGACCATGAAATGAATTTTGGACTGGAATAAATATATCGTTTTGTGCGCCAAAAGAAAACTTGTACAGGAAGTTAGAAAGCCAAGAAGCCTGTTTTTAGTGCGAAAATGAAAAACGAAAAAAATCCGAGGACACATAAGCACTTGTCATGAGTTGTGAATGCGAAAGCATTCTCGGCGCAGAGAGGAGCCGAAGCGGCCGCAGCGCCGGCAGGGACTGCAGCGGTGCGCCGCGCTAACCGCCGCGGCTCGCTGGTGACTGCTGCGCCGCTACGTGAGGCAGCGGCGGGAGTGCGAAGCTCGGCACGGCGCGTACCGAAATTACGTGTCGGTTGACGACGTTAGACCTCAAAGCGTAACGATAGGCCTAATGTTAGGTCCAACGTCAGATCAGCGCATACCCGCGTCCCTCCCTCCCGCTGCACCGCCAGCAGTCAACACCACCTTGAGCAAAGGCGGCATCGCTCGGAGCTGTGACGTCACAGATTCACGACGAGTGGGCCGACCTGAAAGGAAGGCTTCTCCGCAACACATGCTCTTTTTTTTTCTTATATGTGTTTTCCCGAGGACGCCAAGCGGCGCATGCTCCGACCTTTTATTGTTTTTGTTTTTAGCTTTCTCCGAGCCCAGGGTTCTCCCGGGGCAGTTGCGCAATGACAATTTTTGCCTCCTTTGCGCACGGCGGCTCGCACAAGTCTCGCGGCGGGAGTACGCGAACTGCTCTAACCGTCTCTTTTGTCTCTTGTGTTTGGTGTGCACGGCGGTTAACGTGTGATGGTTGTCAAGTTACGGACGGCTTTCGGGTTACCCATGCCTCATAAATGCTGTGTCCCTGGGTGCCATGGGAACTATGAAACGTCGTTGAAGAAAGTGTCTGTGTTTAAGTTCCCGGAGGGTGAAGAACTGCGAAAAGTATGGGTGCGGGCGATTCCTCGAAAAACTCTAATTTTATCGACGCATACCAGGGTGAGAACTCTCATATCTTTTCACATTTTTTTTTTTAATTATTGAATTTATTTCGTTGAATTTGACGCTGACGTGGCCGCGAAGGCCAGAAGCACAAGCTAGCTCTCGCTTTTAATTTTAGAACCGTATCTTTGTAGCGCAAGCTCCCGTTTTCAAAACCACGGTCAGGACCTGTAGCCTTCGCTCTATGTCCCCCTCTTGTTCCTACATCTGTGGCGCATATTATTAAAGGAATCAATGAAATCGTCGAGGTCTTGAAATCTAAAGGAAATTTTAACATGGACGCCGAACAAAGGAACGCGACTCAGAGACGACTTTCAAGAACCAGTGACTTCTGCAGAGGACGATCCCAATGTGCATTTTTTGTGCCGTCTTTTTTACTGGCTGGACGCCTGGCTTGACATATGGGAGAGCGAGAACCTTAACCAGTGGCACGTTAACCAAGGAGACTCACGGAGGACTCCGTCAAACAAACCGTGCACTTGTAGAGATCACCGAATGCTGCTTCACTGAACTCGGGCTGAACTATGTCCTGCAGGGAAAGGCTCAGACTGGTAGCTTGGAGGACCGTTTCGGGAAGTGCGGGCTGGCTCGCAATATCACATATCTATAAGGCAGCTTTATGAACGTGAAAATAAGCTGCGACTGCAGACTACGTTGCCGACAATCCTGTGTGAAGACGAGCGATGGGAGGAGCTTGAAAAACAAGTAGACACGCCCCGGCCCAGCTGCAACATAGTATAGTTACAAAAGACGCAGTGTCACAAGCGATAAATTAGGCCCTAGTTTATGCCGCTTTGAAAAAGCCGAAATGTCAAAAATGCAGGGCGGTGCTTACTGAAGAAGATAAGACGGCAACAGTTTCACTTGCGCAGGAGAACTATACTCACCTCTCAAGGAATTGGATCGAGGGAGGCTCCTTTATCCAACTATGTTCGCCGTTAATGCCGCGACACACAATTACGTTGTTGCTCAAGAACTCTCCAAGCAGGCAGAGTTTCTGAAGGTTCCGATCCAGCGTCAGTTCGTCACCGAGCTTACAATGGAACTGTTGTCTACCTACGAGACTTCTGACTTTGACGCATGTGAAGAAGGACACACAAGTGAGCTCGTGCTGAAGAACTTGTTCTGGTGCAGCACGAGCATTGTGCTGAAAAACTATTGTGGAAGGGTGAACGTAAAGGTAATGTCAAAGAAAAGAAAATGTGAAACCCTAAAATCTAAATAATTATTTTATATTCAGTGCAGTTGGCATAGCATTATTATTGCAACGCGGCATTAAAGTCTACATGCCGTACATGTGCTGTGTCTTAGTGTCGCGAAAGCTACAGAGCGGCATCTAAGTTGCTTGTGTTTGAATTGCGTCAAGATGGATACAAGAAGAAAGTATGGATACACGAGAATATACAATTTGAAGCTATCAAAGGTGAGAGAACTTATATTCACAGCATCTATTCGTAGTGTGAATGAACGCGGGTAGATGTGTGCATGAAGCTCTCACAGCTGCATGTGTCCTTTACTGAAAATCATGCTTTAAGTTTGCTAAGTTTGCCTGCATTCGGTTAAATCAAAACTTGTGCACTTCGATCTAGGCGGCGTCTTTCCCTATTTTTTTTTTTTGTCTTTTCTGCGTTTAATTTTTCGTCTTCGTGTCTCAACCTCGGAATACTTACTTCATGATAAACATTCCCCAGTTCGCCTGCAGTCTTGTTTTTATTATCATATGTTCACTTCTGGTAAAAAGTACATTTCAACACATTATATTTTTTCGTGCTCCAAAAGTCCACATTTTTTTAATAATCATCTTTTCATTACCTTCATATACGAATTCAGTAACCACACATGTCATGCACCAACTTGATTTTTGCTGTTATGCATTTTGGCGGGTCCCATCACTTACAATAACGTTTCAGGGCATTTATTTTTCGTTTGTTTGTGTCTTCTCACTCCTATAGATCATTAAAGCACCCAAGATTTGGATGCCTAAAACGAAAACCCGTCTCTCTCAAGACGTCGGGAACTTTGTTCTTTCATATCATAACAATAATTGTACGCCCTAATATGCTGCCCGTGTAATAAATTATGTTTCCCAGTCATATAGATATTTATTAATCCTGTTTTACCAATTAACAAACGTTTGGGTCAATAAAAAATGCCATTCTACGTCGGTAAGTATATGCGCGACGCCTTCAGTGCAGCGCTTTTCCGCGGCGCTCGCCAGCCGACTCGTGTGACGTCACCGGAGGAGCGCTGCGGCCTTTAGCTCTAGGTGGTGTTGCAGCAGTTCGGCTGGTTGCTTAGCAACGATGACGCCGTTGCTATGGAGCCACATGGCGCGTCGCAGCCAATGGGAATTTAGGTGCCGTTCTTATGCTACAGACGGCTACAGAAAACGCCGGCTTCGCTTCACGGGACAGTTAATGTTTTCTCAATCACTGTGGCGCATCCGCGGTGCCCCAAGCACGTCAGCCGAACCCGGCTGACGCACTGCACAGGAGCACTACTTCACTCGGAAGTGTGCGCTCGTCAACAATCAATCAAGTATTCGGATTCGTGTTCGTAATCAATGAGTGCTGCGACAGAACTAATCACTCGCGAATCACGCAAGTTCCATGGTATGCTTAAAAAACACGTTGAAGGCTTGTAGTCATCACATTCGGTTCCCAAGCACGTCACGACCACGTGATTTCCTACTTCGCTATTAAGTTGAGGATTAAAACAAAGCTGATGCGGTTTTATATACGAGAAGGAAAAACAGACACTTGCACCTCGCTAATTAGTACCCAGCCATTACGAATATCATATTTGTTCGATCATTTTATGCGCGGACTAGCCAGAAAGGCGCCTCCAAAGTAGCGCTGAAGCCACACTCCTCCGAAGTAGGGAGTAAAGGGACAGAGGAAGCCCGTCAGTCGAAGCCACGAAGGGACCGGCTAGGACGACCCGTCGTGTCTCACCGCGCTTCTCTCGTGGGCTGCTGACGTTCATGAGCCGTTGCCGTTCTGCAAGCTGCATAGAGCTTTTGCTTTAATCCATTCATCAGTCGTGCTATCGATTCGATCGCCTGCCATGTTTATTGTCCTCGTGCTTGTTCACAAGGTTGCGGAATTTTCGTGGTGCTGAAATGGCTGACTCATACTCCTGCGCAACCGTCGGCTGCACAAACCGAGTTCGGCGTTGTTCCTCCTTCCGCTCACCGCCCTTTTCACGCCGTCACCGAGGTGTCAAAGAGGTGGGTCCCCGCTATGCAAACAGAGGGGTTTGGGCCCAAGAAGCGTACTGTTTTCTGTTCGGAACGTGTTTCAGACGGCGCGTATGAAAGCAACGTGTGGGTTTGATTAAAAAACAAAATTACACCATCTTCCCGAGGGGAACCATGGGGTGATGCGGAGCATCGCGGATCGTTATTAACGGTGTTAGTAACGGTGTTAGTAACGTTGTTAGTAACGTTGTTAGTAACGTTGTTAACTTGCGTTGGTTACCACACATCGCGTGAACGTTGTTGGAAACTCCACGATGCTCCGCATCACCCCATGGTTCCCCTCGGGAAGATGGTGTAATTTTTTTTTGTCTTCAGTGGACGTAGCGTTGCTGTTAGTTTGTGGGGTGGTGCTGACGCTTGCTTGCGCCAACCCACTAACTGACGGGACTGTTGCTTCCATCACACTTCATCGGAAGAACGGAGTGATGTGGAGTCAACAGCGCTGAACTAAACGCGCGCAGCGCGCTACCGCTGCTTATATTCACACTTGAAGGAGAGGAGACTAGAGGAGGAGAGTTGCGCATGCGCGCGCGGTGTGAGTAGAAGCGAACGCACGCGAAGTGCACGCAGCTGGTAGAGAGAGAGAACGGAGAGAGTAACGCGCAGCTGTTGGAGAGAGGGAAGGAGGAGTTGCGCATGCGTAGTGTGAGTGCGGACTGAACGCACGCGAAGTGCACGCAGCTGGTAGAGAGAGAGAGCGGAGAGAGTAACGCGCAGCTGTTGGAGAGAGGGAAGGAGGAGAGTTGCGCATGCGTAGTGTGAGTGCGGACTACGACGCCGCGGGACATAGACCCGAGCAAGAGATGCTCCGCATCTAAAAAAAGGTTCGTCGGAACCCGACGCTCCGCCAGCCATGTTAGAACGAAAGAATTCAGGCACCTCAGAGCTTCCAAAGCCACATGCAAAAAATAGATGATTCTATTATTAGTCGAGTGTCCTTTAGAGAAAATGTGTCTAATTATGGGCAGTGCAGTGAAAAAACCTCGAGCAAGTTTTGTGTTAACCGTCTGATATTAGCTGTTTCTCTTTAGGTTTCTTTCTGTGTCGCTGAAGTGACTATACTAAAATACTCTACTACCCAATATTTCCTTTTTTAAGCAACTCCGCTACCCAGTTATTTGGGAGTCGAAACCAACATTAGTTTGCAAAAACTTTATTTCTTTAACAGTTGCTGCTACTTTCTGGGGGAGGGGGGGAACAAAAATATTTTCTTTAAACGTAAAGATATATTTTGTAATATTATTTTCTTTCCATGCGTACACATTCTCCTCTGGAGTGCCTTTTCAAATTAAGGAGTATGCGACATTCAGTTGTAATTTTACTTTTTCTTAACAATTTAATCTGTTTTCCAGGTCCTGAAGAAGACAGTGCCACTGTCGAAACGTCGACAAGCGTCGAGCCTCTTTCTTATTTTTTTTTATTTTTTAATTTTTTAATTTTTTTTTCTAGTTATCAGTTTATTTCTTTAAGTTCTTGAGTTTAACTTTTACTTTTATTCCATCATGTTTAAGCGTATTCTCCGCGTATCTAGCGTTCTTGTGTCTAGCCTTGATCATTTTTGTCAACTAATACAACTTTTCTTCGCCACTTTACGCTTCTTTCTTGTGTGACCTTTTTCGCCATTAAACTTAAATTTTTATTTTTATCATCTTACGGCTGCTGTGTCTAAGCACCTTAATTTTGCCTCTATATATATATATATATTTTTTTATTGTGTTCTACTCTCTAAAACGCGTCTGTGTTTAATTTTTGTGTAGATCACGGAGCCAGCCAAAGGCGGAGAGCAATAGAAGCCTCCCGCCGAATGACAAAGCTCAGAATACGATTGATATGTGATATGTTATGCCCAATGTCGCTGTGCACATCGCATTTTGTCGGACTAATGATATTCTGAGCTTGGAGACTCGCTGGGCTCCTTCCGTTGTTCGCCGTGATTGACCGTGTCCATGTTCTGCGGGAAAGTGAACTCACCGTCTCATTATAGAGTGTACGGAGAGTCTTTGCCTCAGAATTAGTTTCTGTTCGCCGCGCAGAAGAGCTCTAGTGTATATACATCAGCGGTAGACCGTAAATTGTCCGTTCGCACATTTGCGACTTCTTAGGACCGGATAGGCTAAAAAAAGGTTATAAGCCTTTCGTTCGGTGACGGCTTGCGACCGGCTCCGCACCAGCACAGCTTCCCCTTTCCCTCCCCCATTATGTATTTTCTAATTACCATCGAACATCCAACGTAAGCACTACGAAATATAATCTTTCTCTCTCTCTTGATTATCCACCCGTAGAAGAATAGCAGGTCTAAGTTTGTGTCAGAGCACTTATTTTCCTAGCAACACGCTGCGTAGTAAGCTAATCATACCTCCCCTTTGTGTTTCACCTGGACTCTACCATCAACATAAAGTTGGCGTCCCATATGCTCCCACGAACGTCTTTCAAAATTCTTTCTTACCATCCGCATCCTATGAAACTGGGTCCACCTTGCTGCGCCCGTAGTCTCTATTATAAATCATGACATTAAAAAAAAAAGCCTTGGAATGTTTGTTTTTTTCTTCTAATCTACACTTATTGCATTTTCCTGTGTGTGTGTCTCTGTTCGCAATAATTCATGCAAATACTTCCCCCTTTGTAATGGCCCTGGGGGTAAAATAAATAAGTAAATACATATGCAGAATCGTTATAATGTCTGGCTTATATATAGCAGGTATCTTAATTACATTTGTATTGTTCCATAAACGCTTTCAAAATGTCCGGCAATGTCCCCCCAGGCTAAAGGATTTTAAATCGGATTATAAAAAAATCTCCAGTTTTCACTTTTACGAGTGAAGTTTTACAACAGAATGGCGTAATACAGGCTCAAAACAAAAAGTGCTCGAAAGCGAACGTTCGCGAACTCCTACAAGCTGCAAAGGAAATTATTCATAATTAAGACGGTTCACTAACTCCCATTACTTCAGTCAATAAATTTGAAGCTTGGGCGAGTTCGTACGACATCTCTAACAGATGAAAACAACGCAAAAAAAAAAATGACGCACCGAATGGAGGGAGAAACGCCCCTCTTCCTTTTTGATCTTATTCCCTTTTGAAGGAAGACATGATCCTCTTGCCTTTTGTTCTCGACTGTTCTTGGATATCAAAGTCAAAGTCAAATTGGACGTTTTAGTGATTTATACAGTGTAAGGTTGGTCTGCGACACTGGTTTACACTGTAGATGAGCAATTTCGCAAGTGCAGTACGACTGCTAACCTGGGGTCTTTAACGTGCTCACACAGTAGCGATACATTGTACCGCTGCGTTGAATAAACTCTATAGTTGCGAGTCAGCCCTCCGTGTCTTCTTTCATCCAGACCGTCGTTTTTTTAGCTGTTTCCGTCTTTTAAAGTACTTCACTCGACTCGCACATCCCCCTCCCCCCCCCCTCCCCTCACCCTCCCTTTCCCTCCCCCAATGCCGAAAACTGGATTATCTACTGGAGTTAAGGGAAAGATTCGACCAAATGCCACGCATGTTTCTGCGTCAAAGCCTCTATACTTTGTCTCATCCTACGATGGACTAAAGGCCAAAGCCACGGGCCGCCAGGTCCAATCACGTTCCACGCTATACTATGACACGCTTAACATCGATTGGGGGTGGACGAATAATGCTCGAACCCAAAAGCGCCGAGCATATATGTCGTGGCTTTCTTTCCGATATAAAATTGTTGAGTCACTCAGTGCTCCTCGATTCGAACCACCGTCCACCCGTCCCCTTATCAGTGATCTGAGACGCGGGCACCGATACGTGCATCGAAGCGAAATACCGCACAATTTCTAAGTGGCTCGTGATTGAATCTGGCGGTCCGTAGCTTTTGCCTTTAGTCCATCGTAGGGTGAAACGAAGTATAGGTATGGTCGGCGTTTTTTCTATTTTTCTTTTTGAGGAATCGCACATCCTATATAGAAAAAAGAAGCTTGAATACTCTTCGCACGCATCCGTCAGCCGGAAGGCTGTCTCATACATTTGCGTTTGACAAAGACTAACCGCACCACAACCTGTTTTTATGCCCCTTGTGAATGCGCACGACCGGCTGCTCTGCGCGGTCGGTCGTACATGGCCCGTTATCACACTTGCGACTTATTAGGATCGGAAAGGCTAAAAACCGATTTTAAGCATTTCGTGATGGTTTACGACCGGCTCCGCAGCAGCACAGCCGCTCGTAAGCCGTCCCAAGAGGATTAAGGCTCGTTCACACACTTGCGACCTCTTAGAACAGAGTGCCTTGGAACCTTTTATTATCTCTTACGAAGAGAGGACACACCGGCGCCATCTATTAGGTAGCCGTGTAAACTTGGCGGTCCGGCATACTTTCTATTTCTCTCGCGCATTATTCGTTTTTTCGTGGCTCGAAAAACTTTTCTCAACGTTATAAACGAGCCTTTCTCATAGGTATTACGCACATTTGAGCTCGGAAATCCCGCAAAACCTTCGCTCTTGTGAAATGCAGTTTCAGGGTCACCGCATAGATGGCGCCAGCGTGACAATGTGTTCTCTCGTCGTAAGAAATTTTAAGAGGTTTTAACAGGTCTCGTCTCTCTCGGTCGTACTCGGTTGCAAGCGTGTGAACGGGCCTTTAAAAGCCGGTCTTGTCTCAGTCGGCCCTAGTGAAACGCAAGTGTGTGAACCAGCCCTTCAGTCACATTTCAAAGAAAGTAATTGTCAAATAAACAAAAGGAACGGGCGCCAGATTTTGAGAAACCAGCAGCGGCAACTCTACCTTCACGTAAAACTGTCCTAAAATATTAAAAAAATAAAAGTCGGTTTACTTTTTCAGTGAGTATACGAAACAAAAGTTCATATGTGTGATGATGGAAAAGAGGTGAATGCAATTCAGGCAACGAAGGGACAATTTTTGTTTTGTTTTTCTACGTGCGTATTTTGTTTAGACGAACTAGCACACCACCCAACTAAATTATTGACGTGCCTCAAGCCAGCCTCTCAACTCAATCATTAGCGTTGTGCCAACCTCCAATCGACCTCCCAATAGCACTCTAATGTGACAGCTAATTCATTTCGCGATGACGTTGTTGTTACTTGTATTGTTTTGCGAACAAAATATATAGGTTGTTTGATTTCTGTTTTTGTCTTTTGCTGGGATTAAATCATGAAGCGTGCATGCGTCTCCTATACTCTACTGTTAAGCTCGAAATCCGTCGTGCTAGATGGCGTCCGATAAATTAGAGTTCCTGTATAGGCTCCCTACGGGAGCCAGAGTTGCGCGTTCACGCATGGCATGTGGATTCAGCTCCTCACGTGACTGAATTCGGCGAATAGCAGCGCCGCGCGTCCGAGGCGCGCGGCTAGCTCAGAAGCCGGGGAACGTACGCCGGGGCGCGTGCAACGTCTACTTTGCTGCACGACACTTGATACGGCTCCTCACGTGATCGCATCTCGGCGAATAGCGGCGAGGGTGGCGCGCGGTACGTAGAATCAAACGCGCAACTCTGGCTCCCGTAGGGAGCCTATACAGGAACTCTACGATAAATGATCTGAGTGCGCCCCCTATCGGGCAACTCTGGAACGCTTCCGACGTCTGTATTTCTGGACTGAAGGTTTTGCAGTTATTGCGAAATCAAAATCTACGCCTTAATTTACGAGAAATAGTTGCCTATAAGCTGTGTTAGTGGAAACGCGTTAAAGGCGTTAGGCTTTTTAAAAGTGTAGCAACGTACCCGTCATTACTTAAAAAAAAAAAAAACAGTAACGAATAACGCACTTACGTTATTTATTTTGAGTAACGGGTAATGGAGTTACGTTACTCGTTACATATTCTTCCTAAGAATTCATAGAAATTACACTTTTTTTTTTCGTGTATCTAGGCATCAAGTCATTAATTCTTCCACTTACCTCTAGTACTTGAAGAAAAAAAACATAAAAACGACAAAGAAAATGTGTAAACTGTCTGCATGGACATACTGCTTCTTGAAATATGACGCTTTCCCTGTACCGTCGAAACGGTCACAACAGTTTTATTTCATAAATAAAAAGAAATGCATAAAAATGTGTGTTGCTTTTTATCTGCAACGGTAACGCGTTCCTTTTATTTTAAACAACGTAAGTCTGTAACGCTTGTTTGGCAAAGTAACGAGTAACTTATTTCCTTACACGTTACGGGAGAGAAGTTCTGGACCCACGAAGCTAATTTAAGGCTACGACGGGGAAGGCGGAACCTTTGTCCACGAAGTGTTTGACAGTGGAATCCCCCTTGTATACGCTCGTTTATGTTTGTGTTTTGAACATGATTCTTTAATATGCACTGACACAATATGGACTATTTTTCTGGGGAACGGAGCGGTCCATATTAACGAGACATGACTGTTCATTACTTGATGCCCCGAGTGAAAAAAGACGCATCTTGATGCTCACGTTGCACGAATGATGACACAAATACCCTTGGTGTTTCTAGTTTAGAGAGTCGTTGATTTCCTATCAAGCCATTCTCGTAACCCCACCGACGGTTTCATTGGTCTGTATTTATCGTTGGCAGAGATCGCGTCGACTACCTTGATAATTGTCACGGGGAAATCATTGCTGGACTTCGCTGTCAGCTTCATCTGACCAGTGCAGCAAAGCAATTGTCAAGCTGTCCACAAGAGCTTGAGATTGTTTTGTTCTATCGCGTTGCTCTCCAGTCCTGAACATCTTGTATGCATTTGTAAATAAATCAATTCAACGCTGCGGCGTTTATACGATGGGCCTTTGAATGCTCAAAAGATGTTAAAAAAATGACTGCGTCTTAATGTGATAACGCAAATAGGTGGCCAGGCTCTAAGCCATAAAGTTCGCCACTTCAACGGGAACCCGGCACAGACCACCCTCATCCAATGAATTATATTTCTGTCTGAATATTTAGACAACGGGAGTGACTAATCTCAAAATTAGATATTTGACCAGTTTGGCATATGACTGATAACCTGGGGTCTTTAACATGAACCGCTAAGTAAAGATTAGACGATCGCAACTACACTGCAGTGTACATGATGTCGCAAATGATTTATGGGGGCTATCTACAGCGCCTCACGCTTACCCGAAAGACCTGTCGACAACGCCAACGGCGTCGTCGACAGGTCTTTGGGTGTACAGTTATCGTACAGTCTATACTATGCAAGGCTCCAAAATGGCGGCACAGATATGGATGAGTTCGAGCGCCACGGCACGGTGATTGGGAGTTTCGGAACTCTGAAAAACTATTCAGTTACTGTAGGTCGAACTAACGAGCAAGAGCGACATCCTTTTAAATGAAGGACCACCTGTTTTTTTTTTTTTTCTTTTCTTTGGTGATCGCACTAGGGTAGCCGCGCGCAATGCAGCCTGCAAGTTCGTCTGCTCTTTGCGCACCTTGTGCGATTGCTTACCTTCGAAATGCTACCATGCTACCCCGAACTCAACCAATGATGGTCCGTGCTTGGCTGCTTTCTCACCTTGAAGTTCCCTTCGCGTTCTCTGCGCTGCCCTTTGACTGGCTGGTCCTCTCCTTACGCTCCCATGCGCCAAAGACGCATTTTGGAAAAACTTGCGCGCCGTATAGGAACGGAATATGAGGAGAACAAGGAGAGAAACAACTTCGTAACTCGAAACCTTCGTGAATGAAGCGCAATAACTATAAAAACAAAAAACGCCAGTGCCCTACCTATCTAGAAGATGCCTAATCCTGCGTCGTTTTTCATTCGAAGCATTTTGCGCAAGCAGGAGCGAAAATAAAAAAAAGATAGAAAAAGAAAATCTTAACTAAAAATAAATTGTTCCACTCCCCCAATATGCTGCCTGTAGAGAAAGAAGCAGCAGGCGACTCATCAAACAGACAGTATACTTCTTTTTTTTTTCGAAGAGCGTACAAAGTCGGTACGCGTTTATATGCCTCGAACGAAAACAACGAGCCAAAAAGTAATTTCGAGCTCAGGTTCCGCTATTGCGAACCTTAAAAATGCCGAGTCGGTTGTCAAAAAAAAAAGAAGAAAAAAAAAATAGGAACCGTTCTGTTTTCTATAGGGATTTAGAATTCCAATTTCCACGCGCTCAAGCTGAGGCGTCGTATACAGGCATCCCATATATCACTATAGACATCCTAGCGGGGCGTCAACAGTCCGAATGGCACCGTAGAAAGAAAACCGTATGGCGCATTGAGACTCCATTGAGGGAAAAAAAAAATATGATTCAGCAATGCCGGATTTCAATGTAATGCTCTGCCGTAAAGAGAGACAAGTGGAGGTTGTCGGAGGCAGCTAGCGTATTGTCTCAAAAGCCGTATAGTCACACTACTACGTATACATCAGACAAGGAACACGGAGTTCTCCGCGGAGATGGATGAGAGGATTATCCGCGGGCACGCGGCTCAAGCATTTTCGAAGTATGCTCGCTTCACACATGTGTATGCTTCGAACATATGCCTAAGGACAGCTTATGGGTGGCCAGTGTGACAGGTCCATCGTACCAAGGAAGAAACACGCCTCCAGACAGCGTCTGTGGGCTGTGTTTTGTACGATTCATGACCGCAACCGCGGCTCTATGGTCGTCTTCGAGTTCCGAGGGGGTGGAAAGAGGCGTAAAAGCTGATGGAATCCTGCTAGACCTGCCGATGCAATGTTTGTGTGTCTCCGAGCATAGAAAACTCTAGAAGCTAATAAAACAGCTTTGTTAACTGTTGTACAAGTAACGTTCTCCCCTAATAACATATGGAGTCCTAAATAAAATGATTAGTTAAAAAAAAAGCCGGAAATATTGATGCCTGCAAGTAGAGTGCTCACATTCTCGAGAATGGTATTTTCGACCTCGTGACGATTTAAGGCATTTCAAGACAGGCTCTATCACATACATACATATATGCATATACAAACACATATATATACATACGTACATACCAACAAACCTACAAAGATACATACATACATACATGCATCATGCATCATACATACATACATAGATGCATCATGCATTATATCATGCATCATACATACATAAAGATATGGATATATACATACATACATACATACATACATACATACATACATACATACATACATACATACATACATACATACATACATACATACATGCGTGCATACATACATACATACATACATACATACATACATACATACATACATACATACATACATGCATACATACATACATACATACATACCTACATACATACATATGTTTATTGGAGAATAATCGAGTACATAAATTACCCAGACCCGCAAAAGCACGTGTCTGCTTGTGGGCGGGAGTCTGTTGCAATGGATAGGAATAGTGGTATTCCTCTTACACAAACCGAAGTACTGGCATGCTCCCGGCCTAAAAAAATATCAAGTAAAAAAAATGTAGGATACATATTACAAAACCAAACAATTGTTACAAACTCTGCAAATTTAAAAATTTGAAAACCGCATGATGCACTTACACAATGTGGCGTACCAACTTACTTCGGAGTTTAAAAAAAAATAATTAGAACATATTTGGCAGTCGCAAAGACGGTTTCCAACGTAGACGACCGAGTTGCCCGAGAGTTGTACTTGTGGCGACATCCTCCGGCCACGTGCAGAAAGCCCTAGAACGAAAGCGAACGAGACCGTAGCCATCGTCCGCTTTTCGGCAAGTGCTTGCTGCGCCTATCGGGAGATGGCACTACAATCACGACTCTCGGACAACTGGGTCGTCTGTGTCGCAGCCCGTCGTTGAAAATGTCAGGGGTGTCAAGGTCCTAATGTTTTGACGCCAACGGGTGGACACCCGTGAGCAATATGAAGGTGAACAGCCCTCTTCTTGTTTTTGACGCTCCTGCAAGTTTTGGAACATGCTCTGTTCCAGACGAGGGCTAGAACGCAAAGCTTAGACCCCAAGCGACGTACCATTTGAGACGTTGAGAATTAATATAGCTTTAGGGAGCCGTAAAACAGGCAAGAAACCAGGTATGGTGTTCACCTTCCTATTTCCGGCGGGTGTACGCCTTGAAATGCCTTTAAAGTTCAGAGTTTTACAACACTAAAATACACCCGTGATGAAACGTTCAGCTCTCTACGGGTTCCGGACTCTTCTACCGGCCCGTTTTACAGCCAGTCCTTCTATTAATGTCATCCTAAATGATTAGGTTGGAGAGGGTAGCTCGAGCGCCACTCTGGGCACCCCAGAAATCCTCACCTTTAAAGGGGCGATGCAACGCTTTTTGTACTTTGCGCAAATACCGCTTAGAACAGATCCCTGACGTTAACGACCTGCGAAAACCCTCGTTCATTTTTCACCACATGCAACTGAAGTCGCAGAAAAAATCAAAGAAAAACGACCAGCGTTCACTTCCTCAACTCGCTGCCAGAACTAGCGGCCACGTGATCTGGAAGCCGATTACATGCCGCCAATGTTGATCGTAGCCACGCGCTGGCGTTGGCAAGGCACAGGACACGTGCTGAGTTCCAGGCATTCTAATGGTTCGGCTATTGTCGTCATTGCAGCGATTGGACATGGGCCACTACCCGAATACTTTTCGAGCAATCGATTATCACGAGCCCAAATCGAGTGCCCACGCAATGATCGGATTCAATCTATCAGCGGCATTCAAATATCGTCACTGGGGCTACTGCGATCCCCCAGTTGCGTCATCAAGTTTCAAAAGGAAAGATTGAATGAAGACGCTTGCTTTTGTCCTTGAAATTCCACCGCAACAAAGAAGTTTCTTGACCAGTGTGGCGTGGTGTGCGAGTATCCTTGAGTCCCACTAGTGTCAGTAAGCTCGTGTAAAGTGAAAAATTACACCATCTTCCCGAGGGGAACCATGGGGTGATGCGGAGCATCGTGTTGGTTCCGAGGAAAGAGTCAGTTGCGTGCTGACGTCGAGAGATGGCGCCACCGACTGCCCTAGCGTTACCCCCTACGCGAGCCTTCGTCGCGGCTCGCGGCAGAGAAACTTGGAACGCTCGCCGCTCGCCGTTTATTTTTTTTTCACACTTGAAGGAGAGGAGACTAGAGGAGGAGAGTTGCGCGTGCGCGCGCGGTGTGAGGAGAAGCGAACGCACGCGCAGTGCACGCAGCTGGTAGAGAGAGAGAGAGCGGAGAGAGTAACGCGCAGCTGTTGGAGAGAGGGAAGGAGGAGAGTTGCGCGTGCGTAGTTCGAGTGCCGACTACAACGCCGACGCCGCGGGACATAGACCCGAGCAAGAGATGCTCCGCATCTAAAAAATATTCCAACTGAATATCGTTGCACCGTCCCTTTAACAAGTGTTTCGAGTAGAGATCACGGAGAGAGCCCGTGCTGGGTCGCCACATTCTGCTCATTGTGACTACCAATAATTCTACCGCATTGTCAGTACACGGCAGTCTTTCGGCCCAACTATTCAAGAGTTCTGATTCTCCCGTGTCACCGAGATAATTTTTAATCATCTCTTTAACAACAAATCCTCTACAAATATTTTGAGGGGTGTTTTATATGATGAGTCTCCTCGCGATCTTAAATCATGCTGGTCCAAACATTTTGAATCCATATTTTGTTTTTAATTTAGACCTTGAATGTTTTTAGGGAATGATGAGGAGAGATCGCATTATCTACAGCAGGGTTGGGCAGTATCGCGATACAAATGTATCGCGATAGTATTTCAGAAATACATTTCGTATCTGTATTTCTGTATCGCGATACATTTTTTTTCACCAGTATCTATATTCCTGTATCGAAATACATTTTCAATGTTCCTTCGTATCGCGATTCAATCAGGGTGAAATGTATTTCGTTACATTTCTTGAGAAATACTCCCCCCCCCCCCCCCCCATAAAAAAACACAAATCCGAACGCATGTTGTTTTTTTTTTACTTCTGAGGGCACCAGGGTCAAGGAGATACTGGGGCATTGTTACCATGCTGACCAAGGTTCCTTCCGATACTCCAAACTATTTTTCTATGCGTGCTCTTCTCTCTTCTGAGAAATGTTGCGTAGTCGGGGGCTCGAACCAGGTGGCGTGCCAGGAGTGGAGTCAGAGCATCTTGTGTCGTAGGTCCTCAGGTAGGGGTTTCTTGAGTCATTGTTTGCTGGCATTCAAATCCCACTGCTAACCGTCTCTCTTGCCTTAGCGTACACAGTACACCCAGCCGGCAAAGCTGAGTTACAGTCCGTTGTAGCACGAGCCTGGCGGTGGTTGACTTGTAATAGTAGGATGACTGACGCAGTGAAGTTCAACACATATTCGAATGCGTCTGCGGCTGCGCCCGTAATATTTCATGGCTCAAGGGTACGTCATCAGCCGTCGTGAAAGTGACCCGCTGCTCTGGTGATCCGAAACCCAGGAAGGAGGTCAGACGTGGCCTCGCTGTGCCGACCCAGACTTCGTACACCTGCGACTCGTCTCGAGCGCGCTGTTTCTCGGAGAGCTCGCACCTGTGCCGGCAATATCAGGTCGCAATCAACGAGGTCTCTATTTGGAGTATGCAATAGGAAACTTGAGGACTGCAATCCATGTGCCGGTGGCGGAGGGTCGGCAGGAAGGACCTTCACAACAGGGATGCCACCGTATCGTTTTTTCAACCGTAACAGAAGATAAGACATGTGTTCCAGGACGCTTCAGGTGGTCCACTATTCTCGAAAATTCCAAATGCCACTGCCTGCACAATCTTCAATGAGGCAGGTAACCTATAACAAAAGTACGTATTGTCCTTTTATACAGAAGCGTGGTAAAGTTTCATGTTCAAGGCCACACCTACAGATAAAGAATACCAGTTCATTCCACCGTGACGTCATGTGATAAATGTTGACAAAGACGTCCTTATTGGATAGGGGCGTGGTGACGCTTTGATGGAATTTAGGATGACATAGAATTTATTTAGAGGTCGAAGTCTTTTCGCATCCCTCGTCAGGCAGACAGGATGTCAGGGAAGGGACCGCCGTAAGTCCTTGATGGAACGTTTTTTGAGCCCACTGAAAACTCCTCGTCGTCAGAAATCACTACCTTCAAGGCAAAGTGCAGAGCCTACGAGAAAGTAATTTCAGGATCAAAAACTTCCACTTCCAACTTCAAGCTCCATCTGATTTGGCGTCTCAAACAAATTTGAAAAATGTATTGCAGTATCAGTATTTCTGTATTTGTATTTCTGCCCTCCCTAAAATGTATTCCTGTATTTGTATTTCCAAATACTTTTTGCCTCTATTTAAAATGTATTTCCGATACGTATCGCGATACATTTTTACAGATATATTTCAGTATCAGTATTTTAGCTACTATTTTAAAGCATCCCAGTATTTGTATTTCCAAGTAAATTTTTGGGTATTTCTGCCCAACCCTGATCTACAGTAGCTGGCAGTGTAGGAAACGTAATGCCTGCCCCATTTATTTTTATCAGTATGGGCTGCGACGGCATAATGATATGCGGGGGATCGCCACGCCCAATGTTTCTTAAGTAGTTAATGATTAGGCGGAGAGCAAGTTCGTCTGCTTCTTGCACAGGTGTTGTGATGATGTCAGAACGCCGAGCTCTTATTGGTTGATGAAAAAAAAATAGTGGGTAGACCTCGAGGCATCTAGCATTTAGGTCTACCCACCATCCTTCCAATCAAAGCCAATCAGAACTCAGCGTCTTTCTGACTTCACCGCAACCCCCTGTGCAAGAAGCACACGAAGTTGCTCTCCGAATGGCCAGTGATAAAAAGATTATTGTAGTTACCGGTTCCAAGTAGTCGCGGGGACAAGTGTCTACCGAATGGTGCCGCTTCGCTGCCTCCCTAATTTAGACCTTGATGGACGTTCAAAAACGAAGATCGGATGTCAAAGGGACATCGCATCCCACGCACACTCGAGACAACTGCAACAGACAAAGAAAAAACAAAGATGCTCAATCACGTACTCTAGTTTCTAAGTAGCCAATCAAGGAAACGCACACGTGACTTTGCCCCCCCCCCCCTTCCTCCCACTCCAACATACGCAAACAAGGATGCCACCACGCACCGCAAAGGAAGGGAATAGAAAACAATATAAAAGAAAAAAAAAACGTCGCACCGAAAACGAGCAAATTCAAGAGGTCCCCAAACGGGAGTCCTGTGTTTCGTCGTCGGACAACTACCCTAATTAAGCTTTCTCCGGCGAATCCCCATTACGGCCTTCCCTTGGCTCCCAAAATACCGCTCGCCCGGAAGGGAGCGAGGCGAAATCTACGAGACAAGCGAACCAATCAGTAAAGCCTGAGCGGGCCGCGTCATTGCTTTCCGCGAGTGGCTGCAGACCAATCAGCTGCCGCCAACGCAGAACGTCACCGCTCTCTACGACCGGTTCAACCAATCACGATTTCGAAATGAGCCGCGGCGCTTCGCATGTCGGGAATTTGTCCCGAATACACGCCCGAGCTGGTTTCCTTTCGCTCCAGCTTAGAGTAGAGGGAAGTGTAGTGAAAGAATGGTAGCATTGTGCCGCCTGCCATTGTGGTCATCAATTGCAGCTTCCGTTGGGGAAACTGTGCGCCAGCGTCGACTGAAGTGGAGCCAGGACGAGGCAACAGGGGTTTGAGGAAGGGTTTGTCTCGACAAGAGGGCAAGAGAAAGTGGCTTGGCGGAGAGGGGATGGTATAGTTTGCCCGAGATTGTACTTACATATGAACGAAGGGGCATTATCACAAACATTTGAAGTAGTAGATATTGTCCCCAATTAAAAAGAGTAAGCTGGCGCAAGGAGGAAAAATGCACGTGTAACTGCAATCACTGACAGCCATTTCATTGGCTGTGGGTAGATTATTGAATGCACGTAACTCACCATACAATTCGTTTCTTAAAGGGAAGCTGAAGCGGTTCTGTATTTGAGCAAAAACACTTAAATCGTCTTCATTTGGCCTCCAGGATTACAAATATCGAGATCATTTTTCAATTTGATGCACGGTAGCTGCAGAAAATCATTTCGAAAGCACCGCTGAAGCCCCTCTTTCACGGAGCGTACCGACATAAAGGGAGTTTTCTGAATGCCCACTCTCGCGCATGTTTGGCGTCTTTCAAAGCTATGCACGCGCACTCTCGCTATTTTCATGAAGGTAAAAAAAAAAAAAAGACGTCATGACTGGTGTCAGTGTGGGAGAATAAACCTGGCAAGCTCGCAAATCCACTGGCTGTCCACACGAGCGACACGCGCTTGGCGGCCGAAAGATAATTTTATGACGTAACGACTGGTTGGAGGTTTTCATGTTTTCTCGCCTTTAGTTACATCTTCCGGGAAAACGAACCTGATATTCAGATTTACGGGATAAAAATACTCTACAATTCACCTCTAACTCGTTTTTTTTTAGCCTTTTCAGCTTTTTTTTAAATTGTTTTTAGCTTGTCGGTTGTTACAGGAAACTTTATACATGCAAATAAAAGACCTGCCCAGTTTGTGATGGCGGCGAGGGGGCATTGTACTGCCTAGACTCCCTTGTGCATACGTTTGGCTGACAAAAATATTATACAAAAAAAAATACACGCATTGCGATTAGACACAGTCATTTCATAACAGCTATGCAGCTATAGCATAAAACAGCATCGTGATTCATTCTTCGACCATCTCATCAAGAAAGAATAAAAATACCTGGCCCTTAATTACCAATCCCGTAGGATGTAAACGTACTTTGACAACACGGCTGTGCTTCGTGGCGATATACGAATGTTTACATTAAGTGAAGTGCCGCTTTATCGCTGCAGGGTGCGTCGAAACATATAAAAAAATATTTAAAAATCTAGAATAGCCCACTGAGGTTAAATACCTATATCGAAACTTTAAATAAAAAAAACGATCTGTACAAACTTCTCCCAAACTTACCCGTGCACAGAAACGGCAGACAACGCTCAGGACATAAATAATGGCATCTGTCGTCACAACTAAACACAGTTTTAAAATATTTTTTTTTTTTTTCAAATAGTTCTTCAGTTTGTGTTTTACGAATGTTTTTTTTCTGTTTTATTTTTTGATAGACTCTTATATTGCAATTGCGCTGAAAGATTTTTTTTTTAAATCTCAGTTATGTTTTTAATTCATAATTCCTGGCAAATTTATTTTTATGCTGGTTGTGTTTTGATTTATCTTATATTTATATAAATATTGCACTCACGTTTTATTAATGTTTCGTAAAACCCACTTCCCGCTAAAATGTACCCACAGCGATGCAGGTGCCTTTGAATATAAATTTAATAAAAAGCGAACTCTCACTTTCAAGTTTGCCACAACAAGAATCAGTCTTTTCTTTTTTTTTTTCTTTTTTTTTAGCGCAGTGCAGTTAGTCTTAACGCATACCGACAAGTCGTTTCCAGCCGCGGCCGCTCTCCGGTGAAGTCTCATGCACAGGCCAGTGCACATCGTTACCATGTCTTTTTTCCCGCCATAGCAAACTCGGTTTCGAACTTTCCCTCTGTCTGTCAAGCTAATTATCAACGCCAGACAAACAGGTCGGGAGCAAGTTAATTGAGCTCGCCGCGCCGCAAGCTACCCTCCCTCCCCCCCCCCCCCTCCCTCGACAACACCGGGAAACCATGGCTATGTCCCCGCACTGTACTATATGCTCCGCTTGACCTTACGATGGACTGCAGCAGAGACTACGAGCCATTCGAGCCAATCCAGCGTTGCGACCGTGTCACGTGACCAGGATTTCCCTGCGCATCTCCGCGTCCCTTCTCCTGAGGATCACGTGACACTCGCACTGCGTTCGAGTGGCTTCGTTGCCTCGCAGCGTCCTAAAAAAATAATACGGCGTAAAAAAAAAAAAAAAAGATAAAAGAGCGAGTGGAAGCGCGCACAAACACAACTCTGATTATCGACTGTCCGGTTGCGACTTGCCAGTGCAATACGACTGCTCACCTGCGGTTTCTGAAGCAAGACCACCGCCACACTGTCAGCACAAACGAGCGAGGACAGGGGGAAGACAAACATAACTCTGACTATCGACTGTCGTTTACTTTAGAGAACAGAAATACATTGACACGAAAGAACAAAGGGAGAAGACTAGAAAGGAATTCCTTCATCAAAACACGGATGGATGTCTTATCTTCTTTTTTCCGTAGCTTCTTCTTTTACGTCGATGAATTTTGTTTGTGAAATATAATCGGGAGTCCCTATAGTCTAGTGGTGTTTGTCTTAGACTGGTCCCAAAACCGGGGTCACGCTGCTTATGCATCGTACAAAAAGACAGTATGCAAACAGATGCGATGCGAGTCACCGCGAGATATCCGTGCTTCGAATGCTGCATGGCAATGAATTCAAGGAAGAAACTTGGCGTGCGGCATGCGCGAACCACGGGTGTTGTTGTTTTTTGCGCGCGGCTTTGTGTATTCTTATCGTGATTCGACTCGCCGAACGACAAACCCGACTCGTATAGACCTTTTTTCCTTTACTCTCCTCCTCAGCCACCTGGTAGGCATATCCGGAATGGGCGAGGAAAAAAATAAGAAAACGTTTCATCCCGTTAATAGTAAAAAATAGGGGGGAGGCAAAATGAGAATGGGCGACGGTTACGCTGACGTCATAAATGTATTCTACGGGCGTGGCGACGGCAAAACCATGTTTTTGCCCCATCCCAGAAGTGACGACATCCAAAATGGCGGCGCCCTCTCCGGCGTCCCGTCTCACTGCGGTTGGCGCTGCTGCCGTCACCGCGCATGCGCAGAAGCCTTATCTCGCGCGATTCTAGATTCTGCGCACGCGCATTGACGACACCCGCGTCCGCTCGTGACATCGGACAGCATGACACTCGGGCTTTTGTGACGTCATTCATTCCTATTTCGGGACCACTTTGTACGCACTGGCGGAATAGGGCGCCAAACACTCCAGTCGGAGACGCGTTACAGGGCGTCGTAGCGCGGGTAAACACGCGGGCTCGTTTGTAAACGCTGCGTTGGTGTAGTGTCGTCTCCGGTCCATGGTAGAGGGGAAACGGAGGAAGAGCCCGAGAGAGGACTGACTGACCGCGCCGGGTCTCCACGTAATTGCGAGCACTCTGAATTCGGGCACGAGGACCTATTAATTATGCGCATCATTTCCCCCCGGGGTTCGTTTCGGTCCCCGTCTGGTCCCTAACAAAAGGGTTCGACAAACCTGCGCCTGCATCCAGAACGGTCCACAGCCGGGGACTACCCGGCGGAGCGTTTTTGGCGTGGACTTTTTGAGTTGGCCCGCGTCTGTTAGCGGCTGATAGCAATGAGTGCGTTTTTGGGGGAGAAATTTGGGAAAGGGGGGGAGTACACGTGTGTTCCCTATTAGGGAGTGGCTTCTAGCATTTGGGGGAACGTCGTTACGCCTCGTTTTCACGATTTTTCTTGCGTATTGTTTTTGTGCCGGGAGACCTGTTGTTTCGCCAACAGCTGGATAAGGTATGAAGGATGGCTCTTTGGGGAGCTATGTTTCATAATGCGTTTTATGAATGTCTTTCTTTTTTTTTTGTGAAGTGATAAAGTTAGTTTGATGTTGAGGTGGTACACGTAATCGGCCTGCGTGTGTCGTCTCTGGGAGACTGTCTCTCACCGTGGTCGATGAGTCGTGCCCCATTATGCAAAATGTTTCGTAACTTAAAACGATTTGTAACTTTTTTTTTGTTAACAGCGATATAGCTTTTTTGTGGGTTCTTTCCACCACTGGAAATGACATCCGTCGTTGATGTTGTAGCAGGCGTAGTAGGGCGTAGGGTGTCCGTCGTCGATGTTTCCAAATCGTTGAAAAAGATCGTCTGCCCCCTGCGGGAACCGAACCTGGATCCGCTGCGTGTGAAGAGTGGGCGTTACCATAGAGTTACGCTACAACGTTAACAACCCGCTTTATACTTAGAATTTTCGCAGTACCCGATGCCCACTGCGCGCGTTCTCTGAAAAAAAAAAAAAAAAACGAGGCTAACGAAATGCCGTCGTAGCGTAATGTCAATGTCAAGAGCTGGTACCCGGAGACGCGCTTTCAAACGTTCCGAAAAAAAAAAAAAAAAAGAAACAAAATCATTTTTTGGAAAAAATGGTCAGAAGTCTATTTTGTTCCGAACACTTGTGTTCACGCTCCCAAGGGTGCGTGAACGCAACTCGGATGCCCAACAACTTCACCGTGACTTGTCACAGCGGTCGCTTTGACTGTTTTTTTTTTTTCCTTCGTGGCACAAAGGCATTATAGATATGGGAGTGGGGACAATAACAACCTGACAGGTAAGTATGGTGGAAAGCCATCGACAAACAACATGTTAACATTTGCGTTCTGCAGGGAAAAAATGCATAAAATGTCAACTTTTTATATATATATATATTTATTTATTATTTTTTTTCATTTGTATGCGTTTTGAGTTTTAGATAGGTTCTGGAGATGCAAGGCCAGGCCGTTCTGTTTCTCCGCGCCTGGGTATATTTTTATCTTTCAGAAATAAACTCTGTAATAAAATCATCGTTTTTCTTCTTTTTTTTTTTAATATCATGACATCGCCTTTTACGCTTCGGTTTTAAACGATAAGAAACATGGCCGCCGGCGTTTGCGCCGAGCGGTTTCACACACCGCGTAGCTCGTTGACCTTGCCTATTTTTATGAGTGCGATTCGTGTCGCGTTCACCGAGGCGTTTAGAGGAAGATCTCCTCAACCCACGTATTTCGCAGAACACGATTCGCAAGTATACATGCCTTCGGAAGCGCTCCGCGGGCTCATGTTTTCACTGGCGTAATCCTAGCATCCCACGTCAATTATTTTGTTTCAACTGACTTGATTCGTTTGTTCGCGCGTTTTGACATTGAATAAACGTGTCGGTTCCCGTAAAAGCGGCCCCGCTACTTTGAGAATCGTCCAACCGTCGTGATTGCGACCACGGTTTCAGCATTGAGAGGTATAACCTACACAGGTAAGAATTTAGACACGCCGGACGTCGCGACATGGAGACATTAGGCTCGCGAACATGTTCAGCTGAGCAGCCAAGCCAATTCGGTAGCAATGGGCGGGACCACCGTTTCGTGGGCGGGGTCTAGACCTGAAGAACTCCAGCTAAATTACGCCAAGCGTCGTAACTATTGCAATACAAAAGTCGCGCAAATTTGTTTTGTGAAATATGTGTTTCATTTTAGCCTTTTAATGTTTTTTTTTTCTTTCTTCATTACAGTGTTCTTTTAAGCGTACCTGCGGTTTAAGATGACCGTCGGACACACTGAACCGCAGTTAAGTCTGACCTCACTTACATTTAACTGCGGTTAAAAGTACCCGCGTAATCTAGGGTGTTAATCTGTCAACGTCACATCAACTAAAGTCCGAGGCAAATTATATCATAAAATCCTAATGTAAAAATTTTATTCGAGAAACCCATTAAACAGGTAGTGTTTCATGTGAGGATTAAAATAAAATCTGAATTCCCGGCTTACAGAACATGCTACAGAGAGCAATCACTGGTGGCCATATCTGTGTGCGCGGCTGCTGAGCGCGTGCTGGTGGAGAGCTTCCGCAGTTCTTATGCAACGTTCATTCCGCACCATCAAGAATGCCGGTCCCCTATGCTGAGGGAAAGTTCGTCTGCTTCTTGCACAGGAGTAGCGATGATGTCATCACGCCTAGCTCTTATTAGCGGCGAGATGTTTTGGTGGCGCCCTCCTATGGTTCCCCCTTGTGACGTCATTACCTTGCAAACAACAAGTTCGATGGTGTTTGTAAATAGCATGGTGGAAGCGTGAAATCATTGCGCTCTCAAAGGAACACTGCCAACACCGTCAAAATTAAAGTTCTTTCATTCCTCTTATTTCCGTCGATGATAAATCCTTTTCTTACGTCATAGTCAGCGTTCGGCCAATCGTGGAAGGCCGACTAAAGTGACGCTTTCGGTCGCGCACATCGCCAATAGGCTGATTGAAAAACTAGTGGGTAGACCGCAAGGGATCTAGCATTGGGGACTATCCACTATCCTTACAATCAAAGCCATTCAGAACTCGGCGTCCTTCGCACGTCACCGCAACCCTTGCACAAGAAGCAGACGACTTGCTCTCCGCACAGTCAGACAGCTGAACAAACGCAGGGCGTTACCTTTAAGCATATCTCCACGCAACTTGCTTCGTGATCGCTTCTTTGACGGTTCTTATCGGCTAACGCCTTACATCCGTTGGCTGCAAAGAGATAACGAGTGATATGCTGCGAAGATACTACAGTTTGTCAGTAAATATATCGACGTGCGTGGCCAATCTCCCGCTTCATACTGGACAACCGCGCCACAAACTAGTCAAATGGTTTCTCGGACATGGCCGCCTTTTTGGGAGTGACCACACGCCACACGACTTGACCCATAACGCCCGTCGGAGCGGCAATTCCGAAAGCGCGGGCCTCTCTCGTTCGATAAATCTTTATATATGCCCGACAGTGGCGGCGGGAATGAGCCATACCACCTAGAAGACGAGGCTCGTTCATGACGTCATGGTTAGTGGCTTTTCGATCTGCGGCAAGTGGCAAAGACGCTGAAGCTGAACGAGAGGCGCCGCAAAGCGGGCAGACGCGTTCGTCTTGGCGTCGCCCCGTGCAAGCGTCGCGGTCGTCGCTAGACGTTACACGGCGCGCCGGTGGCGACGCCGACGTGAGATGGGCCACGCTGCTACGGATCCATTAGTGACGACGTTTGGGGAGGTGGGGGAAGGGAGACGCGAGGCCTCGTCTTCGAGGTGGTATATTGGAATGAGACGGGGAGAGTGCGACCGCTGATGAAATCCACTCTACGTCAGGAAGCATACTCGCCATCTTCTGCCGGAGGACTGTCGCCCCGTCAACGCTCGTTTCCGGGCCGCTAGATAGCAGAAAGAAACTAAGAAAAAGAGAGGGAGTACGGAAGCGACAAAAAGGAATGAGATACAAAACAAAAAGCAAAATCAAAGCAACGTGAGGAACGAATAGTGTATGACGTCGCGTCTTTGCGGTTCGGCGTCGGTTAGGCGAGTGACGGCAGCAACCAGAAACTCCGTTCAACCATAAGCTGACAGTGCGGTGAAGGCTGGGCGCTTGCCGCGGACCAATCAACCGCCTTACTTTTATCACCTCACAAATGGCAGATTTTAGGAAGAGGCGAGGAGGGGGAAGGAGAAGGGGGATGACCACATTCGCTTTGCCTAAAGCCGCGGCCAAACTGCAAATACGTCATAAAAAAAGACACTCTGCAGACATTATCTGAGACGTTTTTCTTCCTTGCATTGCGGACCTCTCCCATTGGTCATAAAAGAACTACGTACAGACATGTTCCAAATATAGAAATATATATGTATGAATCAGACATGCTCCGAATGTGATTCAAGTATGTGCGCAGATAATACTGGCATCATATCCTCAGAGAACTCCGCGGATCTTTTTACGATGTAGAAGTGATGCGAGTGCTAAATAACACTCCCAGGCGCGCTTTTTTTTTTTTTTAAGAAACGATATAGATGAGCAGTTTCGACGTAGACACTTTAGTTTTGGGTGAAATAGCAATTACAAGATCTACAAATATATCTGGGCAATGCTTCACCCACGACGTCAGGTCTCTCTGTGGGGAGCGTGATCAGGTGGTGGAAGGTGGACCCTATGATTGGTTTCAACGAGCGCGTAGCCTCCACCGCAGTGTCAGGTGAGGCGGGAACAGAGTTTGGCGCCCAAGGAGTGAGGAAAAAACGATTGAACGCGACGACCTTTGACAGTAAAGGTCGGTTCTCACATGCAGCGAAGCGCTGATGTAGCGCTCCTCACGTGCCGTCAGCTACTTATCGTCTGCCATGAGCAACAGTTTTGACGGTGCGATACAAAGCTGGTGAACGCTCCCGTCAGCACGCGCTTAGCGCGAGGTAAGCGCTACGCTTGTAGCGCTCCGCTGCATGTGTGAACAGGCCTTAATCGGGTCGGGATGTAAAGAGAAGAGAGTTGGGGAAACGAAAGCAGCGTGTCAAATCGGGGTGAAGCTAGGATGACATTTGGGGTTTCGCGACGCGGAGGGTGTGTTGTCAGGAGACTTGTACGTAACGCCTTACAACTATCGCTTTACTTGTAATGTAACAGGTATCGGTAACACGTTACAAGTAACCCGTTACTTGTACTTAATGATTTTTTTTCTTTGTAACAAATTAACGACCTAGTTATTTTTTCTAATGGAAGGAACGAGTATACTGTCCTCGTTACTTTTTGATCAAGCAAAGAGTAACAATATTTATAGTTACTTTTGGAGGGGAACCTGTACAAAATACCAGACATAGTTCTCACTCAGCTCGGGCTTGTAAATTGCACCGCAGGAAAATGCTAGATAGACCCCAATAAAGATGTGCACGAGGAATGTCAGTATAGCCACGGTTATCCCTGAATTAACGCGCTAAATATTAAGGAACTATTACCGACGCCAAACATTGGAAGCGCCTACTGATTCATAAAAACGATACATTTCAAGTGACAAGAAAATAACCCTCTACTTTCAAGCTGAGGTAACGCGTTCTTTTTAAATCGCAGTATAATGAACGACGTACTTGGTTACCCTTTGAGTGAGTAACCAGTGACTATTTCTAGTTAGTTTATTTCAGTAACGTGTACGTGTCTGGTTGTCAGTGGTGCATACTGCCGGGTGCACTCAAACGATCGAGTACTCGAATGACCTACCGCACGAGCAATTGCGATGCCATTTGAGGGAAAAAAATGAAATTCAAGATACTGGCTCGAGGTGTCGACGTATTTTTAGATGCGGAGCATCTCTTGCTCGGGTCTATGTCCCGCGGCGTCGGCGTCGTAGTCCGCACTCACACTACGCATGCGCAACTCTCCTCCTCTAGTCTCCTCTCCTTCAAGTGTGAGCGGTAGCGCGCTGCGCGCGTTCCCCATCACGTGACCGGGGCGGGGTCTGAGGCGAAACTGTGTTTTCCCGGAGGAGGGAAAGGAGGAAAGTTTTCGGCGCGCGGGTCGCAGCGCCAGGCCAGGCCTTTCTAGTGGGGTGAGCTTTCCCCGCAACTCCGCGGCTGTCGTCTGCTAGCATTTCCCGACCGCTCGCGTCCGTTGCAGCCTAGATCTCGCCGGCCAGCCCGGTCTCAACGAGGAAACCTGCAAGCGCTGTTAGGGCATTTTGCGCCGCCTTACCGTGCGGTCTGATTAGACTTTCAAAGTTAATCGTGCTACATCAGTTCACCGCTGTTGACTCCACTTCACTCTGTTCTTCCGATGAAGTGTGATGGAAGCAACAGTCCCGTCAGTTAGTGGGTTGGCGCAAGCAAGCGTCAGCACCACCCCGATGCTCCGCATCACCCCATGGTTCCCCTCGGGAAGATGGTGTAATTTTTTTTTATTCCGTCGCGACATAGTTCGCAGAATCAAACCTGGGCCTGCCGTATTTTTTTTTTTTTTTTTTTAATGCGTAGGCATTAAGTGTTTTATGGAGCGAAGCCGGCGTTGTCTGTAACCGTCTGTAGCAGTGAAACGGCAGTCAAATTCCCATTGGCCGAAATCACAGTGACGAAGATGCTTCGTCACGGAAGCCGGCATTGCGCTCAAGGTCAAAGCGGATGCGCCTCAGAAATAAAACACAAAGGAAAACACAGCAACGCAGATGCATCGTCACGGAAGCCGGCGGGGGAGCTCAAGGTCAAAGCGGACACGCCTCATAAATAAAACACAAAGAAAAGCACAGCAACGTAGATGCTTCGTCACGGAAGCCATGGAGCTGGCGGGATTCGCTGCGCCTGCGCAGGGGGGAGGGGGGGGGGGGCGTGTTGGCACCGCAGCGCAGGAGCACCGTGTGAAAAAGGAAGACGCGGCGCGCTGCTTATGGGAATACGCTGCGTGTAGGAATGCTTTCGCATTCCTACTCGTAAGCACTCGTTAGTGTCTTTAGCGTACGTTATATATTTTTTTTTATTTATTTACGCTCACCCCGAGGGAGAGTTCTTTATTTCGTTTACGGAGTGTTTTTATGAAAAGGTTCGTTGTTACAGACGGCATAGTCTACCAACCACGAGGCTTAAGCGACGCAAGGCGTGGTTCATCGCCTTCGTGATTGTTTCTTTGGTGCTCTTATTGGTTAATGCTGCACGTTGATTGGCTACGGAGTGATAATTAGATTGGTACGTCCGGTGTTTCTTAAACTGTCTGCGACTACTTTCATATTATCGGAGGAGCGGGCCATTGTTCACTATTACTTCATTTTTAACTGAACAAAGTTTTTTTTTCCAGTTTTTGCTGGGTTATACGGGTAGGTATTCCTGGCCCTATGCATCGACTTCGCATATACCGCTTATTTGTTCATTCCTACAAAAGTATAAAAGAGAAGCGTACGTAGAGCCCACTCCGCCTCGCACGACGGAGTTTAGAATGTGTCCTAAGAAATAAAACAAAAAACCAAATACCAATTTGAGGCATCAAACTAAAAGACGTCTACGTATAAAGCAGGCCAGCATCGGGCAATACGATTATTGCACAAAAAACGCGCCCCCTTGCAAAAAAAAAACAAAAAAAAACGTATAAAAAAAACAACAGATTCTATACTTTGTCTCAAGAACGACCGCAGCCGGCTTTCCCACTCGATGGAGCCAACCGAGCAGAGCAAAACAAGCGCAACGTCACGGTGCTCCTTTTATTTTTGGCTTTTTTTCTCGTCACCGGCTAAACGGATCGCGCACAAGAAAATCCGCAGGATCGCGGCGCGTGCAATTGTGCTTGATTTGCTTGAAGCGGCATCGTATTTGAGGAAACACACTTAAATTGTCTTCATTTGACCTCCAAAATCTCGAATATATAAAAAAAATATTATTTGATGCATGGAGGTTGCGGAAAGTCATCTTCAAAGTACCCTTTCCCGGAGCGTGACGTCCCAAAAGAAGTTTTCGGAATCTCCGCTGTCGCGCATCTTCAGAGCCTATCAAAGCTATGCACGCGCACTCTTACTATTTCTTACAAGGGCAGAAAAATACGTCACGACTGGTGCAGTGCTGGGGAATACACCGGGCAAGCTTGCGAATGCACGCGCGGCCCTCGAGCAACACGCGCTTGGCGGCCGAAAGATTGTCTAATGACGTCACGAAATGGTCTGAGGTTTTTCACTTTTCTCGCGTTTAAAACAAAGTTAGAATCAACCATATCTCATTTTTTTTTTTAAAGAAGAGTTTCAGCTTCCCTTTCGGTTTTAGGTAAGGGTCTATTCCACTCGTAGATCCGGAGCGCTTTCCAAAATCCGCGAGGGAGGCAAAATTCCGCTCCGTGGGACCCGCTCCGAATCGACGAGGGGAAGATAAACTCGCCTTTTTGGAGCGACCTCCCCACACCCCTCCCCACCGCTTCCCACTCCGCCGTTCAAAATGGCCGCTGCTCGAACTCGACAAGCCCACCAACGCCTGAAGGGCTGTCCAAACAGGACACTACAAAACGCACGACTCCGACAAATCGTGAAAAATGAAGCGACCGCTTCATTTTTCACAGGCCGGGCAAAATTATACGTACCACGGCGCTCATGTCGCAAATAACGAAGACGTCCGCGTTCGGCACCGTCACATACCTTTCGGCCGCGTCGAAGCGGCGGGGCACGGACAGCGATTGCCAGCGCTGGAGTTCAGATTTCTGGTACGACTTTAATAAACACAGAGGTAACAAACCATCACTTGCACGGTCGTTGCCTAATCTCTTCTTGCTTTATTGCACGGGAAAACGCCGGCGGAATGCCGTGTAAAAAGGTAAACAATCATTGGCTGCGGAATGAACAGGCCTAACCTGGCGTCTGCCTCCGGCTTTCCTGTCGTTCTTCCTCTCACGATCACAGATGTCAGCGCTTACGATTTACCACGCTCCACAGTCCCGGCTTTCAACACGAGGTAGAAGCGTTCGTGCCGTCACAATCCCGCGTAAACAACCGACGCATCCGAGAAAACCCTGCTCGACCGACTCGACTCCGTCCCTTCGTCGACGACGCGGCCAGCGCGGCCGGTCGCCGGCAACGCCTCGTCGCGCATGCGCCACCGTCGAGGGAGGGGAAATGACGTAGCGCGCTCTGTGGCGCTCTGTCAACTTCCGTGTAGATCTCTCAAATCCCGCAGATCAAGTTCGGCGGAGTTGGAGGCGCTCCACGGGGCGGTATCTGCCAGAGATCTACGAGCGGAAGATGACCAAGTCGAGAACTTTACGGGTTATTATGTTTATTCCGTTCCCGAATCAAAGCTAATTAGTGTTTTTTTAATTTTGAAAAAAAAAAAATAATATCTGAAGTAACGTGTACTAGACAGAAGAATTCGCTTGTTCGCGATTTTGTTCAGTGATCAGGTTGCGCCATGCCACACTGGAATACATTTCTCCCGAAACAGTTAAAACAAGTGTTCTTCGATAACTCCTGAGGTAGTCGCGGGAAGCAGCATTCACCTCCTACCATCAACTATCCCGACTCTAAAAAGTCTTGGTTGCTTTCCCGCACACACTGAAGCACTCACCGCAACTTACTGAATCGAATGACGTGCCAGACATCGTTAACTGAGAAACGCAGTCTAGTTGTGACATAACATGCAAACTCCCTTGCTTGCTTAAGTCCACTCAGATGTGCGCGCGCAATGGGTGGAGGAAAGGGGATAAGAAGCCTCAATGCCCATTCAAACTATAAACAAATCCCACCCTCCTGCTGCAAAAGCCAACAGTATGGTCCAGACTTGAAACAAAAACAGTGACTTTTGTCGTGACCCCAAAGTTCACGACCTCAAATGAACCTTGAATCTCAGATGAACCTCGACAAATCTCAAATGAACCTTGCAATCAAAGACCTTGCAAGTAATAAAGTCCCTCTGTCGATGGTCCGGATTGAAAAAACTTGGTTGCATTTCCATGACCTTAACCTGTCTTTTTTTTTTTTCATTGGTACATTGAAATTTTGAATTTATCGGAATCCAAATTAACGAAAAATTTATCGGCCGGTGTTTTTCGGATTTATCCATAAACACGGAACCCTAGTGATAGGAAATCCGTAAAGCCGATGAGCGCCTTGTCGACGCACTTTTAGCGCGGCTTGATCGTCTCTATCAGATCGGTGCGTCGTCTGCGGTGGGACCTAAAGGGGCCGCGCAACGATATTCACTTGGATTGTCTTTTTATCTTTACATGAGCTTACTGGCACTAGTGGGAGCGAAGAATACTCGCACGCAACGCCACTGACCAAGAAACACCGTTGTTGCGGTGCAATTTCAAAAACAAAAGCGAGTGGTTATTTTTTTTTTCTCTCTCACAAAACTTGATGACGTAAGCTGGAATTCGCAGCCCCCCCCCCTCCCCCCCCCCCCCCCCCCCCCCCAGTTGCCGATATTTGAATGCGCTTCATTTAGATTGCACACGACCGTAGCCTCCGTTACACTGATAATGCCTGCCCAATTTCTGACTTCCCCATGCTTTGGCGCCATTGCGCCGGCTTCACAATATCCCCGTCAGGGGCGCCATGCCCCCATGCAATGAAGACGATGATTGTCTGCCGCGCACTGCTACTACCGCAACGTGCGTAATTCTAATATTTCGGAACGCTCACATCGCAACGAGTCTTGTGCAAGACGATCGGCTCACACCGCAAAGATTGTTGTGCCAGCGGTGGGTGTTTGAAGGAATAGACGTCATTAGAGCTTGACGACGGAACCTGACGAAACAAGGCCTTCGAATTACCTTCTGCCATAACAATATGTGATTCTTAAAAATGAAAAAACTGTAAGGGACAGTTGGTATGACCCAAGACGAATTTCAAGCCAGACGAACGAGCAGGTGGTAAACTTTCACAATTTCGAAACAGCGAACACTAAAACTTTTTACTGCTGAAGTCAAGGACCAGGCGAAAGAACAGGTGAAGAGCTGGGTCGCTAAACTCGTCAGACACAACTTTCTTCGCGTTATGACATAGCGGGGGGAGGAGCCGAAAGATTGCAGCGAAGTTTTCTTTTCTCACAAACCCGCAGATCCGTATATCTTCGTGACGTTTTTCATTGAAGGGGCGAAAAATCCCTCCAACGATTATCAGCGGCGACCTTGATGGTCTCTAAAAAGCACAGCGGAGGCTTGGGTAATTGCATTCTAAAATCAACACCGTCAAAGTTGATAGTCTGATATCGTTCTTATTTCCGCCGATAAAGCAGAATTTACTAAAAAACGTCCCTGTCGTCCCTTTTATTTACCTCGGCCCTTTGAATCAGAGTATAGCCCGACGTGGCTAGGTCACAACCAGCCGAGTAGCATTGTCCACCTTTCGACGGATTTCGCTTCCGGGCAGTTGTCCCCCATCAGCGGGAGATAAAAGGCCGGTTCTCACATGGAGCGAAGCGCTGATGTAGCGCTCCTCACGTGCCGTCAGCTACTTATCGCCTGCCACGAGCAACAGTCTTGGCGGTGCGATACAAAGCTGGTGAACGCTCTGGTCAGCACGCGCTTAGCGCGAGGTTAGCGCTATGCTTGTAGCGCTCCGCTGCATGTGTGAACAGGCCTAAAATCATTTTATGATAGACTTTCAAAGATTAGCCAAACTGGGATTAATTCTGCCTTCATCAAGTGAAATAAGAGTAATGTCAGTTTGTCAATATTGACGGTGATGTTTCGAGAACACGAGGGCACCAAACTTTTCACCGTTGACTCGAACAGGCACCATCGAATTTGTCGTTCACAACTGATCATCCTGATCCTGACGTCAAAGTTATGAACTATAAAAGCACATCACTGAACGAGCTTGCACACAACGAGCCCTGGCACGAGCCTCTCAATTGAAAGTCTGTCATGGCCGCTCGTAAGTTCATCGAACGCGCGGTCGAAAAGGTGGCGCAAAGGGCATAAAGGGGGGGAGGGTATCGCCCAGCCCCGGACATGCATTTCAGAGAGTTATAATAAAAAAAGACAGATGTTTACAGTTCTCTGTAATGTCGAATTAAAGTGCAACTCTTGAGGAGGAGGAGGGGAGGGTACGGAGGGGAGGGTATGCCCCTCCGCCCCGCCCCCCCCTTCTCCTATCCTGCTCCCCTCTCATTTAGCGGGGAAACCTAATTGGTGTTAAGGTCACGTGACGTCAATTTCCCCACTAAATTTAGTGAAAAAACGTCCCATAATGTAACGCGCGCGCGGTTACGCCGATGGCGACGCCGCTTAAGCTGGAAACGGGTGCATAAGAGTTGCGCTCTAAAAATTCGGGGGAAGGGATATCCCCCTTCTTCACTACTATCACCCCACCCCCCTCTCTCCCTTCCGAACAATTTCTACGGCCCTTCCTGACCCCTTTTTGAGTGTGTGTTTGTGTTGGTTATACCTTTCTTTTCCCCTTTCCACAGCTTTTTCTCGCCATCCCCCCTCACCTCTCAGTCATTACGACGTCTCTATACATAACGCCTGTGGGTGACATCGGTGACGTTTTTGACAGTGGCGAAAGATGAGCTCTAAAACCGCATACACTGCGCACGGCTTCACAATATCACAAAGTTCAATCTTCGCCTCGATTCCGAAGCGAAGATTTTGGCCTCAAATAACTCCTTGACAAAGTTGTGAAACGTCACTTTGTCGTCAGCAATAACTTCCACAAATGACGATCTTGCGACGCCAAAGTTCAGAGTATTTACCGCCCGCCTAGGTACAATCTACGTTTCATTGACTCTATCGCGGCGTAGGGATGTAGGGACACGCGGGCGCGACGTCATCAGTGCAGCCGCTGGAATTTGAGCACCGAGAGAGCTGGAATTTGAGCACCGAGAGAGCTTGGATGATTGACATCTCGTCCCGCGTGACGCCAACGTCGCGAGAGTCCAATCAGCACGCTCTGCGAACTTCGTGCCCAACTTTGTGTTTGACGAGTTTAGCGATCCAAGATGCGGAACGCGATTTCTTCTGCTTCTTGCACGGGGGTTGCGATGATGCCAGAACGCCGAGCTCTTATTGACTGATCGAAAAAAATAGTGGGAAGACCTCAAGGCATCTAGCATTAAGGTCTACCCACTATCCTTTCAATCAAAGCCAATCAGAGCTCGACGTCGTTATGATGTCATCGCAACTCCGCAAGGAGCAGATGACTTGCTCTCAGCATTCCAACGGTCGGTGTTTTCTGGTGCTGCAATCCCTACAAAGTCCCTTACGCAGTGTGGACGCTGTTAGCTGTGTCAGGGCCAGGGGCGGATGCAGGAATTTCCTGAGGGGGGGGGGGGGGGGGGAGGGTCAGGTGTTGGTCAGCGTACCATATGTTTAGGAACCCCCTCCCCCTCTCCTTCGTTTTACGCCCTAAATTTTACACATGCAGAAATCAAGAGGGGGGTCAGGACATCCTGACCCCCCCTCTAAATCCGCTCATGGGCAGGGCTCATGTTTCGTTATGACGTGCTGTGCCTGTCGTCAGGCGCTCGTCACTGCCTCGAGCTGCGAGAGAGCCGGCAGGTCAGCCACTCAAATAGCACCGAAAGATGCTGTGGAAAGTTATATGGTCTAATCCAGCTTTGACGACAAGGCGGCCCAAACCAAGCTGGGATTTGAATGAAACCTCAACAGGATGCAGAGGCTTCACTCAAATGAGCTTTAAAGAGATGCTGAACCAAAGAATAAAAGGTCTGTTCACACGATGCATCTTTTAGGCGCGCAACAGTTTCGCGACACTCAAGTTTCGCGAAATGTGCTCGTTCACACGTACCGCTTCACGTGCAACAACGATGACGTTTAGACTCGCGAAAATAGTTTCGGTGTTGACCATAATGTGGCGCTCCGAATCAGATCGCTATTTATCTGGGGACCTGCTTTTCGCATTTTATGCAGTCAATTCACTTTAATTTTTTTTGTCACATACTGCACTACTTGCAGCGATCTCGCATGTGCGCGAAGCCGATTGAGGCGGCAACCTGTACGTGCAGGATATGTGCCGGCGCCGAGCCCGTACGCAGCCAATTCATTGCCAAAGCTCCTATAAATGCACATGGTATTCATAGAAACGCTACGTGCCCAATCTTGTTACTTCTCGGCGCCCATGTCTGCCCCGATTTTACAGTGCCAACTGTTTCAGAGAGCGCACATGGTTTCACGTTCGCTTGTAACAAAGCAAACTTGGTTTCAGTTTACTCGATGGTCTCTTATCCAGCGGTATCGTCGCGACAACAACGCTATGAGCACTATTCTAATCTCGCCAACTCCCGCTATTTGCCTTCGTCCATCGCTGGATTTTTTTTCCGATATGCTACTCACTTTTCCTTTAGTGGTGCTTGACGTGCTTGCGGAAGCGCCGGCAGTATCCATTGTTCGTGGTTTCGGTTTTTTCGGAATTGGCTCGGCTACAACACCGGCAGTGAAGTGGTCTTCTCAAACAGCTCGCTCCCCCCTCAAAGGCCACGTGAGAGCGTTTCTGAGTGGCCATTGGCGGCGCCCTCAGAGTGATTGACAGGACTCGGCAAAGTTTCAGCAAAAAGCTCGCTCCAGAAGCGAGGTGTGCGCTCAACGTTTTTTTAAATGCGCGCGTCCTTTTCGGACTCGTTCAGACGGCGCAACCATTTCGCGACACTAGATGCGCGAGAAAAATGCATCGTGTGAACGGGCCTGTCCATAATAAGTGGCGCACGTTCTTTCCACGAGCCAGCAGCCGCCGGTGTGCGCGAGCACACGCAACGAAAATGGCGTCAAAGGCCTCCATTCGCGCTTAAAGGGCCCATGAAACGATTTTAACATTGAGAGAACGTGCAGCTTATTACCCCTTTTTTATTTACTTTCGCACAAGGACCATAAAACACGAACACTTCTCTCAAAATGTCGCGAATGCGCTGCGTGACCGTAAAAACAAAAAGGAACTATTTCTTGACTTGACTTCACGTACGGCGGCCATAGGAACTAACTTTGCGACGTCACGGCGGGTAACGTTTAGAAATGATTTCGTTCCAACATAAACAAATGAATCGAAAGTTTTATATTCTTGTTCAGTACACGAAGTTTTCGCAGCGCCATCTATCCGGAGTAAGTCAAAGCATCCCCACCACGCTGTTCCACTGCCTAGCAACGTTGGCCGGCTGCTACCGGACGAGCGGTGTGATCAACGCAATATAAAAACCACGTTTCGGCAGCTGCGTGGTTCGTTTTCTTTCTCGTGCGCCTGGTTCGCCTGCCTGCAACTATAGACCTTTCCAAAAAAGAGCGTGTGGCCGGTGCCATTTTGAGCGTTCGTGCGTATGGCGCGTGCTTTCCTCGCTCTACGAAGCGACGAACATGCACGTGCTGGGCTGTGAAGATCGCACGCTGGACTGTGATTTTGTAAACATTGGAAAGGTCTATACTCCGTTTCACCTTATGTTGTACCGCAGCGAAGGCTAGAAGCGCGAGCTCATAGCGTTGCCAGCTGCCCTTGGTGCACGAGAGCTTGTGCCGCCGAGGTGTGCCATAGAGCAAGGAGCTCGCGCTTGTAGCCTTTCCTGCGGTACAACACAAGATGAAACAGAGTATAGGAAGTATTCACTAGCGGCCATAGCTGTGTGCGCGACTGCTGAGCGCGTGCGGATGGCTAGCTTCCAGGGTTCTTTTGCAACGTGCATTCCACACCGTCGAAATGGCCGGTCTTAGAAGCCTGTTAATGGGGAGAGAGGGGAGAGTCTGCTTTCGCTGGAGCAACGTCCACAGTGCTAAGGAGAGGACAAGACCGGAAGCCGCGTACCCCGCGGCGCGTCACGCGCACGTGACCCGGGAAACATTGTATGAGTTGAGGGGCATCCCCAAACGCCATCTTATTCGGCGGGAAGTCCGAAAATCGTTTCATGGGTCCTTTAACGATGCAACGATTTTTGTATTTTGCGCAAATACCGCTTAAAACGGATCCCTGACGTTAATGACCTGTGAAATACCCGTTCGTTTTTCACCACACGCAATCGAAGTCGCAGAAAAAAATTAAGAAAAACGAGCAGAGTTCACCCCCTCAACTCGCAGCCAGAACAAGCGGCCACGTGATCTAGAGCCGATTATATGCCGCCAATGTTGATCATAGCCATGCGCTGGGGTTGGTAAGGCACAGGACACGAGCTGAGTTCCAGAGATTGTTATGGTTCGGCTGTTGTCATTGCGGCGATTGGACACAGGACACTACCCGAATGCTTCTCGAGCTATCGATTATCACGAGCCCAAATCGAGTGTCCATGCCTTGCTCGGGTCCAATCTATGAGCCGCATTCAAATATCGTCACTGGGCGGTACTCCTACCGTCCAGCTACGTCATCAGGTTTTGCGAAGGTGGAATTGAATGAAAACACTCGGTTTTGTCCTTGAAATTACAGCGCAAAAAAGGAGTTTCTCGGTCAGTGGCGTTGCGTGCGAGTATCCTTGAGTCCCACTAGTGCCAGTAAGCTCGTGTAAAGTGAAAAACATTCCAATTGAATATCGTTGCACCGCCCCTTTAAGGCACAGTGAAATCCATGGGCTTCGGGCCAAAGGAAAATAAAGACAGGCTTTTCATCTCTACAAGTGAAAGCTAGGTGCTTGTTAGACCAATTAATCGCTTACCTTTTACACCAGACACCACTGTGTAGATGAAAAACTTGTCTTTATTCTCCTTTGGCCCGAAGCCTATACATTTCACTGTCATCTTAACCGCAAATGGAGGTCTTTGACGTCATTTTCGTTGCTTGTGCTCGCGCACACCGGCGGCTGCTGGCTCGTGGAACGAACGTGCGCCACTTCTTATGGACACTAAATTCCTTGGTTCAGTATCCCTTTAAAGGAGCGGTGCAACAATATTCAATTGGAATGTTTTTCACTTTACACGAGCTTACTGGCACTAGTGGGACTCATGGATACTCTCACGCAACGCCACTGGCCAAGAAACTCCTTTGTTGCGGTGTAATTTCAAGGACAAAAACGATCATTTTCATTCAATCTCTCCTTAGCAAAATTTGATGACGTAACGTGGGGATCGCAGCACACCCCAATGACAATATTTGAATGCGGTTCATAGATTGGACCCGAGCATTGCGTGGGCACTCGATTTGGGCTCGTGATAATTACTAGCTCGAGAAGCATTCGGGTAGTGGCCCGTGTCCAATCGCTGCAACGACGACAATAGCCGAGCCATAAGAATGTCTGGAACTCAGCGCGTGTCCTGTGCTTTGCCAACCCCAGCGCGTAGCTATGATCAACATTGTCGGCATATATACTGCGTCTCAACCTAGCATGGACTATTGTTACCCGTGCGTGCTAAAAGCGCGAGCCAGTTGCTTTGGATGAAGCCTCGGTGGCTGCACGAGCGCTCGTGCAGCGAGTGCTCCAGTCAAGGCTGTCAAGTCTAGCCGCTCGCGCTTGCACATCCTTCGCAGTTAGTCCATGCTAAGGTGAGACGAAGTATAATCGGCTCCAGATCACGTGGCCGCTTGTTCTGGCTGCGAGTTGAGGGGGTGAACGCTGCTCGTTTTTCTTTAATTTTTTTCTGGGACTTCCATTGCGTGGGGTTAAAAACGAACGCGTGTTACATAGGTCATTAACGTCAGGGATCCGTTCTAAGCGGTATTTGCGCAAAGTACAAAAATTGTTGCATCGCCCCTTTAAGGAAGGCCTGACTAGGCGGGTCTTTTGTTAATGTCCGTTGCAAAAAGGTGCCTCTTCTCCACTTCGAACTTTTTAGTAGCAGAAGGTAGAATTCGGGACGGACGTCGATCCTCAAAATGGGCTTCAGTCACTTTTTATGGTTCCGGTTGTTGCTTGGGGTCTCAAGACATGACAGTCCCTGCACTTTCTTTTGGGAGTCTCCGTGAAACACGGCAAAAAAAGTTATATAAAAAAAAACGTTTAAATGCGACCTAGAGCTACCACGTAAATTTCTAAAAATAGCGCCAAGAATGCAAGAAGCATGAGAGAGGCTTAGTTACTTCGTTCACGTCGTATACGTTTTCTGTCCTGTATGGTTAAGCGGCGCAACCCCCGTGGTGATGGCTGGCAACTGTTGATTGGGCAGGCATTATCAGTATAAAGGAGGCTATGACCCGACCATTGCGTGAGCACTCGGTTTGGGCTCGGAAAGAAAAAAGCTTTCTATGAAGCTTTTTTTCCTTCCGCTCCATCATTTCTTTAAAATGGAAAACGAACATTATTATTATTTTTTGTCAATACAATAGGGTCGACAAGCATTTGGGTAGTGGCCCATGTCGAATCGCTGCAATGACGACAATTGGCCGCGAGACCAAGATTCCATTGTGTGGAGGTGTGCATTTGTTTTGTCCATGGTTCTCGATGAGGCACGTGGTGATTCCATCTGTCCAAAATGCGGGTGGAGACAAAGCATCCTCCCTAATGGCACAGAGCACGGGCAAGGGTACAGAGCACGAGCTCTTATCAGTTGAATCCAGTGCGCGAGCACTGCGTTGGCGCCTCCCATGGCTTCGGCCTCACGTACGTAGTATTCGTTTTGCTCCAAGTAAGCTTCAAACAAAGCGTAGTTCTGCTTTTCACCACATGATCCGTGTCGATCGAATCTCGAGGCGAATTGCCGAACCACAAAAATGCCACTCGGCGCGTGTCTTCTGCTTTGCCTAAGCCCAGCGCGTGGCAATGATCAACATTAAATTCGTTCGATTCACCTGGACGTCCTGCACCGGTGCAGACAAGTGTAGGCCAGCGTACTTTCGGTATGTGTATTGAGATACGACCGGAAGTACACCGGCCTATATCTTGCAGCACCGGTGCAGGTGGTGCAGGGGAATCGAACGAAGCTATTGGCGGTATAAGATCGGCTCCAGATCCCGTGACCGCTTGTTCCGGCTGCGAGTTGAGGGAGTAAACGCTGCTCGTTCCTCTTCATTTTTTTCCACTTCTATTGCGTGTGGTGAAAAACGAACTTGTATTTCATAGGTATTCCGAACACGACTTAGCAAGCCAATCAAATTTAAATGTTATCGAATTTCCATTTTCACTTATTGCGCACCTGCAGCTCAGCCTATCTATTTCTTGTCCCCAAAAAAGGTCTAACGAAATCGAGAGCGCTGCTTGCGTAAGTTTCATTGCCACGTATTTCAGATTTAGTCGAAATCCTAAAACGACTAGGAGAAAAATATAAAATAAAATAGCTTGATTGTCCTTAGCCAATTTCTGCCCGCCCATGCATTGGCTGTACTTGCTAACCTTCGTTGGAATGCATATCCCCTTAGATTGAAATCCTTTAGTGACACAGAAGATGCATGAGTTCAACAGCCCTGCTCCCAGGTTCCTCTAGGTAAAATAAAAAAAATGAAAGAATAAATTTGGACAATGAAAACGGTAATCTCGTTAAATGCGCTACTCAATCCCGAAGCGGTGGACGGGGTTGGCGGAATGAAAGGGGGGGGGGGGGGGGGGGTATGCATTTTTGTTTTCGGTGAAGCGAATGTTTTTATTACATTAAAAAAAAAAATTTGTTTTTCTTGTGCCAACGGAGGAAGTATCAGATTTGTAGAAGGAAGCTAACTCCCACAAAAGAAGTAAGAAACATTTTTTAATTACGCTTAGAATGCCCACTGACGCGACTTTAAGCCCGATGTAGCTTCTTGAAGGCTCAGTTTCTTAGGGAGGCCTAGCGACCACGAGCTTTTGATATTATTTTTAGTGGGTTATAGTATAATCTATTCGACAATGTCAGCGATAATGTGTCTTGTGTGTATAAATTGACCTTTCGTGTTATTTTCAATAAAACAGTTTCTTTTTCTTGAATATGTAGTTAAGCAAATTAGTTGTGTTTGTGCGTGTGTGTGCCTCATATATATTGCGTGTTTTCCTTCGTTTATATTTACCCGAAGTGTTATTCCGCAAAACCTCACCGCGAAATCTTGTTTACTAAATCCCCCTTACGTAACCCTTTTTATTGAGTGTGTCTTTAATACCTAATGAACTGAGCCGGACTAGTTATTTAATGGTAGCCTTCTTTTGGAGAGACGTTTGTTACCGTTGAAGGTTTCTGATATTTTCTTTTAACGGGATAGCGTTAAGGAGCCCGTGTCGCAGAAGAGCCGGACTCGGTTGCTTGGCTAGTAAAGCCGGCGTCGATGGCGCGACGCGAACCCTGATTGGTCGATCATGACGTCACAGCCGCATGAACTCGCGCGGGAACTTCAAACAACCCACAACACGCACGTGAAAGGTGACGTCACGCATGGAATGAAAGTGATTAAACAGCATTTCATGTAATGCGAATTAAAGGTCGCTGCATGACTCAAATGATTTCTCTTTATAAAGTAATATTAAGCCTTAAAGAAAAATTCGAAGAATTTTGGGCGCGATTCGAACCCAGAACCCGTCGGTTGCGAGTCAGACATGGCTAGGCCACGCAAGGCACTCTTGCACGGCGAATGAGAAGGCGATGTGAACGGGGCCCGATAACGCTATTGCGTTCCACTCTTAAAGCTTAAGCGTTCTCCAAATTTTTCAGTGTGGCCTGGATGGAACATGTCATCTATCGCACGTTATCACAGCTGCCAGAAGGAGACATTGCATTACACTGCAATTTGCAACAATGATGCGGATATGTCTTTGTTGGTTTTTTTCTCTTGTTACGCTAGTTTTTTTTTTATTTCTTTATTTAAAGAGATATTAAGGAGGGCTACCTTCCAGCGTAAATAACAGCAGCACTGTTACTGTTCGAGGCAGCCTATTTCTCATAGAAAAAATCTCTCTCGAAAAAAAAAAAAGTCTCGTCGAAGCGGGCAGGCGGCATTGTGGGTCATATGAACCTTTAATGCAACCAGAAATATATATAAATAAAAAAGAAAACACTTTTTACAATTAACTATTTTTTTTTATTATGCTCTGATGCCAATAGTACAGTAGCTTAGCTTCGACAAGTCGTAATATTAACCAGGCAAGCTATCCTGAAAAAAAAAAAGAATGTTCATTTTATTCCCGACGACACTTTGAACAATGGTTGAGTTATCTTCAAAATTTCACCTTGAGCGTGCTTACATACCGCCCGGACAATAAAGTTTGGTTCGACAGATGGCGCCATCTTATGCGCGACTTTTGCAACTCTGAGGAGGCTCGCGGCCGCAATCACTGGACCCGATCTCGCGCTCGAACGTTCGAATGTTCTCCCGAACTCTGAAGCAGAGCTCGCGTCCAATTGGTCGGTGCTTAGGCCTTACCGAAGTTGCCCATTTTGGCCACCAGCCGCGCTGAATAGCAGCCGACCGAGGTCGCCCCCTGCCCTGGGTCCATACCACCCCGAAAACAATATACAGGGAGTTCCCGAAAAAAAGAGAATAGTGTTTCTTGGTCCAGGTAAATAAACTATGTTTCACAGAATTCACGAACTCGAAGAGATCGTGAAGCTGTCGGTCGCGATAAAACGCGAAACTTTGAGATGATGACGTTGCCCGGATTAAAAGATAATTGAGAAAAAAACTCAATTTTTTCTGTGAGTCGACCTCCACCTGAGCCCATTATCGTCAAAACAAGAAATGATATTGCGAACGCTCGTGGGTATTATATCAGTGAAAAACACTTGTCAGCAAAAAATATTGTTTTGTTTTTCTTTTGGTTGCCAAGTTTGTTTCACTGAAATCGATGTAGAGGCACCCACAATGTTATTTTTAACTTTTGACAAAATTCAGCTTAGGTGGACGTCGATCGGCTCAGTAGAGGAAGTTCGTATTTCTCAATTATCTTTTGATTCGGGTAAAGTCATGTTCTCAAATATTCGCGTTCTTTCCCAAGCAGTAGGGCCACATTCTCGCGTATTTGGAGAATTCTGCGATGCATAGCTTATTTATCCTGGCCGAAAAACACGGTTCTCTTCTCTCGAGAATTCCCTTCCTGTACTTCGCCTCCAACAAAACAGTCAACTCTCAATTGATTCTTTTTTTTTATTGATGATGTTGCTATTGGTTCCAGAGACGCATATCTGCCTTGGGCGTACATACGAAAAAACTCTCATATTCTTATCATAGAATAGTCGCAGAATACCATAGTCACCGAGAATTTAAGAAACGAAGGGCGGGGCTTATTTCATTCATGCATCTTGCATCATGATTCTATTTTCGGTGTTCTTGTAGGCTAATGCTGCAGTCTACATGATATCCCCCCAAAAATATAGTCTCTTTTTGTTTTGTTTTTTCACCGCAAAATTAAAATACGCATCGCAGAATGCTCCTTCTCCTCCCAAACGTAGCCCTAACGGTCGAAACCAGAGGCAAAATTTTCCCATCGAAGTGTTCGCTGATTCAAAAGTCATAGGCGATCATTTCTAAAAAAATTAATGGGAAAAATGGCAGCCGACAGAGCGCCCGGCAATGTGTAATTTAGTTTTGCAATAAAAAAAAAAAGTCTTTTTTTTCGGCGGGGGGTGGGGGGGGGGGGGGCGCGGGGGGGGGGATTGTGCAACGCCAAGAGATACCTAGGATTCGCAATACCCTGGGTTTTCTAAGCTATCAGCCCGTAAGACAACACACCAATCCCCGTGCACACTTGAAAAAAAAAAAAAAAGAAAAAAACAATATCTGTTCTCCGCAATCAAACCCTCCAGACTCCAACTCAGAGTGTCAATATCTACCTTCCCCCTTGTACAGTCTCGTTGTCCGGCCAATCCATTACTTTCTCGGCAGTCGTCCACTTCCAAACGAAAAGGGAGGCGTCCGAATGACGGTGACGTGCGCTCGGACTTGCTTTCTCCACAAAGCACTGTTTTCGCGTCGCGGGAGACGACTATTCCTAGAGTGCCTATAGATTGGAAGAGAGGGTGCAACTCAAACCCTGGAGAGCGTTTGCAATTTAATGGCGGATGCCTCAGGGGCAGATCGGTCGCTATCGCGCATGCGTTGTGGTGTCACGTGGCAAGGAGGGAGCGAGCTGGTGGAAAGGCAAAGACGCTTGAAGACGAGCCGCAGCGTTGTAGGCGTTAGCGAAATAAAAGTAACGACATACGTTATTCGTTACATGCGAGTAAAAGGAACGCGTCAGTGACCCACATCAATTCGAAAAAAAAAAAAAAGTGACGACTAACCGTTACCGATGAAAAACAATGCAGGTTACATTTGAGATAGTTTTTATTCACGAAAGGACGGCGTGTCTCGACACTGAAACAGAAAACATGTAAGTTTTTTTTTTTTTTTTAGCGGAAGTGGTTGTGGGGGGACAGAGAGTCAAAACATCGAAGGCATCTGGGATCATTGCAAGAATTCATAACTTGGCGCCAAGAGCCATGAAAACAAAACAAAACAAAAAAAAAAAAACACTAAGTGTAATTAGTTTTTAAGTCCTGTAAAGAAAATGTAACGAGTAACGTAACTACGTTACCCGTTACACGATATAGGTAACGTAAGTGCGTTATCCGTTACAGTTTCTAAAATCGTAACGGTCGGTCAGTTGGAAACACTCTGTAAGCCGGGCACACTGACCATTCCGCTCCGCTTTGCTTTACTACCGCTCCATCCGCTTGCATCGGCAACACATGTACCCGGGATTCGAGGACGGAGCCGATATGGGCCAGACGAGAAGAACGCCGGTTTATTAGAGTGTCGTCTTTATAACGCCATTTTACAACGTGCCCCGAAGCGGGAACAGATCTGGCCAAGCGTGCATCAGAGCGTCGCAGTGAGAATTTTCGTCTGCGACGCTGCACTCGCTTCCCTGCGAGCTCGCGTTTTTGTGTCGTCGTAAAAAAAGGCGTCTTCGTAGCTTTGATAAACCGTGAGCGTGCCCACGCATCCAGACAGTTCGCGACGGGCGCGCATGCCTAGGACTACCCGGGATTCGTTTGACATTTATGCGGGGGGCAACTGAGGAAGAGGACGAGAAGAGAGCGTGCAGTGACGTCAGAACGCAGAGCTCTGGTTGGAATGACCAGTGGGGTGACAGCAAAACCTTTGTTTCTACTCACTCCTCAAGGGCGTTCGAAGAGTGAGTATAGAGGCAAAGACATTTAGGGCTCATTTATTGAGAGAATCCGTCAAGAACCCCGCGCGATGGGGTTTTGTCCGATTTGGGTGGGTTGTTTCACCAAGGTTATCCCGTTTTGGTTTGTGTTGTGAAGGCCGTAGGAAAGATCACTAAGACGACTGTAGCGAAGGATTGCTGTAAGTTATACACCTTGTCGTACACACTACCCGTTACCTTCAGAGGAGTGTTTTAGGCACCGTTATAGGTACCCCGTAATAACATATCAGTTTTCCGCGTCACAGCACTACAATGTTTTGAACTGAGGCGATATTCCTGAGTTTTCATGTACTGAGCCCCACAAAAGGCCCTAGTTCGAACATCTCTTTTTCTACAACTTTCGTTCCCCCTTTTCTCGGTGTGACCAGCACCTCTCTACGCACGTTTGCGGCTTCATGAGCGCTACCACCTTGGCGCTAATGCAAGATGGCGGTGTCGAGGGACATGTGAGGTCGCTTGATGGCATGGAGGTAGGAAGCTTCTGGATGCCGACACGACGCCACCACAGGTGAAGCCGGGGGAGACTTCCGGTTTGGAGTGACACGCCTCCAACGATGACCAAAACCAAAATACGCCATTGGACGGAGTTGGGCGCCCTTGGACGCTATTGGACGCAGTTGGGCACCCTTTGGAGCGCTTTCCCTCCGACCGCGACCTCTACTTCCGGCTTCACTCGGGAGTTTTTCGTTTAACTGGCTCGAACCTCCTCCATTCCCACCTCCACGTTTGATAGTCAAGCCTCGCTAACGCGTGCCCACGGCTGCCAAATCGGTACCCCCAGCAAAGCGTTTTTTTACCAACGTGTCCAGACTGGCCCTTGGAGCGCGTATAAAGTACAGGGCAGAACGTTTTCACCCGATTACCCAAAGAGAAATGGCGATTCGCCACGCATTATACATGAACCTCGAACCAGTCACTCTGCTAGCGTACTTCATTCAAAAGACGGTGTGTCCGCTGCTTACATGATGACAGAAGTACTTTGTCCGACGCATGTTGGCCTCATACATGCGCGTGTCTCGAACATGTTCGCGGACAGTTTGTATACGACCAATGTGAAAGAACCGTCATGCGAGAAAGAAACACGCCTCTCAGGCGCTCTCTGCATGTCTTTTGTATGATGATGTGTTCGTATCCTGACCGCCACATTTACAGTTTTCTGACTTCCCCGAAGCAGGTCATTGTTAATCGAAGCTTCTTCTAATGCCTAATGCACCTCGGCGTAATCGGCATTGAGCGGAGTGCCCGTTTGTTTGCGGTAAGCCTCTTCTGTACAGCTGACGAGTTGCAACAGACCATGTTTGTCGGGCAAGTAGAAGCGCTTCTAAACGTCTCGAGGGACGCTTTCGATATTGGTCTATATAGTCTAAATTATTTTCAGCGTGATAAAGGGCATGAAAAGAAGATTGATGGGAGCGAACATATCATATACCGTCGGAGCCGCTTACAATGGCAGGCTTTTAACCCCGTCCATTGCGACAGAATTCTAGGAACCAGCCCGAAGCGTGCGACATTTTCTTTCACCCGAGGAAACTCTCGAGGGATTGAGCTTGCTGAGTTCACTCTATCACTTTAGTATTTCAGTGCGCTACGAATAATGCTCCGAGATTTGCGACATGGATGCCAACGGGTTTGAGTGCGTATTTCACTTTCGATCTTTCTGAATGGACGACTGAACCCTGTATTCGTTTATTTATTTAATTTTTTTTTGTACTGTGGCGATTTTTTTTTCGACCTTCACATTCCGACGAACCGAAACAGGCTTGGTTGTTTTATACAATCTTTCTAAAAAAAGAAAAGAACAGATTGTAAACTATGTCATGTATATATTTTTCCTTTTTTTTTAACGATATAAGTGACAACAAAGGCGGCGAGAGAAAAGAAATGTCCCATCGCCGTTCCCGGCTCTTTCGATTTATGTTGTTTGCTTCGAAGATGGCGCCCGTTGTTGCTTGGATTTACTTTACCGTCTGGAGCATCATCCAAAACAAAATTATATTGTTCGTCTGAATGGTTCTTGAAGTATATCGCCAGAACCAAACGTTCGATTACAACTTGTTTTCGAGGCGACTGTCCGCCTGCCTTCTTTTATGTGTACGAGTATCCAGGTTTCTGTTAGTACAATAGCACTAAGAAGACAAGTCTCGTGTCACCGCCCCCCCCCCCCCCCTCCCAAACGTACGCCATCACTAGTAGGCCCACAGGTGCAGTCTCGAACACGTTACTGGAAAAAAGGGTAATCAATTACAATTACAATTACCCTTGGTTAAAAAAAAATTCATTTAGATTTCTCGATAACTCGATGAAAGAGGTAATTGGCCGTTACTTCAAAACGTTACCTTTATTTTTTCCGAACACTTTGGATTCCCAAAAACGACGGATATTATCTGCCGGTTCGAAAACGGGTATTTTGATGCTGCTTATTGTTGGATAAGAATCTCCAAACTCTAAAACTAGACTTGTCTTCCCTAATCCACCGAATTTCGGTAAACCACCATCATATCGGAGACAATTGGATCGAGAATTCTCTTTGGAAGGAAACCTGTACAAACAATGGATACCATTTAGGAAGTGGAGGGGGGAAATAATAACGTTTGCAAGCCACTTTAGTACTTATAAAAACTAATCAGATTGCTCGTGTGATTACACATCCTACTGAATGCATCCGAACGGTTATAGATTCACAAAAAAAAAAAAAAAATAATCGATTACAATTAGTTTGAGTACTCGTGTCGAGCACCGTTCAAATCTGCTACGGAGCGTCGCTTCGCTTGCGTCAGCTTCGCCGCCGACGCGTTATGCAGCGTGTCTCAGGAGGAGCAAGACGTTAGAACGCGGCGACGCCAAGACGGACGCGTCTGCCGCTTTGCGGCGTCTTTCGTCCAGCTTCGGCGTCTTTGCCGCTTCGGGCGGGTCGGGGGTACCACCGACGATGACGTCATGACCAGGCCTTGTCTTCTAGGTGGTATGGGTCAGTAGCCCCACCGAAGAATGACTTTTTTATGCGAAACCTATGCGGAACGCAAGTTCGTCTGCTTCTTTTGCAGGGGTTGTGGTGACGTAAGAACGCCGAGCTCTGATTGGCTCTGATCGAAGGACATTGGGTAAAAGACCTCAAAGCAAGCTGAATTGAGGTCTACCCACTATCCCTAACAGAGCCAATCAGAGCTCGGCGTTCTGACGTCGCCACAACCCCTGCAAAACAAGCAGACGAACTTGCGCTGCTCCGCACGCGTACGCGTATTCAAAACCTTTTATCACTCTCAAACATTACGACTCGTTCGTGTTTATTATTTTTTTTTCGACCAGTGTCTTGAAGGTTGGTGATAAAAACCATAGAAGCTCGGACCAAGCAAAAAACTGCGAAGAAAACGTGCAAACAAAAATACATATGAAGCGTGCGATCATAAATCGAGCGGAGTCCGGACTGACTGAACAGAATAAAAATGTAGCATGTCGCGAAATATATTGATCGTGGGTACCACAAAAGATACGCTTTTTATCATTTTGCAACATTCGGCCCGTGTTTTTTTTCTTAGATATATTTTTAATGTTTATAGTGTTGTCCTTGGCGAATAAAAGAGCGTGTACACCGACAAACGACCTTGAACTAAGAAAGTGACTATACAGGGTGTTTCTCGGAAAGCTGGTCAAATCGTTATAGAGGTTAATGCCATATTGGTCCGACAAAATGTAGAGAAGCTCAGAGGCCGACAAAGACTGGGCGGGGGGTTACAGGCTGTGATGAGCGGAAAACTACAACTTCGGAGAAATTGACATCACGTGACATTAGGTCACATGGCGTGGTCATGTCACGTCAATTTCTTCGCTAAATTTAGCAGAAAAACGTACATCGCGTGATCAATTAACGTGGGTAGGTGACGTCGATTTCCCCGCTAAATTGAGCGGAGAAAATGACTTCACACGATTCGAAGTCACTTCACGCGATCACGTGACGAATGTTTCCCCGCTTGATTTAGAGGAAAAGCTGACTCTACGTGAAGTCACGTAACAATAATCTTCCCGCTAAATTCAGTGGAGAAATTGACGTGACAGTTCTTCGTGACGGTCTTATCATGAAACTCGGCCGATGAAACATATTCCGTTTTAAAAAATGGGCCTATTTGGAAAATGTTATTAACGCGCGGTACGATTAGCGTCTTTACTACTTTATGAGTAATTAACTTTCATTTAGTAAATTTAAAGGTTATAGTTACTCAATCCCCTCTATTTTTTTATCTCGCGTAAGGCTGAGATATGAGAGAGTTCAGTTAACCCTGCCGGTAACTTGACATTTCTTCAACCCCACCGCCCGCAGAAAATAAAAATAATTCCCAGTGCAGATAGACGCTTGCAAGTCGCCGTACTTGAAGAGCTAGTCTGGCCACCATGGTTGCAAAAGGCTTTGTTTGGGCGCAAGTCTGGAAATTGTGGGTACGCCTCAGCAATGCTTGAATATAGCACGATCTCTACCAAAACCAGCAGCAAGACGGCGGCGCCCAAAGGTCGTACTTTCAACCATCTATACCAACACTCTAAAAAAAGAAACTGGTGCATTTGTTTTTCCGCAGAGTGCTCGGGAAAATTAATACGGAGAGAGCTCAGCGAATGTGGAGGCTAAAAATATGTTTAGGGACGCTTCGGCTAACTTAAACATAGAATTTCTCATAACGGAGTTCATAAGACGGTGTCTGTTTTAAGCAAGAGGCAGGAGAAAACCGCCTCGGGACCGCTTTGATCAATTTACGTTTCAAAAGGCATCCCCTTTTTACAGCGAAGCTGTATACCTCTACCGGCCAAGAAAATGTTCATGCCGTTAGCGTTGTAAGCAAAAAATTCCCGGCGAACAATTGAATGCAAGACAGCATATCTCCTTTGAAATCAGGCATACAGCATACAGCTCAGTACCCGTTTCAATAAAAAAAAAAAAAAACACAAAACAAGCATTAACTAAACAAGCATGAAAACCACATGATGGGTGATTAGGCGCGAGTGAACAATAGGAACACGCTCCCGCGCGTTCCGGTAAAGATTAGGTTTGCAGCTGCTTCGAGTGGGGTTGACGTCATTCGAAGCCCTCGTGTGAAGTGCAAACCGCATAATGAATGATAATGGTGCCTGCGGACAATGCGAAGCACGTCCCTTCTCCCCGCGTGCGTTTTCGTGTCGGCGTTCTCACGGAAAAAAAGACTTCAGAAGATTGATGTGAAAAGTACAAACACCACGCATACAGCATACAGCACAACATTCGTTTCAATAAAGAATAAGCATAAAACAAGCATTCTAACAATATAATGAATGATAAGGAGCTCCTTATCGTTCATTATATCGTCACTCCCCACGTCGCAAGCTGCCGCGGCGACGGCAGCTTGCTACTTGGGGAGTGACATCACTAGCCTTTCATATATAAAAGAACCCGCCTATACCCGGTTTCACCTTAGGTCCGAACGCAGCGGATGCTACGTGCTACCTTATACAATCCCGTTCTGTGGACGTGGCCCGTGATACGCTTTCCGCGCGTCGCTGTGCCCCATCTCTAAGGTCACGTGACACTTACACGGCCTCCGATTGGCTCCGATGGCTCGTAACATCCGCTGCGCTCAAACGTAAGTTGAAAGGGAGTATAGCAACCAATTTCATTTTTGCTGCAGCACCGCGACGAATAGGCCACGCATGGTTAGAACTCCCAAGGGGCAGCGTGAATACTAGGAGCGGCAGAGGGAAAAGAAACGGCAATACGACCAGCGGTACCCTTTCTACGCGGGCTCCACCATCCTGAATCTCGAAACTTCCGGTACGCGGGAATACATCGTCATGCTCTCGCCACGACGCTCATTTGAAATCGCGACTGTCTGTCATTCTTATTTAGTCTTTTCTATGTATCTTTTACTTGTTCCAGGTTGTAATGTTAAAAAACACGGGGCGTGTCGAATCCCCGGCATCTCATTATCACCCTTCAACCACTGAAATTGCGGCATTTGCGGATAAGGACGACGAAGAACCCATCGCGAAGTGGGAACACCATAAACCAAGCCACGCATTTCTGAAGCTGTCTTAGAGTTCAATCGTCGTCAACGCCGCTTTAACTTTGGCAGCAAAGAAAGAACTTGGCTAAGAATCGATGTTATTTGTAAGTTCAGGATACGACAGGTCGCTCCGAGTCTGTATTATATTATTAGGTATAGTATTTTCTTTGATCCGCACTTAATCTTAATTACGTAAGCGTAGCACTGAGAGCGATCAACAAGTTTAAAGAAAGGCTGAGAAACGATAGAGTGTGCCCGGGATTAAGCAAATATCCACTCGATATATCGTCGAAAAAGTCCTACATAATTTTAATCTCGTTAGAACGAAAAACAGATGTTCTACGATGTTTTCTGTGCCGATGTACCGAATGCGCGAGAGAGATAAAGGGAAATTATGTTACGGGTATGCGAATCAAAATGAAGCCCGTTTTTCCTCGCCCCGCGTAAATCAATTGCCATGGCCAACAGCTAACACTTTGTGAAAACGCGACGCTGGCGGTGTTGAAAGAAAGAGAACATGGCGCTAGCTAGATCGGAAGATAAATGAAACATAAAAATAATTTCTCTATGAGTCAACATCCGCCTAAACATAACGATTGCCAACCAAAAAAAAATATTATAGGCGCCAGTGGTATTTAGTAGTGAAAACATTTTGTCAACGAGAAGTGAAACATAATTTTTTTTTCCTTTGTGATAGGCTTTTTGGCTACGAACACTGCAGCCGCTCACAATGTCATTTCTTGGTTTGATGAATAGTATATAAAATCGGCCAGGTTGTAGCCACCTGTACAAGAGATTTCATCTTTCACTTTCATCTCTTCATCCAGGTAACGACATGTTCTCAAACTTTCGCAATCTATTCTCACCGCTAGAGTCACATTCTCACGGAGGTCCAACTTTCTGCGATGCGTAGTTTACTTATGTAGGCCTAAAAACTGGGTTTCGTTTTATGTTCAATCACTTTAAACACACTACCGAAATTTTCGACCAAGCAAAAAAAACAATAGCACAATGAAAAGAATTCTTCAAGTTAACCATAGTCGCGTCCGTTATAATCTCAATCCCGTTATAGTAAAAACAAAAACAGCTTGAAGTAAATAAATCCACCTAGCTGCTTCAGTTCTAAGATATCAGCTAAAACAGATTTCTTCTACTAAGTGTAAAGCGAGCTACTTTCAAGCTGCTTCAAGTACCTTTTTTTTTTCTGGAGGACTTCAACATTGTGTTACAACTAAATTATGAAATTGAATTGAATTGAATTGATTCGTACGTACGTTGCCTCGAACAGAAGCGCTGCGTCTAGAAACTTAGGTCAAATAAGTCATAATATATTTTCACATCAACTTTAAAAGGAGTTTTGTCATTTTTTTTCCCCGACTTTAGTATTACTGCGCAGTCTAAATTCGGCTCCCTATACTGTGTTTTAGTTTCGTAAGTGAATGATAGTTCTGATCCTTTTTTTTAATTAAATAAGAAACAAAGCTATTTTCAATATTTGTCGCGACATACAGGTTTGAGGCGGCACATATGTAAAAAGAAAAAAAAAAGTCACCATAAAACCAAAATCGCGAGACAAAAAACGCGCATACATAAAATATTTTTTTTTTCGGAACGGACGTTGCGACAGCTGCGTCCATAGAACGCCATCGTTTAGTGCGCACACTGTAGCAAATTTACGCACGTCTTGGGAGAACACCGAAAGAAACAACAGCGAAGTACTTATGAAAGTGAAAAAAAAAAACAACACAAAGAACAAGGGGTACTCTGAATAATGCCTAACCTACCATTAACGAGTTTCGTGCGCCGAGTATGCAAGATTGCGAGGTCGATGATCCAGTTTTCTTTCAGTATACGAGCTGTCGTCGGGTGCCTATAGCTGTCCTTCCCAAAATGCGGCCGGTAAAAGTACCCGAGAGAAAATGCAATAAATAAACGTTGCTCAGGCGGGGAAAGCCTTGAAAATACACAGCAAGTGGCCGGGTTAGAAAAACGCATTTTCACGTGTACGGGCTCATGGGATCAATCAAACAGCGGAACAAAAGGCAAAAACATGTTTGTGATATTTTTTCTACGTGTTCTATCGCCGCTGACCCAATCATGTAGATAGAAAGCCCGGTGACTTGGGCTTTTGACGCTCTTTGATTGGTCCTGTCCCATCAGCTTATAGCGTAAGCTGCGTATAGCTCCGTCCAAAGCGGAGAGCGAGTCGTCTGCTTCTTGCACAGGAGTTACGGTGACGTCAGAAAGACGCCGAGCTTTGATTGGCTCTGATTGAAGGATAGTGGGTAGACCTCAGAGCAAACAGCCTCGAGGTCTACCCACTATGCCTCATTCAGAACCAATCAGAGCTCGACCTCTCTTTGACATCACCACAACGCCAGCAAATACAAAAAAACAGCAGACGAACTTACGGCACTAGTGGGACTCAAGATACTCGCACTCAACGTCACTGGCCAAGAAACTTCTTTGTTGCGGTGTAATTTCAAGGACAGAAGCGAGCGTTGTCATTCCATCTCTCCTTCGCAAAACATGATGACGTAGCTGGGCGGTCGCAGTACCGCAGTGACGGTATTTGAATGCGGCTCAAAGAATAGACCCGATCATTCATTGATTGGACCCGAGCAGGGGCACTCGATTTGGGCTCGTGATTACCGATAACTCGAGAAGCATTTGGGCAGTGACCCATGTCCAATCCCTGAAATGACGAGCATTGCCGAACCATAACAATGTCTGAAACTCAGCTATGATCAACATTGGTGGCATATAATTGGCTCCTGATCACGTTGCCTCGGGTCCCCCGCAAAGAAATGCGGGGGACCCGAGGCAAAGAATCGGGGGACCCCCGATTCTTTGCCTCGGGGGACCCCCGCAAAGAATCGGGTCCCCCGCAAAGAAATGAAGACAAGCCACGTATCTGGTTGCCGCCGTCGCTCATAGGTCGCAGCAGCCTTTCCACTCTATCTTGCCGACTTGCGGCCGGCCATTACTTTCCATTGTACAGCTCCGCTGGTATTCCTTCTTCACCAGAGTGGAAAGGCTGAAAGTTTTTTCTTTAATTGTTTTCTGCGACTTGGATTACGTTTGGTGAGAAACGAACAGGTGTTTCACAGGTCATTAACCTCAGGGATCAGTTCTAAACGATATTTGCGAAAAGTACAAACATCGTTTAATCGCCCCTTTAATTCCTTCCGTCGTACTGCTGCAGCTGATTAGTGTTGTCTGGTTCGAACAACTTTTGGCTGGTATGCCCAGCATAGGGCTCGAGAGGCACTTCGTTCTAGCTTCGAATTCAGATAGGTTGGTTCAAATCGGCAATGAGCTTTTTTTTTTTTTTTACTTTCTTACGATATGTTATTACGCTTCTTGGTTTTGTAGATGGTTCACCTCCAAGATGGAAGCTACGTGCTCGTTGGACCTGCCAACCCTTTCGCTTTTGCCATGCCGTCAAAGTATACTCAAAAGCAAAAAAAAAAAAAAGGCTACTTTTCCGCTAAGCACTTGGGAGGCAGAAAATTCATTTACACCTAAACATGTATGGCAGATTGTTAGGTAATTGTGTTGCATACGTGTGTAGGAACATCGGACACCGAGAAAGAGAAAGCAGAAGCTTCACGAGACACCAATCGTAAAAGAGTCTTTTTCGATCAATTCACCGTGGACCCTCGGCAGGCTTTGGTAGATGTATATATGTACGTAAATAAAATGGGGGGTAGAGGCTTATCCCTCATGTGGTGACCCGGACGTGATCCACTACGCTTGCAGCACCGTCAGACCGCCCCGCTCTAGTATCCTGACCTCCACTCCTGATGTTGCAGAACTTTGTGGGCTCCTGAGGTCTTGGAGACCACACCATACGACATCGCTGAAGGTGACCAAGACTAACACCAGGACAAGTTAAACCGTCGGTTAACTCAACAACTCGCTTCATTCACCCGACGGCTCCCGGCGTTCTGGCCGGCGGACTCGGAACTTTAGTTTGCTCAGGTCGAGCAAGAGGTCGCTCGCCGGAACATCACTTCTCAGACGACGAAATTCCGAGAAGTTGTCACGTCACTGTCTTCAACCGAAACCTCGAAGGTACGTGACATAGTAACTTCTCCCCCCACCCAAGATCCCTACGATTATCAAAAGGATTAATTGATCCGTCGAACAATCGCTTCAGAGCAGCGCCGGCTGCATCAGCTACTCACGAGTGAGGAACTCGGGAACAGAAAACCTTCCCAACTCCTTCGTCGTATGAAACAACTTTTAAAAAGCCAGGCCTCAGCAATGGACATTTAGATCCTACGTCAAATTTTTCTGCAGCGGTTGCCGTCCAATGTGCGCTTGATTTTAACCACTTCTGGCAATATTTGCATCGACGACCTTGCCGGACTGGCTGACAAGCTTCTTGATGCAGCGCCCCACAACATCCAAGATGTCGTGCAGTACACCAGCGACTGGCAGCAGCCGCGGCTCTCGACCTCGTGTCCGACACCCAAAGAATTCAGGCACCTACAAGAAAACGTCGCGATGCTGGTGGACCAGGAAGCTGCCATAAGCAAGCGTTACTCACATGCGCCTGAGCCACCCCGAGAAAAGCGCCTTCCTTCACCTAGTCCATCGAGGAAACATCAGCTCTGCTGGTACCATAAAAAGTTTGGAGCCCAACCGCACCACTGCTCCCCTCCTTGCAGTTGGTTGAAAGAAAACGCCCACAGCACTTACTAATTGTGACCGGTCAAGTGCTGAAGCCCACAGGTCACCTCTTTTTCATCGTAGAAAAACACACCAAGGTACAATTTTCGGTTGACACGGGAGCACAAGTCAGCGTGATACCATCTTCCCCAACAGAACGCAAGTCTGAAAACAACACATCAAATCTTCAAGCAATCAACGCGTCCAGCATTACCACGTACGGTCAGAAGTCGCTTACACTTGATTTCGGCTTTCCGCGCATTTTTCGATGGGCTTTTTTTTTTGTGGCTGATGTAAATCACCCTATCTTGGGGGCGGATTTCCTGTCCTTCTTCGGACTCTGGGTGGACATTCGAAACTCACGACTCTTTGACCCCACGACACGTCTCGCTGCAGCAGGAATAGTCACTGCACTACCTCCGCCCAGCATTACCACCATCTCCGAACAACACCTACAAAAAACTTCTAGACGAATTTCCTGACCTTACTTGACCGTGCAACGTGATGCGTCCTCTAAAGCACGACGTTACTCATCACATGGTCACAACCGAACCACCGATCCACGCTCGCGCTCGTCGACTAGCTCCAGACCGACTAAAAATCACGAGGCAGGAGTTTGACCATATGCTGGAGCTGAGAATTATACGGCCGTCAAAAAGCTCTTTGTCCTCGCAACTAAACATGGTGCCTGTAGACCCACCCGGTGATTGGCGCCCATGCGGGGATTATCGGGCCTTAAATAATGTCACAATGGCCGATAAATATCCCATACCTCACATCCAAGATTTTTCCCTCAATTCACATGGCACAAGTATTTTCTCAAAAATCGATTTGATCAAGGCATATCATCAAATACCTGTGGAGTTCAACGACATCCCAAAAACGGCAATAATCACACCTTTCGGCTTTTATGAGTTCGTCCGAATGCTTTTTGGACTCCGAAATGTCGCACAGACGTATCAGCGCTTTATTAATCAAGTCACACGGGGATTCGATTTTTGCTTTGCGCACTTAGACGACCTTCTAGTAGAAAGCAAGACGCAAGAAAAACACGTCGAGCATCTTCGCATCCTGCGAAATGCTCATTCGGCGTCTCCGAATTGGCATTCTTGGGGCACAAACTTAGTAGTTCCGGAGTAAAACCACTGCCTGACAAGGTTGAGGCGATTGTCAATTTCCCGAGACCAACGACCATCAAACAGCTGCGAGCATTTCTCAGCCTGATCAACTTCTTTAGACGTTTCCTCCCTCAATGCGCCACAACGACCCAACCGCTTACCAATATCTTGTCTACAAAGCCCAATCCGAAACAGGAAATCATTTGGACAGAGGGCAGATCGCATACCTTCGAGAAAATCAAAACGAATCTATTCAATGCTACAATGCTCTCCCCCAGGACCGAACGCCCCAACACGCATCATGACTGATGCGTCCGAGGAAGGGGTCGGAGCGGTCCTACAGCAACAGGTTTAGCAACATTGGCAACTCCTTTCGTTTTTCTCTAAACAATTACGTCCAAACGAACAAAAATACAGCGTGTTTGGGCGAGAGCTCCTAGCTATTTATCTAGCCATCAAGCAGTTTTAGATACTTTCTTGAGGGCCGCATTTTTCGCATATTAACCGATCACGAACCACTGACATTCGCTTTAACATCTGGCAGAGATGATTATTCACCACGTGAAATTAGGCGAATGGCTTTCATCGTAGAATTTTCGGCAGATGTGCGACACTTGAAGGGATCCAATAACCAATCGGCCGACGTTTTATCCCGTGCCAGTGCACAGTCCGCTGAGACAAACCTCTTGCATCACATCGATTTCAGTCGCATCGCCGAATCACAAAAACACGATGAAGAACTTCGACTTCTACGCCCTGTAAGTACAGCCCTTAAGCTCGAAGACGTGCGAATTCCCGGATGCAACGAAGTAGTGACATCTGACGTCTCCATTGGCCCGCCGCGACCATTCCTCACTACCGAATTCCGTCGTCCAGTTTACGACTTACTGCATTCGCTGCCTTATTCAGGCATTCGTGCAACTCAACGATTGGTCACATCGCGTTTTGTCTGGCCGAAAATGAACACCGACGCACGCGAATGGGCAAGAACGTGCCACAAGTGCCAGACCATTAAAATCCAGAGACATCGAATAGCTCCAGTCTCCCGCTTCAAACCTTCGGATGCCAGATTCTTCCATGTCTACATCGACATTGTTGGTCCACTACCTCCATCACATGGATTTATATATATTCTAACCTATATAGACTGATTCACCCGTTGGCCTGAGGCAACACATTTAACAGACGTAACAGCTGAATCAGTTGCTTCGGCTTTCGTAACATCGTGGTTGTCGCGTTCTGGTGTGCCAGCCACTGTAACAACCGACAGAGGCCGTCAATTTGAGTCCCAACTGTTTGCTGAGCTTCTACGCCTTTTTGGAGTATCCCGATTTCGTGCGACCGCGTATCCTTCGCACGGTTTAGAAAGATAATCTTACGGCCACACCCACTGAATTCACTTACGGCACGACACTCCGCTTCCCCGGTGAGGTTTTTCACAACACTATAGACCTTTTTCGCATAACCTCAAACCAGCCAGTAACTGACGTACCCTGGACCTGGTGCATCTTTGGATTGCCCGCTGACACAGGGTATGCCACCGCCAAGGGTATGGGCGAAAAGGCTTAAAAACGGACGTCGTGCATGAGTTAGTTCCGAGTGCTCCTTTTTACCGTGCTGCAATTTCTGAAAATCTACGGTTGTCTGGCTACCACTGCGTGGTCGTCGGATGGATAAATAATTATAAAAAGCATAAGAACAATAGCAGAAAGTGTGCCATGAGCACAAGAAGCTGCAGCGCGAGTGTGGCTGCAATGTTATCGAGCTTCGCATTTTCCCCAAGAATCCTTATTTATGAAGTCAGTCGATTGCGAGCTTGAATCGCGATAGATTCATATCAGACTCAACGTCACGTTTAAGCTCACGATCACTTCGTCTACGACAAGAGGACCGATTTTATTTCCCGGTGCAGGTGGTCCAATTAGGTTATCACTGCGAGCCCCATGGTATGTGAAAAGTATGAAAAAGTCTACATGCCACCACTCAAGATGGAGCTATCAAATGCCGAGAGCTTACCTGCATAGACTACATTAAACTACTCATATATAGTTCGCTGTGGAAACTCAATCAAAACAC